>JAABKJ010075445.1:31639339-31704696 GCA_011634705.1 Andricus grossulariae
TATTAATGCTGTACTAAAAAATACGAATTTACAACCAGTTCAATTTTTGAACCAAGAAAGCTGTATTTAAAAAAAAAAAATTACATTTTCAACCTAAAACATGAATTTTTACTCACAAGAATATTTTTCTACAAAAAAAAATAATTAAATTTGTAATCAAGGAGATGAATCTTCAAATAAAAAAGTGAATTTTTAACAAAGTAGTTCAACATTCAATCAAGTAGTTCAATTTTTGACCAAAAAAGAGGATTTTTTAACAAAATAGTTGAATTTTCAAACAAAAACATACATTTTTATTTTAATAAAATTTTAATAAAATAGCTAAATTTTAAATTTTAGCTATTTTAATAAAATAGCTAAAATTCCCAGAAAATAATTAAATTTTGAACAAATTAGTTGAATTTTCAACAAAATAATTGAATTTTCAACTAAATAGTAGAATTTTCAAACAAATAATCAAATTTTCAACCTAATAGGGAAATTTTGAGCCAAAAAAGATGAATTTTGAACTAAATAGTTAAATTTTCAACCAATAAGGTGAATTTTCCAACCGAGGATTATTGTTCTACCAAAAAAGATCAATTTTCAACCAAAGAGGTGAATCTTACAAAATATATAATTTTTAACCAAATTAGTATAACTTTCAACCAAATAGTTAAATTTTTCAGAGAATAATCAAATTTTTAACCAAAAAGTAGAATTTTGAGCGAATATATTTTGTTAAAAATTCGTCTTTTTGGTAGATAATTATTCTTATGGGTAAAAATGTATGTTTTTGGTTGAAAATATAGCTATTTGGTTAAAAATTGAACTAGTTGATTGAAAGTTGAATTTCTTTGGTGAAAATTATTGTTTTCAAAATTCATTTCTTAGGCTGAAAATTCGTCTTTTTTCGTAGAGCATTAATCTTCGGTGTGAAAATTCACCTTTTTTTGGTTGAAAAATCAACTATTTGGTTAAAAATTCATCTCTTTTGGCTGAAAGTTCTACTATTGGTTCAAAATTGAATTATTTTGTCGAAAATGTATTTAATATATATATAATATTCCATAATATTCGGTTGAAAAACGAACTTTTTGGTAGAAAATGCCTCTCTTTTGGCCAAAAATTCGACTATTTAGTTGAAAATTCAATTATTTTGTTGAAAATTCAACTATTTTGTTCGAAAGTCTTATTTTCGGTCAAAAATTCAACTATTTGGTTAAAAATTTAATTATTTTCTGGGAAACTTACCTATTTTATTAAAAATTCATCTACATTCGCTAAAAATTCTACTATTTGGTCAAAAATTTGATTATTTTCTGAAAAATTTAACTATTTGGTTGAAAGTTATATTAATTTTGTTAAAAGATAATTTTCATGTACGAATATTCATCTCCTTGTTTGAAAATTTAACTATTTTGTTAAAAATTATATTTTTTAAAGATTCACCTCTTTGGTTGAAAATTCGTCTTTTTGAGTATAACAATAATCTTCGGTTGGAAAATTCACCTTATTGGTTGAAAATGTAACTATTTGGTTTAAAATTCATCTCTTTCGGCTAAAAATTTCACTATTAGGTTGAAAATTGAATGATTTTGTGGAAAATTTAATTATTTAGCTAAAAATTCATCTTTTTGGTAGATAATTATTTTTGTGGGTAAAAATGTATGTTTTATGTGGAAAATTTAACTATTTGGTTAAAAATTTAATTTTTTTGTTGAAAATTCAACTATTTTGTTAAAAAGTCATCTTTTTCGGTCAAAAATTCAACTATTTGGTTAAAAATTTCATTATTTTGTGGAAAATTTAACTATTTTATTAAAAATTCGTCTTTTTGAGCGGAAAAACAATCTTCGGTGTGAAAATTCACCTTATTGGTGAAAATTTAACTATTCGGTTAAAAATTCATCTTTGTTGGTAAAAAAAATCAACTACTTGGCTAACGGTTGAACTACTATGCAAAAAATTAATTTTTTTTGGTTGAAAATTCATCTATTTGGTTGAAAATTTAACTATTTTATTAAAAATTCGTCTTTTTGGCAGATACTTATTCTTATGGGTAAAAATGTATGTTTTTGGTTGAAAATGTAACTATTTAGTTAAAAATTGAACTAGTTGATTGAAAGTTGAATTTCTTTGGTGAAAATTATTTTTTTCAAAATTAACTCCTTTCGTTGAAAATTCATCTTTTTTCGTAGAACATTAATCTTGGGTGTGAAAATTCACCTTTTTTGGTTGAAAAATTAACTATTTGGTTAAAAATTCATATCTTGTTGCTGAAAATTCTACTATTTGGTTCAAAATTTAATTATTTTGGCGAAAATTCAACTGCTTGGTTGAAAAGTATTTTTTTATTTATTTAAAGATTCATCTCCTTGGTTGAAAATTTAACTATTTTGTTCAAAATTCGTCTCTTCTGGTAGAACATTATTCTTATTCGTAAAGATGTATGTTTTTGGTTAACAATTTAATTATTTGGTAAAAAATTAATCTCGCCTGGTTGAAAATTGAAATAATTAATTAAAAATTAAACTATCTTCTTTGTTACAAATTAATTATTTTTTAAAAAAGATTTACCTCTTCGGTTGAAAATTAATCTTTTTTGGCTAAATTTCTACTATTTGGTTGAAAATTAAATTATTTTGTTGAAAATTCAACTATTTTGTTAAAAAGTCATCTTTTTCGGTCAAAAATTCAACTATTTGGTTGAAATTTTTATTATTTTCTGGAAAATTTAACTATTTTGTTAAAAATTCGTCTCCTTGGTTGAAAATTTAACTATTTTATCAAAAATTCGTCTCTTCTGGTAGAACATTATTCTTATTCGTAAATATGTATGTTTTTGGTTAAAAATTCAATTATTTTGTTAAAAACGATTCTCACCTGCTTGAAAATTAAACTAATTAATTAAAAATTAAACTATGTACTTTGTTACAAATTAATTTTTTTTAAATATTTACCTATATAACTATTTTCTTAGAAATTCTTTTTTCTTCTTGAGAATTAATTTTTTTAATTAATAATGTAACTATTTCATTTTTGGTTGAAAATTGATCTTTTAAATTTAAAAATGCATGTATTTTGTTACAAATTCGTTTTTTTTTTTGCCAAAAATTAACCTTTTTGGTAGAAAATTCGACTATTCGGTTAAAAATTAACTTTTTTGTTAAAAATTTAACTTTTTCGTACAAAATTAATTTTTTTGTTAAAAGATGATATTTTGGAAATTCTTGTGTTAAAAATTCATTTTTTCAAAGATTCATAATTTTAGTTGAAAATTCGTATCTTTTGTTGAAAATTTAACTGTTTTCTTGAAATTTTTTTTTTGTTAAGAATAAATTTTTCCAACTCAGAATATTGTGATTGAATTTTTTCTTGAAAATTAATATTTTTTTTTTAATTTAGAAAACTAATGTTCCATGTTAAAAAATATAACTTAAGGTTGAACTTTTTTCTTGAAAATTCATTTTTTCTTCTAAGATACATCGTTTTAGTTGAAAATTCAACTCTTACTTTAAAAATGTGTTTTTTTGAAAAAATTTCTTTTTTTTGCTGAAAATTAATTTTTTCAACTAAAAGTATTACTATTTAATTTTTTGTTCGATATTGATATTTTTGATTGAAATTTGATTTTTTCTGAACAAAAATTTTAGAAAATCAATCTTCCGGGTTAAAAAATCTTGTCTAATTGAAAATTCATGTATTTTATTAAAAATTTGTCTTTTTTGTCGAAAATAATGTTTTGTGATTAAAAATTCATCCTATACAGTTCAAAATGCAATTTTTTGGTTCAAAATTAATTAAGTTTGTTTGCCGATTGAACAATTTGTTAAAAAATTAAACTATTTGGTTGAAAATTAAATTTTTATAGAAAATTAAACTATTTTTATGAAATTTTCCTTTTTGGTAGACAATTCAATTTCTTGATAAAAAATTATATTTTCGGGTCAATGATTCAACTGTTTTATAAATAATTTTATCTTTTTGCCCTAAAAGTTTTTTGAAAATAATTATATTTTTTGAAAATTTTTCTTTTTTCTTAGAACATTAATCTTTTTGGTGGAAAATTTAAATTTGGTGAAAAATCCATATTTTTTAATTAATAATTAAACTACTTGGTTAAAATTTGAATTATTTTGTCAAACTTTTTGGGTTTTTAAACCCTTTGGTTCAAAATTTAACTTTTTTGTTGAAATTTGTTTTTTTGTTGTTAAACATTAATTTGTTTATCTGTAAATTGCACTATTTCAATTTTTGTGATAAATTTATCATTTCTAAGTTGAAAATTCAACTATTTGATAGAAAATTTATTTATTTAATTAATTAAAAACAGATATAAAAAATTCTAAACGTGAAAAAAAAAGTTTGATAATATGAGGAGAATGCGTAGTATTCTTAACTCTATTGAAACAATAAGAAGGTCATATTATGAAATTTTGAACGTGATGAAGCCTATCTCCAATTTAAAAACATTGTCTTCTCATTGTTTGAATGTAATTTAAATTGAAGTTAAGCAACATAAGAATTTTTTATTATCTTAAAATGATAATTAATCAATGAGCTATAAATTAATTATGCATATTCACGGTCCCCATGCACTACTTTTGCATTCGTTTTTTTTCTTAAATGCGAATTAGATTGTAAAAATTATTTAAGAATTAAATAATAATAACTAAAAAATAAATAATTATGTATAATTATTAAATGCAATTATGGAGAGTCTACTATTATATTTTTGGTTCGGAATTCTTTTTTTTTTTTGTTACAAATTCTAGTATTTGGTTGCAAATTTTATTATTTTGTTAAAAATGCAATTATTTGATTAAAAAGTCATTTTCAATTTTTTTTTCAGTTTCACATTATTATTATTGGTAGATGAAATTATAAAAAAATTTAGAAAAATAAGAATGTTTTAGAATCTTAAAATTGTAATGGCCTAAAATAATTTTTATAATTTTTTTTGTTGATAAATAAAATAATTGCTTGAAAAAATTGTTTAAACAAAAACTGATCAGGATTTTGATAAAATAACTAAGATATATTTCTGGGAAAATTAAAAATGATTTTATATTTTGAAAAATTAATTTGAAGAGAAAATTTAACCAGATTTGAAAAGATTTGAAAAGATTTTCAAAAATATAACAAAAAAATCTTGAAAATTTCAATACATTTTTTTCAATTTCGCAGGATTTTTGTTAAATTATAAGAAAAGTTTGAATCATTTTAAAAGATATTTAGAAGCTTTTTCAAAAATTTAAAATGAACTTAAAATTTGAAAAGATTTCAGACAATTTAAAATTTGAAAAGATGTAACAAAATTTTTAATGAAATGCAGATTTTTGAAGATTTCAAAATAAATTTGAAAAGATTTGTAAGAATTTTGTAAGATTTCAAGGCCATCGATTCTTTTAAGATTTCTAGAAAAATTTTAATCGATTTAAATTTTGGAAAATTAATTTCAAGAGAAAATTTGACCAGATTTAAAAATATTCTGAAAGATTTTCAATGATTTCAACAAATAATTTGTAAGATTTTACGGAATTTCTTTTTTTTTAATTTTGCAATTTTTTTTCTAAATTTGATCAAAATTTTGAATCATTTTAAAAAATGTTAAAAATTTTTTTTAAATCTAAAGGATTTTAAAATTTAAATAGATTCAAAACAATTTAGAGAAAAATGTAGATTTTTGAAGATTTCGAAATAAATTTCAGAAGGTTTTTAAGAATTTTGAAAGGTTTCCAGGTAATTAATTTTTTTAAAAGGATTTCTGGGAAAATTTTAAATTGTTTATTTTAATTTGAAAAATTAATTTGGAGCAAAAATTTTAGCAGATTTAAAAATATTTTAAAAGTTATTAAAAAATATCATAAAAGAATCTGGAAAATTTTAGGGCATTTTTTTAATTTTTGCACGATTTGTTGAAAATTTTCGAAAAAATTCGAATTATTTTAAAAGATATTTAGAAGTTTAAAAAAAAAATTTAAAGAATTTGAAATTGGAAAATATTTGAGACAAATTAAAATTTGAAAATATGTAAAAAAATAAAAAATGAAATCTAGATTTTTTAAGATTTCAAAATAAATTTGAAAAGATTTTTATAAATTTTAAAAGGCTTCAAGACTGCAATAATCTAATTTTTAAAGAAAATTTCAAAGCAATTCAAAATATTTTCAAAAATTTCGAAAAAGATTCTACATTTTTTAAAAAACTTTCATGATTTTTTAAAAATGTTAGGAAAAATTCTAATTATTTTAAAAGATATTCCGAGGCTATTTTATTGTTTGTATTATTCATGGTTTAGATTGTACACCCAACTACCACCTTTATGCGTGTATTTTGATTTGCGAACCGAAAATCATGTCCGAGTTAATAAATTAGCGTTGAAAATGTCTGGAGTATTTTTTTTCGCCACATAACACTTTCCAAAATTATTATATTACATAATTTTTTTTTCATAATGTTCATATTGTTTTAATAAACGGCAGTAATATGACGGACACCGTACCCCAGGGTATGGGGTAGGCCAGCTGAAATGCGGCATTCATCAATTAATTAAATTTCAAATAATGACGTAATAAAAAAGCGGTTTGGAGTAATAATATATGTTCCCTAATAATATAAGCTTTATCTTGAAAAATGCACATATCAAAATCACATTTCAATCATAATTTATAGGGCATTTAAGTCAAAGTGCGTCACTATACCCCACTCTCCCCTAATAAAAAACAAGTGCCCGGTAAAACTATTTTAGTTTAAAAATTTACTCCGTGTGTATAATCCACGCAATCCTAATAATATAATTTAAATACATTTGATTCTTAAATGATCCAATTTTCTACATTCTAATTTGAAATTGTTGAATTTGGAACGTTTTGAAATTTTCCCATTTTTGCAATTTTGATCCGATATCATTCAATTTCCAGGTAACTTAATTTACAATAAAACTATTCAATTTTGAAGACTATGAATTAGAAATGATAGAAACTTCAACCCCTTTATAATAAGATTTTTCAATTTTTTAAATTTTACTCGGAAATTTTTCAATATCGAGAGCTTATAATTTAAAACCTTTGAACTTGGCATACTTCTCATTTCCAATTATTCAATTATAAACATTTTATGTATGCAGAAATGGTACAAGTCTAATTCCTTAATATTCCATTCGAAATATTGCCCTTTTTCAACATTTTACCTAATCTACAATTGTTTGATTTGGAACGTTTTCAATTCAAAATCATTAAATATATATTTGTTAAATTTCACAATTTTTTAATTCAAAATTATTAATTATTTAGTATTGTTTCAAACCGTTTTAAAAACTCTCAATATTTACAACGTTGCTTAACAATGTATTTTTAATGTTAGAAAATAAAAATGAAGGAACGCGAACGCGCTCTTGGCGCGCGTACATGTACTGCTATTTTATTTAAGAATGCACTATCTTTTCTCACTTCCATTACTTTCCTATACAAATTTTTCAATATTTCTCTTTCTATTTTCTATTTCTTATCAGCTTTTTCTTGATCTTGAATTACATCTGAGTGTTTTCACTCCGATGATTTTGAGACGTCAGATCGAGTGAGACAAGATGTTTTGTTCGTAAAGTGCAAGTCAACCGTTTTTCACAGAAAATCCAGGGAACGATTTCTTACGTCAAGGAGGTGTGTACCGGCGGCGTGCGTGCAGAGTGCAGACATGCACCTACTAACTTTCATGTGACAGGCAATGTAGCTAATATCGACAGGTAGTCGAGTAGTAGAAAATAAGAAAAAAATCTGCTCGCTGCGCTAGCAAGTTTGAGCGCGCCTCTGTCGGATCTCGCGCTCTACGCACTCGTTTATTATATCTTGTGTCGTTTTGCTATCAATTTGCATTTGTTACTTTCAATGTAATTTTCCAAGAATAAAACGAAAACTACACGTCTTATCAAAAAGTAGACGAAAGCAATTTGTAGATGTATTTAGACTTAGGGCGAACATTTATTATATCTTTTGTCGTCTTTCCAAATTAAAAAAAAGCCGTCTTATCAAAAAATAATGTTAACCAAATTTATAGAACTTTTTAAGATAAACCATTTTTCTTTCTAACATTTATTCGTACCTAGTATACATGAAACAAAAAATGGAATTATTTTAATAACATTTTTCATGAATAAAACAGAAACTATGCATCTTATTAAGAATTGTTTGAAACAAACTTGTAGACCTTTATAAGATAAACAATTCTTTATTAAATTTTATTTTATTTTCCATAGTTCATCTGGAAAATTGAATGTTTTGTCTTGATAATGTTTTTCACGATTAAAACAAAAACTATGCGTTTTTGTGAGGAAAAAAAAGTTGCAAGCAAATTTGTAGATCTTTTGGAGATGAACGATTTTGCCACTGTGCCAGAGAGCAATCTAATCCGTTAATTCATTCGAAAGTTATCTGTTTCACAGACAATGACGACGACATACAGACATCGAAGTAAAATCCACTTTTTCTTAATCAGTTAGTCTGAAAACGTTGATATTTGATGAAATCCGCGAAATTTATTTTCCACATAAAACCAAGACCTTCTCATTGAGATGAGAATGTAAAAAGAAGAGAATAATAAGAAATTTCTGTCAACTTACACTAACGTCGAATCCGCCCTCGGCCATGATAGCTGATGTCTCCTAGCTGCCAAGACTCGCCAAACTCCGACTCCTTTCTCGTGTATTCTGCCTCTCTCGTCCGTGGTATCCCTTTTCGATCCAACAAATCGAATCCATTAATCACTAGCAGCACACGGCCGACGCAAACGCAACCAGAGTTCGATAAAAGCTGTATTTAATTTTTCAGCCGAGCAGCGTTTTATATTTAAATGGAAATCGGAAAGGGACTGCAACTACAACTGCGGCTGCTGCAGTTTGGTAGTCTCGCTCTTTTAACTGTTGACTTTGACGAAGATGTATTTCAAGCATGAATATATGCATACGAATCTACTACATCTCTCGATATTGGAACAGATTCCACTATTACATAAAATGCTGTTTGATTCCCGAAGAGTCACGACAGTATATATAGGTTTAAAAATGAGAAACATTTAAATACACCTACCAAACACTTAATATTTCAAAAGATTTTAAGGCTTTCCAGTTATTTGAAAGGATTTCAAGGGATTTCAACAGATTTCAACAGATTTCAGGACATTACAAAAGATTGAGGGTATTTCAAACGATTTGAAAGGATTACGAGAGGTTTCACAGATTTCAAGAGTTTGAAGAAATTACATAGTACAATTTCAGAGAATCTAACATTTTCAAACGGTTTTAAACAGGGTTTAAGGGACTTCAAGGAGTTTAATCACATTTCAGAATTTTTAAGGTTTTAAGGAATTAAGAATGATTTTAAGAAATTTCGAGATATTTCAAAGGAAGTCACGGGATTTTAAAGGCATTTTAAAGGATTTCAAGAGATGCCGAAGTATTTTACCAAAGGAGGGTGCCAATGGCATATGAGATTTTGGGCCCAGAACGTCCAGATCTGAAAAGTATGTAAAGTTGTTATACTTGGTCCGGCAAACAAAAAAGTCAATAGTTTTCATTCGTGGCAAACATTAACGAATTCTTGGACGTCGCTCGTCCCACCTCTGCTCTCCAAACACATAGGGTGGTACCACTCCTTACTATTCCTTCGTGGTTTTAATACTTTAACATCTTTTAAACATTGTATAGTTTTTGGTTTAATGAAGAGTACTTAAGTACCACTTTAAATTAAACAAATAACATTTTGATAAATATATACTTAAGTTAAGTATAAATACTTAATCGTCTGAAGAGTAGTAATATTTTTATTATTCTTTGGCTCCCAATTTCAAAGTACCCTCGCAGCAGATGAAGGCTTTCCTTTTTAGCCTTTTTTTCATTTTCTATTATAATCTTTGAATGTTTTCCTTTTGCTTTCTGTTTAATTTCTTTCTTTTCTTGCTTTATCATTAAAGCTACTCGTTTACTTTCGACTTTCTCTTGTTTTTTGCTTAGCCTCTCTTCTCGATTAGCTTCCAAAGCTATTCTTTTTTCTTCAGCTTTCCTTGCCCGTTCTTTCTTCTTCTGTTCTGCTTCCAATAGTAATAACTGTTTACGCTCTTCCTTCCTTTCATGATACTTTACTTATTCCTCGCCCGTAGCCACTGCAGGTAACTTCTCCTTTGGCTGTCGATTTTGAGGAGTTCGCGCTTTCAAATTTGTTCTTTGTGCTTTTAAACCAGGCCAAGGTAATGCTTTTCGAAAGGGTGATGGTATATCCCGGCTGCTTAGCGTATTTAAATCATTCTCCTCGTTTTCACTTAGATTTTCCTCCACATTTATTCGAGCCTGAACTTTATTCCCATTACTGGAAGGAATTCCAGTCTTTTTTGTATGCCACGCGAAAAAATTCTACGGAAAGTGTTCTACGGAAATTCCATGTGGAAATTCTACGTGGAAATTCCACATGTGAATTACATGAGGAAATTCTAGAAACATTTCTACAAACTAATTTTGGACAAAGTTTGACTTCCGGTGATGAGCTGTGCTCTTGGAAATCACAGTCCGAACATCACACCATTGCACCAGGTATGCGAACAACATCTTCTTCGAGAAAATTATGGTACCTACGCCAAAACCTTGCACCAACTGTGGGCTCCTCGAGGAGACGATATTGAGTTAATGCCCCAGGTTTGAGAATTGTATAGTCTGGTTTTTACAGTACTTAAGAGTTCCTGGGGTGAGCTTCTCGTGGACACGAGATTGAACCAATGCCCCAGGTGTAAAAAACACATCTTCTCCGGGGAAGTCTGCTTTTACAGTACTTTAGGGTTCATGGAGTGAGTTCCCCGAGGACATGAGATTAAACCAATGCCCCAGGTGTAAAAAACTCATCTTCTCCGGGGAAGTCAGGTTTTTACAGTTTTCCTGAAGTATGTTTCTCGAGGACACGAGATTGAACCAATACCCCAGGTGTAAAAAACTCATCTTCTCCGGGGAAGTCTGATTTTTCCAGTACTTTAGGCTTCTTGGAGTGAGTTCCTCGAGGACACGAGATTGAACCAATGCCTAAGGTGTAAAAAACACATCATCTACGGGGAAGTCCGGTTTTTCCAGTTTTCCCGAAGTAAGTTCCTCGAGAACACGAGATTGAACCAATAACCCAGGTGTAAAACACACATCTTCTCCGGGAAGTCCGTTTTTTTTTCAGTACACTAGGTTTTCTGGAATAAGTTCCTCGAGGACACGAGATTGAACCAATGCCCCAGGTGTAAAAAACTCATCATCTCCAGGGAAGTCTGGTTTTTTCAGTACTTTAGGGTTCCTGGAGTGAGTTCCTCAAAAACACGAGATTGAACCAATGTCCCAGGTGTAAAATACACATCTTCTCCGGGGATGTCTCGTTTGCTCAGTACTTTGGAGTTTGTGGGGTGAGTTCCCCCAGGACACGAGATTGAATCAATGCCCCAGGTGTAAAAAACTCATATTTTCCGGAGAAGTCTAATTTTTCCAGTACCTTAGGGTTCCTGGAGTGAGTTCCTGGAGGATACGAGATTGAACCAATGCCCCGGGTGTAAAAAATTAATCTTCTCTGGAGAAGTCTAATTTTTCCATTATGGTAGGGTTCCTGGAGTGAGTTCCTCGAGGAAACGAGATTGAACCAATGCCTAAGGTGTAAAAAACACATCATCTACGGGGAAGTCCGGTTTTTCCAGTTTTCCTGAAGTAAGTTCCTCGAGGACACGAGATTGAACCAACAACCCAGGTGTAAAATACACATCTTCTCCGGGAAGTCCGGTTTTTTCAGTACTCTAGGTTTTCTGGAATAAGTTCCTCGAGGATACGAGATTGAACCAATGCCCCAGGTGTAAAAAACTCATCATCTCCAGGGAAGTCTGGTTTTTTCAGTACTTTCGGGTTCCTGGAGTGAGTTCCTCAAAAACACGAGATTGAACCAATGCCCCAGGTGTAAAATACACATATTCTCCGGGGAAGTCTGGTTTTCTCAGTACTTTGGAGTTTGTGGGGTGAGTTCCCCCAGGACACGAGATTGAAACAATGCCCCAGGTGTAAAAAACACATCTTTTCCGGGGAAGTCTAATTTTTCCAGTATCTTAGGGTTCCTGGAGTGAGTTCCTGGAGGATACGAGATTGAACCAATGCCCCGGGTGTAAAAAACTCATCTTCTCCGAGAAAGTCTGGTTTTTTCAGTACTTTAGGGATACTGGAGTGAGTTTCTCGAAAAACGAGATTGAACCCATGCCCCAGTTGTAAAATACACATCTTCTACGGGGAAGTCTGGTATTTCCAGTACTTTAGGGTTTCTGGAGTGAGTTCTTCGAGGACACGAGATTAAACCAATGCCCCAGGTGTAAAAAACCCATCTTCTCCAGGGAAGTCTGGTTTTTCCAGTACTTTAGAGTTTCTGGAGTGCGCTCTGCGAGGAAACGAGATTACACCAATGCCCCAGGTATAAAAAACACATCGTCTTCGGGGAAGTCGGGTTTTTACAGTATTTTAGGGTTCCTGGAGTGAGTTCCTCGAGAACACAAGATTGGACCAATGCCCCAGGTGTAAAAAACACATCTTCTCCGGAAAAGTCTGGGTTTTTCAGTATTTCAGGGTTTCTGGAGCGAGTTCCTCGAGGACAGGAGATTGAACCAATACTCCAGGTGTGAAGAACTCATCTTCTCCGGAGTAGTCTGATTTTTCCATTACTGTATGGTTCCTGGAGTGAGTTTCTCTAGGACACGAGATTGAACCGAAGCATCAGGCGTAAAAAACTCATCTTCTCGGGGTAAGTCTGGTTTTTTCAGTACTCTAGGGTTTCTGGAGTGAGTTCCTCGAGGACACTAGATTGAAACAATGCAATAAAGTATTTCCGTTTTAGCAACGAACTCGTGTAACAATTGATCAGCCCAATCTACTTCATGTACCTCAACATTGACTTTTAATAGCAAATACATACCTTCAACGAAAAGGGCCCAGTGCATAAGAAATTTTATTGGTAAAATGTTTTTCAGAATTGGTAAACTATAAAATAGGGTCCAATTTTCTCATTCCCGCGCTTTCCAGAATTCTTTATCAGAAAACGAACGTGTTAATCGAACTACTTGATGAGGCGCTTTAAAACTCCTCAAGAGTCTATCAATTTCAGAAATAATTTTCTTGGAGAACAAACCAGATTTTTTTGCATTACCAAACCATTTTGTGGCAAATTGTTTACTCAAGCCAGTAAAACAATGCATGCTATCTCCAACTACACCAAAAATAATGTTAAAATACATTAAATTTATTAATGGGGATGGACCCTTCACTCCAAAAACCGGTTTGTTAGAAGTTGTTGCGCTCTTCATGTGTTTGAATGTGTCTTCAACGTTCCTTTCCTTCGGCATGGTATTTAACAGAGGATATTTGATGTTCCCAGAACGTTTATTATCAGGGTTACTTTTAACCGACTCGCCTGGATGTGAACATTGATTGCAACCATATGATCCGTTAAACTGGAAGAATCCTTGCACTGGGGCACGGGCTGCAGAATCCACACAACATATCAGAGCAAATATTTTGATGAATAACGGCGCACTATCAGTGTTGAAAGTTACAGTGGCGTACCGATGTTTGTCAGCTGCACTTAAACTTTTTACAAACTCCCTACATCGTTTTCCGTCATAAATATCTCTAATCACATTTTTCCCCCGAGTTCTTTCATTAACAACATAATTATAATATTCACTATTCGACTCAATCAGTTTCGAAATAGGGGAAGCAAAGTCCAACATCACGAAAAAGTCTTGATACGTATAACCTTTAACGTCGATGTTGCTTTTACAAACTTCACATTTTACAAAACGATCTTTACGCGTGAATTTACCAATATACGTGCCACATTTTGTGCAAGTCGCGTGGAGTTCCGTGCAGCTTTTAGGGTAAAACAGTTTATCGATTAAATATCTAGTGTTCGGTAAAATGTCGAATGCGAAAATACAATTTATAAGCATAAACAACTCTGTTATTTCTGTTAAAGATAAAGCATGTATGAGAGCATATTTCAGAATCAATAGAATGATCTCGCCTATGTTTTTATTAACAGGAACAGTTATTGGTTCCTCGAAATTCTCGCTATTCAACATTCTTTCAAAAGAAGCAAAACTTTGTTGAGAGGGTTTATCTGTATTCTGTGTCGCATCCACGTCTTCATTTATGAAGAAATCATCGTTGTCTAGAGCATCAAAAAAATTATCGTCTTCAACCTTCATCTAATAAAGAGAATAAAATTTTAAAACCACATCCGCATAATTAATTTAGAAATAATTAAGAAAGTAAATAAATTTTTACATTACAAATCTTTTATAGAGAATTATCATTGAATTGTTAGAGAATATGAAAGTGAAATATTAAAATTATAGTTAAAATGCGTTCATAAGCACTACCGATCCTGGCGGCCAAATATTGAGGAGACCTTTTGACCCGCCCACGCTATTGTACTCACTACAATGCAGACCCCTTACCTCACCCCGTCAAGTTGTAGGGGCTACTGTCATTCACATCTGGCACCATTCTAAAGAAAACCTTCTCAAATTCAATTCTAAATTTTCTCTCTAGCCACCAATGAAATGTACGAAATGTTAGTCCTCAAAAAATTTGCCAAAAATACTTCTCTGCCGTTCAACGGATTTGCATGTTTCTTGAAATTCTGATTCGAATGATATATACTTTTAGGAGTCACTTTTGTCATAAAAATTGGACATAATAATCGAAAAATGAAAAGAGCCCAAGTTTGCTTTTTTAGCAATCGAATGTCGATAACAAAAATTTGGATAGAAATTTTTTAATCCATCACAAAAATAGTTTTCACTATAGGGATCTTTTCTTCATGTGAGAAAGAATCATTTGCAAGCTGACAAAGTTGTCTTTAAAATATGGGCAACTTTGATCAAGCATATTTTTGATGTCATACATATCTGTTAAAATTTGAGAAATATTCGTTCTACCTTAATTATTTACAAATCCAGGCATACCACATACGTTATAATTACTAACAATGGTCATACATAATACATAGCTGCAAGAAGTCGAGCTAAAGTTTAAACTGTTGAAAATACTCTACTTGAATTTTGGTCTCATTGAAACATTTCATTGGGATAGTTTCGAAACATACTTGATATCGAGTGAAAATTTGGAATTAAATTTCTCAATATACTAGAAAAAAAGCGTTTCGTATTGAAATCTTACTTTTTAATTGTTAAACCAATTAATTCATCATTTGAGTCTTTTTTGGACAAGACAATTGTGTACATTTGAAAACTAGCTGCCTCTTATTTTGTCATCTTTCATCGTGTTTGCGAATTTTCATAGCGGACTCAAAACTATTCCAATGAAATGTTTCCATTAGACGAAAATTCAAGCAGAATATTTTCAACATTTCAAACTTTATTTCGCCTTCTTGCGGCTGTTCTATGTATAACCATTGTTAAAAATTATAACGTATGTGCTATGTCTGGATTCATAAATGAATAAGGTAAAACGAATATTGATCAAATTTTAATAAATATTACTGATATGAAAAATATGCTTGGTCAAAGTTACCCTACTTTTGAAGACAAACTTCTCGGTTTGTAACGATTGTTTAACAATTACAAAGTAAGATTTTAATGCAAAACGCTTTTTTTTCTAGTATATTGAGAAATTTAATTCCAATTTTTCACTAGATATATTATACTATCGATATTCGAAACTATGCCAATGGAATGTTTCGATTAGACAAACAACCATGCAGAGTATTTTCAACATTTCAAACTTTATTTCCACTTTTTGCGGCTATTTTATGTATAACCATTTTTATCAATTATAACGTACGTGGTATGCCTGGATTCATAAATAAGTAACGTAGAACGAGTATTTGTCAAGTTTTAATAAATATTGATGACATTAAAAATATGCTTGATCAAAGTTACCCGAATTTTGAAGACGAACTTCTCGGTTTGTAACAATTTTTCAACAATTAGAATGTAAGATTTCAATACAAAACGCTTTTCTTCTAGTATATTGGGAAATTTAATTCCAATTTTTCACTAGATATCAACGAAGACTCACGTGGAAGGGATCTTTAAAGATAATTGAAAAGGAAATAAATCTTTAAAGATCAACTGGGATTGAAAATATTAAACAATATGAAATAGTATTTATTTAACTGAAGAGGAACACTACAATAATTCATATGTCTTACCAACAATCAAGGAAACATTTCAGCGAATCTGACAGGTACCAGAAATTGTCGACCAGTCGCTAGAGTGACTCGGTACAACAAAACCCCGCCTCAACTATCTATCGTCGGGCTTTGAGTCGGGCGCGCCTGAATCCCGGGTGTCGCGGGAGTCTCGGTCGGTATCAGTCACTAATTTTTGTCTTACACGCGGTCACTGAAGCTACACCGCTTGGGGTCGAGAGTGCAAACTAAAACACTGCGGAGACTAGTAAAGAGGCCACTCAACTTGCAGCCATCGTGCGTATTGGTCCTTCCTCCGATCCATCTTCATTTAATATTTAATATTTGTTTCCTTCAATCTAATGATCCTATGGTTTTCTCCGGTCCGCTTATGCCGGATGTACCGCCGCCAAGCCACGAAACATTAGTGACAGGTCCCGCGTTCTTCTCCGCTTCCTTCCTTCTCGATTCTTCGTGATGCGCCTGCCGATTGGTCGGTTGGAATGAAGATGGCTGTCCTGTCGAGCTCGGCCAATAGTTGCCTTCGTACTTCTGCTGCTTGCTGCCCATTGGTCCTCATGCGCTGTCTAGAACATGGACGTTTACTGGATCTTAGCAGCGCGGGGTCGTTCAGCCATGCCGTTGTACAGGGTTGGTCGACTCTGTTACATACTGCCTTCCGCACTGCTAGTGAAGCCTAATGGTGTGGGGATGCAGGGCTGGTTCGTCCTGACTCGGTGATCGATTCAGTACCGCTACTCGCCGCCGGTCGTGGCGCTGAGATATGATGTCGACGGCGAAACATGGCTGCTAGTTGTGGCACCTCGCCACTTCGTCGGTGGAACTTGGTCGTCTGGAAGTGACGCCATGTCATGGTGTCGACGATGGAAAATGGCTGCTAATTGTGGCACCTCCCTACTTCATCGGTGAAACATGGCCGTCTGGTAGTGACGCCAAGTCATGGTGCCGACGAGGGAAAATGGCTGGTAGTTATGGTACCTCCCGACTTCGTCGGTGAAACATGGCCGTCCGGTAGTAACGCCATGTCATGCGTGGGACTGGTTTGCCGTGTTCGTGTCGTTCCATCCTCCCGTCCTGCTTCTTTGGTGTTGGCTGACTGCGCCGTCTGCTCGGTGTTTACGAGGTGTCAGTTTGATACACAGTTACGATCTCAACCCCGCTTACGCAAATTATGGAAGATTACCATATTATTCAAATTAAGGGTACTCTGGCGCTACTGTGTGGATTTTATAATATAAATGTCTATTGTCTTGGCTTATTGTAGACTTATTTTCCTGTCTGGATGTTAAGAGTATTATTATTAACTTTTTCTGACCGGCCGTGCTTCGCGTTCTGAGGTTAGGTACGGCTTCGGCGAAACCCCAGAAAGTTGTTTTCACAACTCTCTGAGTTTTCTCGAAAACTTCACTACAACTCCCCCGGGCCTGGCCGAAGCCTAACGGCTTTACTTACTCGCGCGGTGACCTCGTCTCCCCTCCATCAGCCCTTTTCAGCCCGCACTCTCGAGTGACACCTCTAAAAGGCAGCCCCAGAAAACATGTTACGTAGAGAAATAAACAAACCACAAAATAAAAAAAAAACTAAATTGTAGCTGGTCTACTGTGGGTTCTCTACCAGGTCTTCTCAGGTTTGCATGGCTCTCGCTTCCAGGCATCTGCTTTATTTAGGAATCCGCTTTCGCCCCTATTCTGGGACAAGTCAAATGTATTCCAAATAAATTAACCACAAAAATTCGAAATACGTAAATCAAAAAGACTAAAGAAAAACGTGGTGATAGCCTGGCGAGGCCGTCGGAAAACCAAAAAAGGAAAAAAAACTTGGCAAGGATCCCCGCCAAATGAAAAAAAAAATCTTGAGGTCCCTCATGCGGGGTGTATCCAGGTGGGGCACACTTTTCAGCAATCTTTCTTCAGTACCCCGGGCATGCAAGGGTTTAGGGAGACTACGATCGAACGCATTTTCGTGGTGTAAGGAGACCAGATCTTGCAGCTCCTTCAGTTTAACCATCCTTTGCCGCCACTCCTTATGCTCTGGTGGGGGCAATTCTGGTGGTTCTTCCACTCTTCGGCGCAGTCTATTAAAAGGTTTTGGTTCCCTACCTAGACTCGAGTAGGCCGCGCTGACCCCTGTGGTACTGTGCACGGCCGTGTTGTAGGCGAACCCAAAATCCTTAAGGTACGCTTCCCATTGCCGGTGGTCTTGAGCCACGTATGCCGAGATCATCGTTTTGAAGACTCGATTCAATCGCTCCACAGGGTCCGCCTATGGGCAATACACTGTATTGAATTAATGTCGGATTCCGTAAGTTTCGGCCAAGTCTTGAAACTCTTGGTTGACGTATTCTGTTCCGTTGTCCGAAACGAGTACTTCCGGTGCTCCCCATCGGTTTAGAATATAGTCCTCAAAAGCTTTGATAATAGTCTCGACATTAGCTCGTCTCATCGGCGACAGCCAAGGACCCATCAGGTCGGTGGCCACTACGGTCCAAGGCTGCTGTACTACCCTGCGGCCTGCGGGTCGTTGTGTTCGTCGTCGAAGACTTCTTGTCTTCTTTCGGCTGGTACTACCAGCTTGCACGCCTGCAGGTCTTCGACTGCTGGGTCTATCAACGGATTTAGACGGTGCCAAAATAATATCTCGTCAACGATCTTTCAACCATGGAATTTTCTTGGGGTTTCCTCCACCTCGCGCAGTCGTTTACGGTACCACTCGTCTTCCACCGGCTCCATGGCAGCTATTGGGATTGCTACATCCTCCTCATACATCCGAGATAAGACGTTAGGCACGTGGTGCAAAGCTCCTTTCCGGTGTACGAACTCGAAATTGTATTCGAGAAGGTGAAGTGCCCATCACGCTAATCGACCAGTTGCATTATGGAGATTGTGTAACCATCGTAACGAACTGTGGTCGATAATTACCGTGAAATGAAACATTTTCAGGTAGTGGCGGAATTTTCTGACCGACCAGATCACGGCTAAGCATTCTTTTTCCGTGACCGAGTACTTTCATTCCGCGTCCGAAATCGTCCTACTGGCGAACGCGATCACCCTCTCGACGCTGTCTTGCATCTGCGTCAAGACTGCCCCGAGGCCAAAGTCGCTCGCGTCGGTCTGGAGTACAAACGGGACCTCAACGTCGGGATAGGTCAAAATCGGTGACGTCGCAATTTGTTCTTTCAGCTTAGCGAACGCGCTTTCCTGTTCGGTTCCCCATTCCCATGGGACGTTCGTTCTAAGCAACATATTTGGACGACATTTTAATAGCTACCGATACGATAGAGTGTCACTTAGAGATTTTGAAGGAAGTTTTTACTCTGTTGGTCCAAAATAAACTCGATTTACGTTTAGATAAATGCAAGTTTTTACAACTTGAGGTTGACTACCTCGGTTATAGGGTCTCATCCAGTGACGTTAGTCCAACTGATCATGGCGTTGAAGCTGTCATCAGTTTCCCTACCCCGCAGAATTTTCGCGATATTCAATGTTTTTTGGGGCTATGCGCCTACTTTCGCAAATTCGTGGCAGGATTTTCAGTAATTGCCAAACCCCTCTATGACTTGTTGAGAAAGAACGCCCGGTTTATTTTTGGCGAACAGGAATACCGAGCGTTCGAGATCCTCAAGACTAAGTTGATGGAGGCTCTGATCCTAAGCATATATAAGCCAAGAGACGAGACCGAGCTCCATTGTGATGCCAGTAAGATGGGATATGGTGCCGTTTTGCTTCAGAGAAAAAAGGATAATCAGTTCCATCCTATTTTCTACTTCTCAAAGCGCTCCACTGACGTAGAATCCAGGTATCACAGTTTCGAGCTCGACACTATGGCTCGCGAATTGAGAGGTGGTCCGCAGAGCTGTAAAGTTATGATAAGGTTTTTGAACATCGATCCGGGGAGAAAATGAAACACATGGATGCCCTTAGCCGAATGGTTAATGTTATGATAGTGGAAGAAAACACACTAGAGTCAAACTTAGCGATAAGTCAAAACCTTGATCTTAATATTAAGAAATTACGAGAGGAGTTACAGAATAACGAAGATAAATTGTACGAAATGCGTAATGGTTTAGTCTATAGAAAGCGTGATGGCGAAATTTTGTTTTATGTACCCGAAAGTATGGAAAGTAATGTTATAAGAAAATACAATGACCATATGGGTCATTTTGGTTCCGAGCAAACGTGTGGAACGATTCTGAGGAATTATTGGTTTCCAAGAATGAGCGACAAAGTTAAGACTCACATTGCCAATTGTTTGAAATGCGTTGCGTTTTCCCCCTCTACCGGAAAGAAGGAGGGATACCTGAATTCGATTCCGAAGGGAGATGTTCCCTTTTCGACTTGCCACATTGGCCACTTTGGACCCATTAACCCAAAAATTCAGACGAAAAAGCACATCTTACTTATTATCGATGGGTTTATCAAATTTCTGAAGCTTTACGCTGTGAAAACAACCGAAAGTAAAGAATCAATAAATTGTCTCGCTGAGTATTTCAGAAACTGCAGCAGGCCTAAGACCATTATTTCTGACCGCGATAGTTGTTTCACATCGCAGGAATTCAAGTCGTTTATAGACGAAAACAACATAAAATTTGTTTTAATTGCAACCGCGTCACCGAAGGCAAACGGGCAAGTCGAAAGGGTGAATCGAGTTTTGGGCCCTATGTTAGCTAAGGTTTCTGATCCTACGCCGGGAAAGTACTGGTACGAAATGCTTGCCGATGTTGAGTTCGCTCTAAATAATTCCATCCATAGTACGACCGGAACAACTCCTAGCCTGTTGCTATTTGGGGTAAATCAGCGTTGAAAAATTATTGACGAAGTGGCTGAAGGTTTGGAGCGGACTAAACAAAATGAGAATACAAGGGATCTTGAGCGTATTAGAAGTCTAGCGAGCGAGAATACTGAGAAATCACAAAATTATAATAAAAAGTATTTCGACAAAAAGCGTAAAGATCCATATAATTATGAGGTAGGAAATTTTCTAATGACAAGAAACTTCGATACAACAATTGGAGTGGCGAAAAAACTAATACCTCAGTATAAAGGTCCATATCAGATCACAAAGAAACTTTGAAACGATAGGTATGTTTTGTCAGATTTTGAAAATTTCCAGTTGACTCAAAAACCGTATGTGGGCACCTGGGAAGGATGTAACATGAAGCCCTGGCACAAAGATTTTGTCGCGGTGCTATGTGAACATTATTCGGAACAATTTCCTCGTTGTGATTTTGTCTAGATTACAATTAAGTTTCAAAATGTATGAAATTGGTCGACAGTTCGAGGCAAACTGTAGGCCAGAATGGCCGAACTGTGAGGTGTTACTTATCTTAAACAGTGGAATAAGATTAACGCCAGAGAGCTCTAAGATCGACAGCTCAACAGCGCCAACATCGAGAGGCCAACCTCGAGTCAGTCCGCTTCCGACGAGCACAGTGTAAATAGTTACCTGAATAAACATTCATATATTATCCCTGAATCCCTGTATTGTTTTCCTTACATTCAGTAGTTCTTTCCTGAGCTTCTTCCCCTCTAATCTTGGACCGTTTTTCGCTATGTTTCATTCTCTTTCTTATCTCTCTTCCTTTTCTATTCTTTGTTATATTTTTCTCAGTATTTTTATTAGGCTCTTTCTCTTTTTCTAGTCTCTGTTTCAACGTCTGCATCCTTTTATCCAGCTTTTCCCTGACTTCCTACCATTCCCTTATTTCTTTCCTAAGTTCGGTCATTTCCCGCCTAATTTATTTTTTTTATTTCCCTTCCCCTTTTTTCCTGCTTTCCTTTATATATCCCCATTACTTTTATCATTACTTCGCTCGTTTCCTTCAATCTTTCGTTTTCCATTGTATGTTTAGCCTCAGCTCTGTTTCCTTCTGTCCCCTTATTTTTTGTTTCCTTCTCTACAAAACTAACATTTCCTGGCAGCGATCTGAACATTTTTGGATATTTAAAGGTTGACCCTTCATCTTCTTTGTCTTCACTGCTTCTCCTCTCCCCTCTCTTCCTTTTATAGAATGCCTTGATCGATCTCACGCTGTTCGTCTAGGGTTCGATCCCTGAGCCGGGTACCAATGGAAATTTTTCTATGTACTTCAACCGGGGCTTCGGTAGTTCGGAACCCACCTTAAACTGTAGGTCCCTTCAGAAGGAGCTGTTTCCTTACCAAGGATCAATGGGCTCTTTCGAGGGGCTAACCTTGAATTCAAGCCGATTATGAGAAGACTCGAAAATGAGGCAGCGATCTCTTTGCGCTTGAGACTCGTACGGGGGACTCTTGCACTCGAGGCTCCTACGGAGGACTCCTGTGCTTGAAGCAACTACGGGGGACTCTTGCTCGGCGTTCGCTGTCCAATTTCGAGTAATGAACACACACACATATACACTTACATAACACACCAAGTGAGTGCTTCGAATCTGTGCATCTGACTGATGACCTCAGAGGGATCGCTCCGTCCACCTTAGTCTGGCCGTATCCTCTCTCCTGCGGCCTGCTAGGGAGGCTGCCGAATGGCAGAGTGGGTGAGGATCACTTTGCCTGATCAACGTAATCAGCGCATCAAAATACATGAATATACATAGTATGAAAGAAATCGTCGGTTTACGGCTTTCGGAAGTCCACCCAATCTATTTAACAATTTAAAAATAAAAACTTTCTTCTGTCCATGCGGGAATTTTTCCGGTGGGTCCTACTACCAGAAGGTTCCTCGTCGGCCCCGGCGGGCAAACCCTATTAAATGTCTACCACCAATGTCCAATGTATATTTATTCCATCCTCTCTTTCTTCCTATACTTAAAGCTCCACGTAATCTCAGCAATTGCTCGGAATTTTTAGCGACAATGATTAAAACTTTCCTCCAATCTACAGGCAAGAATTTGTTAACTGGATCGTTCTGTGGCCGGATTACCCGAACGGATCCGGCTGGAATTGAAGCCTGAATCCGATCAGTGGACCGTGACGTTTTTAGCCGGATCCCGGCCAGTTTACCCGGCCGACGCCCCGTTAAAACTAGGGCTATCCAGCAGAATCACGGCTGAGTCGCTGACTTGGTTTCTACACGAGCGCGGTGCTGAACTGATGAATTGTATGAGACAAAATTTACATTTAAACAGTAATCCAGATTGTGTAATTTAGAATTTATAAAAAAATGGAAATTTACATTCGAGATATTGAATTTATGAATTAAATACCTAAAAAGCCAAACACTGTTAAAAAAAGTAAACAGTAAGTTGTAGTTTCAGGTAAGTTCTTGCACACTCTATATACATTTTCTATCGATACGTCGCGTTTGAACTTCGGCGCGGCGACTTGAACATTGTAAATCACATTATTAATATGTGACCGTCCGTGAAGAAAGGGACCTAATGCGGAAAAAATCGATTTTTAGTTTTTCACACTAATCGATAGCTTTTTATTTTCTCTTTCATCATAAAAAATATTGTTCCTATATCTGAAAAATTCGAATTGATATTAATCTGCAAAGTGAAGCCCTCTAATGGAGTTCCTGTATTGGAACGCCTCTTCAATTTCTCCTCCTGTAAAATGTAGCTACCGCGCATTAGGTCCCTTTCTTCGCGGACGATCACATATATCATTAAGCCGTTTGCCTTTTGGGGTAGGCGTGAATTGCTCGGTTGGAAAGTAGTGATGTGTGGATGGGTAGTAGTGATGTGTATAAGAGAAAATGTCTATTATTGTGTACATTATTTGCAATTCATGTAAACGTACACAAATTTCAATTAAATTCGCAATATGTTCTCATAGAAATTTGGCATTTTTCCATTCCAGTGATATGTAATAGAGAAAAATGTTATCTTATACATTATTAAAATCAGGAGATTTTTTGGACACTACAGACATCCGGTCGAAGTGTCGATTTCTCAAGTTTCACAAAAAATTGCTATTAAACTTTTCTCACATAGAAATATTTATCAAAAAATGATCCGCACTGCAACTTGCCAAACACGTCGCAAATTAAAAATTTACAAAATGACAAAAAGCCTTTGCGCTACCAATTAAAACCCTCCGGTTGATCTTATATTTGTGGTAAATGATTATATTTGGGTCTAAATACGATACAAGTCTTGAGCACCTAAATTGATAAAAAAATATTTTTTCAGGCCCTTCATATTCTACATAGATACTCTAAACATGACTTCCGGAATCTAGGTGCTTAAATATTTCATAGCTAAAAGGAATTCAAAAGTAACCTGCTATGTCCACTTTATGATGTTTCTGTATACATATTTTCGTGCCCAAACCAACCGGTTGGGTTGGATCTAGATCATGTGAACTGCGGCAAGTCATATTGCGGCATAACACATTTGAGGCGAATGGCATTTGCGGCATTTCTCAGTTGGGAAAAATTTTAAGTTACGTCAAACTGGCAAAAATGCAGTTAGTCGTGTTGCAGCGAATCTGATTTCACAAATGTCTTTGCGGAGAGTATTTAAAGGAATCCGTACTTAAAAAATATTACTTTTTTCAAAGAGTTTCCTTTTATCTTTTCCTTAAAATGTTGAAATGACGTGAAAATTTGTCATTGAAATGGTTACTGCTAGTGGTTCTTAACACCACGATCAATTTTTGTGAAACTTCGTATCAAAATTATAAAATTCGAAATGGCTGATTCAGTATGACGATTCGAAGTTGAAGAAATCTAAAAGTCGATAGATCTTTATAGAAGTTTGTATCTTGAGGTTTCTCTGGCTACAGAGTACGAATCCCTGATAGACATTTTAGCAGATAATGCAGGGGGTAGGAGAAAACCTATTTCCAAAATTGTTTATTGATTATATTAAATCAGTTTATATGCATCCCAACATTTTTTTACGGATTCATATTCTACGACCCAAAAAACCCCTTGGCACAAAGTTTTGTGTAAATTGAAACAACGACGCGTAAGATACATGGGTTTTACATCATGTGGCGTGAATGACCCCCGGGGCACGACTAAAAATGACGCCACATGTCGTCAATGTTGCCTAAGGGGTTAAGAAATGTTCACAATTACAATCTATCAAACTGATTTGATTTTCGGATATTATTTTGTTTAAAAATATGACAAGATTTTAAATTCATATCAACTATCAATTTGTGTGTATTGCGTACCTATAATTTATTATGTACAGATATTCTTGTAAAGTAATATCCTTCCTCTAGAGCTTTTATGAGGCAACCGTTTCGACTAACTCGGCAACCGCAAGTATTGGAAGCTATTTACTCAATAAATAAAACCACATATCATGGGTTCGTTCGTGGTTAAAGCTCTCTGTGAAAATAAACCTTCACTATCGTAAAACGGGGCTGTAGAGACACGCGCGGGAATAAACGTCCTTGAACGCATAGCTGGTTCCAATCGAGTGTCGAGTATCCCTCTAGCGCCGGAATCGACAATTTTCAGAGGAAAATTTAACGAGGAAGGAATATTTTAGAGACTAGTCTATGGGGTCGGTCCATTAAGTTTCATATAAGCTGGGTTGTGATCAGCTTACACAAATCTTTACCTGATGAATACACATAAAATTTATGAAGCTAATTTCATATAAATCCAGTGCGACTAGGATATTTCATAAATTAAAGTTTATCTACTCACAGAAAAACATCGGGATCATTTTGGTTGCAGCTCATTTGTGATATTCTAGAAATAAGGTTTTTTTCTCAGAATAAGAATACTTCAAGGGTGAAACTATAACATGAACACAGCTGCATTCTTATTCTCTACTGTCTCATTTTTGTTGCAACTCAAAACAACACCGAATCAGCGTACTTTTGAGGATCGGCGTTTTTCTGTGCTCATATGCAATATAGTTGATATATATATATATATATATATATATATATATAAATAAGGGCGAAGATAAAGAAAAGGCAGAAGGATCGGGTAAAATAAAGGAATATAATAATCAGCGCGGTCGATTCCGGACATACTATAGCAACGCATGTGCCAGAAAGTGTGAGGTAGGTTGTGGCGCAATGAGCGAAAAAGGTGGAAGTACAAGTAGAGGCAGTGATAGAAATGGTCGAAGCGAAGGCACAAATTTCAAAGGTCCGCACATGGGCATGTTTTACCTGTAATAAAGAGGGTCATGTTGCTCGTGATTTTCATGAAATCAAGGGTAATAACAGTAAAGATAAAAATAAATTAATCTGTAGATATTGCAAAAAGGCTGGACACGAAATTGAAAAATGCTTTAAATAATTAGATAAAGCAGATGAGAATCGCAGGGATGAAGATGGAGATTCAAACGAGAAGTGACGGGTCGTATTTAAATTTAGTACAGCTGGGAAGGCACTCTCTCCAAATCGACGGTCCCGAGCCATTTTGACGTATCTCCAGCGAATGCGTTAAAACATTCGTATGTCGTTGTCATCTTGGAAAAGTATCGTAACTCGCAGCACCAATTCCATAGTGTGGTATCTCTTGATAGTCTTTTATAAGTGTCGTAACTCGTTTTTAAGGAAATGTTGATATTCATATAGTCTATTGAACTGAAATTTTGTCAGTTTATTGATACTATTACTCCATTTATGAACAATTAATAGAAACAATGCGACGTTATTGAAAGTTTGGTGAATTATGATTTTTCGAGTTTGTTCCGTTCCGTAGTGTCGTAACTGTCGCCTAAAATATTTTCGCATTCACTGAAGTAATATGTCTAAAGAGAAAATAGTTGAAAGAGTGCCATTGTATTCGATGTTTCATGTTTAAATCTGTCCGAAATTTCGTTGCGTTTATAGAGCTTTTAGGAGACTTTTCGTTGATTTGTTATAAGAATAAAAACATTCAATGGTTTATGAATTATAAATATAATATAAATATAATATATTATAAATTAAATAAATTCGATTATCGAAAAGAATGGTTTGCATGGAAAAAATACTTTGTTTTTTTTTCTAATTATAATAAACATTTTAAAAAAATTTACAGCATTTTGTAGTTTGTATAATACTTAACGTATATCTACTGACACGTTTTAACTTTTCATAGTTGAAAAATCGAGGTATAAATTGACTTATTTTTAAATCCATTTTGAATTTTGGATTGCTCCGTTTTGAAAAACAAAGAAAAAGAGTTACGACACTTTTAAAACACTATCAAGAGATACGACACTATGGAATTGGTGCTGCGAGTTGCGATACTTTTCCAACATGACAACGAGATACGCCAGTTTTAACGCATTCGCTGGAGATATGTCAAAATGGTTCGGGATCGTCGATATTTTACTCTGAATTGTACTGTTGTGCATAGAAAGGATAAAGAAAATGCATATAATTTTGCTCATTAACTAGAACTTTATTTTGTAAGAGTAACAGCTTTCAAAGTTGAGCATTCGGAAATGATGGTTAGATAATGGTAGTTTGCCACCTTTCCCTCATCAGAAAAAAATTGCTAATCAACTGAAAATTTCAAGAACAACTATATAAAGAAACCCTTCACCGTGAACATCCCTTTTGCCATATTTTGAGTACTTATTTTCGCTGAGATTTTCACTATATGTAATCTGTACAAAAATCAAAGGCTCTGTATTATTTCTACAGGTAGTAGGTGCTTTACGTTTTAAAATAAGTGATTTCTTTGTGAAACATAAACCAAATTTTGTTAACTTACAAAAAATGTATAGAAAATATTGAAATGTGGGTGCGTTGGTCAAAGGAAGCTGATACTCGAGTGAAATACTAGCTGAGAACATGAGCATGCTCAGGTTAATTTGCGCAATCGCAGTGAATCTGAGCATGCGCAATCGATCTTTCCATTTATGAACACTATGACTTTTTGTCATCTTTTGGTTTACTTAAAACTGCGATGAATCGTAGTCTATTACTTCGTTTAACGCACCGCTGGCAGTATTTATCAGTGGAGCGACTTTCGCTCAGATACGCTTAAAATAAAATTGTTAAAAAGTATGAGAAAAGAAAAAGTTGGGACTTTGCTGAGAGGCCATCCTCGCAAAGAACACGAGTACGAAACCAGAAACTTTTTATACGAACGAATGATAGCCATAAATTTGTGTATGTTTTGCGTTTTTAGAGTGTAAGATGTTGAGTTGCGTTTCTCGAACGCGTTTTCTAGGTTAAACTAAGCGCTAATTATATGTACACATTGTGCCAAAACCTCGGTCTAAAAAATTAAAAAATTCTTTTTTCTTGTCATTGCGATTCGATCATACACGTTTTATATATGTATAGAAAGCACATCACCATGACAGTCGTGCCGCATTAATCATTGTATCAAAATCATTAAACGCCTACTTGTTGAATGTTGATATCGATGGTTTTAGTGAATAAACAATCGTGATAATGTATATGGCATTTTGTATTGTATCTCACAGTATTCTCGTTTCTAAGTTTTGTAATGTGTGTAAGTTTCGTACTTTTACAAATAATATTTCAAACATTATAAGTATATTCCCTTTTACGTTTTCTGTTATAATGCACATGAAGAAAGTTTTTCTAAACCGTTTTTCAGGTAAGCATCTAACTTGTGCAGCTTGTACTATGAACAGTATTTCTTATTCTTCTCAACTATCAATATTTTTCATTGTAATTTAATTATTATAGCCTAATTATTACGATATAATTTATTTTAGTAGAATAAGTTTACAAATTAGACGACAGCGTTTTTGCGTGTTTGATACTGTCATCGAGAACACGAAGGACAAGATCGACGTGGTAGGCTGTGGCATTCACTCCCATCAGACCAATGCGAAATATTTTTCCCAGAGTGGGTCCTAGGCCTCCAGCAATTTCTACGTTATGTCTGAAATGAAGAAACAATTTGAGAAGGGTGAAATAAATTTAAACAGACATTCGAAGTTAAGTATCATTTTGGATACGCTATTTCTAATTTAAAAAATTCTCGGACCAAATTTAAATTTAGCAACTTAAAGAAGAATCTTCCATAATCAAAATTTGAGTTAATGTTACTATTTGATAATAATTTTACCCTATCAGGTTTTATCATTCGCTTGTGCCTGCTACCAGTATTTTTTCATGTAATGATATCCTAGGACGGATCCAGAAAAATATTTCGGGAGGGGTTTTCAAACTATACATTTATATTTTTTATATTTATTATTCAAGAGGTAAGTGAAAAGCATCGTTTATTAAAGGGTAAACTTATAATGTTGAAGTTACAATGTTACACTTCTGGACTTGAGATTTTACATAACTCTTTTGTATTATTTATAGTTCTGTTTTGTATTAAATCCTGAAATAATTCTAAACTTTATCTAAATGCAGTAATGTCCTCCATTTACCTAACTAATTGGGTAAATTTTAATGAACAAATTGTCTCTGTGTACCATGAGAGTCGGGTGTATTTATCTGTATTATTATCATTGATAGTATTTATTGATTTCAAATAGACCCGCGCTTTTCGGCACTCATTTTTCAAAAACAACCTTGAAAATTCAAATTTTCATAACTTTGCGAAAATTTATTCTTTCTGCAAAATGAAAAAGACGTATCGCCTTATTTCCTTTGAAAGATAACATATCTCATTAGCGATCGATTCTGTGATTTAAAGTTGAACTGCCTATTTGATTTGAAATGGATTTGGTCTTTTGTTTTTTAGTGATTCGCATACTTGTAAACATCTAACATAAGAAATGGTTTTGACCACGTATCAACCCTTGCAAGACAAAATACAAAAATTAAATCTTTAGAGATAATATAAAAGCCTTAGAATTTTGTGAAATTCCTTGACATACCTTGAAATACCTTCTAATCCTTTGAAACGCTAGGAATTCCTTGAAATTTTATTGCAGTTCATTTATTTTCTCATGCACTCTAGAAATCCCTTAAAATTGAGCTTAAAATCTTTCGAAATCCTATAAAAGTATTTCGAATCCTTCAAATTCTCGACATTTTTCAAGATTCTTTAGAATTTGTTAAAATAGCTTAAAATCTTTTAAAATCTCGCAAATCTTTTGAGATAACTGGATGACCTATAACATACCTTCAATCTTGTAAAATCATTTGGAATCCCTTAGCAATGTTTAGAAATCATAATATGAAATTTTGTGAGTCTCTTTCGTATCCATCATCATCTTTCGCAGTTTGTTGAAATCCGTAAAAATCACTTGGAATAAAATGTATTGTATTACCTAAGGTATTCTAGAAGTTCATTGAAATCCCTTAAAATTCCTTCAGATCTTTGGATTTGGGAAGAATCCATTGAAACTTCATTTTATGTAATTTGTTTTTAAAAGTTTTTGAGAAACCCCTTGAAATCGAGCTAAAAATATTTGGAAACCCTAAAAAATTATGAATATTATACAAAATATTATAAAAAAATAAAATATTGCATAATCTCGTAAATGTTTTGAAAGTATTTGAGGTCCTATAAAATCCTTGAAATATTGTGAGATACTTTGAAATCTCTTGAAATATTTAGAAAATGCTAAAAAATTTGAGACATTCCTTCAATTTTACAAAACATTTTGAAATTTTTTGAAATCTTGTAAAATATGTAAATATATAATCGGAAAAACCGTTTAACTTATTCATTAAACTTTTCTAAAAAAAAAACGTCGAAATTCCTAGAAATCTTTGAAATCCCTCAAAATATTTGTAATTCTTGGAGTTGAATAAAATGCTTTAAATCTGGTGAAATATCTATAAAATGACTAAGAACCATTCGAAATGATTGGAATCGCTAGAAATTCCTTGAAATTTCATTTTATTTCTTTTTTAAATTTCTCTCGAAATCCCTTTAAGTCGAGTTTAAAATATTTGAAAGTCCTACAAGATTCTTTGAAATTCCTGGAAGTTTTTGAAATATCTTAAAATACTTTGCAATTTGTTGAAGTAGCTTAAACTCTTTAAGTTTCCATAAATCCTTCGAAATAATTAAAGATGCTATAAAATCCCTTAAATTCTGTGAAATTCTTAGAAATGCCTTGAAATCATCAGAAAATAAGTTAGGAGACTGGGCCTCCATGGCCTTCATGCAATCTTAGGCCTGAATGTGGACCCAAAATGCGTCGAGTTCTTATACTTGGGCTAATATGGCAAGATATGAAAGCGCATATTTTCAAAATATTTATTCAAGTCCATGGTTTATTTTCCTGATTGAAAGATACAATTTTTTATCTGAAGTTCGATTGAAATGTTAAAAGCAAGTAATGGACCAAAAGACCTTACTATTACATTAAGTAATATATTAGGTGTATAACTTAATTTTTACCTTTTCTTCAAAAAAAAAAAAAATTTTATATTATAAAAAATATAAAAATATCCTCAAAATATTGTCCAGAGTTTGGAATCGTCTATCTGCCAAAGCATGTTGCATTGAGCGGAACAGGTGATAATCGGATGGGGCCAAGTCTGGTGAATATGCCGCGTGCGGGAGAACTTCCCAGCCCAAGTTAAAAATGGTTTGCTGAGTCACGCGAGCAACATGAGGTCGAGCATTGCCGTGAAGCAGCACAACTTTTCGGCTTCCTTTCCCAATAAATGGTCTTGGGATATGCAGGGTGTACTCTGTTGTGAGATTCTTGAAACGGGCCAATCAGTTACTGCAGAATGCTGCAGTCGACAATTAAACAAATTGAACGAGGTACTTGATGAGAAAAAGCCATTTACTGGACAAGGAAGCCGAAAAGTTATACAGCTCTATGACAACGCTCGACCTCATGTTGCTCGCGCGAGTCAGTAAACGATGGCATCCATAAGTTACTTGATAGATCGCACACGGTCATCAATAACAATGGAAAATATTTCGAGGATTGATCTGATATCTATATATTTTATAATATAAAATATTTTTTTCGAAAAACGGTAAAAATTAAGTTATACACCTAATAATACATTTACTTTTTGATGTAATGTTAGTAGCTTGTAATCTTTTTATCCGTCTTCGAAATACAAGAGAAATTGTATTTTAGTTTGAGGAACTTCTGGCGAGTTTTCTGGACCGTTCAAGCTGATCATCTGGTGTTGGTGACCGTGGCCTTTAAAGCCGACTCCTTGGCGATAGTAACCCTGGAGGATTTGGATTTCTTGCCCATTCTGTAATACAATATTTCCAAAAGTCTATTTCAGAAATATACTTTTTATTTCCACTTGAAGTTAATATATACGGCGCGCAATTAGGCTCACGCATTGCATGAACACACTCGCCAATCTCGCCAAATCCAATGGTGTTTCCATCTCGTATTATGAAGTTTGCGTCATAATTCATTGGAACCATTGACCCTAATGCGTTCTTGAACCATCAGTGATGCTTGGTACAAAGTATCGTGATATCAGGCCTCCGACAGGTGCAAACTGAAAAATCGGGAGAAAGTTTTTAATGGAAATATGTATATAATTTCAAAATTAAATATTTTACCATATTGGCGATGAAGTCTTTGAATTTAATTTATTATTATTATTATTATATCATTAGGCCGTTTCCCTTTCGGGGTAGGCGTGAATTGCTCGGTGGTAAAGTAGTGAGTGCTTTTTCAGCTGCAACTGTACCATTTGAAATTTACGAGAAACAGGTTTTTCTCTTCGAAGTTTAAGAATAGTCACATATTCTTATCACGCGATCAGAAAATCTATCCCTTCATTCGGCTCTAAATTTTTCCAGGCTTATGAGAAAGATTTCAGCTGCGAAGTTGAATTCACTGTAACGCCATTATTAAAAAAAAAATAGATCTCTTTAGGGAATTCGTCGAGCCTGTGGAAAAATTGAAGGCTCTGAAGCCAAAGCTCCCATCTGTATACTACCCAAAAAGTATCCCCAAAATGCTTTTTTTTTATAATTCCACTAACAAAGGTTGTATTATACTAAAATAAGCTGACTTTTAGGGAATTTTCTGGATCTAAGGGAAAATTTTGAAGAGTTAGCGGAAATCTGAGTCAAAATTCGTGTTCAGCATCTAAAATATAAAAAGAGACCATTCTCAGCCTGTTTTCCAAATAAATTCATACCCAGTGGTAATTCGGTACACGAAAATCTGCTTTTCTAAGAAATCTTCTGCATCTAGTGGAAGACCCCGATGTGATAGCGGGAAACTAGTGTCAGATTCGTATTCTGCGCACCAAAATACATGAAACATCATGCCTGATCTTTTTCCAGCCGATTTCAATAGCAAGGGTTCTTTAATGCCCAACAAATCAGATTCTATAGAAAATTTTCCGTGTCTAGGGGAAAATCCTGACGCGCTCGGGGAAAACTGATGTCAGATTCTTGTTCAGCGCCCCAAAATACATAAAAACATCATGCCTGATATTTTTCCAGCCGATTTCAATAGCAAGGGTTATTTAATACCCTGCAAAGCTGATTGTATAGGGATCTGTTCGCGTCTAGGGGAACATCCTGACGCGCTCGGGGAAAGCTGATGTCAGATTCGTTCTCAGCGTCCAAAAATACGTAAAAATATCATGCCTGATCTGTTTTCAGGTGATTTTAATACCAAGGGTAATTTATACCCAAAAAAGTTGATTTACTAGGGAATTTTCCGCATCTAGGGGAAAATTCTGACGTGTTGGGTAAAAACTGATGTCAGATTCGTGTTCAGCGCCCCAAAATACGTATGGGTACCATACTATGATCTCTTTCACAACCCACTTTTTTTTTGTGGGCCTGTGTAATTGTTCAACTATATTAGGACCTTTGACTTGAGACAGTAGATATTTTTACTACTAAAAGTTCGAATCATTTCATTTTTGAAGTTTTAATTAGAAACTTCTAATGTTAGCAGATCAAATTCCCTTTTTCAGCTCCGCCAATAAAGTTTTTGAGATATTGGCTATTCCTTCTAAAAACCTGGAAGACTAAATATGACCTTGTAAAAAATTTCTCACTTTTCTTGAACAATTTGATACGTAATACCTCCGAAGGTAAGTAGCATGACGCATTGAAGATAATGAATATGAAACCACATTGATATGTGTATGTAGATAAGAACTGTGATTTTTTTCCATTATTCTGTAAAAAAATATCTGGCAAACAAAAGTTTTTTCGCTATGTTTGAAGTTACGACTACCCTCAAAATTATTCTGCAATATTTACTAAATACACACTCAGATTTGGCGATCTCATTTTCTGGATTTTATGACAGATTGAAAATGGACACACAGAACCCAAGTTTATTAAAAAGTCATAAATATTTAATAAATATTTTCTAGCTCAATTTGATACCTGGGCATTTTGTGTGGATTAAAATATTAAAAACTTTTAGTATAGGGATTGAATCTTTTAAATTGTTGTTGAAAATATAATGTTAGGTAATTTTATGAAAGATTTGAGGACGTTAGTAGAGAATTTTCTCGGGTCCATATCATCTCACATGCGGCAAGTCTCTCTGCGGCATGTCACACCCGCGGCATGTCACATCTGCGGCATGTTTCATCATCGGCATGTCAGATCTGCGGCATGTGCCATCTGCGGCATGTCACATCTGCGGCATGTCTCATCTGCGGCAAGTCACAACTGCGACATCTCTACCTTGCAGCGTCTCTCCGGCGCGGCATTTTTCGCGGCAAAATTAACATTTTTGCGGCATCTCTCACCAGTGGCATTTCTCCTTTCCAACAAAAATTTCAAGTCTAAATAAAAATGGCAAAATTGTGGCGAGTCTCCCAGGACTTATTGTCTCTCCGGAGGCATCTCTCATCCGGTAAAAATTTTCAAGCCCATATTAAAATGGCAAAACCGTAGCTAGCCTCACAGGACTACTCGTAATTGTAACATCTGCGGCATCTTCAATCTTCAATCTTCAAACCGCGCCAGCCCTTAATAGATACAAATTATCCTAATAATATTTTTTAATTCTGTAAAATTGAACGAATGAATGTAAATTCTATAGTCTTCAGAAATCATATATTTACTTATTCGTATAGAAATTTTGTAGACAGCAGTAATAATAGAACAAGCATCTGGGAAGGGGGGTTTAAGTGGTAAAAGTTTCTGCGAAACATATCTCCTTCTTTGTACATGGCGCTTTTACTAAATTATAACATTTTAACCCAAATCCAATTTTATTATTGCTTAATTTATACAGTGTTACTGTTTAATATCATTTTTATGGTTATACCACATGAAGGTCAAGGCTTTAACAGAACGTTTAATGTTTTGTACATTTTTTTCTTGAGAGTAAGGAAGTGGAAGTAAACTTATATTTTTATTCAAAGAACTTTACGGTTCATTATTATTCCTTAAAGCATACATCAAGACCGGAATACTTTGAGTGTCTATCTTATTCATTTTTCAGTAATAATAATTTACAAATAAATTAATATATAGAAATTTTTATTTTTCGTTTCTTCATATAGATTTCAATTTTCAAAAAACTTGTGGATTGCAAAATTTCACTTTTTTTGAATTGGCTTGAAGCTTGGATTCGAAACTCTGTTTTGATCATTCAATTTAACGGATTTGAGTATGAAGTGTTCGATATTAAGTTATTACATTACTTTCCGTTCATTAGGCCGCGTTGTCCCGTTGTCCTAGTTCTTGGGCGAAAGATGCTGCTGGAGAGAATACCGCAGTTTTGCCATCTTTAGAACTACATAGACAATTTTCTTGAAGGAGAGATGCCGCTCGGGAGGCCTGGCGCAGTTTTGCCATCCTTACAGCAATATAGAAAATTCTCTTGGGAGAGAGATACCGCTGGAGAGACTTGCTGCAGTTTTGCCATCTTTACAACTACTTAGAAAATCTTCTTGGGGGAGAGATTCCGCTGGAGAGACTTGCCGCAGTTTTGCCATCTTTGCAACTGCTTAGAAAACTTTCTTGGGTGAGAGATTGTATATTTCAAAATCACAAGAAATTTTAATTCTAACATTTTACATTTTAAAATCACTTACATTTGCCGCCTTATTGGTCTAAGATGGAGAAATTAAGCGGTGGGTTCTGATTCGCTCAGTTTTTTTTTACTTGCGCGTGGCTAGACCATGTATTTATTCGATCATTGTCTAGAAAGGCCTCGGCAGCGAGGGGAGGTCTGGAGAGTCCAGCTCTTTTCACACGTGTGGATCGCTTGCTTCGTCTCTCCCGCCACGAGTCTCTACTCTACTCTAAGAGTTCGGGGTGGTGGTAAATTATATTCTATGACGTCAGAATTTACCACCACCCCGAAATCTGAGAGTAGAGTAGAGACTCGTGGTGGGAGAGACGAAGCGAGCGATACACACGTGTCAAAAAAGCTGAACTCTCCAGATTTCCCCTCGCTGCCGACGCCTGCGCTAGAACGAGCTTGCGAGTGCCAGCGCGTGCGCAATAACTGTTAGCGCCACTAAACACCGGGATGGGAAGTATAGTAAAATACTCAGAGCGTATTGCAGCCGGTCGGACGGGCCTCTTTGTCTATCCTATGTATTTAAAAGAGTGGGTCCGAGAAACTGCTTAAATCATTTCCACCTTTCTTTTTATTATAAGCATAATATTAAGCACCTAGGATTAGGGAACAGGTATCAAGTGGACTCTGAACATCGAAGTCATTATGTTTTTTTTTTCCAAATGCTTAAATACTATTTAATGCATTTTTAACATGAAATTATTCAAATATGAAACGTAAAAACGGATACTTCCGTTTGCTCTAGTTCACAGGTATAATATGTGGAAGAAGAGTGGTGCGAAATATTGCAAATTTGCGAATCCAAGTTTCTAAATTTAGCGCTTCTAAATTTTTACAGTTTATTGACAATTCTAGAGTACAATAACGTATTGTATTTTATATTCAACATAAAATCTAAGGAGAATTTTCAAATGGATAATTCATCCAATTCAAAGAGATCAAGCGGTCGTTACCAAACTTCTGGTAAACGATTGTCTAAAAAAAATCTGCTCGATTGAAGTATGTGGCACCCAACATTAATTTTTATACGTGCATGTGAATTTGACATCACTTTAATTAAATATTACTGGAAGCTACTTAAATTATTACTTTTTGACGATATTATATATTAATGGTTCAAATTGTTTGTTTGGGGTTAGGTTTTTCTATTAGATTATTTCAAAACCTGCACCATTTTATATAAGATTTATTTACGGTCTGCTATCCCGAATACTGGGAATGCAAAATGCATTGCTGTCATTATAAAAATCATCAATAATAAATTATTTTTTAAACGAAGTCTTGTAGAATATCGGTTCTGTATTTATAACAAGAAACGAGGAAGGGTTATTTATTTAGCTACGTGCTGTTTTCCAGTTCTGACGAAGTCAATTATATTAAAAAATCATTCAAAACGCTGTGTGGTAGACGTTACTATTTATGCTATTTTAGACGAGGTTTTTCACATCGTTCTTCTCGTCTAGAATAAACATTTGAAAACCCACCCCAGAAGCGGCTCTTAACATCAACATCATCGCCTGTGTTTAATTAAATTGTAGGATAAAGTAATATTGGTTTTTATTTTATTCTTTTTACGTTTTATACATCGTTTTAGAAGTCCCTTTTTTCGTTATTATTTTCGCTATTTTTGACGCAGATGTTCAAGTAGTTTTGAACTTAGTTTTTCAATAGGGAATCACGTTTAAAAATAAATAGATAGTACAGTGGCACCTGGATGCAGGAAACTTGGGTTTACGCCATTAATCCTCTGAAGAAGTTTTCTATAAATTTAAAATTATTTAACTATTAATGCTTTCAATTTTAAATAAAATAACAATTCCATGTATTAGTGTAAGAATTACGTTTCATCATCAAAATAATTACAAAGTTGGACATAAATTTTGGAAATTTGGAAATATTCGGAAAATTTATCAAAATTTGGAAATATTCGGAAAATTTATCAGAATTTGGACATATTCGAAGAATTGGTCAACATTTTGGAAATTTATGAAAATTCGTGGAAATTTGTCAAAATTTTGATGTTTTTTTAAAATTTCATCAAAATTTTGAATATTGTAGAAATGTCAAAAATTCATAAAAATTTTGGAAACGATTTTATATACTTTTTCTTGTAGTTTCTCGATATTATGTACATATTGATACGATCCACAGACTTCCTTCTGTGGATTTCGTTGCTTCGGGCAATTCTAGAACAAGATTTGTTTCTACGTATAAATTCTTGGTGGACCTGAAAAGGGCCAAGTATTTTATGGATCCATTCGGGTATGATTAGTGATGATTCCTCCTCTCCTTTCGTGATTCTTCGGGCATAGGCTTCATGAATATGTAGCCTTGGTGATGTAAAAATCCTTGGATATTGAATTTTTTGTGGATAATCCTTTCATCCACTTCCGGTAGATTAATTGGATATGTAACCAACTTCGGCCGTACCTCGGGCTGTCCGTAAAATTCCTCGTTGGGACAACCCTCCTCCGTTCTCACAACGTTAGTCCCGCGAGCTGTCAACTGGACTAAGTTGCGGTATTTGGTTAATTGGTGTCGTCGTTTCCTCTCTTCCTCTCTCTCCCCGAAGATCTGAAGCTCTTTGACCGTCTTCCGGGTGGCTGGATTTGTCCCGTCCGGGGTGGGCCCTGCCGGTTCGTATAGGATGACGCAACCGGGGTCTAGGGTCACCACAATGGACCGATCGTGTGCCGGGTTAAAGGGGACTAGTGTCCGACGGGCTCCTCCGTGGATAGGCAAGGGAAGTAACTCCTGTGGAATGCACATGCAGAATTGCATCACACAAGAGAAATCTCAAAGCGCAGGCTCTAGAACTCCCACGCAACGTTATTGCGTAAGAGAGAGAGAGGGTGGAAGTGGGACAACCAACATAAAAAGCGCTCCACGGCCGAAAAACGGCACTTTGAAATCTTGTGCCACCAACAGCCGAGATCTCACGGTGAATACCTTGTGAAAAGGACTGAGGATCAATCATCTCCTCCTTGCCACATTCGTCACTCAATTCCAAACGTGAAGCAACTCCTAAGAGAGTCTCCACATTGATCGTATCGCTCTGAGACTGTTTAGAAAGAGTTATTCTCCTTTGGGACTTTGGGATTCTCGACTTCCATGTCATAAAATTGATGAGCTTTTTCTCGCGCGCGTTCTTTTTTGAGCATTTCTTGTACCAAGTGTATTTTGTCCATTTGACCGGCAGTACTTATTGACTCTCACATTTATCGTCTCAAGAACAGTATTGAGCAAGGTTTAAAGAAGCTTTTTAAAGCTTGAGAGTTTTACTTTCATATGGCTTGCATATTTTTTGCAGATCTGTGATATTATTGGTCAGAGAGAATGAACAAATTAGTCAGGGAATAATCAGGGACTTTGGAAAATGAAGTTTTGCGGCCACTCTGTAAAATAAATGATTTCAGAACAATTTTGGGGAAACTGCAAATGGTGAAAATTTAAGACATTGTTCTTCACTTCACTTCTCTTGTAATGCATGGCCATTAGAATTGATTAATCTCAGAATTGCAGTGTGAGCATTTTAGCGTAACCATTGACTATCGAGGTCAAGGGGCGTGGGCGTGAGTCTACTTCTAATGATCTTCGCAAACTCTTCAGCAAACTTGATATCTTCAATTTTTTCATTTGCTAGACTGCTCTTTATTCTTATCTACAAATACTATTTACAATCTAATAAAATTCAAATTAAACTTCGTTAAACTAAAAAAAAATCCCCTTTCAGACATAATTGAAGATCTTATTTCAATTTATTATCATTATTATTATTTATTACTATTATTTCAACTCGATAATTAATTAAATTTTTTACTTTACTAGACTGCTCTTTATTTTTCTCTACAAATTCTATTGGAAATCTAATAAAATTAGAACTAAATTTTAGTAAAAAAAAAATTGCTCGACTCGATATTTTCAGTTTTTTTCTTTACTAGACTGCTCTTTATTTTTCTCAACACATCATATTTACAATCTAATAAAATTAGTACTAAACTTCGTTAAACAAAAAAATCCCCCTTCCAGACATAATTGAAGATCTTATTTCAATTTATTATCATTAGTTCAACTCGATATTTTCAATTTTTTACTTTAATAGACTGCTTTTTACTTTCCTCTACAAATTCTATTTGAAATCTAATAAAATTAGTATTAAACTTCGTTAAACAAAAACAAAAATTTCACTTCCAGAAAAAATGTAAGATCTTATCAAAAATTTATTATTATTATTTATGATTATTATTTCAACTTGATATATTAAAGTTTTTAATTTACTAGACTGCTTTTCATTTTTCTCTACAAATTTGATTTACAATCTAATAAAATTAGTACCAAATTTTATTAATCGAAAAAATTCCTCTACCAGACATAATTGAAGATCTTATTTATATTTATTATTATTAGTTCCACTAGATATTTTCAATTTATACTTTACCAGACTGCTCTTTATTTTTCTCTAGAAATTCTATTCACAATCTAATAAAATTAGTATTAAATTTCGTTAAACAAAACCAAAAATTTCACTTCCAGAAAAAATTTAAGATCCTATTAAATTTTATTATTATTATCTATGATTATTATTTCAACACGATATATTCAAGTTTTTAATTTACTAGACTGCTTTTTATTTTTCTCTACAAATTCTATTTAAAATCTAATAAAATTAGTGCTAAGTTTCGCTAAGCGATCAAAATTGTTCTTCACATAATTTAAAGTCTTATTTCAATTTAGTATTATTATTAATCATATTATTTCAACTCGATATTTTCCATTTTTTACTCTACTAGACTGCTCTTTATTTTCTCTACAAATTTTATTTACAATCTAATAAAATTAGTACTAAATTTTATTAATCGAAAAAATTCCTCTACCAGACATAATTGAAGATCTTATTTCAATTTATTATGATTAGTTCCACTCGATATCTTCAATTTTTAAATTTACTAGACTGCTTTTTGTTTTTCTCTACAAATTCATTTTAAAATCTAATAAAAGTAGTACTAAATTTAGTTGAAGAAAAAACATTTTTTCACTTGCAGAAAAAATTAAAAATTTATTATTATTATTTATAATTATTATTTCAACTCGATATATTCAAGTTTTTAATTTACTAGACTGCTCTTTATTTTTCTCTACAAATTTTATTTAAAATCTAATAAAATTAGTACTAAATTTTATTAATCGAAAAAAATTCATCTACCAGACATAATTGAAGATCTTATTTCAATTTATTTTCATTTATTATTACTATTTAAACTCGATATCTTCCAATTTTTAATTTACTAGACTGCTTTTTATTTTTCTCTACAAATTCTATTTAAAATCTAATAAAATAGTACTAAATTTCGTTAAACGAACAAAATTGCTCTTGCAGACATAATTTAAATTCTTATTTCAGTGGATTATTATTATTATTTATTATTAATAATATTATTTCAGTTCGATATTTCCAATTTTTTACATTACTAGACTGCTCTTTATTTTTTTCTACAAATTCTATTTACAATCTAATAAAATTAGTATTAAATTTAGTTAAACAACAAAAAAATTAACTTACAGACATAATTGAAGATCTTTTTTCAATTTATTATTATTATTTAAACTCGATATCTTCAAATTTTTAAGTTACTAGACTGCTCTTTATTTTTCTCTACAAATTCTATTTTAAATCTAATAAAATTAGTACCAAATTTATTTACACAAAAAATCCCCCTTCCAGACATAATTGAAGATCTTACTTTAATTTATTATTATTTATTATTATTAATACAACTCGATATTTTTAATTTTTTAATTTATTAGACTTCTCTTTATTTTTCTCTATAAATTCTACTCAAAATCTAATAAAATTAGTACTAAACTTCGTTAAACAAGAAAAATCCCCCTTCTAGACATAATTGAAGATCTTATTTCAATTGCTTATAATTTATTATTATTATTTCAACTCGATATTTTTAAATTTTTAATTTATTAAACTGCTCTTTATTTTGCTCTATAAATTCCATTTACAATCTAATAAAATTAGTATTAAATTTTATTAATCGAAAAAATGCCTCTTCCAGACATAATTAAAGATCTTTTTTCAAATTATTATTATTATTATTATTATTATTATTTAAACTTGATATCTTCAAATTTTTAATTTACTAGACTGCTGTTTATTTTTCTCTACAAATTCTATTTGAAATCTAATAAAATTAGTACTATACTTCTTTAAACAAAAAAATCCCCCTTCTAGGCATAATTGAAGATCTTATTTCAGTTTATTATCATTTATTATTATTATTTCAACTATTCTAATTTATTAGACTTCTCCTAATTTTTCTCTACAAATTCTATTTTTAATTTAATAAAATTAGTACTAAATTTTATTAATCGAAAAAAAATTCCTCTACCAGACATAATTGAAGATCTTATTTCAATTTATTTTCATTTATTATTACTATTTAAACTCGATATCTTCCCATTTTTTAATTTACTAGACTGCTTTTTATTTTTCTCTACAAATTCTATTTAAAATCTAATAAAATAGTACTAAATTTCGATTAGACAAATTTTCAACAAAAAAATTGAATTTTTAACCAAAAAAGATTTCAGTTGACTTTCCAACACAAAAATATGAATTTTATTCAAAAAGTTGATGTTCCACGAAACTGTTTGAATGTTCAACCCGAAAGGACGTATTTTCAACAACAGTTGAATTTTCAACCAAAAGGATGACTTCAAATTAAAAATACAAATCTTTGAAAAATAGTTGAATTTTTACTCAAAAATAAATTCATTAAATTTTTCAACACCAGAATATAAATTTTGAACAAGTAAATTTTTTACGAAATAGTTGAATTTCCAACCTAACAGTTGAATTTTTAACCAAAAATGATGAATTTAATAAAATTGTTGAATTTTCAACTTAACAGTTGCATTTTTATAAAAAAAAAACATATTCTACTATGATACATGAATTTTATAAATAAATAGACCAATTAAAAAAATTTTGAATTTTCAACCAAAAAAGATTTCAGTTGACTTTTCAACACAAAAATATGAATTTAAATCAAAAAGTAAATTTTTCACGAAAATGTTTGAATTTTCAACCCAAAAGGACGAATTTTTAACAAAATTTGAATTTTCAGTCGAAAAGGCAATACAAAATTTAATTTATAACTAAAAAGATCATTTCTAGCCGGTAGCAAATGAAAAAAAATTAATGTAAATATAAATTCAAGAGAAATTACTAACAGGAATATTATATCAGGGTTCCCGAAAAAAATTTATTTTAAAAATTCCCCAATTTTTCCTTGATCATTAATATTCAACGACCGGTATCTTAAACTTGTCACATTTTTAACCCAGAATCTTTTATAAACGGAATTAAACAATTTTAAAACATATATTCTTTTTTTTGTGTTTGACAATTATTTAAAGTTACAGAAATTCCTTGACTTTTGCGAAATTTTTTTTTTAAATCCCTGACTTTTCCCTTACCAATCAAATTCCCTGATTTTTGTTTAATTGTTGTTCGCTAGGTTCATTTTTCACTCACCAGGTTTCTTTAGCGCGTAAAGCTAAATTCATATTAAATTTCTGTACATTTTTTATTCAATTTTCGAATTTTCAAAAATTACTCACCCCCCTCCCATTTTAGCGAAAAAACGAGAAAATGGGTAAGTTTCTTGAAAATAGAAAAAACAAGAATTCTTTAAGAAATGGAAAAAAGGGAAATAGGGGAAAGTGTATGGAGTCCAAAACATGAAAGTCATATTTGTGAAATGAATTTTTCTATTTAAAACCTATCTCAAACTGAAATGACATAATTATTTCCATAATCACCTTGACTTTTTAATTTACAAATTTAGACGATGCGTAAGAGATTGCAAAATAGAACGTATTACACAAGAATTTTGCTAAAATTAGTTCTTGTCGATTGCAAAATTATAAATTAAAAATAGAACTAAAAATAAAAATTTAAACTTATACTTTTAGAGTCTCTTTTGGTGAAGTTTTTTTTATTCTTCAGTGAAGTTTTTCACCTATTGTGTGATTGGATATTGATTTAGGGTCTTTCCACCAAATAGAGATTGAATAAAATATAAAAAGGCTTCTTGGAAGTAACAGTCTTTTGCAATTTGGCATGAAGGAAAGTTTTTCTCTCTGAGTATAATAGATGCACTATCACATAAACAATCATTCTTCTTGAATATTTGTGGCATGTCCTTACTGTACTGTCTTCCTTTCCTTTACAATAAAAGAAAATACGCTTGTTCTCGATGGCACAGCACCTTTCTCTTCCTTTCTTTCTTCAAGCATTACTCAATATTTGGCCTTCTGTAATTGAAAATTATTTTATTTTTTATTTTTTTTCTTATTTGAAAATTATATATTTTATTTTATTTTTTTTTTTTATTTGTAATTTCAAATTTTCTATATTTTTTTTATTTCGCGCTATGCGCGCGATGTTTTGTTTTATCTCGCTCAATTTTTACCTTAAAATATAAAATTGATATTAATACAGAATGTTTTTTATTCACAGTATTTATTATATAAAATAGTAGAAAAGCAAGTGCAGTATTTTTGATAATTGACGAAAATTGATGTATTAACATCAAAATTATTTTATGTAATATTTTGGTACGATATATAGACAATAAAACCGTTGTATTTGTTTTATGAAAAATACGAATTTCCAATAGAAAATTTTTAAATATCCTAGTATTGTTGTAATATTTAAAATATACTTTGAAGTCATGATTTACTATTAACGACAGCAATTTAAAGCAAAAAAAACATACGTAAGGTAACAAAAAATGTTTTGAAATTATACATTTTCTTGTAAAACTAATTATTTTTTTTACAATAAACAATTTCTGAAAGGATGTTAACATAGCCTAAAGTTGATAACAAGTTTTAAGTATTACTTAAAAATAATTTTTTTATTAACAATAACAATTTCCGACGAAGAACATTTTCATAATCGAAAATTGTTAAAAGCTTCTAAACCCTGTTCAAATTACAATTATTTCCGTTCAAAAGTAACAACATAGCCTGAAATTGTTAAGAATTAATAAACTTCTTAGAAATCTAGCGATTTTTAAATAAAAATTCCAATTTTCGAGAGAGAAAAAACACTCAAGTAATCGAAAATTGTTGAAAGCTTCTAAATCCTGTTCAAGTGAGAAATGATTTTTGTTTGAAAATACCGATATTCGATTAAAAACGCCAACGTAACCTAAAAATGTTCAAAAATTATAAATCTTTTTTGAAATTCAGAGATTTTTAAATCAAAATTTCAAATGCTGAAAAATTGTTCGAAAGTTCTAAATAGAGTTCACTTTAAAATGATTTTTGTTTTAAAATACCAAAGCAACCTAAAACTGTTTAAAAAATTATCAGTCTTCTTTGAAATCTAGCGATTTTAAATAAAAATTTCAATTTCCGAAAAAAAGCACTAAAATAGCCGAAAATTCTTAAAAGGTTCTAAATCCTGTTCAAATTACAACTATTTTTATTCGAAAATACCAACATAACCTGAAATTGTTAAAAACTGAATAATATTCTTAGAAATCTAGCGATTTTTAAATAAAAATTCGAATTTTCGAAAAAAAAGGAACTAAAATAATCGAAAATTGTTGAAAGGTTCTAAATCATGTTCAAATTACAATGATTTTTGTTTGAAAATACCGATATCCGATTCAAAACGCCAACGTAACCTAAAACTGTTTAAAAATGATAAATCTTCTTTGAAATATAACGATTTGTAATCAAAATGTCAATTTCCGAAAAATTGTTCAAAAGTTCTAAATCGTGTTCAAATTAAAATGATTTTTGTTTGAAAATACCAACGTAGCAATCCTGATTATTATTGAAACTTTAAAGTAGGTGTGAATGAAAAGAAATCCAATCATTTGTTTGATATTACATAAACTGTTTAGGTTTTCCAGAATTCGCTTTTAAAAAAGACGTGTCTTTTCCAGGTCTTCTAAGTCTTGTAGGTCCTTCTTGGCAATCCTGATTATTATTGAAACTTTGAAGTGAATGTGAAAAAAATGCAATCATCAGTTAAGAATTCATTACCTTTTTTAGGTATGCCAGAAACATTTTCTTCGAAAATGTTGTGTGTTTTCTAGGTCTTCTCGGAATTCTGCGTCATTTTTGGCAATCCTGATTATTTTTGAAACTTTGAAGTAGGTGGGAATAAAAAGAAATCCAATCATTTGTTTAATATTTCATGACATTTTTAGGTTTTCCAGAACGTTCGCTTCGAAAATTTTGTGTCTTTTCTAGGTCTTCTAGGACTTCTAGGTCATTTTTGGCAATCCTGATTATTATCTTAGACTTTGGAATAGGTTTAAATGAAAAGATTTCAATTATTTGTTTAATATGACATTACTTGTTTAGGTTTATCAGAAAGTTTAAAAAAAATACGTGACTTTTCCAGGTCTTCTAAGTCTTCTAGGACTCTTTTGTCAATCCTGACTATTATTGGGACTCTCGAGTAGGCGTGAATAGAAAAAATCAAATCATTTGTTTAATATTTCATGACCCGGTTAGGTTTCTCAGAAGGTTTTTTTCTAAATTTGGTGTCTTTTCTTGATCTTCTAAGTCTTATAGGTCATTTTTGGCAATCCTGATTATTACTGAAACTTTGAAGTAGGTGTGAATAAAAAGAAATCGAATTATTTGTTTGATATTACATAATCTGTTAAGGTTTTCCAGAATTTGCTTTTGAAAAAAGACATGTCTTTTCCAGGTATTCTAAGTCTTCTAGGTCTTTCTTGGCAATCCTGATTATTATTGAAACTTTGAAGTAAGTGTGAAAAAAATGCAATCATTAGTTTGATAATTCATGACCTTTCCAGGTTTTCCAGAAGGTTTTGTTCAAAAATTTTGTGTCTTCTCTAGGTCTTCTGGGACTTCCAGGTCATTTTTGGCAATCCTGATTATTATTGAGACTTTGAAATAGGTTTGAATGAAAACAATCCAAATATTTGTTCATTATTACATTACTTCTTTAGGTTTTCCAGAAAGTTTAGAACAAAAATAAACGTGCCTTTTCCAGGTCTCCTAAGTCTTCCAGGACTCTTTTGGCAATCCTGACTATTATTGGGACTCTCGAGTATGCGTGAATAGAAAAAATCAAATCTTTTGTTTAATATTTCATGACCTGGTTAGGTTTTTCAGATTTTTTTTTCAAAATTTGGTGTCTTTTCTAGATCTTCTAGGTCTTGTAGGTCAGTTTTGGCAATCCTGATTATTATTGAAACTTTGAAGCAGGTGTGAATAAAAAGAAATCCAATCATTTTTTAAATATTTCATGACCTTTTAAGGTTTTCCAGAACGTTTGCTTCGAAAATTTGGAGTCTTTTCTAGGTCTTCTAGGACTTCTAGGTCATTTTTGGCAATCCTGATTATTATTGGGACTTTGTAATAGGTTCAAATGAAAACAATCCAATTATTTGTTCAATGTGACAGTACTTGTTTGGTTTTTCCAGAAAGTTTGAAACAAATTTCTGCCTTTTGCAGGTCTACAAAGTCTTCTAGGACTCTTTTGGCAATCCTGATTATTATTATTATTGAGACTTTGAAGTAGATGTGAATAGGAAAAAATCAAATCATTTGTTGAATATTTCGCGACCCGTTGAGGTTTTTCAGAATGTTTTTTCAAATTTTGGTGTCTTTTCTTGATCTTCTAGGTCTTGTAGGTCATTCTTGGCAATCCTGATTATTATTAAAACTTTGAAGTAGGTGTGAATATAAATAAATTCAATCATTTGTTTAAAATTCATGATATTTTTAGGCTTTCCAGAACGTTTTCTTCGAAAATTTCGTGTCTTTTCTAGGTCTTCTAGGACTTGTAGGTCATTTTTGGCAATCCTGATTACTATTGGGACTTTGGAATAGGTTCAAATGAATACGTTTCAATTACTTGTTTATTATGACATAATTTTTGGGTTTTCCAGAAATCAGTAAAAATACGTGCCCTTTCCAGGTCTCCTAAGTCTTCTAGGACTCTTTTGGTAATCCTGATTATTATTGAGACTTTAAAGTAGGTGCGAATAAAGAAAAATGAAATCATTTGTTTAACATTAAATGACCTGTTCAAGTTTTTTCGAATGTTTTCTCAAAATTTGGTGTCTTCGCTATCTCTTCTATGTCTTGTAGATCATTTTTGGCAATCCTGATTATGATTAAGACTTTGAAGTAGGTGTGAATAAAAAGAAATCCAATCATTTGTTTAATATTTCATGACCTGTTCAGGTTTCTCAGAAAGTTTCTCCCAAAATTTTGTGTCTTTTCTAGATCTTCTAGGTCTTGTAGGTCATTTTTGGCAATCCTGATTATTATTAAAACCTAGAAGTAGGTGTCAGTAAAAAGAAATAAATCATTTATTTAATATTTCATGACCTGTTTAGGTTTTTCAGAAAGTTTCTTTCAAAATGTCATATCTTTTATAGATCTTCTAGGTCTTGTAGGTCATTTTTGGCAATCCCGTTTATTATTGAAATTTTAAAGTGGGTGCGAATGAAAAGAAATTCAATAATTTGTTTACTATTTCATAACTTGTTTAGGGATTTCAGAATGTTTTCCGAAAATTTTGTATCTTTTCTGATCTTCCAGGTCTTGTAAGTCATTTTTGGCAATCCTGATTATTATTGAAACTTTGGAGCAGGTGTGAATAAAAAGAAATCCAATCATTTGTCCAATATTTCAGGACCTGTTTAGGTTTTTCACAACATTTTTTTCAAAATTTTGTCTTTTTATAGATCTTCTAGGTCTTGTAGGTCATTTTTGGCAATCCTGATTATTACTGGGACTCTCAAGTAAGTGTGAATAGAAAAAATCCTTTTATTTGTTCAATATCACATAAATTGTTTAGGTTTTCCAGAATGTTTTTTCAAAATTTGTTCTCTTCTATAGATCTTCTAGGTCTTGTAGGTCATTTTTGGCAATCCTAATTATTATTGAAACGTTGGAGTAGGTGTGAATAAAAAGAGGTCCAATCATTTGTTCAATATTTCATAACTTGTTTAGGTTTTCCAGAATGTTTTTTATAAATTTTGTCCCTTTTATAGATCTTCTAGGTCTTGTAGGTCATTTTTGGCAATCCTAATTATTATTGAAACTTTGAAGTAGGTGTGAATAAATTTAGGGAAGCTGACCTTAAAGGGTTTCATGAAGGATAATTTCCTCAACATAACATCAGTTTGCATAGCGAGAATATCATACCAGCACAGCATGCCTTTAATGATATAATGTAGATCTTTCACCTCAACATCACTAAGGTTGCCCTCTGTTGGGCATCTATAGACTTCCGCTGCCGCAATCTTCCTTGCACATAGGTGCAACAGCGGGATGTCCAAGATGACCTCAAGAGCTGCTGTTGGTTTTGTTTTCACGGCACCAGTGATCGCTAAGCACAAAACTCTTCGGAGGCTTTCTAGTCGTTTGATGGTACTGAGTGGTTCAGTCGTTGGCAACTAAATTGTTGATGCGTATGCTATTAGGGGTCTGATTATCTTTGTATATATAACCTGTACGTAATCCTTGGTTTCATGCCCCGGGTTTTCCTTATTGCGCATCTACAGGCTCGAAAGGGATATCTTGATTATACTAATAGTTAGTCTGAACCTCTTATAACGGTCTGACTGTCGAAAAAGTGATGGAAGGCACTTTCGATCATTAAGATTATCTAGAAGATCAGACTGACTCTAACGTATGGCTCTCTAATTTTGACCCTTCATTTTTCACCATGTACGAAATAGGAAACAGAAAGATTAGACCAGGAAAGTAATGAATGGATAGTTTCATTGAAGCAATCCTCGGATTAGTTATTGATTATGCATGACATGAATGAATAACGGAATTTAAAATCACCTGTAATGTAGTTTGATTTTACTCGAATTCCTCTTGAGTCGGTATAGAGGTCACCATCGAGACTTTAGCTAGATTGGGAATATTTCTTAGCTTATAGAACTCTTCATAAGGACCCTTTTTCATATGGACATGCACATATTAGAGTCAACTGATTCTTTTTTTCTATTTCGTCTTACAGAATTATATTCACCAGAAAGAACGCATGAATATACCAACACGCTTGCAGAGCCCAGTACAGAATTACGTTTACCGGAAAGAACGCATGAACACACCAACACTCTTGCAGAGTCTAGAACAGAATTACGTTCACCGGAAAGAACGTATGAACACACCAACACTCTTGCAGAGCCCAGTACGTCCGGACGTCCACCTCACCTCGCCAACAAGCAGGACATAACGCTAACAGGAACTTTAGGATCACATATCCAAGAGACACCATTTCATGGTGTTTTCTATATAGATAAGGACGATGACTTAGTGCCAATTCTCACAAACAACTTTGAAGCTGGAATAACAGAGGACGGTAACATTGTTAGCATAATCATCAATGGTTTTAATCATGGACTATATAATGAAAAACGCCAACATATTTTGCGAAGGGAAGAGGACAGGAAGCCCGTTTTAACAGATCTAAAATATCTTCAGCTATGGGGCGTGAACAAGTCTATAAAAATTAATCCGATCTAGTGCTCTGAATTATGAGAAAATTATAGTTTCTTGTGATTTAACGTATTCTTTACAATTTATTTGCAATAAAAGATCAGAGTGTAAAACGTTTTTCATTACCACAATAAAACCCAGGGTATCAAAAGATATTAAAAATTACCACTGTGCAACGTTTTGATTCGATTTTAAAGCTCGATTTGATACTTGGGCATTTTGTGTGATGACATCAATCAGGATTGGAGTAGATAAGTCAGGTGACATTTTATACAAAAAGCATGGTATAGGTGAAAATTCCAGAAACTAAATGTAAACAATTGAGTTTGTAATTCTTTGATTTATGTGACGAATTTGGTGCTAATAATTATTTCAGTTAAAACTGTTAGTAAAGAAAATTTTATGTTTTTTTTTAATTCAGGGAGCCTCGAAACGGGGAGATTAAAAGAAATCCGTGATAGTCAGTTTTCACAAGAAACTAATACCTTCTTATCATGATGTGAATGTAAAAATAGTTATTTGTGCAGCAAGTGCGAAACGAGGATAATTGGATATGAACTGCCATTGTTTGGCACTGTCTGTTCCTTCCGCTAGACAGCGCGCTCAAGCTTAATTACTGCAGTCAACCAGGGACTGAGAGCGAATCCGGAGTGAGACAAAAGTGGGTCTTAAATCTCGCTTTTTGAGATAGACAATCTGTAGGAGAACTGCAGCTTAAAAGAGGAGTCATCCGATCCCTTCGAGGTCGAAGTTTCAAACAATTCAGGAAAAGATTCAGGCAGGCACGCAGGTACCTGAAACGAATCCCGAGGAGAGTAAGTTTGCACTGAACGAACTCTAACCCAACTCCGTTATGGAGGTGATCAGCAAAGGATGAAAAAACTGAAAGGGTCGGAACTGTTTGAATCTTTATAGGTTTAAAACCTCTTGGGAGCTGATTCCTGGGAGCTAAAACCTCAGTACCGTTCTCAAGGGATTCGATCTCTTAATGAATCACAATCTGCCGGTTTTGATGCCTCTTTTGGAAAATAAACTTTACTGGATGGCACTACATACAATTTTCTTTTTGTTTGATTAGTCATAAATAGTGAGAAGTTTGAATTTTACGTAATATTGAAGTTGACTGATGCATTTTAAATTGTTTTTTTTTTATAATTCGTCATTAATCGGTATTTGACTTATATTTAATTTGTTAATGCATACATACACACAAGCAGACAGGCCCCGACAAAATTGTATGATTTTCTGACTCTGTGAGTGCCCAAACCTAAAGATCTGTTAAAAAGTAGATATCGAAAATTTGGACGATTACATTACACTCTTATGAATGAGAATGCAATAATAATTCACGTACAAAGTTACAAATTGTGATCAGGTGTAATATCTCTCGAAAACTGGAATAGAACTTAACCATTGCTTCCAGAAATGAAAGTAAAGGATTATATGAAGTTCATTCCTTTAATTTATTTGTTTCTGCAATTACGTGAGTAAATAATGAACGCTTATGATAGACAACCATGAGTGTAGGTCACTATGTAACAGTTACGTAATTTTATTTTAATTTCTGAACATTACTTATGTTACATCATTTAATATTTATGTTAATATTAAAAAATGTATCATCAATTGTAATAGTAAATATATATTAATTATTCATGAATTTCATATATTATATAATAATAATGAATAAATAAATTACTGTGTTATTAGATTATTATTAAATGATAATATTTAGTTATATTGTAAGCAGGCGTAGAATATTACTGCACATGTATTTAATTTGACGTTTCTAACATAACTTGGAAATGGATAATAATCCACCTTTAAAATTATAAATCGTGATAAGTTGTAATATCTATCAGAGAACTTAATAAAACTGCACAATTGTTTCTAAGAATAAAAAGAATTTATTGAAATAATAAAATAAATTTCACGAAAATTTCATAAGTTTAATTTTGAATTGAAATAATAAAATATATTTCACAAAAATTTTATAAGTTCATTTTCGAATTAAAATAAAAAAATTAATTCCACGCAAATTTTCTAAGTTCTTTTTCGAATTAAAATGAAAAAATAAATTTCACGTGAATTTTATAAGTTTAATTTTGAATAGAAATAATAAAATAAATTTCACAAAAATTTTATAGGCTCAATTTCGAATTAAAATAAAATAATATATTTAACGTAAATTTTTCAAGATCTTTATTGAATTAAAGTCAAAGAATAAATTTCACTAAAATGTTATAACTATAATATTGAATTGAAATAATAAAATAAATTTCACGAAAATTTCATAAGTTTAATTTTCAATTGAAATAATAAAATAAATTTCACAAAAATGTTATAAGCTCAATTTCGAATTGAAATGAAAAAATATATTTAATGTATATTTTGCAAGTTCTTTATCGAATTAAAATAAAAGAATAAATTTCACTCAAATGTTATGACTATAATTTTGAATTGAAACAATAAAATAAATTTCACGAAGATTTTGTAAGTTCAATTTCAAATTCAAATAAAAAATATATTTCACGTAAACTTCCCAAGTTCTTTTTCGAATTAAAATAAAAAAATAAATTTCACTGAAATGTTATAACTATAATTTTGAATCAAAGTAATAAAATATACTTCACAAAACTTTTATAAGTTCTTTTTCGAATTAAAATAAAAAAATTAATTCCCGCAAATTTTCTAAGTTCTATTTCGAATTGAAATAATAAAATAAGTTTTACGAAAAATTTATAAGTTCGATTCTGAATTGAAATAATAAAATAAATTTCACAAAAATTTTATAAACTCAATTACAAATTAAAATAAAAAAATATATTAAACGTAAATTTTCCAAGATCTTTATCGAATTAAAATCAAAGAATGAATTTCACTAAAATGTCATAACTATAATTTTGAATTGAAATAATAAAATAAATTTCACGAAGATTTTATAAGTTCAATTTCAAATTAAAATAAAAAGGTATATTTCACGTAAATTTCCCAAGTTCTTTTTCGAATTAAAAGAAAAATATAAATTTCACTAAAATGTTATAACTATAATTTTAAATTGAAGTAATTAAATATATTTCACAAAACTTTTATAAGTTCCTTTTCGAATTAAAATAAAAAAATTAATTCCACGCAAATTTTCTAAGTTCTTTTTCGAATTGAAATAATAAAATAAGTTTCACGAAAAATTTATAAGTTTGATTCTGAATTGAAATAAAAAAATAAATTTCACAAAAATTTTGTAATTTTAATTTCGAAATAAAATTAAAAAAATTAATTTCACGTAAATTCTCTATGTTCTTATTCGAATTAAAATAAAAAAATTAATTTCACGAAAATTGTATAGGTTTAATTTCGAATTAAAATAAAAAAATATATTTAACGTAAATTTTCCAAGTTCTTTATCGAATTAAAATCAAAAAATAAATTTCACTATAATGTTATAACTATAATATTGAATTGAAATAATAAAATAAATTTCACGAAAATTTCATAAGTTTAATTTTGAATTGAAATAATAAAATATATTTCACAAAAATTTTATAAGTTCTTTTTCGAATTAAAATAAAAAATTGATTCCACGCAAATTTTCTAAGCTCTTTTTCGAATTAAAATTAAAAACTAAATTTCACGAAAATTGCATAAGTTTAATTTTGAATTGGAATAATAAAATAAATTTCACAACAATTTTATAAGCTCAATTTCGAATTAAAATTAAAAAATATATTTAACCAAAATTTTCCAAGTTCTTTATCAAATTAAGATCAATGAATAAATTTCACTAAAATGTTATTACTATAACTTTGAATTGAAATAATAAAATAAATTTTACGAAAATTGCATTAGTTTAATTTTGAATTGAAATAATAAAATAAATTTCACAAAAATTTTATAAGCTCAATTTCGAATTAAAATAAAAAAATAAATTTCACGAAGATTTTATAAGTTCAATTTCAAATTAAAATAAAAAAATATATTTAACGTAAATTTCCCAAGTTCTTTTTCGAATTAAAATAAAAAAATTGATTCCACTAAAATGTCATAACTATAATTTTGAATTGGAATAATAAAATAAATTTCACGAAGATTTTATAAGTTCAATTTCAAATTGAAATAAAAAAAAATTAATTTCACTGAATCCTGTATGTTCTCATTCGAATTAAAATAAAAAAATATATTGAACGTAAATTTTCCAAGTTCTTTATCGAATTAAAATAAAAAAATAAATTTCACTAAAATGTTATAACTATAATATTGCATTGAAATAATAAAATAAATTTCACGAAAATTTCATAAGTTTAATTTTGAATTGAAATAATAAAATATATTTCACAAAAATTTTATAAGTTCAATTTCGAATTAAAATAAAAAAATATATTTAACGTAAATTTTCCAAGTTCTTTATCGAATTAAAATAAAAGAATAAATTTCATTCAAATGTTATAACTATAATTTTGAATTGAAGTAATAAAATATATTTCAGAAAACTTTTATAAGTTCTTTTTCGAATTAAAATAAAAAAATTAATTCCACGCAAATTTTTAAAGTTCTTTTTCGAATTGAAATAATAAAATAAGTTTCACGAAAAATTTATAAGTTTGATTCTGAATTGAAATAATAAAATAAATTTCACAAAAATTTTATATTTTTAATTTCGAATTAAAATAAACAAAATTAATTTCACGTAAATTCTCTATGTTCTCATTCGAATTAAAATAAAAAAATAAATTTCACGAAAATTTTATAAGTTCAGTTTCGAATTAAAATAAAAAAATATATTTAACGTAAATTTTCCAAGTTCTTTATCGAATTAAAATCAAAGAATAAATTTCACTAAAATGTTATAACTTTAATTTTGAATTGAAATAATAAAATAAATTTCACGTGAACTTTATAAGTTTAATTTTGAATTGAAATAATAAAATAAATTTCACAAAAATTGTATAAGCTCAATTTCGAATTAAAATAAAAAAATGTATTTGACGTAAATTTTCTAAGTTATTTTTCGAATGAAAATAAATAACTGCTACGAAACTTGCACTAAATACTGTTCTGTGTATTTTTTTTCTAAATAATACAATAACCTTATAAATTCGTTTTCATATTTAAAGTAAAAAATTAATTTTATTTTTAACTTTATTAAAATATATTTTTTTTCTATACTTTGAAAATAATACAGACAAGTTCATCTTCAACTAAAATTAAATCATTTCTTTCTTTTTCTCGGGTTTCCACATAAATGCGAATTGAATTAATAGAAACTGATAAGAAAATCCGACTTTTTTTGGATGAGAATTCATCTTTATTGGTTACAAATTTTGTTATTTGCATCAAAATTTAATTATTTTGTTCAAAATTCAACATTTTTGTTAAAAAGTCATCTTTTTTTGTTGAAAATTAGTCTTTTTGGGTTGAATGTTTAACTATTTTGTTAGAAAATTCAAAAAATTTGATCGAAAATCAACTTTTTTTTGAAAACTCATCTTCTTCGTTAAAAATTTAACCATTTTGTAGAAAATTAATATTTTTTGTTTGAAAATTGAATTATTTGGGTAAAAGTTGAACTATTTTGTTGAGACATTATTTTTTTTGGCTGAAGATTCATAATTTTGGTGGAAAATTTAACTATTTTCTTGAAAATTGGTTCATTTTATTATTTGAAAATTATTTTTTTTAACTAAAAATTTAACTACTCCATTTTTTGTCTCAATTTTTTTTTTTGTTAACTATTTGGTTGAAAATTCATGTCTTTTTTTTAAGTTTATACCTTTTTTCCAAAATTCATATATTTTTTTGAAAATTCATATCTTTTTGAAAATTCATATCTTTTTTTGAAAATTCATTTCTTTTTTTTTTTAAATTCATATTTTAGATTGGATATTTAATTTTTTTATAGAAAATTCTTATTTTTTTTATTAAAAATGTTGAAAACTTTTTTTTTAAGATTCATAATTTTAGTGGAAAATTCAGCTATTTGATTGAAAATTAACTTTTTTGTTGGAAATTTATATTTTATGGTTGTACTTTGTTAAGAAAAATTTGTGTTGAAAATTCAAGGGTTTTATTCAAAATAATTAAATTTTTTGTTGAAAATTAAACTGTTTCGCAGAGAATTAATTTTTTTTTGGTTGAAAATTAATTTTGTTGACTGAAAACTTAACTACTTCATTTTTGGTTAAACTTTTTATCATTTTTAATTGAAAACTGAACTATTTTTTCGAAAATTGATATATTTTTTTTTAATTCATATATATATTTTTTTAAATGCATTTCTTTTTTTTTTAAACTCATCATTTTCATTGAAAATTTAACTTTTTTATAGAAAATTAATATTTTTTGGTTGAAAATGGAATTATTTGGGTTAAAGTTTAAAATATGTTTTTTAATAAATTTACATTTATTGTAACTCATTTAAAAATTCGTATAAATCAATAACATATTTATCTGAATTATTATTTATTTTAAACAAATATTCAAAATCACATTTTGAATATTTGTTAATATTAAAATAAAAATATTTTTAATTATTCAATAAAATTTATTTATATTAAAAAAAATAAAAAAAATTAAAATTTTTATTTTAAAAAATGTTTATTTTTTTCATAAGATTCATGATCTTAGTAGAAAATTTAGCTTTTTTAGTTCGTTTTTTTGGCTGAAAACTAATTTACTTAACTAAAAATTTAAGTACTCCATTTTGGGTTCAAAATGGATCTTTTTTAGTTGAAAATTCATGTTTTTGATTGAAAACTCAACTGTTTGGTTAAAAATGAACTTTTTAGTAGAAAATTTAACTATTTTGTTGAAAATTCATATTTTGTTGTTGAAAATTCATCATTTTAATTAAAAATTAAACAATTTCGTTGAATATTCTTTTTTTTTTATAATTTTTTTAAATGAAAAATTAACTGCTCTCTTTTTGATTGAAAAATGATCTTTTCTAGTTGAAAATTCAACTATTTGTTTAAAAATTCATCTTATTCGTTGTAAATTTATCATTTTAGTTAAAGATTAGTTGAAGATTCATCATTTTAGTTAAAAATTCATCCCTGGCGGATAATTTAACTGTTTTCTTAAAAATTCTTTTTTTTTATTGAAAATTCTTATTTTTTGATAGAAAATTAATCTTCTTGGTTGAAAATTCAACTTTTTAGTTGAAAATTCCACGGGTTTGTTAAAAATTCAATTTTTTGTAGAAAATTAGACAATTTTGGTAGTGAATTAATCTGTTTGGTTTAAAATTCAATTACTTAGTTGAAAGTTGAAGTACTTTTTTTTTAATTTATTTTTTTGGTTGAAGATTCATCATTTTAGTTGAAAATTCATCGCTGGTGGAAAATTGAACTATTTTGTTGAACTTCTTAGTTAAAAATTTATTTGTTTTGCAGAAGATTCATAATTTTAGTTGGAAATTTAACTATTTTGTTAAAAATTCGTTTTTTTTTAATAAATTTTTTAAAGTAGAAACGTAACTACTCCATCTTTGGTTGCAAATCGATATTTTTAATTGAAAATTGATCTTTTTTAGTGTTGTTGTTGAAAATTTGTTTCTCAAATTCTAAAATCTTTCGTTGAAATTTCATGTATTTTATTGAAAATGCTTATTTTTTTATAAAAAATTAATCTTATTGGTTGAAGATTTTTGCTTGAAATTTCTATCTTTTTTAATTTAAAACTGAACTATTTATTTGAAAATTCATGTACTTTTTAAATTTCATGTCTTTTTTAAATTCCTGTCTTTTTAAAAAATCTTGTCTTTTTATTGAAAATTCATTTTTTTTGTTGAAAACTCATCTTTTTCATTGAAAATTTAACTGTTTTGTAGAAAATTAATATTTTTTGGCTGAAAATTGAATTACTTGGGTAAAAATTGATCTACTTAGTTGAAAACTTTTTTCTTTTGTTGAAGATTCGTCATTTTAGTTGAAAATTCATCTATATTTTATTGAACTGTTTTCTTCAATTTTTATTTTTTTGGTCGAAGATTCATAATTTGAGTGGAAGATTTAACTATTTTGTTGAAAATTAGTTTATTTTATTAGTTGAAAATTAATTTTTTTAATGAAAATTTAATTAATCCATTTTTTGTTGAGAAGATGTCTTTTTTAGTTTAAAATTCAACTATGTGCTTGAAAATTCATATCTTTTGTTGAAAATTGTTGTTTTTTTTGGTAGAAAATTAATTTTTTTGGTTGAAAATTCATTTCGTTGATTGAAAATTAGTTTTTTTATTGAAAAATAATTTTTTTAACTGAAAATTGATGTTTTTTAATAAACATTTAAACTTTTTGGTCGAAAATTCATCTGTTTGGTTAACAATTTCACTATTTTGTTGAAAATTCATCTATTTTGTTGAATATTCGTCGTTTTTAGTAGAAAATTAATCTTTTGTTTGAATTTCAATTTTTTCGATTGAAAATTAGTTTTTTAATGGAAAATTAATTTTTTTCAACTAAAAATTAACTATCCCATTTTTTGTCGACATTTTTTTTCATAGACATTTAACCAAGTTGAATTCAACATCAAAAAGACATATTTCCAAAAAACAGCTGAATTTTCAAAAAATAATCCATTTTTTAACAAAATAGTTGAATTTTTTACCGAAAAGCTGAATTTTCAAACCAAAAAAGATGAATTTTTAATAAAAATGTTAAATTCTATACCAAAAAGATGAATTTACAAAAAAAGTATGATTTCAAACAAAATAGTTAAATTTTCCAACAAATTAGTTGAACTTTTAACCAAAAAAAGGTGAATTTTCAACCAATAAAAATGTTTTTTTTTAAACATTGTAGATGAATTTTCAATAAAAAATGGCAAATTTTCAACAAATCAGATAAACCTTAGACCAAAAAAGAAGACTAAAAAAATAGTTGATTTTTCAACAAAATAATTAATTTTCTTAAAATAATAGTTACATATTTACCCAAATACTTGAATATTCAACCGGAAAAAATAAAATTTCTACCACAAAAGATGATTTTTTAATGAAGAATTATTGACAAAGAAGCTGAATTTCAACCCAAAAAACATAAATTTAACAAAATATTTGAATTTTTGAACACACCCGTTGAATTATCAACAAAATAGTTACACTTTTAATTGAATAGTAGAATTTTCAACCAAGTAACATGAATTTTAAATCAAAAAGAAAAAAATTTTACACCAAAAAAAGGTGAGTTCAACAAAAATAGTTTTATTTTCAACAAAATAATTAATTTTTTAACAAAAGAATTCAATTTTTACCCATTATCTGCATTTTCAACCAAGAAAGAATTGTCAATTTAAGGGGAACAATTTTCAATAAAGCATTTAAATTCTACACCAGAAAAATAAATTTATAAAAATAGTTGGATTTTCAACAAAATAATTAATTTCTCACAAAATAGTCAGATTTTTAACCAAATAGGTTAATTTTAAACGAAATGATTAAATTTTCACCAAATAGTGGAATTTTCAACCAAAAGAGATAAATTTTCAATCAATAAATATGAATTTTCTACCATAAAAGATGAATTTTTAATTAAAAAAAAACGAATTTTCAATAAAAGAGTTGAATTTTAGAATAGAACGGCCGCCTTGAATAGAACAGTTGAATTTTCAACAAAATTATGAATTTTTTAACAAAATAGTTACTTTTTAAACAAAAAAGTTGAATTTTTGTCCAATAGCTGAATTTTCAACCAAAAAATATGTCTTTTCTACCATAAAAAATGAATTTTCAATCAAATAGGACGAATTTTCAACAAATAAATTTAATTCCAAAAAAGGTGACTTTAACAAAATAGTTGAATTTTCCAAAAAAATAATTAAATTTTTAGACAAATTGTTACATTTTTAACCAAATAATTGAATTTTTAACCAAATAACGAAATATTTAAAAAAGTAGGTGAATTTTCAATGAAAAAAGACCAATTTAAAAAAAAAACGGATGAATTTTACATCCAGAATAATGACTTCAACAAAATATATACATTTCAAACAGAATAATAAAATTTTTAACCATATAGTTAAATTTTTAACCAAGAAAAATAAATTTTCAATCAATAAATATGAATTTTCCACTATAAGAGATGAATTTTCAATCCAAAAGGACAAATTTTCAAACAAAAGACTTTAATTTTAGAATAAAAAAAGGATTCAACAAAAATAGTTGGATTTTCAATAAAATAATTACTTGTTGAACAAAAAAGTTCAATTTTGACCCAAGAGCTGAATTTAAAAAAAAAAAAAATGAATTTTCAATAAAAAAGGACGAATTTTTACTGAAAGAGTTGAATTTTAGCATAAAAAGATGAATTCAACAAAAATAGTTGGATTTTCAACAAAATAATTAATTTTTCAACAAAACAGTTGAACTTTTGCTCAACAGCTGAATTTTTAACCAAAAAGGATCAATTTTCAACAAACAAGTTAAATTTCAGACAAAAAAAAATGACTCTAACAACATAGTTAAATATCCAACCAAGAAAACTGAATTTTCAACAAAAAATATACTTTTTAACCAAATAGTTAAATTTTCAACAAAGAAAGATGAATTTTCAACTAATGAGTATGATTTTGCTACAATAAAAAAAGAATTTTAAATCACAAAGGACAAATTTTTAACAAAACATTTCGATTTTAGACAGAAAAAGAGGACTAACAATATAGTTAAATTTTCAACAAAAAAATATAATTTTTAACCAAATAGTTAAATTTTCAACCAAAAAAGTTGAATTTAACAAAGTAGTTGAATTTTCAATAAACTAATTAAATTATCAACAAAAAAGTTGCATTTTTATTCAAATAGTTGAATTTTCAAACAAGAAAGACGAATTCTCAACGAAGAAAAATTAATTTTCTATCATGAAAGATGAGTTTTAAATAAAAAAGGACGAATTTACAACAAAGCATTTGAATTTTAGACAAAAAAAAAAGACAAACAATATAGTTGAATTTTCAGCAAAAAAATTTAATTTTTAACCAAGAAATATTAATTTTCTACCATAAAAGATGAATTTTCATTCAAAAAGGACGAATTTTAGACAAAAGAGTTGAATTTTAGAACAGAAAAGATGATTTTCATAAAATATTTTAATTTATTACAAAATAATTAAATTTTCAATCAAATAGTACAGCTTCGAGCCGAAAAGGATGAATTTTCAACACAGTTCAATTTTACACCAAAAAAGATGAATTTAAGAAAAATACTTGGGTTTTCAACCAAAAAATTAATTTCTAACAAAATAGTTACATTTTAAACCAAATAGTTGAATTTTCAACAAAATAATGAAGTTTTTAACTAAATAGTTGAATTGGGAAGCAAGAAATATGAATTTTTCAATCAATAAATATGACTTTCTTACTATAAAAGATGAATTTTCAATAAAAAAAAAGGAATTTTTAACAAACCATTTGAATTTTTGACCAAAGTAGTTGACTTCAACAAAGTAGTTGAATTTCTCATTAAATAACTATATTTTATACCAAATAATTGAATTTTGAACCAAATGATGAAATATTTAAACAAGTAGGTGAATTTTCAATCCGAAAGGATGAATTTTTAACAAAATAGATGAATTTTACGCCCAAAATGATGAATTTAACAAAATATTTCGATTGCAAAATGAATAATTAAATTTTAAACCATATAGTTGAATTTGCAACCAACAAAGATAAATTTTCATTCAATAAATATGACTTTTTTACCATGAAAGATAAATTTTTGATAAAAATAGAATGAATTTTCAACAAAAGGGTTGGATTTTAGAATAAAAAGATGAATTCGATAAGAATAGTTAGATTTTCAGAAAAATAATTACTTGGAAATCAATGGATTTTTCTTTATTTGGATTTTTTTTCAATTACTTTGAATTCTTTTGAATTTATCTTGAATTTTTTTTAATTTTATAAATTTATCCTGGATTTGTCGAACAAATAACAATGTTATTAAAAATATATATTATTATTTTTCTACATACTCTGTGACGTATTTTTAACAATTTAGAATTTGGAAGTTCCAATATTGGAATTTGGTCAAAATTTAGAACATCCATAATTTTCGAAAAGAATTTTGTTTCTTAGAAATACAAACGATTTATGGGAAAATATTTCATGATTTTTTATTTTACAACATTTATTTTAAGAGAATATTTTTAAAAATTTCAAAACATTCCAAAAGACTTTTAAAATTTTCAATAAAGAATCTGGAAGATTTTGAAGCAATTTTTTTTCCAAATTTTAGTGAACTTTCGATTTTTTTCTAGCTGAAAATCAAATTTTTTAACTCAAAATGGAACGGCTTTATTTTGGTCAAAAAAAAAAAAATATATATATATATTTTTTAGTTAGCAATTAATTTCTTTCGTTAAAAATTGGATTATTTTGTTGAAAATTCAATTTTTTATCTGAAAATTCAACTACTCAATTTTTGGTTATAAATTTGTTTTTCTTGTTGAAAATTCATTCTTTTTCGTAGAATATTATTCTCCTTATTTGAAAATGGTTGAAAATTTACTAATCTTTTTTTATTCTTTTTTTTTTAATGGAAATCAATTTTTTTAGTTGTACTATTTTTGGATTAAAATTTAACTATTTTGTTGAAAAATCGTTTTTATATTGAAAATTATTTTTTTTTCTAGTTGAAAATTCGTCTTCTTGGTAGTAAATTATTTATTTGAAAATTCAGATTTTTGGTTGAAAATTTCTTTGTTTGACTGAAAAATGTAATATTTTGTTGAAACTTCGTTTTTTTTTTGGTTGAAAATTATTTTTTACTGAAAATTCAACTATTCCAATTACTGTTAAAATTTTTTTATTTAGTTTAAAATTTATTTCTTTTGTTAAAAATGGAACTATCTTGTTTAAAATTCAATTTTTATCTGAAAATTCAACTATCCCATTCTTGGTTAAAAATGTAACTTTTTTTAGTTGAAAATTCATTTCTATAATTGAAATTTCAACAATTGTTGAAAATTCGTTTTTTTTTTGCTTGAAGTTTTACCTTTTTTAGTTGAAAATTCGACTACTTATGTGGTTGAAAATTCGTTTTTTTTTAGAATATTATTCTTTTTATTTGTAAATTCATTTATTTGTTTGAAAATTTAACTATTTTGTTGAAAATTCTTTTTTTTTTTGAAAATTGAACGGTTACATTTTTGGTAAAAAATTTCTTTTTTCAGTTGAAAATTCATTTCCTTAGTTAAAAATGGAACTATTTTGTTGAAAATTCATTTTTTTATCTGCAAATTAAACTATTCTATTTTTGGTTAAAAGTTTAATTTTTTTTAGTTTAAAATTCATTTCTATAGTTGAAAATTTAACAATTGTTGAAAACTCCTTTTTTGTTGTTGTTTGAAGTTTTACCTTTTTTAGTTGAAAATTCGACTATGGGGTTGAAAATTATTCTTTTTCTGATAGAATATTATTCTTTTTGTTTGAAAATGTAACTATTTTTTTGAAAATTTATTATTTCATTTGAAAATTCAACTGTTACATTTTTTATCAATAATTTATTTATTTTTCAAGTGAAAATTCATTTTTTACGTTAAAAATGGAACTATTTTGTTGAAAATTCAATTTTTTATCTGCAAACTCAACTATTCCATTTTTGGTTGAAAAATTAATTTTTTAGTAGGAAATTCATTTCTATAGTTGAAATTTTAACAATAGTTGAAAATTCTATTTTTTTTTTGTTTGAAGTTTTGCCTTTTTTAGTTGAAAATTCGAATATTTGGTTCAAAATTCATTTTTTGTTGGCAGAATATTATTCTTTTTGTTTGTAAATTCATTTCTTTTTTTGAAAATTTCACTATTTTGTTGAAAATTCGATTATTGTTGGCTAAAAATTAATTGATTTAATTAAAACTTGAACTATTTTCTTTAAAATTCAATTTTTTATCTGCAAATTCAACTATTACATTTTTGGTTAAAAATATATGTGTTTTTAGTTGAAAATTCATTTATTTAATTGAAAATTGAACTATTTTGTTTAAAATTCAATTTTCATCTGAAAATTCAACTATCCCACTCTTGGTTAAGAATTTAATTGTTTTTAGTTGAAAATTATTTTTTTTTTCGTTAAAAATTGAACTATTTTGTTGGAAATTCAATTTTTTATTTAAAACTTCAACTGTTACATTTTTGGTTGCAAATTTTTTTTTTTTTTAAATTAATTTTTTTCATTAAAAGTTGAACCATTTTGTTGAAAATTCATTTTTTTTTGTTGAAAATTCAACGGTTAAATTTTTGGTTAAAAATTTCTTTTTTTAGTTGAAAATTCATTTTCTTCTTCAAAAAGGGAACTATTTTGTTGAAAATTCAATTTTTTATTTGCAAATTCAACTATTCCATTTTTGGTTAAAAATATATCTTTTCTTAGTTGAAAATTCATTTATTTCATTGGAAATTAAACTATTTTGTTTGAAATTCAATTTTTTATTTGAAACTTCAACTGTTGCATTTTTAGTTGAAAATTCATTTCTATAGTTGAAACTTTAACAATTTTTGAAAATTCGTTTTTTTTGTTTCTTGAAGTTTTACCATTTTTAGTTGAAAAGTCTTCTTTTTTGGCAGAATATTATTCTTTTTGTCTGTAAATGCATTTATTTGTTTGAAAATTTAACTATTATTCTGAAAATTCGTTTTTTTGTTGCTGAAAATGAATTTTTTAAACTAAAAATTGAACAGTTTCATTCCTGGTTAAAAATATATCTTTCTTAGTTGAAAATTAATTTGTTTTCTTCAAAAATGCAACTAGTTTATTGAAAATTCAATTTTTTTTCTGCAAATTCAACTATTCCATTTTTGTTTGAAAAAAAATATTTTTTTAATTGAAAATTCATTTATTTAATTG
>JAABKJ010075445.1:31704706-31964305 GCA_011634705.1 Andricus grossulariae
TAAAATACAATTTTTATCTAAAAATTCAAATATCCCATTCTTGGTTAAAAGTTTAATTGTTTTCAGTTGAAAATTACTTTTTTTCGTTGAAAATTGAACTATTTTGGCTGAAAATTAATTTTTTTAACTAAAAAATGAACGGTTTCATCCTTGGTTAAAAATATAGCTTTTTTAGTTGAAAATTAATTTTTTTTCGTTAAAAGTTGAACTATTTTTTTTTTAATTTAATTTTTTATCTTTAAATTCAACTGTTCCATTTGATTCTGCTATAACAATCTTGTCATCTGCGAAAGCCAATCCACGCACTTTTACTGTTTCGAGATCTACACCTTCTTCTTCAACTTTCATTAGTGAAAATTGAATAATCTATCAAATTTCTTTTTTATAACAAAAACAAATTAATAAAATTATCCAAAAAGCTATTCTTAACTATTTCACTAATAAATAAAATCCCTTAATACTTTATACCGGTATTCCAATCATATCCATCAAACCCCAATTCTTATTAATTTCGCTAAGAACAATAATTGAAGAAAAACGGTCAATAGCGGTATGAATCCACACAATAGATTACATTATTTTTTTCAATTCACAGCACTAATTGAACAATATATTTCAAAAACATGTTTTTGTTTTAAAAAAATGCGATATATATATTGTTTAAAATCACAATAACAGTATTAAGTTACGATAGTTTTACTTAAAAATTCATATTAAAAACTTAGAAATTGAACATTAAAAACATTAGAGACGTAGTCCACTTCTTTCAATTTTTAAAAGTTGTCAAAGTGAACTTCATGTTAACTGTTTTGAACTTTTTATTAAAAAAATAAAGAAAGAACACACTCTCGAAAGATACAAAGTTCAGTTTTCAATGTCACTTGATTTTATTTTATAAGTCAAGCATCTTAATACAGACTTCATATTCTATCCCCTATTCCCTTCTTTACAACTTTTTTAGAGAATTCTTCTTTTTCCCCTGTTTTCAAGAAATTTCCACTTTTCTCGTTTTTTTTTTCACTTGAATGCGAACTGAATTAACAGAACCCAATAAGAAAATAAAAATATTTTTTGTTGAATGTTCATTATTTTTCATTGAAAAGTCTAGTATTATATTTGTTAAACATTTATTGCATTGCTTAAAGATTTAACTATTGTTGAAAATAATTTTTTTAACTGAAAATGTCGCTTTTTTAGTTAGAAATGCAACCATTTGGTTGGAAATTCATGAACATAAAAATAATTTTCTTAAGATGTATGGGAAAATTAAAAATGATTTTTTCATTTAGAAATTGATTTTAAGAGAATATTTAAAAAGTTTTCAAACCATTTCTAAATTCGAAAAAAAAAAATCTGGAGATTGTAAGATAATTATTTTAATTATGTAGGTTTTAAAAACAATCTAGGAAAAATTTGAATCATTTAAAAAGATATTTACCTAGAAGGTTTTAAGATTTTGTAAAGATTTAAAAATAATGAAAAGTCTGAGAACATTTCAACAATGTTTTAAGAAAATGTAAATTTTTGAAGAAAAAAAAATTGCAAGCTTTTTTAGAATTTTGGAGGGTTTTAAGATTTGTTCTTACGATTCATGGGGAAATTAGAAATTATTTTTTATTTTGAAAAATGAATTCTGAGAGAAAACTAAAAAAGATTTCAAAACATTTCAAATGATTTTCTAAAATTTTAAAGAACAAATTTAGAAAAAAATGGTATCAAGTTTATAAGATATTTAGTACTTTTTAAACCATTAAAAAAGAAGTTAAGACTTGTACAGATTTCAAGAAATTGTTGAAAAGCTTAGAGTTTTGAACGTTTCGAAAAAATCAGTTTTACGAAAGTTTTGAAAGGTTTCAAGAGAATGAAAATTTTTTCTTTACATTCCTAGGACAATTTTAAATGATTTTTCTTTTTGAGAAATGAATTTTAAAAGAATATTAAGAATAATTTTTTAACATTTTAAAACATTTAAAAAACTGGCAAAAAAGAATCTGGACGATTGGAAGGCAATTTTTTAGAATTTAAAAATATTTTAGGATGAACTAATGTAATTTCAAAATACATTTGAGAATTTTACAAGTTTTTGAGAGATTAAAAATATTTTAAAACGTGAAAAGATTTCCGAAATTTTATAAAATATTTTGTAATTTCTTCTAAACTTCTAAACGTGAAATGTTTTCTAATATTCTGTAACATCCTGTGAAATAAAAAAAAATTCTTCAAACTTTTCTAGATTCTTTTTCGCTATATTTAAAAGTTTCCACTGTAATAATATGCAATTCTTATTTTCGTTATTTCCGGCTCACTCCTACCTAGCTATTCATTCTCCTCTTCGAGTTTTCTTACAATAGAGTAATAGACTCAATAGAGTAATCCTTCATATGAAAACTCGTAACCTCCATTGTAGTTTTATGGAAGTTTTCTAAGTCATCACTTTCTAAGTCATAGGGTGACCTCTATATTAAAATTAAAATCAACTGAAGTAAAAAAGTAGATTTCTCATTTTATCGATCGCCGATAATTATTTCGATTTATTTATTTTTAGTATTACTTTCAATGTAAGTTGTTATTAAAGATATTATATCTTTGGTTGTTATGCCTGACTTTCTCAACACATGGCGTAAAATAAAATGTATTACAGTAATTTTTGTACATTTTTAATCCAGTCGCAGATGTTCTTCTTTATCATGATACGCGCATTATATTTCGGCCGATATTATTGTACGTACTATACTATATTCTACTTGATTAGATTAGATGAATGACAAAATGATCTCAGTTCGTGGCGTCACTGCAGTGATATATTACAAAGTACAATCTCTCTCCTAATTCTCAAACTTGAACAAATTTAAAGTAAAAATTAATTCAATTTTTTAATGAAAGTGATAGTTCCATGCTTCTTATTTTCTGAACTGATTGATTAATTATTTTTTTGAAGTGTTTGTGACGTTGTGAAATGACTATATATTAATTAAGTTTTCAAAATCATACGTGCATATATATTTTAACTTTTCCTAAATAAGTTTTATAGGGCATTATTGAAATAAATGTATACAAATGCAATTTCAAACAAGAAACTTATATATAATGTAAAAATTATTTGAAAATGTTACAGTGAAAATTATAGATTAATGTTTGAATGAGTATCTGAATTCAATTTTAAAAATTATAGCTAAATACTATGTTTAAATTTGTTCGAAAATTAGTATAAAGAGTTATTAATAATTCAAATTTTCCGTAATTAAATTTCATGTTCAAAAAAATATGAAGTACAAATTATTTGAATGTTTCAATGAAAATAATAGCTTAGTGCTTTTTATGTTGTAAATAGTTCAATTAATTTGGTAATAACTTTAAATTGAACAAATATCGAAATTAAATTTTTTTTAATTGAGTAACATAAATTGATTATTTACTTGAAGGTTATGTAACTGAATATGGGGTATTATTTTTATAATAATAGATTATTTCTTCTCTAAGATACCTCTATTGCAATTGTGCAATATTTTCAAATGCTTGTGACGTTGTGAAATGACTATCTGAATTCAATTTTGAAATACATGCAATCTCACACTAACCAAACCCTCAAACACACTTCTACCATCAACTCACCTCAAATTCCACTTCAAATTCGATAAAATCTGCACCACACTATCACCGCCATCATGGAATTCGGGGAATTCATGGAATTGAAGGAATTCATGAAGTTTAAGGAATTCATGAAGTTCAAGGAATTCATGGAATTCGTGGAATTCTAAGAATTCCTGGAATTCGTAGACTTCATGGAGTTTGAGGAATTCATAAAATTCGAGGAATTCATGGAATTTGAGGAATTCATGGAATTCAAGCAATTCATAGAACTCGCGCAATTCATGGAATTCGAGGAACTCATGGAAGTCGAGGAATTCGTGGAACTCGAGGAATTCGACGAATTCATGGAATTCAAGGAATTCATGGAATTCGAAGAATAAATGAAATTCGTAGAATTCAAGGAATTCATGAAATTCTCGGATTTCATGGATCCTTGAATTCCTTGAATTCCACGAATTCCTTCAATTCCATGAATTCCTCTAATTCCATGAGTTCTTCGATTTCCATGAGTTCTTCGAATTCCATGAAATTCGTGAATTCATTGAATTCCTTGAATTTCATTCATTCCCTGAATTCAACTCATTCCCTGAATTCCATGAATACCTTGAATTATATAATTTACATGACATTCGCGAATACTTTGCATTCCATGAATTCTCTGAATTCCATGAATTCCTCGAATTCCTTGAATTCCATCAGTTACTTGCATTCCATGAATTCCTTTAATTCCATGGATTCCTTGAATTTCATGAATTCTTTGAATTCCATGAATTCCTTGAATTTCATGATTTCCTTGAATTACATGAATTCCTTGAATTCAACCAATTCCTTGAATTCCTAGAATTCCATGGACTCCTCGAATTCGATGAATTCCCTGAATTTCCCGAATTCCTCGAATTCCCCGAATTCCTCGAATTCCCCGAATTCCTCGAATTCCCTGAATTCCTTGAATTTCTCGAAATCCATGATTTCCTTGAATTCCGCAAATTCTATGAATTCCCCGAATTCAATAAATTCGCTGAATTTCATGAATTTCATGAAGAGTATGAGTTCCTTGAATTCAGTGAAATTCGTGAGTTCCATGAAATTCTTGAATTCCATGAAATTCCTGAATTCCATTAATTCCTTGAATTCAACTAATACCCTGGATTCCGTGAATACCTTGAAATCCCCGAATTCCTGAAATTCCATGAATTCCTCGAATTCCTCGAGTTCCTTCAATTCCTTGAATTATATAGTTTCCTTGAATTCCATGAAATTCATGAATTCCTTGAATTCCTTGAATTGCATAAATTCCTCGAATTTCATGAATTCCTAGAATACCATGATTTCCCTGAATTCCACAAATTCGTCGAATTCCCTGAATGCCACAAATTTATCTAATTTCATGAATTGCTCAAACTCCATGAATTCCTCGGAATCCATGAAATCCAGGACTTTCATTAATTCTTCGAATTCCATTAATTCTTCGAATTTCATGAATTCCTCGTATTCCATGAATTCCTCGTAGTCCATGAATTCCTCCAATACCATGAATTCCTCCAATTCCTGAATTCCATGAATCCCTCGAATTCCATGAATTCCTCGAATTCCATGAATTCCTCGTATTCCATGAATTCCTTGCATTCCATGAATTCCTTGAATTCCATGAATTCATTGAATTCCATGAATTCCATGAATTCCTTGAATTCCATGAATTCGATTGATTCCTCGAATTTCTAGAATTCCTCGCATTCCATGAATTCCTCGAATTCCATGAATTCCTCGACTTCCCTGAATTCCTAGAATTCCCTGAATTCCTAGAATTCCCTGAATTCCTAGAATTCCCTGAATTCCTAGAATTCCCTGAATTGCTAGAATTCCCTGAAATCCTAGAATTCCATGAAGTCCTCGATTTCCACGAATTCCTCGAATTCCACGAATTTCATGAATTCCACGAATTTCATGAATTCCTCGAATTCCATGAATTCCTCGAATTCCATGATTTTCTGGAATTCCGTGAATTCCTCGACTTCCGTAAATTCCTTGAATTCCACGAATTCCTCAAATTCCATGAATTTCTCGAATTCCATGAATACCACGAATTCCTCGAATTCCATGAATTCCTCGAATTCCATGAATTCCTCGAATTCCATGAATTCCTCGAAATCTATGAATTCCCTAAATTACTCGAATTCCATGAATTCCATGAATTCCCTAAATTACTCGAATTCCATGAATTCCATGAATTCCTCGAATTCTATGAATTCCTCGAATTCTATGAATTCCTCGAATTCCATGAATTCCTCGAATTCCATGAATTCCTCGAATTCCATGAAATCCTTGAATTTCATGAATTCCTCGAATTCCTAGAATTCCGTGAATTCCTCGAATTCCATGAATTCCTCGAATTCCATGAATTCCTCGCGATCCATGAATTCCTCCAATTCCATAAATTCAATGAGTCCCTCGAATTCCATGAATTCCTCGAATTCCATGAATTCCTCGAATTCCATGAATTGCTCGAATTCCACGAATTCCTCGAATTCCATGAATTCCTCGAATTCCATGAATTCCTCGAATTCCATGAATTCCTCGAATTCCATAATTTCCTCGATTTCCATGAATTTCCTCAATTCCACAAATTCCTCTAATCCCCTGAATGCCACAAATTTCTATAATTTCATGAATTGCTCAAATTCCATGAATTTCTCGTAATCCGTGAAATCCACGAATTTTATTAATTCTTCAAATTCCATGAATCCCTCGAATTCCATGAATTCCTCGAATTCCATGAATTCCTCGAATTCCATGAATTCCTCGAATTCCATGAATTGCTCGAAGTCCACGAATTCCTCGAATTCCACGAATTCCTCGAATTCCATGAATTCCTCGAATTCCATGAATTCCTCGGATTCCATGAATTCCTCGTATTCCATGAATTCCTCAAATTCCATGAATTTCTCGAATTCCATGAATTCCTCGAATTCGATGAATTCGTCGAATTACATAAATTCCTCAAATTCTATGAATTCCATGAATTCCTCGAATTCCACGAACTTCTTTAATTCCATGAATTCCTCGAACTCCATGAATTCCTGGAATAGCGTGAACTCCTCGAATTCCATGAATTTCTCGAATTCCATGAATTCTGGAATTCCTTGAATTCCATGAATTCCTCGAATTCCGTGAACTCCTCGAATTCCATGAATTCCATGAATTCCTCGAATTCCATGAATTCCTCGAATTCCATGAATTCCTCGAATTCCATGAATTCCTCGAATTTTTTGTCAATCCGTAAAACAACGTGGTCAATTTTTGTAGATAAAGTGTCAAATTTGGATGAAAGCGAGCTAACACTGTTAGACACCTCATTTAACTTAGGCTTCACGTCAGAAAGTGCCCCATTAATTATTCTTTCAATATCCTGGGCCGTTACCGGTACCTGTGCCGCCGGTTCAAGCATTGTTGGAGTACGAGGTTTTGGAGGCCGGCAGCATTTAGAAAAAGCACCATTCTCAAGAGTGGTTGTACGGGTAGCACAAATATTTTCAAAAGCCTTGGCTTGTCCGTTGGAGCCATGACGACAAAACGAATAACCTCAAGTCTCCTCAAGGCAAAAATGAAAGCAAATAATGTATAGAGACTGAGAGTCACTGTATGAAATTTTACACGCCACGCGCCGAGACAGAGTCAGAGCAGTCAGTTAACAACACAGAACAGGTGTCAACTTTTAAATTAAGAGAACGAACAGCATTTCACAAGAAATGCAGCACAGTCACATATCCTCAGATGCAGAATCGATAAAGGCACATATTAATCCCAATCACATCATATAGGCGATACACACAATTCCAAAATTCAGCAAAAAGGCGGAGCACCGGTCACGACAAACTCACTCACTCGGCCATATTTAATAAAATGAGTAGCATTTTTCCTAAAACAAATTTTAAATTATGCAAAATGAAAAAATTTCCTTAAAATCTTCCACATAATTTTGTGACAATTTTGGAAGTCTTTCGAAATGTTTTGAAATCTTGTTCAATTTTTTCTAGAAAAGTTTTTCATTCTCTTGAAAGCTTCAAAATTCTCAAGGCAAAATGTTCGGCAAAATTCTCTCCATTATTCTCGTTCATCACAAAAAAAAAGTTGATAAAATTTCAGTTAAAAAGACTTAGAACCTAATTCTGAAGCAACGAAAAAAATAAAGTCCGTTTTTATAATATAAAAAACACCAAATTTCACATTTTTTACGCTTTCCCCATGCATTTGAATAATTTTCGGCCTTAAAGTACAGCCAGCGCCACCATCAGCCGTACTCAACATTTCCGTCACTTACATTTCAGGGTGCCACGGGGCTGGTACATATTTACTGATTATTCTTATCGACTTTATTGTTCTTTTAGACTTATGAAAGAAAGTCGAAAAATTATGTTCTATATTATGTTAAATATTTTTTTATTCGCAACAGAACAATTAATAGAAAATTATTGGAACTATCATTTAGGATATCTGAAAAATAGTATTGATTCAACAATTTGTAGATACGGTAACATTGTTTAAAGATAAACTGCTTTTGGCGCGAGGAAAACCATTTTCTAAAATTTATAGTGGTGAGAATTCGAGAACAATTTTATTGATTGATATGAAATTTGCAGAAAACTTGCTGAATATGCATTAGAACTTAAAAATATAGATAAGAAATTTTTTACATTTATTTTTGCCACCTGTAAGGGGCGATAAATATCACTTTTTAAAAGTAAAAATGTCAAAAAATAATTATCATTTTTGCTTATTTTCGTTCTTTCGATGTGATGGTAATATTATAAAAATGTTTATTTTTTTAATTTATTTCAATTTTTTTCTTACAAATCTAATAGAAGTCCTACTAATAATGGACCCAATAATTTTGTAATCATTTGCTGTTGAATAAAAAAATGAATTTGAAGATGAACATCATTTTTCGACTTTTTTGCTGTTTTTATCTTAAAACAATTTTGAAGCAGCGCTTAGAATCATCCAATTTTCCAAGTAGCTTCTGCTAAAGTTGATATATACAGGTTAGGAGCTACTTAGAATCATTACATTTTTTAGCAGACTTTTTTGCATAAAAAACATATATGTATTTGGTGTCAAGTTTATGAGAGAATTTTAAACAATTGTTTGAAATTAATATTTTTACAAAAAACATTATGGACGTAATAATAATAATAATAATAATATAGTTAGTATAGTTAATAGTATAGAGTTGAAAGATAGCCTTCACACAGTTAACAACAGTTGGACCGCCTCTCTAGCCTGTTAAGTCTATAGTAATATGAAGTTGCTCGTTAAATTAGGCGTAGGGATGTGACGACCACATCGACCGAGAGCTACGGCTCTTGCAGTCAGCCACGTTGCATTGGGCTAACTCCTCAATGCAACAAATTATGCGGTTACGTCACCAGTATCACGCAGTGCCACCCACAATAGGCCTCTCTCGGATGGAGTTCATTTGGGAGTGGCAATAGGACCGAACCGAGGCGACGACCAGGCAATGGCCCCTGACAAACGCGAGAACATAGATTTAAGTGGTCGGACCAACTCCGAAGGGACATCCTTACCTGTTGGCAAAGATGTTCACCGGCGCGAAGAGGATTCATGCAGAGGTTACATGAATGTTGGGTCAATATGCACCCGGAATATGCTCATAAAACGCCTCAGTATTTAAGAGATCAGGTATCCTTTTTGCGCAAAAACAGATATGAAGCTTTTTATCAGCAAGAAGAAGAGCACCATCCTCCAGCGAACATACCACCCGTTCCAGCAAGATCACATTTGAAGATAGCCAATAATGCCAAAATAAGACGCAGTAGATCTATCCACCAAAAAGTCTTTCTCAGAATGGACGCATTATCTGAAGCTAATACTGCTTTCCCCGATTTGCTCCCCGAAGATGTTAATCTCTGGAATCTGAACTGTGTAGTTTACAAGAATGCGGTCTCCCTGCTTAGCGACAATAGAAGTAACGATACTTCAGTACGCCTCAGTAAGACTTGCGAGCGTATTGAAAAGCTTCAGTTTAAAATTGAAACGACGAGACGGCATGCATAAAATATTCAGTGCGTGATTAGCTACATAACATCAAATAAAAAATGCACTTCAAAAGTTAGGGCACTTGCTCGAAAATTAAGAAAAGCAAATCACACGCTGAACAAGTGAAAACTATTGACCATCAAGCAACACTGGACGCAAAAAATAGGATCTCTTTCAACAGCAAAACAGCACCTTGAATGGCGAGTAAAGTGGATTCAGTTAAATTCCAGCTTTTCTACTCATCCTTCCCGTCTGTTCAATAAAAAGTCACGTGCCGTTCAAAATTAGCCTAGCGAAGAATAGATTCAAGTCTTCTGGGAGGAAGCATACGAGGGTGGTCCGATAAGTACTTAGCCTTACCGCCAAATGGCGCCAATATCGCAAGAGAAATTTACTATCGTGTAGTACATTGTGCTAGACGGCTGCTGTCTAAATTTCAGCCGAATCGGACTCGTAGTTTTGTTTTGACCGCGTGTGTAAGCTGTCGTGTCCGCAGATTTTAGAAAAACGGTTGTGAGACGTGGCCATGAATGGGATTTACTGCGGTCCTACTGGGAGCCGATGTCATTTTTTAGATGAGAGTTGTTCTTCTTGAGACAAGTTTACGTCACTTGAAATCACCGTTTCAAGCCCATAAGAGTGAGACATTATGTTATGTCTCGTCTCAGTTTTGAAACGCAGCCAGACATCGATGTCTTGGAGACGAACTGAAGACATCGGCAAGTCGAATTCAAGTCGAGTCATTTTTACTCGGGTATCAATAAAACTTTGAACAGAAAAAAATGTTATGCTCGTGTTTTCTAGTAGGGTGATGTCATTTATGGACATAAGTTGAAGATAAATTTACATTAAATACAGACGTGGAGCTAGACAAGCTTGAAAATTTCCATGTGTTCAAGGTTTTCGTCTTCAAAATCTCTGTATATAAATAGTCCGAAATCAGCATCCCGACGTCAGTTCTGAAAACTTTACATTCTGTGCTTTCTGGTATGGTATATTTTTATATACGTCCATGATGAAATTATTAACCTTGTCTTTGTTCGCACTTTCTGCCAGTGAGTATGCGTGGAAAAATTAAATTAGTTAATTTTTTTTTTCGTATCTAATGAATATTACAATTTTATTTATATTTATACATAAAGAAATGAGAAACCATGTTTCAAATATGTAAAAATGTAATATTTTTCTTGAATTACAACTTCTTTATCTTTCTTTTAACAAATCACAAATGCACAGAAAAAACAAAAGGTAAAAAGCATTTTGCATAAAATTTATGGGGACAATCTCGCAATTAAAAACAATAGATCGGTACAGGTAAAATGAAAAAGTAGTGATATTTTATTTTACCCTTCTCTATCATTAGTTTTTTGCATGTCAAGATTACCCCCAGAATTTTGACTTTTTGTTGGTTCCGTATGAAAAGACAATGATGGTAATACAGACGAGGTATATCTTATTTATCGGCGGTTATAAAATTAGACTTTGCTCTTTCACTTTTTTGGCGAAATTATTTTTTAAGCCAGTTCTGACATGATTGTACAATGAATATTAGAAATGATCGCCTGCAAGAGTAGAACATTGTATTCGTCAACTTAAGAAATTAAAAAACAAATATTGAAGATTTTGAATTGGAAAAGTTTTATTTTCATCGCAATTAAAATTACGAATTATTTCAGTTTGAGACCTAAAATGAATTGTTAAGCATTAGACAATTCATTATTTTGATCAGAAAGTAAAGCAAGCTATATATTCATATTTGCAAATCAACCATTTTTTCTAAAACTATAGAAACAACCATGAAAACAACAGAGTATTTTGTCGCGGAAGAGTTTATTATACTTTTTAAAATTTCACATATTTCAGGAATATATTAGATTGTTCTGTCAACTTTAAAGAGTTTCTATTTTCCGAGGGAGTGTACCAATACCAAGTTATTTTATCGAGTTCTTGTACCAATTTTATAATGATACTTTTTGCGTAAAATGTGACAAATGATTCTTAAAGACAATACTATTTTATCAAACTAATATTTCAGAATCGTAGATATTATTTATGAAATTTCATAAAAATAATCAGTCAAGGTTATTTAATTTAGATGCTTTATTTTTTAATGGAGTATCGAATGTTACTGTCATTGATATAATATTGAGTTTGAAAATTTTAAGGTTTCTCAGAATCTAAAGATGTTTCGAAAGATGATCCTAAAAACGGGTATACTCCTAGAGACGTATTAAAAGTATATTTTAATATAACGGAGGAGGATTTATCTGCAAAATGTGACAAAGTTGACGACAAAACTAGGTGGGACAAAGTGTATCCAGCTCTTGGAAGTCTTCAAGATGTTGCACTAGGTATAATAGCTGATGTAGAGAAGGAAGCAAAGAAGTGCACGAGAGCTACTGATGATGTCTACGACGATCTTATTAAAACTCTTTGCCTGAATAATGATGCTTTTAAAGAGGGTAAAACAAATCTCATCAAAGCAGCTCTACCATGCGTGACGAAAGACAAACTGGCCGAAATTCTGAAATACTCTTTGTCTTATTCTTGTGAACTATATAAGAAAGAGTAAGTTCGTTTAATGTTTCATACGAATTTCATGTTGTAACTTTAGTTATGGGTTTTATCTTTTATATAAGATGTAAAAACTTATAATTGAATATTGTTTCCTTTTCAGAGCCAAGGAAAAAAATGGAAGCCAATAAAAAGGGTGGCAGGAAAACCAAAGGATAATATATATGGCGACTTCTGATATTTCTACAATCTAATTATTATAATCTATTGTTGTTATAATCAATCTAACCAAACTTAACAAGTGACTGTCTGAAAATTGCATAGTCAGGTATGATTCGCTCCGGCACCAGGTTGAACTATAGAACTTTAAATATAGTTCGCTATACTATAGAAGGGTTTTGCAATGATTTTCCTAGTTTCCTACAAATAACAAATATTAGAGGTGAATACTAGTCCATATATCTGAAATACGGATACAGCCACCGGGGTTTAGTATGCAATCAATAGAATTGTTTATTGGGGAAACCCCAATCGGCCGTCAATGCGGCGAAAATTTGGAGCATTTCGGATGAAGTGTACTTAACTAAAAGAATGTGCAGCATGTTGCGAAATCAACAGAAACTATGCCTTGAAAATCAGAAATATACACTAGTAACGTGAAAAATGAATAAATGTAATGTAATGTAAAGTGCAATGTTATAACCCAGCTATGCAGCATTAAATAAAAAGTTATTACTATCAGCAGTCTATTATCTTATAATTTCATATTAAGCTCGGGTAGCATTATGATCTGATAATCACGCCATAATCAGGAAATGAATCTGATGCAAAATATCATTAGAGAAATTTACCTCACGTCACAGGAAATAAGTTCTTTTGAGAAGAAGAGCATAATTTCTGATATTTCTATCAGGCCCCCAGGTGGAAAAATTATGTATAGTTTACACATAGTGTGCAGCATTATATATAATATTCGTTTGTTTCATAAATTTTTTGTATAAAACGAATAATATTGTATATAATACTTCAAACTGTATATAAACTATATATAATTGTCCACCTGGGCCCCCAAACTTCAATGCATTTTACCGTGACAAATTTTCGTATAGACGTGCTTGAGTAGAGGAAAGTCGTGTCTCCCAAAATTTGGGAAACAAACAAAATTTAAAATACTTAAGTTTCATTTTTTTTAACGGTGTAACCTGAAAATCGGAAATAAAATAGAAAATGTTGGAGTCTACTTTGCTAGATAAGTAGATTATACCAATTTATATTTGTGAATTGATTTTAGGCGGTTAGATATCTGGGAGTAATCCTAGATAGCAAGCTGAACTGGGCAAAGCACCTGGAGACCCAATGCAGGAAGTTTCTCATGATTTTTGAATATGCAGGAGAGCCTTTGGGTTGACGCGGGGTCTAAGGCCTAAAATGCTTGCATCGCTCTACTCTGCTGTCCTAAAATCCAGGTTCCCACATGCGGCCGTGGTCTGGTGGCCACGGTCTGAACTCAAAACAATGCAGGACAAGCTGCGAAGATTACAAACGCTAGCATTTAGCGGGCTGACTGGAGCAATGAGGACTACGTCCACAGCGGCGATAGGATTCATGCTCTGTGAAGAACCCCTGCATGTTGCGATAACCGCTAGAGCGACACACGCGATGGGCCGCCTGGCAAGAGCAAATAGATCGCCTTGGGGGACTAGATACACTAGGCACCCGAGTGATATCAGTGCATTGCCGATTCTACAGATGAGACAAGATAAAATAACTAAACGCTTCAATTTTGCCAAAGATTTTCGCGTTCAAGCAGGGATATGTGGAAAGCAAATGGTAACCCGCTCCTCCAAGGGGAAATCTAGTACACAGATGGCTCCATGGGTGAGGAAGGGTCAGGAGCAAGAATTTTCGACAGGAAGAGAGGGAAATTGATTGATGTTGATGTTGGTCGACATGCTACTGTCTTTCAGGTGGAGGTCCTGGCCGTCCTTCGCTGCGTTGAAACACTAACAGAAGGAAACGCTGCTGGCAGACAGATTACGATATGCTCCGACAGCCAAGCGACACTTACTGCAATAGGGAAACTAGACATAACATCAGAACTGGTTTGAGAATGCAAAAAGGCATTGAACCAACTTGCAGAAAGAAACAATGTGGCTCTGATATGGGTTCCTGGTCACACAGGGATCAAGGGCAACGAAAAGGCGGACCAGTTGGCAAAACGCAGAGCAGCAAGTGAATACATAGGACCAGAACCGGTACTGGGAATAGCGTCTTGCTATATCGGTTTGGCCATTAAAAGCTGGATCCGAACAAAACACCGGGAATACTGGGAGCAGATCCAGGGTTGCCGTCAGGCGAAATCCATCCTGAGCTATACCCATAGGACGGACAGAGCTGGGGAAATCCTGGGTTTACCCAAGAAAGATATAAGGACACTGGTACAGATCCTAACTGGGCACAACCACTTAATCTATCACATGCACAAAATAGGGTATAACCCCACGACAGAGTGCAGAAGATGCGGCAGGGATTATGAAACATCCCTGCATATACTGTGCCAGTGCCCGGCATTAGCTGGGCTCCAGCAACAGACCCTCGGGGCCCATTTTATGGGACCAGAGGAAATTACAACACGATCAGTAGTCGACATACTAGACTTCGTCAAGAGGTCTGGGTTCAACAGCTGAGAGCGAGTAAGTAAGGGTGTGGCACAATAGGCTTTATAGCTTGAGCATCAGGGGAGCTCTCCATGGGCTCCTCGCCCGTCCTAAGTATTTTAAGTTATTTTTCGCCATCTTAGCTCTCTTATAATATTAAGAATTATTGAATTTCAACTGCGTTTGGTAGTATTAGTATTAGTGTAGCACATGGTGCATGGAGAATCTCCAGTATTGCAAGTTACGATGAACCTCTCTACTGCATAGTAGGGCGTATCGAAAAAATTAAATATTTTGCTTTCGTTTTTGGGTCAGGGCGTCAAAGAAACCACAAAAGTGATAATGAAACTTCGAAAACAGACTAAAGAATGAGACTTTCGATAAGGACGAGAATAGTAACACGGAAAACGATGAGAATACTTATAGGCTTTTGAACAAGGATAAAGATAATTATATGGTTCCGATAGAAAATGAATCTGTTCATGAAAGTGAATCTACTGCTCTCTTGGAAGAAGAAGTTGATGGGAATGACGATGGCTTTGATGATGATGTGGAAGGAGGAGCAGTTGATGAGAATGATGATAGATTTGACGATGTGGAAAAATAAGCAGTATATGGGAATGATGATGGAAGTTACGATGATGTGGAAGGAATAGTTGATGGGAATGATGATGGAATTGACGATGATGTGGAAGAAGGGTCACTGTACGGGAATGATAATAATTGATTTGAATAGTTTTTGTTATACTGTTCTCTAAACTGTTTGCTATTATTGTAATTAATATTTTACTCTTTAACATACTTCGTTAAAAGTGTTCTAATTTTTTTCCTAAAACTGTATTAAGAATGTAATCAAAAATGACTTCTCGTACAACTTCTCAACATCATGTTTTCGCTCATTTATAATTAAATACTCTATAACTATATCTAATTTAATTTTTTTTAATTCAGTTTGCTGTACCGGATAATATTAGGATGTATTGCGTTCACGAATAACTAGACAAATATCGGACGAAGGCGGATAAGATCCAAATTAATTGCATTCGTCAGAAAGGACAAATTTCTTACTTCACATTTCAGCGGAAGATTTTCCGTTTTCACTTCCATTTCACCGAATGACAACTAAAACCTGCGGATTAATTTCGGATAGAATCGGACTTTTTCCGGAGTTGATGTTTTAGACCGGACAGATATCGGATTTAAGAGGACGATTTTCCATTTTCACTTAAATTTCACCGAGTGACAACTTAAACCTGCGGATTGATTTCGAATTATAGAACCGGAATATTTCCGGAGTTGTTGTTTTAGACCGGACAGATTTCGGATTCAAGCGGACGATTTTCATGTCTCACTTTAACAAACATAATTTCATGTTCCGGACTAATTTCCGATTAAGTCGGACTCTTTCGGGAGTGGAAGTTTACGTTTAGATAAATTTCGGATTAGAACGGACTATTCTCCATTTTTAGTTTAACGGAAATCATTTCAGGTTTTGAATTCCGGACTAATTTCGGATCAAATCGGACTCTTTCCGGAATCGAAATTTATGGTCCGCACAGATTCCGGACATAACCAGACAATCTTATGACTGTTTTCGTACAGTTTTTGGATTAGATCGAACACATTTCGGAAAAAATCGTGAATCGGATTGATTTCAGATAAATTCGGACCATTTGAACCGCCTAATCGAAGAAGAGCATATAAAGTCTGAACGATGGTGGCGGGAAGGCCTCTCGGCATTTTTAAAACATTTAAAAATTTTAATTTTTCAAACATATATTCTCATTCGAAATTTAAATGCGCATCTTTTTTCCTTTTGAGAAAATTTGTAGCTCTGTCCATTCTTGAAATAATTTCAAAAAACACGAATTTTGAAAACTGAAAAAATTCCGTCTTTTCTCACTTCAACTCGCTCTAATTCACAGAATATTAAGAGGTAAAGTGACCCCGTTGTGCCTCCATATTGCCTGTCACGTGACGCTGTGACGTCATGATTTCAGATCCCAATTAGTCCAGGCGCCCTATGAAATTGGAGGTAAAAGATGCTACCTGAAATTTGACTTCGGGTTCTTGTAGTGTTAGCATGTAGAACAAAAGCCTATATGTTTGCGAGTAGTTTCGGAAGCACTGTGTGTGTAAACAATCGTAAAAGATAGCAAAAACAGGTTTCTTGTTTATTGCAACTAACCTATATGTCTGTCAGAAAAAACATTATTTAAAAAATGTAGGTCTTACAAATATTGTAAAAAATGCATTATTTTTCAACGTAACTTCTACAGATTTGGCTGATAGGATCTCAACAAAAAGTGAGTTATTGTCCTCTACAGGAGTTGTGCTATCAAGTACTCTTAGTGTCAAAACGATTTTTTAATATTAAATTGCATAAAAATGGCTACAAAAAGAGGATATGTTTTTTCGTGATAAACAAATAGAATAACTTTGTCAATTTTTACTCCATGGAATCGGGATAAAATTTATTCGATACGTGCTATTTTTCTGCACATTTTCAACGACAAAAATTGTTGTACTTCAAGAGGGGGGGGGGGTAATTTTTTGTCTTCAAAAATTACTGCTGCTGCAATTTTCAACATACAAAGCTGGAATTTACATCAAGGACAGAGTGAGAGCTGTACTATTTGTTATTAAATTTCTAAGGCAATGTATTATTATTTTATTGTTGATTATGGTGACTGATTATGGGAGAAGGATTGACGCGGTCTATGGCGGTGAAGTGGGGGGAGCCGCTGTCACGTACGTATCGTTATTAGACAATATTTGAAGAATTCTTTACATTTTTTCACCTAAAGTCATTTTTCAGATGTAAATCTTTAAAAGAATAAGGTATATATTATGGTCAATCCAAAAAACAATATATTAATGGCAAAATTAGGGAAGATAAATTAAATACTTTTGAAAATAAGGTATTAGATATCATTTTGTCGAGAAGCAACCAGAAAATTTGTAACCAGCACGGAAAGCTAGTCCAAATTAAAAAAAGAACATCTTGATACATCAATTTGTTGCTGAGATATTAAAACTGTTTGCAATTTGAACACGTGAATTCAATTCCGGCATGAGCTACTGGCATGCCACAGCGGCTTCCCCCACTCTGCCTTCACTGACTGCGTCGATCCTTTTCTGTGAACTTTTCCGTGAATCAGACACGATTATAAACAATAAATTTAGAATGCGTATCTTCGTGATTTTAATAACAATTAGTAGAACTCTTTTTCTATATTTGGTACAAAATTGAGCTTTATACAATAAAAATTGATGTCGTTATTTTATTCGTTATGAGGGGAAAACATAACATCTTTTCTAAGCCATTTTTATGCAATTTTATGATTAAAAATCATTTTGCCGCTAAGTGTACGTGATAGTACAACTACTGTAGAGGACAATAACCCACTTTTTGTTGAGATCCTCTCGGCCAAATCTGTAGAAATTCCGTTGAAAAATAGTGAATTTTTCAAAGCAAATGAGTTTTCATGAAAACTAATTGTTATTTCGGGCTGAAGTTTTGCACACTTTCTTTTAAGGATGGTAAGGGACATATTTAAAAAATATTTTAAAAAAGGCACTTTCGGACAGTTTTTATTTTTTTCCGTAAAGTGATAGGATGCGGTCAGAGCGTCTCTTCGGAAAAAGTGACTCGGTACTCACTGGCGTAATGTGACGCGGTCCTGGTGCAAAAATTCATTTTCTTTTTTTTTTTTAATCAATTCAGGTATTGAACATTGGGATGAGATGCCATTGTGCACGAATGCCAGAAACAGGGAGAATTTAGTGAGGAAAATTGATTGTGGTTTGAAAAACCAAGCGGGCAAAAACGTCTACGTCAGAGGGGGTGGTTCACTTCCGTGACATGCTGAAAGTGCTACCAGAATTTGTTCCAGTCAAGGGCGACCTTGAAATAGAGAATTGATTAAGAAATATAGAGGAGTTCGCTGAACTTTACGAGTAGAAGGAAGTCGCGAAAAAACACTACACTCTAATAAAGTTAACAGGTGTCGCGAAAAGTTGGTGTGACAGTCTACCACCAATACAGCGAACTTGGAACGAATTAAAGGCACTTCTTATCGAAGCATTTCCATGCTACGATATCTAAATCAAAGGACGAAAGATATCCCTTCCACGAGAACTGACTAATGAGTCGAGCTGTGAAGATTGACGTAGTGCTCAATGAAGCACTTGCTAGTAGTACAACCCTACACTACTGAAGTTTTGGTGCAGAGCTACCAACATGTGCTGGTTATTGTCGAGCTGGAGAAGTTGATGAAGGACTTTATTCTAAAACAGGTCGAGAAAACACCACTATGGCTGAAGGACATTATTCCAAACCAGGCCGAGAAAACACTACTATGACTAAAGAAAGTTTTGGTATAAACTTAATTAATTGAATAGCGGAAGGTGTTATCTGAAATAATAAGCGGATGATAGTTTGAAAAGTGAATTGAAATCCTGATTGAAATTGTAAGAATTTATGTTAGGGGTGAGAGTTTTACGTTGAAGAAAGTTTTATGTTAATGATGGAATAGGTAGAATAGAGTGGTGTATATGTAAAGGTAGAGAATGAAGGAGCGGAAAGAGAAGTGTAGTATGATAGATCAAAATGACCAGATGAGACAGTTACAATTATTGTGTAACGGCAGATTTTTATTTTGCAGGATGAGTAGAGAATAGTAACACGCAATTACGTAAGTCCGTTAAGCTGGCAGGACTACATTGCAAAAATGGACTAAAAACCTATAGGGAATTTAGGGCTCATTCAGGGTTCATTTAGGGCTAATTTAATTCCCTTTTGCCAAATATAATGCTTTGAATTTAAACAAAAAAACCGGTGGTCATGCTAGCTTAACGCTAAGCTAGCAGGACAACAAATAGAAAAAAACTACTCAGAAAATATTTCTTTGCAGAATAATTTAAGGCTCATTTAGGGCTCACTTAATGCCCTATTGCCAAATTTAATGCTCCGAAATTTTTAGAAAAAACTTGTGGTCAGGCTAGCTTAACATTAAGCTAGCAGAACCACACATAGAAAAAAACGACTTAGAAAATATTTCTTTGCAGAATAATTTAGGGCTCATTTAGGGCTCACTTAATGCCCTATTGCCAAATCTAATGCTCCTCAATTTGTAGAAAAAACCTGTGGTTATGGAATGAGCCTGACGCTGGCAAGCCGGAATCTTGTTGAGTTGACTAAGAAATGAAGCTTTCATACCTCCAAGACATATTATTTTCAACTCCATTTTTTATGAGGGATTCAAAAATATAAAAATGTACCTTGAGTACTGGGACACCCTGTATATCATTTCTAACATTAAAATTATTGGTATTTTTAACAATGTAAAACATGTCCATGAACATACGTTTGAAGTAGTGTGATTTTTTAGCTAGAATAATAACGTTTTCAAAATCAAAGGAGTGTTTGTTTAAAGTTGCATTTTTTGAAAGAGTGGTGTTAAGTTTGTTATTATTGCAGTATCTCATGTGTTTCTTTAATCTTACATCAATATAACGCTTGGTTTCGCCGATAACACATTGCTCACAATGCAAGCATGTTAATTTATAGATTACATTATCAATTTTACTTTTCGTAATTGTATCTTTCTGTGTTCTAAACAAATTGCAAGGATCTTTAACAGGTTTGAAAATTATTTTAATATCATGTTTCTTGTATAATTTTTGAAGAATTCTGGACATTTGTGGATTGTAAGGTAGAGCAATTGAACGATCTAAGTTCAAGACGCTGTTTAATCCGTCGTTATTATGTTGAAAAAGAATTTTGTTAACTCGTTTTTCTATTAGTTTGTTCACAAGTTTTTCTGGAAACCCATTAATTTTAAGTATTTGAGAAACGATTTCTAAATTTTTCTGGTGGAAAGAGATATGTGAAAGTTCAATGGCTCTGTCAACTAAATTGTTGATGATACTGATTTTATGAGGAGGATAAGTAATAGAATAAAAATTAGTGTGCCTGCCAGACCAAGTAGGTTTACGGAACCAGTTAGTGCACATTTTACCATTAATATTGGAGATCACCACATCTAGGAAGGAAATACTTTTCTCTTGTTCGTACTCGATCGTGAATTGTAATCTGTTGTGGTATGTATTAAACAGGTCTGTAAAAGTTTCAGTTTGATTGTGAGATAGACAAGCCAAAATGTCGTCGACGTAACGAAAGAAAAACAATGGAGAAAGATTTTGATTTTTATAAAGAATATCGTGTTCTAAGGATTCCATGACCAGATCAGATACTGCGGCAGAGATAGGTGAACCCATAGGTACGCCATATATCTGTTTATAACATTTTCCTTGAAAAGTGCAATAAGCATTCTCCAAACTAAATTCTAATAATTGTATAAAAAATTCATAGTGTAATTTTGTATGGCATTTGATCAGGTTCCATTTGTTTTTTACAGCATCAAGAACGAGATCGTGCGGAATGTTAGTAAAAAGTGATTTTACGTCAAGGCTGAAAAATTCGTATCCATAAGGGACTGTAAACTTAAAAACCTTTTCCACAAAGTTCCAGCTATCTTTAACATGCCGAGAAGTATTACCTAAAATAGCTTTAATAGACTTTGCTGAGTATCTTGAGATGTTGTACAAAGGTGATCGTATGAATGATGTTACTGGGCGTAATAGACAATCTGATTTGTCAATCTTTGGGAATCCATAGTATTTTGGAGCAAAACCATCAGTATATTTCAGGATCCTAACAGAGTCTATATTAAGTATACCAAGAAGGAAAAGCTCATCGATTATTTCATTAGGATCAATTTGTATTTCTCTGGTAGGATCTCTATTAAGTAATTTATTAGTATATGTGTCATTCAAAAGAGATGAGGATTTGTTGGTGTATTCCGTATTGATATGTCGAAAATAATAGTTTTAATTGATGGTGACTCTCGACGAACAGTCGAAACGTCTAACTATGCACTGAGAGTCTCAGACATTTACTTAAGTGAAACGATGACCAGTAATCTACACGACTTTTTATTTACATCTTCACGTATTATATTCACCCTGGTCAACACCATAACATCTTTTATATTCATGAACTTACTTCTAACAGTGTAGCACCTTTAATTTCTGTGTGCATTCCACTCTTTCCAGGGAATGTGGAACGCTTTTCTTTTGGTCTTGATTATATACGTATGCATATGTGTGTATGTATGCATATATTCATATGTAATCTATGATTATTATTTAAAGCTTAAATAATATGAAAAACAAATTTTTTTAGTAATTTTAAATAGGATAATTCCTAAAACGAGAAGAAAAGCAATCATTGACATCTCTCTCTTTCTCTTTCCTCCCTCACATATGCATAACTACTATATGTATCGAATGAGGACTCCTGGAGTGATGAAAAGGAAGCTTATAACTAAACCTAAAATTAAAATTGTTTTCTTCGATTTAATAATTTCATTTCTAGATTAAACATTTTTTTGACTTATTAGTATATTTTGTAGTTTAAAAGGATTATCTTTGACTCGAGCCAACCTTAATTTCGAGGTAGAAAAGGTCAATTCTTGTGTGGTTTGCTACGAGCGATGCTGGGTAAATTTAATTTTTAATCTGATTTTGATTCAATGTGAAATATTATTTTCCACTGTCTCAAAATCATGACCAAAAAGGAGATACGAAGTCGCACCTCGCAACGCATGTAACCCTAGAGCTTGCGATAGGACCGATAATGTTACATTCCTGAGCCCTGGACTGATTAGTCAGCCAGCTGGCTTCGAGACAAAGAAATCTTTTACATTAAGACTTTGAGATTAGAGCACATGCGCATGATAAAAAGGTTTTAGGAAAGAAATATATTTCTGTTCAATCTTAAATAAAAACTTGGATGAAATTATGCGTGTAGCCCTACACAATGCATGCATGCGCGGATGTAAGAATGACCTGATTTTATACAATGCGTTCATAGAGTTTAAATGAGTGAGCATTGTAAGTTGTAGAGAATAAGTTAAAAATAGCAAGCGACAAATTTCATCCGCACAAGAAAGAAGGAACATACTCAACACATGAGCATTCGTATACGCCACACACGCGAGCAACTTACTCACACCTTCCCACGCCAAGGTATAGGCACCGGGTGTTCTCTGTTTCTTTCTTACTCGATAATGCACGTGAGGCTGCGAGGCGATGTGTCCCAGCCGAGCAAAGCTACCATCCACTCCCTTTCTCTCTCTTTCCAATACATCTATCTCACTCCCCGCCTCACGATTCTACTCGTGCGTTTTGACAGACCAACGCATGGGTAAAAACGTCAAAACAAAAACACGTGCTTCATTCAGCCTACCAACAAGGCCTCTTTATGCCCATAGAGTATGGAACTCGAAATAATTGGTGATAATTATGCGCTGACAATTGATCAATAATTAATTATATTAATGAGTGATTAACTATATCAATTGCATCATATTAGTCATTGGAAAATTTTAAAATTATGGTCGAGTATAATAAATACCAAAATCATATTCTGGTTGAAAACCTCGAACCTGTAATCATATCCCTATGTCATTTTTTTAGATGACAGTTACTCCCAGTGGGACCCTGCGGTCGTTGTTAACCTTTAGTTTTTATATATATAACATAGACCGGGCAACGATGCTTGCACAGCTTTACGTTTTAAAAACCCAAACGAAAATTTTAATAGAGTGTAAAGTGCCGCCATCAAATGTGATAATCAATGGTACGTATCCTAGTGATGGAAATCTGAGTAGCACCACAGTGCTGGAAAACCCTAATGTTAACAATATTCTGTACTGGCTACCAGCTTGCGCGGTACCAGGCCAGTACTAGTGTTATTTTAATACTGCGCCAAAATTGTTGGTCAGTATAACCTACATTTCATGCAGAAATTCACTATTCGCCATCTACTATGCCAGAATATTTACTTTACTGTACCAATACCGGAATAACCCCTAATAAGATCTATCTTCTGTACTGGGACACTACTGGATAACAACTGGCGTGGTGCCAGGCTGGTACTAGTGGCATTCTTAGTACTAAGCCAGTTGTTGGCCAGTATAAATAGTGTCCTAGTAGAGAAAAGTCATCATTAGTGGTTATTCGAATGCTAGCATAGTACCGTAAATAGTCTGAGCACTGCAGTGCCAGTTATAGTAAATTTCCTCCTGGGATGTAGGTTGTACAATGTACGTATTGCAGATAGGACATTGTTATGACAACGCACATTAACTGTGAAGTACAAAGCAGAGAGAAGTGCAAATTGTAATGTGTGTACACTGTACAAATGGCATCAGACTCATTGTTAGAATCTACCCTATTAATTGTCCGGATCGCCTACATGCACACTAACCTAATTCAACTGGAGAATTTTTTAGAGTCAATTGTTATGTTATCTAGAGTTTAATTGAAGGTATAATTTCTCCTCATATGCTATTTATAAGCACATTTATAGATTTGATTGAAATGGAAGTTAATTTTTCAGACTGAAGGTGGTCTTCTTTGTTGTACTTTATTTTTAACTTCTCATCATCAATGAGAAGGTAGGAATTACTTTAGTGTAAAATTTGACTCGTGCTTTTTTTAATGAACGCCAGTCAAATTCCAAAGCAGAAGTCACTAAAATTAAACAATTTTTATTTTAAGACCCTCAAACAGAAAAATGTCAAATATTGAGCAGTTTTATCAACTGTAATTTTGATTCAATCGGTATCAAGTGTCCTGCTGGCTTAGGTCGTAGTGCGCTGGGCTTCTATGCAAGCCGGGGTTCCAAACGAGAGGCCCGGGGTTCGATCTCCGGTACCAATGGAAATTTTTTATGTTCTACGAAAGCTCTGGTGGTACGGAATCCACCTAAACTATAGGACTTCTGATAAAGAGGATCGAAAAGAAAATTACTCAGGGGTTACTGGGCGATTGTAATTTGCCTGTAATGATTCTGGAAGGCTCTCAACCCCCGTAAAAGGAAGGAAGTATAAATTAATAGGGCGATTGTCAAGAAGTTGAAAATTTTAGACAATGAGATTTTCGAAAACAGACAAATTTTCAAACCGCCAAAATATTTTTTTAATTAATGGTAATCCAAGAGAGTATGAAAAGATAAAACCAAGAGATCAAGGAATGTATTTGTGATGGATATGAATTTTACACTCATTTTATAGTATGATAAATTAATATGGAGCGTTAACGGGCATTTTATAAAAAATATTAGGCAGAAATATTAATCATTATTAACTATTATTTGGAATCAACGTTGACAAATCAATTTTTAACTATACTAAAATCTTCACGAGCATCAAATTCAAGATTTTAGCGTGCATTATGAATAGTTTCAATCATTATTTTCGAGGTTTTAACCTAAATTAGCAATGCATCAGACAAATGCATCAGCAAAAAATTTTTTTTGTAAATTCGTTTTTTGTAAACGTTGCAAACTTCAGCGAGGTAGCAGACCGGACAAAAATGATCGGACAGGATTTAAAGTGATTTTTAAAATCTTCAACTCTAAGATATTGAATGCTACTCTTGATTTTCATATTTTTCAACTCAATATAAATGATATACATGAATCCCAAATATTAAAAAAATAACGTTCATTCTATTTAAGAATTTTTCATTTCAAATTCGTCTAAAATTTTGAAACTTTACTAAACTGTGCTTTCATATAAGCACTTTATTGAGATAGTTTTAGAAAAAAATTATTATTCAAAAGAAATTTGCAAAATTACTAGTACTCGATGTGGTCAACATTTTGGCGATCACCCACACGCAGAACAATGGATGTTTAAATGAAGATGTTTAAAGGGTAAGATTGTACCGCCTAACATATAGATATTCATGCCGAACATCTACTATCTTTTTGAGATGTTCTAGGCGTTAACTGAAACACATTCAGATGTTAAAATCGGCCGAGCGCATGCGCATCGCGCATTGCAATTTAATGATTATATTTGACGGCTGTATATTTTTGATATAAAAATTATGGAATTTTACAATTTTGGAACATTTCCAAAGAATCAAAATTAGCTATCCTTAATTAAAATTGGATAACGAAATTTTTCTATCTACACGACGGAACAAGGTTCTAAAGTTTGAGGTTATATTGACTTATATTGATAAAATGTTTGTAAATTTAAAATAAATTTAGAGTTTAACTAACCTAAAATAGGTAGAATTTTAAATGCTTTTAACAGATAATTCGTTCTCAGCCTACTTATCCCGTTTTTATTTTTTATTTTTTATTACAAATATTAAACATAACGTCAACTTGACTGAATGTATCATCTGATCGACATTTCATACGCATTATCTGTTCTTCGTTCATGTATGAACATTCAAGTTTAATTTTAAACTCACAAATAAGTAAACTCTTCAAATATTTACAGCCGTGATTTGACATAACCATACATGTAATATTTCGGATATTTCAGTTGAACATTTTGGATGGTACAGAGTAGTATCTCATTTTTTAATATCTACATATACTAACATTGAACATCTAGATTGTTATCATATAGTCAAACATAAAATATGTTAAACCTGAACATCTAGATGTTACGTTTAAATATCCATTTTTCTCCGTGCGATACAAGATTCTATCTCTATCATTTACGTATTATTATTACATTTCTAGACGAATTCTTTACAATTCTACTCATGGGGATGTTATTAAAACATAAAATTACACAAGTTCAATTTATAGAAACAAATTGTTAATACATTTCCTAAATAATAACCGGCTGGCTTTTTTTAATAAAACTCCCACGAAGATAACACAGGCCGACAAAATTTGACAAAAGTCAAAAGCCAGAAAGCAGACCAAACATTTCCGAAGGATTTTGATCCGAGCGATATATCGGTTCTCCGATACCAAACCGATACGAGACAAAACCGAGACTGGAGTCTCGGAAACCGATACCAATACGAGAAAAAACCGAGATCTTTCGATACGATATCGAGATAGCCTCGTATCGAACGGCATCACTAGTACATAGGATGTCGTAAAGTTGTCGTAAAGATGTCTTAACGATGTCGTAAAGACGTCCTCAAATTTGGTGCCCACTGGGTACCTGCTTCGTATAGACCCAATGGAAAAATATTCTGTGCTCGCGCGTTTATGTTAGAGTGACAGATAATCGTAAAATTCGCTAGATATTAGATATTTTTAACTACCACAAGCTCAAAAGTGGTTATTTCTGATCCGGATAAGCAGTGAAAAGTGCATTTTGTTTCCACATGCTTAGTATATACCCAATGGACAAATGTACTGTGTCCGCGCATTCATGGTAAAGTGACAGATAATCGTAAAATTCACAAAATATTCGATAGTTTTACACAGAAAAAACTGAGTGTTCAGTAATGTTGCGGCTCAAGTAAAAGTTAGCATTATTTAAAACTTAGGCTGTAGACGAACTCTTTTTGAAGGCTCCTTTTTAGTTCTTCAGTGGGCACAAAATTTGGCTACGTCTTTACGACATCGTTATGACATCTTTACGACATCTTTGCGACAACTTTGCGACATCCTGTGTCAATGTCGTAAAGACACCTTAATGACATGGACATAGGATGTCGTAAAGACGTCCTCAAATTTGATGCTCACTGGGTCGTTGATATCCGATAGATGGCCATTGGTGGGCGCCGACGTTTTCAACTGCGCATGTGCTGTAAAGCGCGGGCCTATTTGAAATCAATAAATACTATGAATAATCATACCGACGAATATTAACAAACGCTGATAGTTATTTTTTAAACCAATTAAATTGAATAATAGAAATACCTAACTTCTGAAAAAATTTAATATTAACATAATATAACAAGTGTATAATAGATGATTTTAAATAGTCCCGCGCTTTTTGGTACATGCGTAGTTGAAAATGTCGGATTATCAACATAACCTTAAGAACTGTAACATTTTATGTGCACTATCTTCCTTTTGAGCATCCTTCTGTCTCCGGCAGTTGAAAATGGTCCATGTGCTGAAAACGGCCATGCGGCGGCGTACGCTAGTAGTAACTATTTGTTCTTGTTGTTTTGACGGTTATATGGCTTTCGTCATGTAGAGTCATTACAATCTCTTAAAAATGTAACAATAAAACGGTTTCCTTATGCAATTATTGTGAAAATAGCCCGGTGGCGTTTTATACCAGTGTTTTTATGTTTGTTTATCGCATTAATTATGCCGATGTTTATCGCTATGGGGTGCAAATCAGGTTACAAAAGTGTACTCAGAGAACCCGAATATTTTGAATATGAAAAAATTAGTTTTTTTTTGTCGTACCGAAAGATCCAGCTATTAAAGCTTTATGACAAAAAGCTCAAATTCGGAAAAATTTTACCGTGAGAGCTGACCAGTTTGTTTGAGAAAAAGTCCTAAAAGGACCCCATGACACTATTTTGAGAAAGGTAAGTAATTATATATTTACTGTAAAATCCAAATCACAATTTAAATATAAAACAAAAATTAATTCTTTTTTATTCAATAACCTGTATTATTAGGTATTTTCACTTATTAGTCGTTTAAAAAAAATTTGGTTTGCTGAGGGGAAAACAAACCGAATTTTCTTGAACCGAGTAGTAAGTAAAAATACCTAATAATGCAGGTTATTGAATAAAAAATAATTTACTTCGGTTTTCTATTTATATTGTGATTTGGATTTTACAGTAAATATATAATTACTTACCTTTCCCAAAATAGTGCCATCGGGTCGCTTCAGAACTTGGTGCAATTGCAGAATAGGAGCGTCACCTCTGTTTTGGCAGAGATTTTTTTTTTTTTTCGGCAAACAAACTATTAGAATCTTTAATTGAATGATAAATGAAACGATTTAACGAGACAAAAGTTTAAAATTATTGTTACTTCTGTTTTTACGATGTCTCAAATATGGGTCTGTCATGATATCGGAATGATCATATTCAACTCACCGTTCAGGTGCATTTGAACATGCGTACGGCCAGAAACACTGTAAATAATTAATTAAAACCCCTTTGACTAGTCACAAAAATAATGTTAGTAAAATTCCTACCAGTTTTCAACGTCTCGTGGGGGCGGGAAGGCACCCCTTTGACTGGTCAAAAAAATAATTTTAATAATCTCGATTATAATATGATCATTCCGATATCGTGAAAGACCCAGATTTGAGACATCGTAATAACAAAAGTAACAATAATTTTAAACTTTTGTCTTGTCAAATCCCTTCATTCATCGTTCAAATAAAGATTCTAATAATTTGTTGCCGAAAAAACAAAATTTCCAGCCAAAATAGGGGTGACGCCCCTATTCTGCAATCTAACCTAGAACTTTTTCACAAACAGACTGGCCAGCTTTCACGGTAACATTTTTCCGAATTAAAGCTTTCTGTCATAAAGCTTTAATAGCTGGGTCTTTCGGAACGACGAAAAAATTAATTTCTTCATATTCAGGATCTTCGGGTTCCCTGAGTTCATTTTTGTAACCTGATTTGCACCCCGGAGCTACACACATCGCAGTAATTAATGCGATAAACAAAAACACTAAAGAAGAAAACTGCACCGGGCTATTTTCATAATCATTGTTTAATGTATTACATTACAGGTCAAATTTTTCAAAACTTAAAAAAGAGAAACTGCGTTGATTGCCAATCCGCACTATCTTATTCTGCAAACGACGAAAGTGTAGGTCAAACCTAAATTAATCATCCAGTGGTAAAATAATCACTTTAGATCAAAATCGCAATCTTCAGCACCCGAATTTTGAACTCGTTGACTTTATAAAATCAATCGAAAACTCGTAAAAGTCATGTTTTTGACTTAGTCTTGAATGATTTGTCAAAACTCAAAATTTTAATTTTCTTGTGCAGAACATGGGAAAGAAGTTCTGGTCTACACTATTCACTTCTGTTTGCAGAATAGAATGCGACAGTCTGCTAACATTTCTTTAGCTGATTCCGAAAAAGCTAGTTTTCAGACAAAGAAATTAGAGAAACTAGCCGTAACCAGATTCTAATTCGTAATTTATTAAGAGACTTCGAAAAACAATTTTAAAAATATGAATAATAATATATACAATATATTAAAAACTAAAGGTTGACAACCACCGCAGGGTCCCACTGGGAGCAACTGTCATCTAAAAAATGACATCGGTTCCCAGTAGGACCGCAGTAAATCCTCAAAACCGAATCCTAACCTCCAAATAGTGCATATAGAGAAAATTTGTATTTAGCAGAATAAATTTTTTTTGCTACTATCCCTCAAAAAAAGAGTTCCGGGACGTCTGTTGCTCTATTTTATAGCATCTCCAAGTACAGTTAAAATTTTTTTAAATTTTTTTGGACAAAAACCCGGGGGAACTGATGTATCACATCGGCGTAGCACGTTACTCTTTGTCCGTAAAAATAGTTGCGTCATATTAGGCCACAATAGACTAAGGTGCATTAGTAGTTCTCTTTTCGTCTACCAGTAAACGAAAAGTGAAATGTGGTCCTGGGTCGTGAACAACTCACAAGGACGACGACGTTAGTGTTTTATCCAGGTAAGTGAATTTTGATTTTTTTGTTTTTCTCGCATTTTTAGTATAAATAATGAAAATGTAAAAATACATTTTAAGCACTTTTTCCAAAAAAAGAGGTTTGGCATTTTTTTTACAACACCTAATTTTATGACTCCAGATGAATAAAAAAGGGGATAAAGCGTGAATTGTTTGTTTATAAAAAAAGTAATCAACAATGTTGCATATAATTAGCGTCATAATATATAAATATTTTGATAAATTTATTGTTCATTGAAGGATGAAAAACTTCACTTGACTTTGGATGAATAGAGAAAAACTATTTTTCATTATATTTTTTTTAGATCGTTTCACACAGTCACCCAAGAGCACCGTAACGTGGTTTCATTTGCTATTGTAAAATCTGAATCATGGCAGAAGCGGAAATAGATTCTCATGAATTTCGATATCTTTTGCGCGAAAGATCATTGAGAGTACTGTACGAAGATTCATCTGACGATGAGGAAGATAATGAAGAAGGAGAAGACGTAGTTTCGGACGAATTAGATGCGAAGGAGGATTGCACTTTTGATATTGAACACTCAGGAGGAGAAGAAGAAAATTCTGGCTCAAATGAGCCAGTTGGGCCTACAGCCGGACCATCAGCCGCTCAGTCAGAAAATCCTCGTGGACGGCGTGTGTCAACGTTCAAAGTTAAAAACAATTTCATATGGTAAAAGAATGCTCCTGAATCACGAGGCCGGCACTCAGTGCCTTTTTTTATCGTCGGGAAAAGACGCCGCCAAAGATGTACAAACCCCACTCGAGGCATGGTTTTTACTGTTCAACGAAAACATGTTAGAAACTATTATTTTACATACTAATGAAGAAATTGATAGAAAACTAGCGAAGTTACCACCCGCGACATTTCGTTATCGTGCTGATCTGTCTGAGTTGAAAGCTTTTATAGGGTTGTTATATTTTTGTGGTGTTCAAAGGAATAACCATTGGAATACAGAAGAATTGTGGAACCGTACATTTGGCTATAATTTGTGTAAGGCTGTCATGTCCGAACATAGATTTGCATTTCTTTGTTCATCTTTACGCTTTGATAACAAAAACATTCGAACAGAACGACAAACGCAGCACGGCTTCGCACCGATCAAAGAATTATGAGATACTTTTATCGCGAACTGCAAATTTTTTTATTCACCATCTACATATGTAACGATTGATGAGCAACTTTTGTCATTTCGCGGGCGATTCAAAAGTCGAGTTTATATTGCAAACAAACCAGACAAATACGGGATCAAAATTGTAATGTGTAACGACGTAGAAACGAGTTATATGATCAACGCTGAACCTTATGTCGGAAAAGTTTCCACGAATCAAAGTATACTAACATATTATGTTGAAAAATTGACGGAAATTATACATGGTACTGCGCGAAATATCACATGCGACAAGTGGTTTACATCGGTGAATCTTGCTAAGGAAGTGAAGAAAAAGTACTCACTGTCAGTTGTTGGAACATTACGAAAAAATAAGCCAGAAGTACCCAAATCTTTTATCGACAGTGCTTCGGCTGGTACATCGTGATTCGCTTATGCTGATGGCATGACTCTTGTTTCATATTGTCCCAAGAAAAACAAAGTTGTGTTATTACTGTCTACTTATCATAAGAGCGGTAAAATCGATAATGAAACTCAGAAGCCAGCAATAGTTATTTTTTATAACGAAACTAAAGGCGTCACCGATACTTTCGACATGATGTGTAAAAATTACTCAGTTGCTCGTATAACAAAACGATGGCCTTGACGGGTTTTATGGTATGCTTGATCAAGCAGGCATCAATGCAGCCATTTTGTATAATTTGAAAACAAATTATGAATCTGCGAGTCGTCGTGAATTTTTGAAAATGTTGTCTTTTGATTTGATAAAGCCATGGCAGCAAATTCGGTCGGAGAAGCAAAACTTGCCATTATCAGTCAAATTTATAATCCACGAAGTACTAAATGAGCAAACTGCACATTCTGCTCAGTCCGACAAACTAGAAAAGCGTAAGCGATGCGCACTATGTCCCGCGAAAGATGACCGAAAAACATCTTATTGTTGCACTTCGTGCACACTTCCGATTTCTGAAAACGATCGTTTGTTTTATTGCACAAATCGTGCACCCAAGGTGCAAAATTGTTCCTTTTCTATAATAAAAAAACATGAAGCGAATTGTTCCCGTTTAAAAATTAAAAAAAAAAAAACATAAAGCAAAATGAGCGTTATAAGTTTTTCTGCGTGCAAAATACCTTTCCAAAACCCCCATTTCTTAATTGTCAAAATAAATATGTTTTTGAAAGGCAACACAGGTGGGCTATTATTTTTACGAAAGGGCATAGTTACACAAAAAAAAACCAAAACCTTTTTTTTTTTAATTACTTATTTGAAAAGTTGTATAATTTTCATGAAATTTCCACCTTTTCCTTACTTATTTAAATATTTTTAATTATTTAAAACTAAAGAAAAAAATGTATGCTCAAAAACAATTGAATGATAAAATTAAGAATCGGAATAATAGCTTAGAATTTTTAAATTATTTTTTTATCGCAAACTGTATTGATGGAGCACGGGTGGACACGAATGACCGACAAGGACGGCGGATGTAGTAAAAATAACGAGGACAGCGGAGGGTTAATATTGTTAAATTCATTAATGATCATAATATTTCACATAATTACATAATAAAATGGGTACAATTATACATAACATTGTTACAATCGTGTGCCAGAATAATTACAGAACATAAAGGTCACACTGTTCTGTAACTCTGTTACTGGAAGGATACGTAACAGTTCTGGAATTTTGTGATGGAACTAATATATAACAGAGTGATAAAACTTTTGTGTGACTAGAATGTCACACGTGTTCCAAGAAAGGAACATATAGGTCTCATTGTTCTGTAACGCTGTTACTGTAAGGATATGTCCATGCCCTTTTTCAACACCTCGTGGGGGGGGGGGAGACACCCTTGTGACAGTTCACAGGAATAACGTAGGTCACACCCATACCCCTTTCCAACACTTCGTGGGGGCGGGAGACACCCCTGTGACTGGTCACAGAAATGTCAACAATTTCCGCTTTTGAAAGTTTCGCTTCTCCTGCCCATTCTACGCGCACGAATTCACTTTCCGGGAATTTTTCATGCACTTTACGTCACAACGCTGCAAATTATGCTGTATTTCTGTGATTTTTTGTATTTATAGTTCCTTTTCTCGAAAACTATGAATCGTAGAGTAAACATAAATTCAACATAAAATGCGTATTTTTAAAGAAATTACAACTTTTATATAAAGCTTTTTTGTAAATTTTTATTATTTACCGAAATAAATGGAAAAAAGTTACATATTTATAGTTTTTTTGCCGTTTTGATCTTGAAAATAATATTTGCACCTATTTTCACTATCATTTTCATAATCAGCGGGTCAAAATACATGGGTATACGGAGTTTTAAATGAAGCGGAGGTATGCGCTTTTCGGAAGTTAATTCCCGAAATTTCGGTACAAATAGCCAAAGTAGTATCTGGGAGCTATTCGAACCGAAATTTCGGTACATATAGCCCAGAGAGGAATCACGGAGCTGTTCGTACCGAAATTTCGGTACCCGAGACACGGCCTATAAAATACAAATAATTTCAGGTTTAAAAAATCAAATCGGTTAAGTAGAATCAAAAACGAGTTAGAAAGAGGTTAAAAAGGAAGTGTGTACATACACTACAAAAATCCGGCTACCACGTTTCTGCCCTTTTTTCAATTGAAAAAAAAAAATCTTGGTGGGATTATTTTCTATTATCAAAGGATTCGTGCGCTAATATGCCTTACAACTTGAATGATTTTTAAGATGGTTAGAAATTGAAGGTTTTTAAAATATAATTTTAATAAATAAATAGCTAAATAGCAAACTCTTAAGCTTATGGTTTAAGAAACTTCAAAATAATGAAGACCTCGAAAAATATAAAATAATATAAGAAATATTCAAGAGATTAAGTATAAATTTTCTTAAGATTCTTAATGAAGTTTACAATAAAGATGTTCAAATTCAACAGATGCGAAACTTTTAATTTATCCCATACTGTGGATTTAAAAAATATATATTTTCAATTAATAAATTAATCAACTGATGTAAAGGTAATATAATACAAAAATGTATGCTAAAACGATATGGTAAGAAAGTTCACTTTTAAACCGCTCATTGGTCAAATTATGTTTTCTTCTTTGTTAATATTTCGTAGCTAATTTTTAATTAAACTTAACCATATGAATAATAATAATGAATAAAACAATCAAAAAGACACTCACCGCTTTATCGTCAACGTAGATAGACTTATGCGGTGCGCCCAAAACCAGCGAGAGCATCGCCAACAGGACGTGAAGGTTCATTTTCGAAGGGTGACGACCCCGAACTTTAATCCAAACACAGATGTAGGCACTTTATATTACGAGAAAGCACCCCGCACTTGCCACAAACGACACATGATCCTGGTATTTGAGCACAAATATAAAAAAAATTAAATTAAATTAAAAATAATAAGAAATCGATGGAATCGATCCTGTCACTGAAGGCACTTCTCACTCAGCGGAGCATTCCGTGCTCGTCGCTCCTTTGACTCCGACCGTCGGCTTTCAAAGTACGCATACACACGTAGTTTCCATTTGTAATGCGCTCCTTCTCCCTCCTATCACTACTAAATTTCAGGGGGGAGGGAGAAACTGTGGAGGGGCTCAAGGCACTTAACACTTTACACCTCCAAGGATAGGATCCTCCAACAATCGCTCTACCAATCTCGCATCCTCCCAAGGACTAGGATGCATTTTCATCTCAAAAGAAGACTTTCACTCAAGAATAGTGTAAAAGACGTAAGAAGAAAATATTTTCACATCGTGACAGATTGTCGGTGAATTTGTACTGTTTGGGTTACTTTTTCCTTAGCTCTTCTCTTCTCACTGTTTCTTTTCTGCTTACATTTCGTCAGACTCTTCCCAATTGTGTCGTCAAAATTTGATAAGGATCAGTTTCAGTCTGTAGAATTAAAAAAACATTTGCTATAGAAACTTTTCTTAAAATCAGGAAATTGACTTCTACTATACCATCAACATCTTCCATACGAGGAATTTCAGAGAATCTACTTCCCAGATTCTTGGATCTTTCTTTTTTTATTCTTTATTGGTCTCTGAATAAGAGCCAGATCCATCGACGATTTCCTACAAATGAATTCTCAAAGTCTGCCAATATCCGAGAGGCCCTTGGGAGCTTGCAAAATTGCTTCCTCTTGATCGCCACTTGCCAAAGTAGAAGAGATTTTCAGTCGAATGCTCAATTCAGCGTTTCTGGGCTCTTGAAATAATACTTCACTTCTCTTAGATTTATTTTTCGCAAATTTACTAAAGTCGAAATTGGTAATACATTGTAGCCTTTTGTGAGTTAATTTTACTTGAAGAAATTTCTTTCTTGAGGTTCTATTATTGTATTTATTTTTCTAGAATTTTTTGATTGTTAGGCTATTCATAATAATCAAGTAGAAATGATCTATATTATGCGTCAGTAAGTATAGAAAATTATCACTACATTCTCGTTACTTTAATATTATACAAATTAATTCCCACGAAGGGATTATAAAAATGGTTTCATATTGTCGTTTTTCCTTGTTTCTATATTAATCCTTCTGTCTTCAATCTGGTCAGTGTTGTCTACGGTTGGAGTTTTTAGGAATTTACGAACTCGATTGTGGTTGCAGCCTCTTCAAAGGGTTTTTTTTCTTGGACGGATGAGAGTCTTTCTTTCGCTGGAGTGTGACATCGCAAGAGTATGAGTATGGAGTTGCTGATGCGAAATTAATTCAGGCGATTCAGAGACGTTGTTCACTCTTTCCGGTTTCCGGCGACTGACGCCTACAAATGAAAAATCATTATGTTAAAATGGGATAAAATATTGAACTAATGCAAATTTTTATTTTAAATTTGCCTACCATGTAAATTAGCATTCTATGATTGTTATTATCACTACAGCTCATAAATTTTCAATTTTTATCTAGTTATTTGAAAAAAAATCCCTAGCGAAAGTTTTAGATAGAAGATGTCTGTCCATCTGCATCCATTTTATTCCGAAATCTGTATCTGGACAAATCAGTTTTAAACAGTAAAAGTGCGCGGATTGGCTTTCGCAGATGACAAGATTGTTATGGCAGAATCAATCGAGGACTTGCAAAGAATGTTGAATAAACTTAAAAAGTACGATTCCTCAGGAACAGAGAGATATAAGAGCATAATTGTGCCCCTTAACATTTTTTTAAGGATTGCAAAAATTTTGGAACATTCCGCATGCAATAGGAAAAAAAAAAAAAATAGATATTAGATGCAAAATCTAAAACCTTGGCACCAGAAAAATAAAAGCATAAAAAAATTTCTGCACTCAAGCTTTTCCTGACTTCACCATGAATAAAATTTGACAATATATCAATGCGTATGTAATAAAAAGTTTAATAGATCGAAAATATTGAATGATTACGAATATCTTGGTTCTTTTTCTATCAAAATCATGGTCAGTTTTTGTTTCAACGGGGTTTTTTTACAATTTAATTATACTGGTGTTTTTTTAACTTGAGACATCGAAATATTTCAAAAAATACGCATCCTCTGAAAAAAATATCTTCAATAAAAACTTTATTTTCGAGGGGGGAAAGCGATTCAGAACACCCCCCCCCATGCGGGGGTGGGTTTTTTCCGCCAATTGAAAAAAAAATTTCGAAGAAAAATTACGTATTTCATAAAGGAGAATCTGAATCTATGATGAATAATTAGGGTTCCCATTTGGAATCACAAATTTATCCCCCCCCCCGTATCCTGGGGGAGGGGTGTGGTGAATTTGTCTAAAGTCGCTTTTCCCCCTCGAAAATAAAAAGTTTTCATCACGGATATTTTTGCATGTACATTGCCTATATCGCGCTTAAATATGTTGAAAACAAAACGAAATCTTCTATTTGAATGAAAACTTGTTTCCATAAATTGTTATTAAGAATTCCTATTTCTAAGCGAAAATCATCTAGACTTTTCCTGTCCCATTCTTTTGTCGATTGACGCCCGAAGTAAAATAAAATATCCTAAATTGCAGGTTAGTGGTACTCCAACCTCAAATTTTGGACAGGTGCTTGTATTTCGTGACACCGCAAGGTCGTGCATCAACAAAAGAATGGAATCTGGCTGAGAAAATCCATTTTACACTTGAGAAATATTACCATTTGTACATTTCTGACTTTTTCGTTTAGAATATTTTCTCGAAAAAGTTGTCTGCATTCCCATGAGGCATGTCAAAATACTCAATTAAAGGCTTCCCGCTCTTCAGTCCTCTGTTTTTTAATTGGTTACCCACTGATACGGGCGTGGCAGTACAGCCCGTACAGGGACCGTGGTGGGAGATAAAGAAACTGCGCAAATTAGAATAAGCGTGTATAGGGGTGTAGAATAACGGAACTGTAGAATAAGCGAACTGTAGAATAAAAGAAAGTTGACTGTATTTTGATTTGAAATGATTTGAGGTGGCTAACCCTTTAGCCTATATATCTTTTGCTACCTGCTCCTTAGAATGTCTTCCCCATTCTTAGTCTAACGTAGTGTTAGTGGTACTCAGGTCCCAATTAATGTATTGAATCAATTCTGCTGAATTACCAAATAAGTCGACTGCCATTTAATGCTTTCTCTGACTGGATATATCAAATACAATCAATACATTCGAATGCCATTAAATGACCGAAGAAGTTAAATGCCATACAATGCCCTTTGCGGTGGGGGTGTCAAATACAACCAATGTCATTCAATATTCTCTACTGACCGAACAATTGATTGAAATGCCATGTAATGCCTTCTGCGACATAAAATAGTTGAAGTTCCAATTCAAATATAGCAGTTGAATAATTATTGGCTACTGACAGAATAGAATTTAGTTAACTGTTCTTTGAATTTGCCCCTCAAAATCGGAGGCAATAGAAGAAAAATGGAGGGAAAGACAGAAGACCAGAGAAAGACGGTTAATTTTGCGAAAAAATGGAAAAATCAAGATCCATATATCGGGCAACAGAATGTTCGACGCAAAAAATCAATCTCCCTATAGAAAGGACAATATTGCGTGTTTATTAGACAATAGCGATACGAAAATTGACACAGGGGTTATACTACACATATCAGGAAAGTAATTTGCAAACAATTGTACAGAATGTTTCCCAAACAGATAATATACAATCTTCGCAAACTTTTAAAATCTCAAGTTTTTTAAGACATAGTAAATTGGTATTTCGTTTCTTCGTTATGCCGACATCACCGAGTGTCACCTTTTGTCACCTATTTTAAATTTTCTCACCTATTTCATCTATTTGAAAATTTGGTACCTATTTCACCTGTATTGGAAATATGTCAACTTTTTCACATTTTCGTGTTAAGAGGCAACACAATGTTTAATACTAAGTAAAAAGTTTAAGTAAAAGATATTGCGGAATGTAAACAGTTGTTAAGACATTTACAAATATTTCAACATTCCTCCAGAGTTAAGAAAATTTATAATGAAATGTAGGTTCTTGATGATTTCGAAAAAATGTAAAAGCTTTACAGAATCTTGAAAGGATTCAAGAGATAGAACAAATGTGCTAGCATCCAGCACCTCCACTACAGAAAATTTGAAGAATTAAACAAATCAACAGTGCCAGAATTTTGGCAATTTTGAAATTTAAGCATATCAGAATTTCGGGCTTTTTCTGGAATCTTATTAGGCACCAATACCGACTCTTGGGCTCTTTTATTTTAAAAAAAACGGACTTTTAAGGTGGTGGTGTTGGCAGCTAGAACCTTCACTACAGAAAATTTGAAAAATTAAAAATATCAACAGCGTCAAAATTTTGTCTGCCTTTATCTGAAACCGCCAAAAAAAAATTCAAATTCAAAATAATCACCGCAAAGTCAACTTTGCAAGGCTGCAGTTGATATACCTACCTCCACAGTAATATACCACAACCTCTATGAATTTTCCCTAGCACATTTAATGAGCCTTGTCTCCAGTGACTCCAATTAAAACTGCCATAAGATTGGAGCTTCTAGTAGCTGAGACTTGATTCGTTGAATGTGATACAAGTAGTTCCTATGGCTTATGGAATGTTACTGTGAGGCCAGATATATTAACTAAACACTTGGAAAAAGTCTGTGGCGTTTGTTTTTAATTTGAAATTGTTTTGGCGGTATTAAATAAAGGCACCTGAACATGGTTCGTTAAATGTGATAGGGGTAGTTTCTAGGGCTTGTGTGATATTACTGTGGTGATATGTATATATATATATATTGTAACCTGCGAGTTACAAGGGCAGCCTGAATATAGGCAACAAAAATATCTCCTGTGATATGCTCACGAAATGCAGCATCTTCCAGGAGAAATCTCAGAGCGCAGACTCTAAAACTCCCACTAGGGAGAAGTTGCGAAAGAGAGAGAGAGAGAGAGAGAGAGAGAGAGAGAGACAGAGAGAGAGAGAGAGAGAGAGAGAGGGGGATATACCCATCCACACATCACTACTTTACCACCGAGCAATTCAGGCCTACCCCGAAAGGGAAACGGCTTAATGATATGATAATAATAAAATAATAATATAAAGTAACAATAAAGAATTTGTAAATTTTCTCCGAATGATGGTTTATAACTTAGACTTCTGTCGATTTGCTTTCCCATACACAAGAGTTAACAAAAGTAGTGAAAAGTGCTGATGGAATATATACAAAATAATTTTTTAATAAAAATACGATCTATAATAAAGCTGCACAAAAATTAACCTGCTATAAGAGACTAACTTTTGTTCTGTAAAAACTAGAATCAATTTTTTAAAAGCTTTTACGTTAATTTAATCTATCTTTAATTCATCTCCATACAAATTTTGTGTAGGATGTACAGTGTACACTTGTACAGAGGACAAGGTATTATGCAAAAAGGAAAAGATTTAATTTTTTTTTTTTTCACTGAAAAATCTCTTCAACCCTAGAATACGGAGCGGTAAGTCAATGAATATTAATTTCATAGGAAATTTGTTGAGACGGAAAATTAACGGTTTTTAGCACAGAAAACTTAGCTTATTATACTTGTTCCTTTCGAAAAAAATCACATTGACAAAAAATAAAAAATATCGAGTTACAGTGAAACCCGGATTTAGATCCCCTGGATTGTGCCCTTCCGAGAATTGACGCCGCGCGGTTGGGATACGTGACAGGCGTTTGCGGGGGGATTTGCGGCGTGGACTCACGCGTGACAAAACAGAGAGAGAAACAGGAGAGAGACAAAATAGATCTGAGCCTCTGGATTTAACGATTTTTTTCACAATCGGTAAAAATACTCAGGAGGCATCCCCCAAAACATAATTTTGAGGGTACAAACTTTAGCCTCCTCTTTTAAGTGAAACTGTGTTCTGAGGAGGTGTACTATTTTAAAAATAATTCTTTTCGTCAGTTTTAAACTTTTTTCACAAAAAAGAATGTTTTCACTTTTATAATACATGACTGATAATATAATTTTAATTCTTAAAGATCTGATTTATGGCACGACAACTACCTTAAGAAAGAACAAAATTCTTTTTCGATCCCTGATATAAAAAGATGAGCGTTTCATGGACACCAATAACCAAAATTCGGGTACCCGGGTACTGAGATTTTTTGTTATGGGGGGGGGGGGTAAAAATTGCGTGAGATAGTTTTTGAACGCCCTATTTTTTTAAATGTCTGCAGTCTCCATTTAACACATCTTTCATTTAACTAGCGAAAGTACAGGTGTGCAAGAGAAATTAACACATAAACCACATTATTAGAAGACTGAGGCCATCTGTCGCTTTAAATTTCGCCATTTTAATCCAATTTTCCTAAACGTGATGCAATAGTGGTTTATTGTCTACCGTTGAGGAACAGGAAACGGCATTTCGAATACCGTGAAGGCACCCGGTGCAATTATGTGCCAAGTGTGTTCTTCGTCGCGTGGAGCATACGAAATAGCAATCTTTTAACCAATAGGACGAAGAAACTTTTATTTCGTATGATCTCTATATTATCTAGATTCTAGATGCCCTGCGAGGTTATAATTTCCGTCATTTTATACGACACATAATTATTTAATGAAAGTTTTGACCAGGTGTAATTAGGCCTTAATTCCCTTTCGAAACATTATATGAACGAGTAAACGCAGTTAAGACTACTACTTTCAGATTAGTTGGATAAAGTTGTCCTTCATATCAGCGCGTTTAAAAAAAAACCTTGTAAAGATATTTCAGCGATTTACAACAAATTCTATAATTTTAATTTAGACACATTTTTGTGATTGGCGAAATGATTTAATCAACAAAGACAATTTTTTGTTTCTGAAGATTTTCGGCTATACAAAATATTGTCTAGTAAAAATATCATAAACAGTGTTATACTCAACGATAGAATAAATTATTCACTTAGATTAGTGAGAGTCGCTTCGATGAAATGGATTTGATTCATGCAAGTGAAGTTTCACGTTTTCAGTAATTTGAAAAATCATCAATGAAAATGTTATAATTTTTTATTTTTACTGACGGGAACTTAATAAAGAAATCAGTCTTTACGATTGCTGATTAGGAAGATATAACTAAAATATATTTTTAAGTTAAAAAATATAATTGTATATTAAATATTTGCTTTTTGTGTAACGCAATTTAAGAATAAGAGCAATTCCATAGAAGCTTGGTAGTTGCTATGTATTTAATAAGTCATTATTATTATTTTTTTAATTGAATAAACTTGCCTTTCGTGGGATCAGGACTCAAAAAATGACCACGTGACACAACACTACGGAGCGATTAAGTAGCTCCTGGAGCCACAGAAAGTGAAAGACTGAGTCTCAGAACATTACGTTGATCGTATAAACCATGCATTGCCACCACCTCTCGAAAAGATAGAAAAAACCTATGTCATACCTTGATGTTCACCGACTCGTAAAGGGATGCTTCAGTCGGCACTGATCTTGACGGAAAGTGTCATTTTCCTACCCCTTTTTAATGATGCTTCAAGCTAATTAAAGTTATTTTTTGAGAATCTATAGGTTTCTCTGAATATCATATATTGATTAGTTTCTACTAAGTAAATTTGAAAATACATTTAATGAACATTCTTCTGTAATATTATTTCAAAATTAAATTCAGAAAAAGAGCTACTTCTGTAATGTTTGGTAATCGAATTTATCCAGCATCGTAAAACATAATTCTATATTTCGATTCCTGTTCAAAAATACCAGTATGCAATTATATTTCATTTAGAATCTATTTAGTTTGGATAAGGTTAGAGAGTGGTATTAAAATAATTTTTTCATTAGCTGCTTAAAAAACTATTCCTAGGATACAATTTTATTGCAAATATGGAATTAATTAATTTGAATACTGAGTTATTACAAGTAAAAAGTAATAGGCTCTTTATTATAAAGTATTTTGTATAAAAACTTTAATTCTTTTATGACAATAAAATGTGTGATGTTCGTGAACATACAGACGGCTCGCATTTGCAGATACAACTTAAACGTACAAAGTAAGACATCTTAAGAATATTAATGCTCGTAAAGAAAATTGTATTCAACCTTTGTCATCAATTTCACTAAAAGTTTCCATAATTTCTCTGCAGAAAAGCTGTTGATAAGTCAGTGACTTTTCGACTAGAAGATTTTTTTTTCGGCAAATGAGCATTTTACTTCTCAACATAATCTCCTTTTAGCTTGATACGTTTAGTCCAGTGTTTTTCCAATTTTTTTATTCCTTCCAAATAATAGGTTTTCTCAAGGCCCTCAAAATAGGCGTTTGTCCATTTCGATAATATTATATCAAGCATCTACCGTCCGAAGAAACGTCTTCGCAGATTTAGGTAATGTTGGAAGCAACCTTTCCCTTAGGATACCTAGTAAAATATCCAGATCTTTTTTACACAACTTTTGGCCCCACTCGCGCAATTTTTCTATTTCTGGAGGGAGATTGTATTCGGGAATATTCGGTTCTTCTTCCAAATTTTTAAAATCATCCTCGCTTGAAGAACCTTCAGAGGATTCACCTTGCATTTCATAGTAATTTATAAGAAAGTCTTCATTCTCATTATTTTCAATATCGTAATTTTCCTGTTCAACACGATCGTCTTCTGCTGGAATCTCATCCCTTGAATTAGCAGATGAATTTTGTCCCAATACATCGATGAAAACAGCTGCGCTTTCTTCTTGATTGTTACCTGTAATTATTAAATTGATATCTTCGTCAAGGATTTCGGAATTTGAAACGATATAAGAATAGCTATAAATTGAATTACAAACTATAATATTTACAAAATAATTCAGTTTGAAGATTTTGGATTAAGGCCCTTAACTTTAAGTCATTTTTTACGATCTGTCTACCGTTACAGAATTTTCCGTAATCCTTTTTCTAGTTTACGGAAAATTCCGTAATACTAGTCAGTACCATTCTTTTATTGTACTCATCAAATATTGATAGGTTTTACCAGACGGCTTGATTGGAAAATCAGTGATCAGAACATTATCCCACTATCCCCTTCATTTTCCCAACCTCTAATATAATTTAACTTAAGGCGGGTTATTTGAAAAACGGGGTTACTACAAAATACCAATTTCGAAATTCCCTAACTTTCCCTTACTTTTTCCCAACCAATTATTCAATTTCTCTTATCATTAAAAAATTTTCTTCGAGGTTAAATTTTTAACCAAATGAATTAGTCTTCAACCAAATAGATAAATTTTCAACCTATAAGATTAATTTTCTACAAAAAAATAAATTTTTAACAAAATATTGAATTTTTCGACTAAATAAATGAATTTTCAATTAAAATTCGCAGTCTTTAACCAAAAAAATTAATTTTTAACCAAGAAGATTACTTTTCTACATAAAAATACTAATCACAGTACAAAAATTAATTTCTAAACATAAGAAACGAATTTTCAACAAAATAGTTCAATTTTCAACCAAACAAATGATTTGTCAACCAAAATCATAAAATTTTCACCAAAAAGATCAATAGTCTGCCACAAAAGGCGAATTTTTAATTTTCAGTTAAAAAAAATAATTTTTAATAAATAAAAACAAAGAATTTTCAACCAAACATTCAAATTTTGGAATAAAGAAATTAATTTTACGCTATACAGTTTGAACCTTTAATAAAAAAAAAACTAAATAAATTTTGCACCAAATTAAAAAACTTCGAGTCATCAACCAAAATAAATTAATTTTTATTAAAGCAGTTCGACTTTCAACTAAGCTTAGTTGAATTTTCAACAAAAAATGAAAAGATAAATTTTCTATGACAAAACAGATGCATTATTTAACAAACAATACAGATTTTTTAGTACGTAAAGAAAAAAATTGCATAAAAAATGTGGAATTTTCAACCCAAAAAGACGAATTTTTAACAAAACAATTTCCTAAGTTTATAAATTATAGGATTCGATGTTTCCCTTTATTTTGAAATATCATTAAAATTAAATATCAGTTCTCGGTCATGAAAAATCAGGACATAGCACCAAAAATCAGAAAATTAGGACGTCTGGTCATCCTAAATATTGGAATCAGATTTTTTTTCTGCTCAGATATTTTTTTGTTTAAATACAAGTGAGGTCGCAGAAGGAAAAAATGACTGAATTCGTAGATATAATAGATACTTTCATACATTTAACGCTGCTAATACAGAAAAACTCAAATTTTATTCAAAATTGATTGTCACGAATTTCAAGTATATATAATTAAAGATTCTAACCTCAAAATATCTTTTATTCATCCAGACCAGCCTTAAACATGTTAATTTCTTTATAAAATAACTTATTTGACAGCCAAAAACACTAATTAAGGACCATTTTAACTATGATAATTAATGTTATTCTATAATAGACATTAAAAGACGCCCAGGTATTTAGACAAATCTGAGCTGCTCCAAAATGAGGAATTCACAAATTGAAAAAAATCTAGTATACCCTGGTATGTTTTATTGTCCAGCTAGTATCTATTATTATCTACTGCTAAATTATTAATTATTGACTCATACATTCATTTTTTTTTCAAAAATATGTTCAAAACGTTGCAACTCTTATTTAAAAGATGAAGGAAGTCGAACAATGGCAAGAATTTTATAATACAGCCTAGATGTAAAAGGATTCAGAAATACATCTTATCTAGAAAATAGACATTTTTTGTAATGTTACAACATTTAATTGCATATAAAATATGAAACATATATGAAAGGTTATAAAAAAGACAATTCATATTTATTAGCAGTTAAATACTAGTTATGTTTCCACCAAATTATTCAAAAATCTCTGAATATCGTATATAATTCTGTTAATCATAGATAATTTTACTAATTACCTTCAGAATTGTTCGCTTTTCAATTTTTGATGCATTCGAAATTTTTTGGTTCTCATTCGTCCTTGATCTTGAAGTCTTCGCTTTCTCTCCATCGTTGATAAACTTTATAAATAACAATTTAAAAAGAATTTCCAGAGCCTATCCATAGGTATAGGGTACCTACATATATAGCACGCATGCGCTGTTGTTTGTCTATTGGACTTCACATTTTTTGGAGGGCGAGTATCTGTTTTCCAAATGTGGTCGTAAAAACTCTTACAATTTTATTTTTAACTGTGTTTTTTAATGTCTATGTCATAAATATTATGATTTTTTTGTTTTGGTGAGAATTGGAAATATTTCAATAAAACGGGCCATACTGGCTAAGACCCGAACAGTTCCTGACTAGAATTTCTAGGTTCTTTTATTCGAATCAGGGTCCAACTAAAACCTGGCTAAAATATAAGATTGGGGGCTAACTAGACGTACATAGATTTTCTAGTCACAAATAATGGAAAATCCTAACAGTGCCTTGAAGGGGCCCGACTAGAACTTTCTAGTCCAGTTGTTCTAGCAAGGATCTGACCACCACCCTAATTGACATGGGGACAAATGGGACGATTTCTACATGGGAAGTGCAACCGTAGCTAAGCTGGCTGTAGGCAGATGTCATTTATGTCATTGATTAAACTTACAGTTGGGGCTCAATGACATGTATCTGTAGCGGATGAATTTTCTCTGGACTACACGTGATCAAACGAATGATAAAGTATTCACTAGACATTTTTCATTTGCCGATAAACACAATTCTTTAACTAAGATAATACACGTGACGCAATGTATACAATGCAATGTATCTCCCGAGTCATTCGGCCATTTTGAAATTTTATGGCTTAATGGAAATACTCTATTGTGTGTGGAAGAAGACTTAACGGAAAGAGAGGAACTGGTGCGGGATTGGCTGAAGAAGGAGAAGGCGAGGCTTGAGCGAGCTGGATGTAAAGTTTTGACGAAGAAACTCAGGGCCAAAGTGGGAGGAACGATATGGAGTTGGAACGAGGAGATAGGGAGCATGATGGTTGTCAGCGCAGAGGAAAAATACGGAGAGGATAAGAAAAACGAGGAGAGGGAGAAAGAAAAAGGCGAAATGGTGGGGTTGGGAGTGAAACTAATTGCTGCCGAGTGACTTTGATGTTGTTGTTTTTGGAAATTTTTTTAATATGTGCTGTCAAAATGTTGAGAGAGGGTGAGTGTGAATTAGAGATAAGTTAATTTTGCCGAGCGGCTTAGTATTCTTTGGTTGTCAGGATCGATAGAGATCGAGAGTGGTCGAGAAGGAATGTAGAGGGCTTCCGTTTTCCTATATAATAATAATTAGAGACAATGTGAAGGTAGAGACTATAAAGAAGAAAGATGTGAAGAGGAAAAGTGTAAGGGTATGTGAAGACTCTCAAACCCGTAAAAGGGAGGAAGTATAAATAAATACAATGCAATATTACAATTAATTTTTTTATAAAAAAAGGTTTTAATTGTTTATATTCGGGAACTTTACAATTCTGGAATTTTCTATTTCGGGTATTTTATAATTCGGCAATTTTCTGTCGGGAGTTTTTAAATTCGGTAATGTGTTATAATTATTTCAAGTATCAGGGCATGAGATGTTTCCGATTTCGAACAAAACACCTTTTTGTATGATTTAATTTGAAACGCCTTTAATTCTGAACATTTCAAGTATAAATATTACGTTTATAACAAAATAGTAGATGACCTTTTGACAAAATAGTTGAATTTTCAACCAAGAAAGGTTTTTCAGTCACATTTTTCAAACAAAGTTTTATTTTCAACCAAGAAAGATGAATTTGTAAGCCAAAAGGATGAATCCCTACTAAAAAGAAGTCAGTAATCGTCCCAGTGGTCAGATGTTCTGACGATTTCTAAATTGCATACCTTTAGAATATCAATCTTGAAAATTGAGTATTTTGCAATTCTATATTTTCAACAAATGAGAATTTTATATTGTAACTATCCAACTGAATATATTTCAAATTTAAATCTTCAAAAGTAAATTGTTTGGATTTTTTCTCTATTCTTTAATACTCTAGAATTATTTGAATACTTTTGAATTCTTTCAATTGTTCCGAATCTGTTTAAAATTCCTCAATTTGAAAATAAAGGATCACTTATTACTTAACAAAAAATTAAGTACTTAAAATAAATTAATAATTTACATGCTTTAAGTTTCTTTTATTTCTTTACCAAAACTATATTAATTATTCTTACTCGCAAAGGAAAGGCAACCATCCTCAACCACCCACTAGCTTTCCATTTGTCAAACTGTAGACAGTGCTTTTTATGATTCCTAGAATACTTTTAGATTCTTTGAATTCTTTTAAATTCTGTGAACTCTTTTGAATTCTTTTGAATACTTTAAATTCGTTTGCATTCTGTGTACTCTTTTGAATTCTTTGCAATCTGATACATTGATCTCATGTTTTTAATACATTTAAATTCTTTGAATTGTTTGAAATTCTTTTGAATTCGTTTGATATCTTTTGAATTCTTTGGATTCTTTTCAATTCTTTGAATTCTTTGGATTCTTTTCAATTCTTTGAATTCTTTTGAATCTTCGGAATTCTTTAAATGCATTTGGATTCTTTGAATTCTTTTAAATTCTTTTGAATTTCTTTCAATTCTTTTGAATTCGTTTGAATTCGTTTGAATTATTTTGAATTCTTTTGAATTCTTGTGAATCTTCAGAATTTTTTTGAATGTTCAGAATTCTTTTGAATTCTTCTGAAACCTTTGCATTCGTTTGAATTCTGTGTATTCTTTTAAATCATTTGCAATTTGTTCTATAGTTTTCATGTTTTGAATTAAAAAATGAGGTATTACTTAACATTAACATTAACAACTTAAAATTAAGAAGAATTAATTTAAATTCTTCGATTTTGGATTTTTTTAAATTCTCTGAATACTTTTGAATTTTTTGCAATCTGTTGAATTGTTTTCTTGCTTTGAATTTTTTGAGTTCTTTGAATTCAAAAATTAAGCATAACTTCAGCTTAAAATTAACAACTTGAAATTATGAAAAATTAATTTCAATTCTTTGAATACTTTTGGATTTTTTGACTTCTCTAAAATTCTTTTAAATTCTTTCAAATTCTTTTGCATTCTTTGATCTTCTTTGAATTCAAGAATTACGTATTACTTTACATTAATATTAACAACTTAAAATTACGAAGAATTCATTTAAATTCTTTGAATACATTTGGATTCTTTGAATTCGTTTGAATTCTTTGAATTCGTTTGAATTCTTCGAATTCTTTTGAATCTTCGGAATTCTTTTAATTCTTTTGAATTATTTGACCTCTTTCAAATTCTTGGACTACTTTTGGATTTTTTTAAATTTTTTGAATACTTTTGAATTCTTTGCAATCTGTCAAATTGTTTTCATGCTATAAATTGTTTGAATTCTTTAAATTCAAAAATTCAGTAAAACTTAAGTTTAAAATTAACAACTTAAAATTATGAAAAATTCACTGGAATTCTTTAGGATTCTTTTAATACTTATGAATTCTTTGAATTTTTTTGAGTCCATTGAATTCTTCTTGATGCTTGAAGTTTAATGATTAAGCATTACTTAAGATTGCAATTCACGACTTGAAATAAAGAATTCAATTGAATTCTTTCAAATTGGTAAAATTCTTTTAATTCAAAAGTGAAGTAATTTGGTAAACGTCACAGTTATCTTGATCTTAGTCCCAGTAACCGTGACTTAAATTTTCTTTTTCATGTTGTCTACACTCGGTCTTCACTGAGAGTTAACTGACGCAATGTGGCGCAACGTGACGCAATGTGGCGCAACGTGACGCAGTTGTCCAGCTAGGCCGTTGGGGTACTGCGCTTTATCGCTATGCTACTGTTTTGCCATGCATAAGTGACCAAGGCACATCCCCGCGCGGATCCTCTCATCCGAGATCGCGGCGCGGTGGAATTCTTGGGAGGCATAAATCGAATTTGGTAAAATTGAAGTCCGAGTGTACTTTGAATTAATTGAAATTCCATTGGAAAATACATACGAGAACTTCATTAGACGAATAGTCTGAAAAATCCATCGAAATTGCAGACCACAAAAATAAAAGTAAATACTAAAGAATATTAAAGAACTATTTTTAGATATTGCACTGAAAATTTAATCAGTTTGAGCAAAAATATTTTATTATTGTAGAGTAAACAAAATATAACTTATAAAAGAATGTAAATTTAAAATTATTAGAAAATATATGAAACAGTAATATAAATTATTCGTGGACTTTTATCTTTGGTATTTAAGAAAATAACCATGTTTTGCAACGCGTAATTTATTTTCAATTTGAATGGTTCTTGTCCGAGCTAAGTTGCCATCAGTGAGCCTCGAGGAGTATGATGAGAGTTGCTTACAGCGCTCCAAATGGCTGTTGGCAAACTATATCGATAGGTGCTATCGGGGAGTAGTGGAGGCTAGAGGGGTACTGACAATTTTCGCCGGACGTGTTGTCTATATTTATCGCGGGTAACTAAGCCCGCACGGCATCTATGTTTATAATATCTTTGGTCCCACATGAATATTCCTGCACAGGAACCTGTAAAGGATCCTTCAACCACACACACACACACACACACACACACATATATATATATAATTTTACCGCCATTTTGCTGGAAGCGGGTACAGTTTCTCAGATTAGCACCCGCTCCCGGCAAAATAGTGCGGTTTTCCGTACGACAAACTTTTCACTATCTGTGTGTGTGTGTGTGTGTGTGTGTGTGTGTGTGTGTGAAGGATCGTTTACAGGTTCCTTTTGAAGGATCCTTTACATCAGGTTCCTGTACAGGAATATTCATATGGGACAGAAATAGCACAGGATCATTTAGATATATTTTTGCGAGTGTCCCACCTGCTCAGTAACCTGTACAGGATCTTACACAGATACTTTTTGCAAATGTGTCCCAATTGCACAGGATCCTGTACAGGATCCTCCCTAGGGACATTTCTTGCAGCAACATCCACGATAATTCAGGAACCTGTACATGGAACCTGCATACATTTCTGTACAGTAACCTGTGCAGGCACCGCCAAAGGAACCTGTCAGGTTCCTGCACAGGTTCCTGTACAGGAATTTTTAGCTGGGTTTTTAATTCCGTAAAGTAGAATTTGTTTTAAATTTAGTTAGTTCCCTCTAATACCTTCAGAATAGATCTTTAGGACATTGTTTCGAATTTCAAAATGTAGCATATATTTCTAATGAATTTAATTCCCATGGGAACCTTAATAAAATATCGGTTTAAAAATATTTTAAATCCTTTTTTCTGGAATATAAGTTTAATAGTTTCAATTTTCGTGAATCTTATAAATAAGATTTTTGATACCTTTAAATAAATAAAAATATGATTCCTTTGCCCCCGCACTCTTCTCCCGCCAAACAAGTCCATCGAATAGCCGATACTCAGTCCGTACATACTTGAAAATATAAAATAAAATTTTTTTATATCAAAGGTTTTTTATATTATTATTTTCAATTATTCGAACAAATTGCGCATTAAGGAAATGTGTAGAGGTAAGATGTACTCTTGAATTTAATTAAAATGTAATTGTTTCGTAATAAATATTTTCAGCTGCTACATTTTTTATGGAAAAAATTAGTTGTATTGCAATTAAAATTAACTGTTCATTAATAATGCAAGTGATAAATTTTCAATAGTAACTAATAATTAATAACTTTGTGATTGTACTAATCACATTTTTTTCAATACAGTATTATTGGACTAAAGTCAAGTTTTGTAATAATGCAGAAAATTTTTCTTTTGTAAAAGGGGCAGTAAAAATTCTACACCGCTAATTCTACAGGCGGAAACTCTATACACAAGCATATTTATTAAACAGATTAAATGTTTTAAATGTAAACTCGACGCGGTACAATCACATACCATAAATTTGTACACAACATACTTTAAAATTTCAAAGAATTATTTATTAAAATATTTTGTGTAGAATATTTTTAAATTCACAAAATTTAAAGTATTATTTTGTATAGAATTTTACGGTGTAGGATTCATAACCATATTGAGTTGAAATTTAAAATAATCAACTTGATTAATAAATGTGTGCTGGAAAATTCATCATTTTGGTTGAAAATTGAACGACTTTTGTTGCAAGTTGAACTAGTTTTTTAAAAATGCATATTCTTTAAGATTCACCTCCTTTGCTTAACAATTTAACGATTGCATTTTTAGAAAATTAATCTGCTGGGTTGAAAAGTCATCTTTTGGATTGAGCTCTTGTTGAAAATTCATTTTTTTCAAAGATTTATCACATTAGTTGAAAATTTATCTCTTTGGTTGAAAATGTAACTATTTTGTTGAGAATTCGTTCTCTTTTGTTCAAAATTAATTTTTTTATCTGACATTTGCACGTATCCATTTTTTGATAGAAATGTATCCTTTATAAGTTGAAAATTCAACTTTTTGGCAATTTCATGGTTTTCGTGGATTTTGTTGAAAGTTCGTCTTTATGGTCGAAATTTAATATTTTTGGTTATAAATTCATCCTTTTGATTAAAAATGCAACTTTTTGATTCAAAATTAGTCTGGGTTGGTTAAGGATTCAACAATTTGAAAGAAAAATTAAAGTATTTGGTTGAAAATTAACTTTTTTGTTAAAAATTCCTATTTTGGTCTAAATTTAACTATTTGGTTAAAAATTCAACCATTTTTATGAAAATTTAACTTTTAGATAGAAAATTAATTCTTTGCTTAAGAAAATCATATTTTCGTGTTGAAAGTTAATGTATTTTGTTGAAAATTCATGTTTGTTAAAAACGCATCTTTTTCCCAGAATTACATGTTTGGTTTGAAATTTAACTTTTTTTGTTGACAATTCGGTTTTTTGGTTCAGAATTATTTTTTCTATCTGAAAATTGCAGTTTTCCATTTTTTATTAGAAATGTACCCTTTATAAGTTGAAAATTCAAATACTTGGTAGAAAATTCATGTATTTATTGAAAATTCGTCTTTCTGATAAGAAAATTAATCTTTTTTGTTGAAAATTCAATATATATTTCGACTTGAAATCTTAGGAATTAAAAGTGTTTCATATTGCATTCAATATGGTATTTCCATTAATTGTATTTGAAAGAATTTATTCCTACATATCATTACCCTATTTTCGTGAAAAATCACCCTATGTATTACGTTTAAAATTGAGTTTTACATAAAACCTAATACGAGGGGTTATATCAGTTGTCGGCAGGGCCGGCGGAACTTAGGTTATCTGTCTTTCTCGCTCCTTAAGAAGTGTGAATGCAAAAGAATTAGAGGAAGCGATGAAATTTCTAAATATTAAAATTTCTAAATAATAAAATTCTCGAATAATATATTTCCGGAATTGGAAAATTCCCGAAATAAAATTTTAACAATTGAAAAACTTTCTTTTATAAATATTATTTATTTATTTAAAATGCAATAATCAAATATTTTTATGACAAATATTTTTAATGTTCAAAGATTCTAAATTTATTGTTGGATTCCTGAATAATAAAATTCCTGAGAAACTGAATTGGGAAATTCCCAAAAGTTGATAATATTACCGAATTTTAAACTTCCCGTAAAATAAAATTCACGACACTGTAAAATTCCCGAATAGGAAAATTCCTTAATAATAAAATTTGCGAATAATAAAGTTTTTGAATAATAAAATTTCCGAATAAAAAATTCCCGAATAATAAAAATCCGGAATTGGAAAATTCCTGAAGTATAAAATTCCCGGACAGTTCTCAATATTACTGAATTGAAAAATTTCCGAATAAAAAAATTCCCGACAGCTAATAATATTACCGAATTAAAAAATTCCCGTACAGTAAAATTCCCGACAGAAAATTTTCGAATTTAAAAATATTCGAACTAGAAAATTCCGGAATTTAAACAATTGAAAAACTTTCTTTTATCAATATTATTTATTTATTTAAAATACAATAATCAAATATTTTTATAAAAAGTATTTTTAATGTTTAAAGATTCTAAAATAATTGTTCAATTCCCGAATAGTAAAATTCCCAAATAATAACATTCCTGAATAATAAAATTCCCGAATTGAAAAATTCCTGAAAGTTTCTAATATTACCAAATTTTAAAGATCCCGTAAAATAAAATTCACGACACTGTAAAATTCCCGAATTGGAAAATTCCATAACAATGAAATTTCGGAATAATAAAGTTTCCGCAGAATAAAATTCCTGAATAATAAAATTGCCGACAGCTTATAGTATTTATATGTATAAATATTGCCGAATTTGCAAATTCCCGAATAATAAAATTCCCGGCAGAAAATTGGCTAATCATAAAATATCCGAACTAGAAAATTCCCGAGCTCAAACAATTAAAAAAATTTCCTTTTATAAATATCAATTATTTATTAAAAATACAGTAATCAAATAGTTTTTATGTTTGAAGATTCTAAAATTATTGATTATATTTAAAATAACAGTAATTAAAAATATATATTTCTGTAAAATAATTTTCTTCAATTATTCTTATTTTTAATTCAAACAATAATTTTATAATTCGACAATTTTTTGTCAGGAATTTCATTATTTGGCCATTTTGAATTTCAGTAATATTATAAATTGGCGGGAAGTTTATTATTCGGCAATTTTCGAATTTGTTAATATTTTGAACTGTTCGGAAATTTTATTATTTAGAAATTTTACAATTCGGAAATTATTCGTTCGGGAATTTTACAGTATCGGGAGTGTTATTTTTCGGCACTTTCAGTCGTCCCATTGGAAAATCCCAGAATAAAAAAAACCACGAATTGGGAAATTCCCGAATAATAAGATTCCTGAACAGTAATAATATTACCGAATTAGAAAATTCCCGCATGATAAGATTCCTGACAGTTTATAATATTACCGAATTTGAAAATTCCCTGATAATAAAATTGCTGAATTATAAAATATTCAAACTAGAAAATTGCCTAATTATAAATTTCCTGAATTTAAACACTTAACATTTTCAAAATAAATATGATTTATTTATTAAAAATACAGTAAACAAATATTTTTAAGATTTAAAGTTTCCAAAATTATTGTTTGAATAAAAGAGAACAATAATTGGAAGTAATTTTCTTTCAGAAAATATTTTTCGGGATTTTTCAGTCGTCCCAAATTTTTTTTGTAAATATTGTTTTAAATTCAAACCATAATTTCAGAAACTTTAAACATTAAAAGTAACTTTTTTCATAGAAATATTTGATTATTGTATTTTCAATAAATAATATTTATTGATAAAAATTAATTGCTTACATTTGGGAATTATCTATTACGGATATTTTATAATTCGGCAAATTTCTGTTCTGAATTATATCATTCTTGGATATTCAAAATCGGTATTATTATAAACTATTAAGAATTTTTTTTATTTGAGAATTTTCCAATTCGGGAATTTTATTATTAGGAAATTTTATTATTCGGCAATTTTCAAATTCGGGAATTTTATTATTCGAAAATCTTACTATTCGGCAATTTCATTATTCGGTAATATTATAAACTGTTGGGAATTTTCCAATTCGTTAATATTATAAACTATTTGGGAATATGATTATTCGGAAATTTTATAATTCGGGAATCTTATTATTCGGGAGTTTTCCAATTCGGGAATGTTATAGTGTCGGGAATTTTATTTTTCATAGCATGAAATACCTAATTGTGTGGAGCCTAAAGCTCCACGCAGTGGATGCGGCGAGCAGTGGGGGAAGTGGTGGGAGAAGAAAAAGAACGGAGGCGTCAAGCTGCCGACCCGCACGCGTTGAAAGACTGTTTTTCGATAAGGGAGCTTCCATAAAGGATGTCACAGTTTTAGGGGGGGGGCGTAGCCGAATTGTGACAGTCTATGACAGAGGAAATTGAACCCCATTGAAAAAACGTGACAGTGGGGGGGGGGGAGGGGGGCCGAAAATTCGCCAAATAACTGTGACATTCTTTATGGAAGCTCCCTAATTTATATCTTATGAAATAATACAGATTGAAAATTTCTGTTTGCACCCCTAGAATGAACAGTTAAAGAACGTATAGAATCCATCATAATCCGAAAATCGATGTTTTGCCTGGTAGTTCCCTTTTCTCTGATCGCATGCAATCTGCTTTACCCACAGACCCGTGAAAGCACGAAGTTGTCTGCTTGCTGCTATAGTGCTGCTCTGAGACAGCGGATACGTTTGCTAGACTAACTTCTTTGCAATTACCGTAATAGCACGGAACGTTCCAGGAACGTTCCCAGGAGGTGTAAAATGTCCTCCGGTTGGGAACGTTCCAGGAACGTTCCACTGGAACGTACCAAACAAAAATTACCGTTATTGTTATTATTATCCATAAATATCGCGTAAACCGTAAGTGATAGGTCAAATTCGATTTCAGTTTATGATATGGATATCATATTATAGATAATATGTGCGGTACTCAAAACTCAAAAATGACATTCATTTTCACCTTTATTTTACGGTTTACGAGATAATTGTTGTTAAAAATAACAATAAAGGAAGGTTCCCCTCTGGTCCCAATGGAACGTTCCTGGAACGTTCCATTGGAACATTCCCAACCGGCGGACATTTTACACCTCCCGGGAACTTACTTTTTTTGTCAATTTTCCAGTTAATTAAGATTATCTACTGTAAATCATTATCTACTGTAGGGTGGTTTCTCCTACGCGCATTTGTCTAGTTTTACCGATTTCTTATGTATTCCAGTCCACTGTGCGTGGGGGTGGAAAGACACCGCTGTGATTGGTCATGGAAATAATTTAAGTCATCCTACTACTTTTTGCTAATTTTTTGTGGACTACAAATTTTTTCCGAATAAGAGATGCCGCAATGTGTCTTACCGCAATGTGTCTTGCCGCAAATGTGACATGCCGCAAATGTGAGTAATGCGACTTGCCGCAATTTGACTTGCCACAATGTGACTTGCCGGGGGTTTGTATGAGCCGCACTCAATTAGCGCTGTGTTCAAGCTTAACAAGTTTCCAATTTAGCTATAAAATATATTTGTTGTAACGATTCGAAAATTTTATTCAGTAATAATAATATTTCAAATAAATTATACTGCAAATCCCTATTTTAAACAATTTTCCAATATCATTGGTTCGTTTTCAACTATATTTGTGGCCAGATCAAGAATTAATATCATTGGTTCAAGTATACTTTTTTTCTATGATTCACATATATTATGTGACAATAAAATTGACCTAAAATTATAGTATTTTTTTTCGAGATTGAGAGTGCTTGAAACATATTTAAAACTGAAAAACAATTTAAAAATCAAATATATATAAATTTCAAATATTGGTAACTTTTTTTGCAAAAAAAATCGTTTTTATAAAACTGTATTTAGTATTCTTCAAGTGCATCTAAATTAGGGTGTCTCATTTTATAAAGATATTTATACAAATATTTAGACTTCCTAATTCTGCTCTAAATTTTTGTTTATATTGAAGCGTGCTATACAACAGCGCATTATACGCCACTTGTCATAAGGGTAATCTAATATGTGAATATAGGTACAGAATGATCCTTGCGGCAAGTGGCATATGATGCTCTATTGTAGAGTACGATTTTAATATTAAAACTTACAGAAAGGTATCATCACAAGACAGAAAATTCCGCTTTTAGGTTTTAGCAAATCCAAAAGAAAAGGCTTATTGTGAGCCACCCTAATGCTTACAATAATTAGTAGAAGAGCATTTACGTATATTAACAATTACTATTGTATACAAAACTTTGTAAGCAAATATTTATGGTACACGGAGAATATTTGTGTGTTAAATTTTATATAACTTTGTTCGGTAAACGGAGGTCATTACGGCATTATATTAAAATTTCACTGTCAGTCATGTAAAATGAAATAGGGTAATATTTGATGTGAAAATATGACTTGCTAATATAAATTCATTATAATTTAATTCGCGATTCAGTAAGAAATAATACAATTAGATAATAAAGATTACCTGACAGTTGGGTAAAATGAGATGTCGATTACCTACCAGTTAGGTAAAATGAGTCGAACTGTAAGGTACAGTTTCAATCAAAGAAGACAAAGTCTACCTCTCTGAATATGTGAATTCTACAACCCAGTCTTGTAAAATTTCGTGCGCGAGCAAAAAAAAAAATTCTTGCTATAAACAGATTCTGTGGAAGGTTATCCACTACTACACACATGCTTACACATTCATACAATTCACAAGTTTATTGCTAGTATATATACATAATTTAACTTTAACAATTACATTAAATTAAAATATATTACATACGCTATAGTCGCACCCTTTTAACTATATTAACGCTATTAAAAATTGAAAAACGCTGTGACGAGTTTCGAACCAACTCGGTTCATTTTCCAACATTTTGTTATAGATTTTACAGAAAATCTCATATTATTCGAGAACGTTGTACATGGTTCACAGAAGTTTCCTTATTATAGCGAGAAAATTCCAGTAAATTCAATATGAATGCGAATTTTTTCCACTTACTTACAATTCTTCCTGTTGGTGGAAAATTAGTTTCTTTATTGAAAATAATTTTTTTAAACTAAAAAGTCAACTCAATTTTGTTTGGAAATTTTTTTATAGACATTTAATCTTTTCGGTAGAGAATTCATTTGTTTCCTTGAAAATTTTAATACTTCTTCGAAAATTTAAGTTATTTGCTTAAAAACTTATTTCTCCATCTTAAAATTTAACTCATCTATTTTTTGTTAAAAATGTATCATATTTTGTTATAAATTTATCTATTTTTTGAAAGGTTGTCTTTTTTTTTGGTAGAAAATCAACCTTTTTAGTTAAAATTAATGTATTTTATGTCATTTCTTTGGTTAAAAAAAAATTTTTCTTATTAAAAATTAATTTTTCATACTAAAAATTTAACTCAATTTCTTATCAAGATTCTTTTTTATATAAATTTAATCTTTTTGGTGAAAAATTAATTTGTTTAGATGAAAATTCATTTCATTTGCTTAAAAACTTATTTCTCTAACTAAAAATTAAACTATTCTATACTTTGTCAAAAATGTATGGTTTTTGTTGAAAATTCATCCATTTAGTTGAAAATTTTTTTTTATAGAAAATCAACCTTTTTGGTTGCAGATGCAACTGTTGGGTTAAAAATTCCATTAAAAATAAAAAATTGTAATGGAAAATTCATATTTTTTCTTAAAAATGATTCTCTTTTGGTAGAAAATTAATCTTTTTGCTTGAAATTTTGATTTCATCAGTTTAAAATTATTTTTTCAATCAAATATTAATTTTTTTTAAATAAAAATTTCAAAATTAATTTTGTTATACTAAAAATTTAAATATCTTCCATTTTTCATCAACTTTTAATTAGACTCATTACATCTTCTCGGTTGAAAATTCATTCGCTTGGTTGAAAATTTATTTTATTTGTTTGCATTATTTTGGTTGAAAGCTGATTTCTCTTGTTAAAAATTGAACAAATTTTGTCGAAAATATGTTTCTTTTTGTAGAAATAATTTTTTCAACGAAACATGTAGCTATTTCATTTTTTGGTAGAAAATTGATCTTTTTAATTTAAAAGTTTACTTATTTTGTTGAAAACATTTTCTCTTTTATGAAATTTAATTATTTAGGTAGAAAATTAATATTTTGTTGGTATAAATTCAGGTTTGTTTTCAAACATGAGTCTTCATGAGCTGAAAACTCAAACTTTTGGATGAGAATTTTTTTATAGATTGAAGAATCCTTCTTGGGTGAAAATTCAGATCTTTTGTGGAAAATTTGTATTTTTTGGCGCAAGTCAACAATTTTTTATTGAAAAGTGAAATAGTTTGTGCTGAAAACATCATCTTTTTGTAATATAACGGTAACCCTTTTTGTTGAGAATTAATTTTTTTCTATTAAATATATATATATATATAGTAACATCGACACTCATCTGTGCGGCCCTCCACTTTAATTTTCCTTCGAAAATCAAAGTGAAAGGCCTTTGGGACTACGCTTGATCACGTCCTCGTTTTGTCCCGCGCTTCGTTAACCGGCCCGGGTCCTTCGCCAAGTCACGTACGCCCAACTCTCTCTCATTTTCCTCCGCACGCTTCCTTTCGCTTAAATTACCCTCCTTCTCTTTCTTTTCTAATTGCTTCTCGCTCGGGCGTACTGGAAAGCAAGGCGAGGGATCTCAACCGGCGGATGGGTGGCCGAATAAAAATTATACGGAAAACCGCGAATTAAGTTCATCTTAGAAGTCTAAAATTTGAGTGGAGTTAGAATCTGAGTGTGTATAATTTATATATACTCAGATATCGAGGAAGTGTGCTTAAAAAAATAAGTCAATTGCCAAAGACTCATAACTCTATTTTATAGTAAATAAGTACCTACATATTTAGTTTAAAATTCCTTTTTTGAGTATATAGGTTGGAACGGCTTTTCGGGGTGTAAGTAAACATTTAAAATAATGAAAGTACCATTTATATAACGACTATTAAATAAATAAACCGAACAGCCGTTCGAGATGACCGACTTTAATTCTGCTTGAACAATTTTAAAATTAAGATTAGGATAAAAATACTCTACAAATTTCATTAATTTTGAATGATAATTAATATTTTTAAATTAGTAATAAAAATTGTTAAAATAGTAAAATTCTCGGCTGGCATGGTCAACGGCGCGTGAAACCTCGGGTAGTGGGCCCGGGCGGCTGTCCCCACCGCTTGGTCGCGACTCCGTTGCCGGAGTTCGACCAATCGGCGAGCTCGCTGCCGCTCCCATCGCCTTAGAAGCTTCCGTGTCGAGGCTGCTGCGAGCCGAGGGACTCTAGAGTAGTCAGTAGAGATACAGAAACCGAGAAGTTTTTTTCGCTTGTTACGGGTTTGCTTCGCGTCGGTTCAGTGCATTTTCGGTTTCCAGGATTATCGTTATTTATTTTCTTCTTTTGGAAATCAGTGTTCGGTAAAGTGTATTTGCGTTTTGTTATCGTGAGTGAGGCTGACTTACGTGGCTCGGCTCTTCGGGAGTAATTACCAGCGTTAGTTCGCGAGTGGCTGACCCGCTGGGGTTCGGCCCTGTTAGGGAGATACGGGAAACTAGTTCGCGAGTGGCTGACCCGCTAGGCTTTCCGTGATAGGAACCCATTTCCGTCACTTTCGTCCGGATTCTTCGAGAATTAAACTTGTCTTTGATTTTTGCACGGGTGCCCAAGACACAACACCCTTTATGACAGGGGGTCCAGGACAGTCGCGCGGGAGCAAACGAACCCGGGTCCGCCAGGCTCGCCAAGCTCGAGAAACACCGGAGGAGCAGAACCGTCGGCTTGCCAAAGCCCGACCGCAAGCGGAAATCCACGCGCAAGGAGTTGCGGAAAGACGACGTGGAACTCCGCGTGGAACCCAGCGAACCATTGCCACCGCCGAGCGAGATATTTAACGCGTTCCAGTGGACCCTCACATCTTCGGTGCCTTCCCGTTGCGCCACGCCACCCCGAGCTGTGTCTCCCGACATTCCTGAGCCGTCGCCGACACCGAACATCCAAGAGGCGGCCACCGCCTCCACGCAACTGCCGACGGAACCCGTGGCTACCCCTACATCAGGGAAGAGCGACGCAATTTCTCTTACGGCCGACGAGACTTTTTCGCTGTCCTTACTCTTCTCTCCGCCCCCCACCACTAAGCGTAATTTGCCACAGGGCATGAGCGGGCTCGACAGCTACTTGTCTGCCTCATCGCCCCGAAGCTCGGCACCACGACCACCCCCTCGCAAATAAGGACGGGGCTCGGTCACCACACACCCCTTTCTCCTTCGCCCCCCCACCTTGTATTTTCCACCATCGATGCTTGGTGACCCCCCCCCCTCGCTTACCAGCAATACACACGAGGGAAGATAACAAATTGGCAGCCCACCGTGGTGCTTGAATAATTTTTTAATTTTCAACGGAGGTTGGAAACGGACCTCATTGATCGTAAATGATCAGCTCGCCGAACGCAGCGCGCCGCGGCAGACTGGCGGTAAGAACGATTTCTACCTGCAGCCACTCGGTTTCCGAGTTTGATCCGAAAAACTCGGTGGCGTCCAACACGCACGACATGGAGTCCGAAGAGCTTGGGGCAGCCGACCCACCCACACTAGCATCGACCGGAGCGATAAGGAAGCGCTCCGCCATCCCCACTCCGGCCAAAGAAAGGAGTAAGTCCGTGCCAGTGACAGCACGCAACACATCACGGGTCCTGTTCCAGGAGCTCACTGCAGCACAAAATGAGGCCATACCGGGCCCGAGTAGCCGCCCGGATTCCGGGGCATTACCATCTAGTCTCCAGCAACAAATCCCTGCCGCTAGTCCACCGACAGGGATCGTCAAGGCGGCTAGAGCGCCGCGACGTGAAAGCACAGCTGCAGCATCATTACCCAGCGCACCCCACGCAGATTGGCGAGCGCTCGTGCGCGCGATACGCACACCGGACGTTGCAGTCCCTACATTCTCAGGGCTGGATCACGAAGATCCGGAGGAGTTTTTGAGCAGGTGCGAGCAGCACTTGACGGAGGCGTCAATCGAGCCGTTCCCGTGGTCACGCATGGTGACCAAGTCATTGACCGAAAAGGCCTCGAAATGGTTCAAGGTCTACAAAAACCTTGCTCTACCCTGGACAAAATTCAGAAGTTTATTAATTCAAAACTATGCGGGAGAGTCCGCACTTAACAATTTACAGATTAAATTATACGCGACCAAGCAAGAGGATAAGTAGGCTGTGGGGGTGTTTCTCCAACGGAAATACCTCCTCGCGTTACGATTGCTGACACAAGCTCCAGAAGAGCAGATTGTGGCTTTACTTTTGGAAGCACTCAAACCTTCTATCAAGAAGATTCTCCGAGCAGCCAACATAACCTCTTTCGAGGAATTAGTGGAAAGGGCCGTTCAGGTCGAGAACGACGAGGCCGAGAAAGGCCAGCGCGAAGCGATCCTAACAGCGCAAGGGAAGGGAGCGGCAGCTGCCATACCTTCAAACACAAATCAATCGACTGCCGCCCCTACAACCGTCCCCCACCTCAATGTCACTACTGCCCGGGACGGCACTTTCATAAGGATTGTCCGATAGTAAAGGAGAGACAAAGCGCCGCGGTCCCGGGACACTGGCGGGACTGGGCGGAGGAGGCTGCCGCGCCTGCCGCCCAGGCCACAACCAGCACACCCCCCATTGTAAGTGCTATCTCGGCAGATTTCAATAGACCAGTAGTACCGGGGAATCCATTATTATAACGAACAGTAGTATCCGTTTCCTCTGAAGGAATCCATCTGGGTCGCTTCAACAGGTCGAACCTGGGGATCCTTTTGGATGGGACGGAGCTACGCAAAGAGGAGAGCGTGGCGCAAGTTCTGCGCCCGCCCGACTCCACGTCGTCAGCAGGAGCTGACAAGCAACTCCACGTCGGTTGCAGGAGCTGACGAGTAACTCCACGTCGTCAGCAGGAGCTGACGAGCAACTCCACGTCGTCAGCAGGAGCTGACCACTAGTCTACAGTAGAACTTTTTCACTCCTTCCGAACGGAAGAATGTGGAACGTATAAATTTGTAATAAAAAAGTTGCATTCTTATCCAGGAAATACAAATGGAAAAAAGTGGAATTTTCATCCAAAAAAGATTTTATTTTGACTTTTCAATATCAAAACTAAATTTAATACTAATAAATACAATTAATTATTATATAGACTTTTTATCTCACTTTTAACCAAAAGCAGTTGCATTCTCAACCAAAACAGATTAATTTTTAACTGAAAGTTTCATTTTGCGAAAAAAAAGAATTAAATTTGTATCCAAAGAGATGAATTTTCAACATGAAAATATGAATTCTCAACAAAAAAGATTTTTTTTTTTAATAAATAGTTGAATTTTCAACACAAAAAGACAGGGAAAAAGTTAGAGTTAATATCCAAAGAGAAAGTGGAAAACAGTTGAAACAAGCGAAACAGTTTCATTTTTCAACAAAAAAGATTAAATTTCTGTCCAAAGAGATGAATTTTCAATTAAATTGTTGAATTTTCAATCAAAAAAAATTTTTGAGTTAATAAAGAATAAAAATTTGGAATTTTCTACGAAACAATTAAATTTTCAACCAGAAAATATGAATTCTCAACGAAAAAGACGAATTTGCAACCAAAAAGGATGACTTCTAACAAAATTCTTGTATTGCAACATCAAAATTAAATTTAATAAATATAATTAATTAATCAATATAATATTATTTTTATCTCACTCTTAATCAAAAACCGTTGAATCCTCAACCAAATTCGATTATTTTTCAACTAAACAGTTTCATTTTTCAACAAAAAAGATTAAATTTCTATCCAAAGAGATGAATTTTCAATTAAATTGTTGAATTTTTAATCAAGATAAATTTTTTAGTTAACGAAGAATAAAAATTTGGAATTTTCTACGAAACAATTAAATTTTCAATCGAAAAATATAAATTCTCAACAAAAAAGACAAATTTTCAACCAAAAAGGATGACTATCAAAATTAAATTATAATATCAATAAATATAATTAATAATTAATATAATATTATATCTCATTTTTTAGCGGCCGTTACACTTCATACCTTTTTCCGCTTTACGTGTAAGTTTTACGATGTCGCTTCATATTAAACACTCCGTTTTTTTAAAGGTAACCTCAACAACTTTAAACTTGAAAATTGCCTTTAAGGCCTTTAAATTTAGAAAAAATGTTGTAAAATATTCTTACTTTTTAATAGATTTACGAGAAATTCACCTTATTTCAAAGAGTAACTTATTATAATACTTACAAAACCCAAAAATACCATTTTTGAGGTTAGCTGTCAAAACCAAACGAAATTTGGTCTAAAATGGCATAAATACCTGTTTTTTATTGTCGAATTGAACGGCATTTGTGACATTCTCACCAACATTCTGTTCCTTTCGATAGTTTTTGTTTATAACAATTTCCACAGGTTAATTACAGTCACTTTTCTTCTGTGCAGAGAACGAAAATCGTAAGAACGCACATGATTTTCTGCCCAATTATATAATTAAGAATGTTGCTTTCTTCTTTTACACAAGTTTTACAAATATTAATTTTTTATAAGTGAAGTTATTTTTCTTTGAAAAACAAACTTTTAATTTAGATCTCAAACTCTACATTTTTGTCAATTTCGATGTTTAAAACATGTTCAAAGAATCAAATGGAATCAAAGTTCAAAAACAAAAACAAGACATATCGAGCCATCTACATCCGGTTCATTTAAAAGTGAACCGGATATGAAATATTTCGCGCGAAATTCAAACAGTTGACTATTTAAAACCGTGTAGTTTTTTAGATTTTAAAGGAAAAACTATTTTTAATAAAAATAAAAATCTGGAATAAATATGTATTATTTTATTTGGTTTATTCTTGAGGTTATATTGATATAATTTTCCAAGATTCCTGAGGAAATTCAAAAATATTTTTGAAGATTTTAGATATGACAATCAAAATTTCATCAAAAAAGTTAATCAACCAAAAAATTGAATTTTCAAATAATTTTATTTTTATTTTAAATAAACAACAGTTGAACTCATCCGAAAATATGAATTTTGAAGGAAATAGTTGAGTTCTCAATCAAAATAGATTAATTTTTAACCAAATAGTTGCATTGTTAACTAGAAAAGATTTAATTTTTATTGACAATTCCTATAATTTTGAAAGTCTTTCAAAATAAAAAAAATCTTTAAAATCTTCCAGAATCGCTTTGAGATTTTTAGAAATCTTTTGAAATTTTTTGAAATTTTCTTCAAAAATTAATTTTTTTAACACGAAAAATCATTACGAAGTTTCCCTAGAATTTTAAGAAAAGTATTTTCTTTGAAAAATTTTCAAATCTTTTTTCGTCGTTCTAGAAAATCATCTTAAACGCTTTAAAATCTTTTTCAATTTTCTCTTAAAATAAAATTTTCAGTAAAAAAAGAATCATTAAAAATTTTCCCATGAATTTTAAGAAAACTTGTTCATTTCCTTAAAATCTTTCAAAATTATTAAAAAGCTTCGAATTTTTCATTTGAAATCTTCAAAAATTGACATTCTGTTAAAAATTTTTTGAAATCTTTTCAAGTTTTAAATTATTTTTACATCTTCTAAAACTTCTAAGTATCTCTTAAACTTACCTAAATTTTTTCTAACATTTTGTAATCTTGCAAAATTTTAAATATGTTGCTATAAAATCTTTCACATTCTTTTTCGACATTTTAGAAAAACATTTTAAATGTTTTGAAATCTTTTGCAATTTTCTCTTAAAATTCATGTTTAAAAAAAAATTATTCGAAATTATTCCCAAAAATTTGAAGAAAAGTTGTTTATTTTCTTCAAATCCTTCAAAATTCTTAAAAAGCTTCGAATTTTCCATTCGAAATCTTCAAAAATTTACATTTTGTGGAAATCTTGTCAAGTTTTAAATTATTTTCATATCTTTTTAAAACTTCTAAATATCTCTTTAATCTTACTTACATTTTTTCTACAATTTTGCTTTAAAATATTTAAAACGTTTTAGGATTCTCTTCATTATAGAATTGTATTTAAATATTGTAAAATGACCATATTTCTCAAATCACTTTTCAATTATGTTATTTATCATTTTTGTAGAGGAGTACTTGATAATATGTACAAAGTTTGTTGAATGATATTACTTTAAATACTTTTAACTTTTCTAACATTTTAAAGTGAGATCAGGCGGAAGGTTATTAATTTTTAATTTTGCCAATCTTTCTTTGAAGTATATACATTTTTAAATTTCACCTCGGCATAACTTTGTTAATCTCATATTTAGTTTAAACATACAGTGAGTTTATTTACTTCTATTTATTATTATACATAATTCGATAAAAAACTGGGTAACAATTTTGATGTCTCTTGTATTTTTTTTTTGTGAGCGGTTTATACGTTACGATGTTTTTTTATTTGTCTACTCAGAAAAATCTTCGTTTAATTCACAAAAACATTTGCTTACCACTTAATCAAGAATAGAATTTGTTTGATACAAAATCAAATTTGTTTGTATTAAACATTGTCGTGTACATTTTGTTTTGATCAAAGAAAAAAATTTGTTAGAATTAATAAAATATTTATTTGACCCTATCTCAAAGAAAGAATTTGTTTGATTCAAACAAACATTTTTATAGGTCCAACCTATATTATTTTTTTTCTGTTTTCATTCGTGTTGATGGGCAGAATTGATTTCATTGACTGCTGTGCACAAATTGACATCAGTCAAAAAAATTAAATTAAGAAAGACTACCATGTAATAAACCTAAATTGTGAATTATTGTGAATCATTCTGAACTTGTTTGTTTTAAAATTTTCGAGAGTTTTATAGAAATCTCTTTTATTATAGTGAAGAGATGGATGGCAGCGAGACCTCTTCTGGACCAGACTGAAATACAGCCAGAACGACCAATAATGACGAGAAATCCTATCCTCTTTCGAGGAACGACAATTATAGCAAACGGAGACAAGAAAATCGGTATCAGCGACTAATTCCCGAAATATGGCGGAAATAATCAGTGAAAAGTAGGAGAAAGAGTTGACTTTCTGGTTGGAAGAGTCAGTAATAATAGACCCAACATTAAGAAACTCGGAAACGACAGTGATGATTTTAAGCCTAGACGAAATGGTATGTTTCATAATCCCATAGCAAAACCTTCTTATTTTTAAAATGTACTTTCAAGAATTTGAGAAGATCAGATCGTTCAAAAGGACAAGTTGCTGAGGTCGTTGTTGCAACACGTAATTTTTAACGATCTGATCTTCTCAGTTTTCCCTTGCGGTACATTTTGAACGTAAGAAGGTTTTTTTATGCTGAAAAAAAATGTTAATGGTTTTTCGAGCTTGTAGACTTTATTCATGTTCAGGACTCAGTAAAAAATTTAATTTCTCTCAAATAAACTCAAATGAAAAATTTGAATAAGTCGTAAAAGCTAGATATATTTTGCAGATTAAGAAACAAAAATAACATTCACAATTTTTTATATACCCTGTGATTAAAATATTATTATATTCTATTTCGATTCCGCCAAACCGAAAAATATTAATCAATCCATTTTAAATTTTATTCGCGTTATAACGACCTGAAAAGGAAACATTTCAGTGCTAAGGTGTTTTCGATTGATAAAATTTGTTTTTTTTTCCATTCACCTTACCTCACATTCCATTCCTCTTTCCCCCTTTTTACTAAGAATTCCTCTTCTTTCTCTTTTTTGAAGAAAAATCCCCCTTTTCTCGTTTTTTCTTCAAATGCACATTAAGTTATTAGAATCCAATAAGAAAATCCAAATGTTTCTGTTTAGAAACTCATACTTTTTAATTAAAAAGTCCGCTATTACATTTTTGAAATTTTTCTATTTTCTTGAAAATTTAACTATTTTGTCAAAAAGGCATATTTTTTATCGAAAATTGAACTTTTTTTTTTAAATTCCTATTTTTGTATAAGAAATGTGACCTTGTGGTTGAAAGTTAATCCTTTTTAATTTAAAATTCTCTGGTTGAATTTTTGATTAATAATTCATCTCTCTTCATTAAAGAAATAATTATTTTGTGGAAAATGCAACTAATTTGTTGAAAGTCAAAATACCTTTTAAAAAATTCATTTCTTTTGTTGATTCATCTCTGGTTGAAAAGTAAACTGTTTTTTTGAAAACTACATTTCTTGCTTAAAATTGTTTTGAATCTAGGATGTTTATAGTAAACGACATCTTGTCAGCAGTCCACTTCCTGTTAGTTGAAGAAATTTCCATTTTATGACGTCATTTTTTAACGAACCTTCTCACTTCAAAGAATTCAAAAATGCACTTTTCAAAATACCAACAATTAAAAATTAAAAGCGTTTGAAATTGAAAGTTTTTCATAGAAACGCTGAAAAAATATAAAGCATTCACGGATGTTTAAAATTGCGTTGAAGTTCGATTATAAAAAATTTAACAATTTTTCATTTGTCGTTCAGAATATTTCATTATAAATGAAATATTCAAGAGTAAACAATTTTTAACTGAGTTATTTGAAATAGAAAACTTTGAATTGTTAAAATTTCAGAGTAACTGATTCAAACTTTGAACGTAACGATTCTCAATGTTTGATTTTTGAAATGCTTAATTTGTAACTTAATGTGCTGAATTTTGATGCATAAATAACAATTGAACCATTATTATTATTCATTGAAAATTCTTGAGCTTTAATTTTAAATTTCAAAAGAGTTGCACTTTGAGTGCAACAAATTTTTCCTGGATGTAAACTGTCAGCCAATAAAAAAGTCATCGCTTTTGGTTGAAAATTTATCTTTGTATGTTGACCATATAAATATTTCGTCAAGAAGTAATTGAAATATATAGCTTAAAATAAATTTACGTTAAAAATAAACTTTTTGTTGAAAACTGAACGTTTCGGGTCAATAATTCAACCGTCTTCTAAAAAATTTTCCTTTTTTGTCTGGAAATTGAAGTATCTGGTTTGAAATGCAACTGTTTTTCGTTGAAGTTTGATTTTTCTTTTTTGAAAATTCAACTACTTGCTTGAAAATTCATATTTTTTGTCAAATATTCGAATCTTTTGATTGGAACTCAAAATATTTGTTTGCCAGTGCAACGGTTTATTTAAGAATATTCTTTGTAGACCTCACTATTTGCCTGGAAATCCATTTTTCTGGGTTTCATATAGAAGTTAAAGTGGTATCAATGTTAATATTATTGGAAAGAATGGATTCCCCGATTATTTTCTCGATTCCGTAAAATATCGTTTCGGTACTTTTGAGAGCACGTTTGGGCTGTGATGGTGGAAGAAATCTATGCTGTTAATGAAAATGTTACCTTCTTGAATGATAATTTAATAGCTGTTATTTGTTGAGGTGGTTCTTAGGCTATGAATTTTCATTTTAGCACCCCCCTGAATCGACCTACGCAAAACTAAATTCTCTAACTCTGGAAAGATTCAGTGAATATTTTCCATTCTTATACTTCAGAAAAATGACGCTTTTTCAGAAAATTTGATTTCAATGCTACTATGATTTTTTGAGATGGTCCTCAGACTATGGATTTTCATTCTAACAACCCTACCCCCACCTGAACTCACCCTTGCAGCAGAACTGAATTCTATAGAGCTGGACAGATTCGGTAAATACTTTCCCTTCCTATCCTTCCTATCCTTTTAAAGTACAATTTTTTGAAAAAATTGTATTTATTGCTCCTCTGATTTTTAAGGGGGCTTTCAGACACAGTGTTTTCGTTCCAACACCCCTCTGAACCCACACATGCCTTGAAACTCAATTATATTGAGCTGGAATCGTTTAGTGAATATTTTCCCTTACTATCATTCAGAAAAAGGACAATGTTTTGGGAAAGTCGAAGTTGTTGCGCCTCTGATTTTTTTATGTGTTCCTTAGGCTATGGATTTTCATTCAAACGTGCCACTGAACCTAGCACACAGTAAAACTAAATTTTATAGCTTTCAGAATAAGGTATAATTTCTATAAATTTCATAACCAAGCTCAGATTTTTCCCTGTGATTTTTTGACCGATTCTTTCAGCTAAAGTTTGACCGTTTATAGTGGAAAATATAAATAAATAATTTAGTTCAGACCATTTATTTGTTGATGAATATATATTTCTGGACATGCTTGGTGCTATCCATAGCCTGAGGATCACCTCCAAAAATCAGAGAGTCAATAACTTTGAATATTCTCATTATTCTTTCTCTCAAGGATAAGAAGGAAAAATATTTACTGAATCTTTCCGGCTGTATAGAATTTAGCGGTATTGAATGTTTAAACTACTTATTATTATTTTTAATAATATTCCATTCGAATAATGTCAGAAAGTTGGTGTTTTTTTATGAAATTCTCAATTCTTTGTCTACTTTTCACTTGGAGTGAGTTATTTGTCAACTGAATTCAGCACAAATAATTATTTAAATAAATTATCATTATTTATAAATATTTTTTGCTTTAATAATGCTAGATAGTTGCCGTTTCTTCTAAACTCTTAATTTTTTTCCACTTTTCACTTAGTGAGGTAATAATTAATGCAAGTTAACGAACATGCTTATTCAAACAATTTATCATTGTCTATAACTTTCTTCTTTCAGAGCAATGCTACAGAGTTGCCTCTCTTCTAAAATATTCAGTTTTGATTAGACTTTTTAGTTATGAACAAATAATAAGTGAACTTCAACAAGAAAAATTTTCTAAATAGTATTGCAATGTTTGAAGTGAATTACTTTTGCTCTTTTTCTCTTGAAAAAGAAAGAGAATTTTTAAAACATTATTTTCTCTACTGTTAATTTATTAATTATTCATAATTAAAAAGGCAAGGCAAAGTTAAACTTTTCATCAAAACTGCAACATTTGCGTAAAAGAAGATAGTTATAAACAATAATAAATTGTTCAAACGACTGTTTGTGTTAACTGGCTTACATTTTTTTTTTAATTTTCAACCAAGATGATTGACATTCTACTAAAGAAGAATTTTCTACAAAATAAAAAAGTTTGAATTTTCAATTTAAAAAGATCATTTTCAACGAAAGAAGAGGCACATTCAACCAAGTATTCAAGTTTTTAACTAAAGATATGCATTTTTGTCTGTGGTGATGAATCTTCAAAAAAAAATTGATTTTTAACAAATTAATACAACTGTCAACCAAAAAATTTATCTATAACAATAGAAAAGTAATAGTTGATATTTTAACCAAGAAAGATTTGAACTAAAATAGCAAACATTTGAATTTAATCAAAAATACGAATCAAAATTTTTTTACAACAGGTGAAAATTACGATTTTTTAATAGCTTTATTGCATTGTTTAAATTGAAGAAATTATATTTTTAAACTGAAGCTTACCTTTTAAGGTTAATTTATGCATCTTCAATCCAAAATTGGACCTTCTTTTTAACTTTTTGACCCTCTGATATGAAAAATTTCATTTTAGAATCAACATATTTTCAGAGATAAATATGTCTTAAACCGATAAAAATGGAAAGATGACAATGTTGTTTTTAATCAAAAACAGTTGAATTAAACCAAAAATACATTCAAATTTGTCATCAATAATTTTTTGATATGACGAGTACATTTCCTTTCAATCGTAAAAAATAAGATTAAAAAATTAAATTTCTGGAAACACGACACTAGAGGCGAAAAAAAAATTAAAAAGTGAAAGTTGCTCCACCAAAAAATATCAACAAATTCGTTATAAACTCTTGATATGAAAATACGAGTATGTTAAAAATAAAAAATAAAAATGGAATAGTTACCTTATCAGTTAAAAAATGAACATTTAAGCGAAACAAAAAAAAAGATCTTTCAATAACACTGTTACATTATGGATTTTTATCTCAAATCATGAATCTGGAATGAAAAAATGAATCTTTAAACAAGATAATTCAACTTTTAATCAAGTACTTAAATTTTCCATGAAAAAGATGAATTCTCAACGAAAAATGTAATAGTTGATATTTGATCAGAAACGATTTGAATATTGAAAAATCGAAAAAATGACACATTTTCATCCCAAATGAATAAGTACCCCTTCTATTAATATCTTCTGATTATACATTTATTTATTAATTTTTTTTATTCATTTATTATTATTATCAATTTCCAACCAAAAATGTTGAAATTTCAACAAAATAGTTGAATCCTTGATAAAAACAGATTAATTTTCAAACAAATAGTTACTGATTCAACTAATACATAGAAATTTTCAACTAAAAATGGAATAGTTCAATTTTCTGTTGAAAAAATTCATTTTTAACTGAAAAATAAGATTTTTTAACTACCGAAACAAATTTTGAAAGTCATTTACAAACCTAGTCCTCCCGCCTACTCCTTATTATTCCGTTCTTTGTTTTTGTCTCTTGTGTAAGATATCGTTTTTGTTTAAATAATTTTCTTGAACATTGGAAAAAGAGCAAAAATGATTCACTCAAAAAAGTGAAATACTATTTGAAAAATTATTATTATTATATTGACAATCATTTAAAATTGTTCAAACAATTATTCTTGTTAACTTGATTTAATTATTACTTCACTATAATTGAAAATTGGACAAAAAATCGAAAATTTCAGAAAAAACTTCAACTTTCTAGCATTTATCTATCGTAGTATAAAAAAGACGGAGAAAGGAAAAAGTGAGAGGTTGGTTTTTGGTTGACTTTTTCCCTTTTTCTCCCTCTCTTTTCATTGTGTTATTCTTGTCTCTAATGAGCCGAAAAGTGAGGTTTTAGGGAAGTTTATTTTAAATTGTGAATCAATGTATTGCTTATTCTGCAAACATTATTCATGATAAAATGGATTTCTTTTTAATCTTAATTTATAACCAACAACAGTTTCATTTTAAACCAAAGATTTGAATCTGCAAGCGAAAGAAAGAAGTTGAATTTTTGAACAAGAAGGATGACTTTTTAACAAAATATTTGAATTTTCAACACAAAATAATTAAATTTTCAACAAAAAATCAAATTTCAACTAAAAAGTTGAATTTAGAACCAAACAGTTGAACTTTCAAAGCAAAGAGACGAATTTTTAAATAAATAATTGAATTTTTAAGCAAGTAGGTGATTTTTCTGCCTAAAAAAATCAATTTTCAACCAAATAGTCGAATTTTTGAGCAAAATAGATTAAACTTCAACCAAAAAGACTTGCATTTTCAATCAAATAGTTAAATTTTCAACCAAAAACTTTTTTTCAAAAAGATTAATTTTTTATGCAAAAAGATAAATTTTAAACAAAGCAGATGAATTTTCAAACAAAAGGAATTACTTTTCAACAAAATAGTTGATTTTGTAACCACATAGTTAAATGTCCTATCTAAAGACATGAATATTTAACCAAATAGTTGAATTTTCAACCAAAAAATCTAATTATCAACGTAATTTTTCTACAGTCAATCAAATAGTTGAATTTTCTACCAAAGAAAATGAATTTTCTAGGACAAGGTTAAATTTTCAATCAAGCAATATTAACTCTCAGTGAACAATATAATGGTTCATATTTCAACCAAAAACAGATTTTAATTTTAAATCAAAGTCAGTCGAATTAAACCAAAAAGTTGAATCCACGGCGAAAAATGAATAATAAATATTTCTACCCAAAAATTTAGTTTTCTATGAAAAACAGTTGAGTTCAACAAAAAAGATGAATTTTCCAAAAATAGTTGATTCCTCGGACGAAATAAATTAAAATTTAACTGAACACCGATCAATTTTTAATCACACAGTTACATTTTTAACTTAAGAATATAAAATTTCTACGAAAAGAGATGAGTTTTCAAACCAAAAAGACGAATTTTCAACTAAATAGTTAAATCCTCGAACAAAGCAGATAATTTTTAACCAAACAGTAGCTTTTTGAACCAGAAAAGATAAAAATTTTACCACAAAACGTAAATCTCTTTGACAAAAGGACGAATTTCCTATAGAAGAATTGACTTTTCAACCAGAAAAGATTTTTCAGTCAAGAGAGAAACAAAAATTTCAACCAAACAGTTAATTTTTAAACAAACAGTCAATTTTCAAACAAACAGTAGAATTTTTGTATGAAAATAACACCATTTTCAACCCAAAAAGACGAAATTTTAACAAAACAGTTGAATTTTTAAAGCCAAAAAGCCACATTTTCTAAAAAAGAGTCAAATATTGCAAGAAAAAAGTTCATTTTCAAGCAAATAGTTAAATATTTAACTAAAATCGATCAGTTTTCAACCAATAATGGGATCAAGAATAAAAGAATATAATTTTAAACAAAATAGTTAAATTCTGAACTAAAGTAATGAATCTTCAACAACAAAATACATACATTTTTAACCAGATTGTTGAATTTTGACCAGAAACGATCAGTTTTGAACAAACCATGAAATTAGTAAATATTCAGTAAAGTACATTAATTTTCTTCCAAAAAAAGAACGAATTTTCAACAAGATAGTTAAATCTTCAACCAATAAAATGAATTTTTAACCAAGTAGCTTAAGTTAAAACCAAGTAGTTGAATTTTTAACCAAAAAGATACATTCTTAATGAAAAATTTAATAGTTGAATTTTCTACTAAAATGACCAATTACCGGCCAAAAACGGATTAGTTAAATATTCAGTTGAGAAAATTACTTTTCGACTGCATAAACGAATTTTCAAAAAAATATTTAAATCTTCAACTAGATGGAAAAATTCTTAACCAAAAGAGATGAATTCGAAAAAAAATGTCATAGAAGATTTTTCAAAAGTTTGCATTCAAGTGAAAACACGAGAAAAAGAATCAATTTCTTGAAAACATGAAAAAAAAGGAATTCTTTTTAAAAAAGGGGGGGTAAAGCATGGAATAGAGGAAAGAGTGTAAAGTCGGTGTTTCGATGCTTTACTTAAGAATTAAAATTACTATTTACAGGGTGTCTAGCGTTTTTTGAAAAAAAAAATGCAAGGACTTTTCCAGGTTTCCGAGGACAGAAAAGGTAATTTTTCCAGGTACCTTTTTTTTACAGTGAAAAAATACTAAAAACGAAATATAGTAAAATTTGTAGGTGTAGTAGAACTAAAGAAAAGTTTCATATGCGAAATTTCTTTTACAACCTCAAACTCTGATTTTATGGTAAAAAATCCAAATATCCCGAAAATTCCCATCCAATAATTTTTTTCAGTTGATATAATCAAAGTGAGTTCAATTCCGCGCGTAATGAACTGTTTTATTACAATTGATTGAAATTGACTGAATTATAGAATTTCAAGCTAATTCACATTTAGTTTTCAATGAAATAATTAAATTTTCAACGTAAGAAATGAATTTGCAACCAAAATCATTAATTTTCTACAAAAAAATACGAATTTTCAACGAAATACTTGAATTCTTAAATAAAAAGATAAATTTTCAACCAACTAGGTAAACTAATGAATAAAATTTTTTTTTTTACCAAAAATGGAATAGTTGAATATCCCGCGAATCTTCAACTGGAATAGTTGAATTTTCAACCGCGAAAGAGATAAATAAATTTTTAACTAAAATTGTGGAATATTTAACTAAATTGCTTCAATGATTAATTAAAAAAAAATTAATTTGTAACAAAAAAAAGGAATTTTCAACAAAGTACGTACATTTCAGCTAGAAAAATTAATTAAAAAAAAATAGAATGTTGAAAAAAATGAATTTTTAACAAAAGAGTTCATGTTTTAATGAAGTAATTAAATTTTCAACCAAAATCATTCATTTTCTACCAAGAAATACGAATTTTCGACAAAAAACTTGAATTTTTAAATAAAAAATATAAATTTTTAACTAACTAGGTAAATTTTAAAATAAAAATTTGAATTTTCAACCAAAAATGGAATAATTAAATATTCAGTTTAAAAACTTCATTTTACACACAAAAAAAACGAATTTTCGTCAAAATAGTTCAATTTTGAATCAAAATGTCATGTCATGTGTCATGTCATGTGTCATGTCATGTGTCATGTCATGTGTCATTTCATGTGTCATGTCATGTGTCATTTCATGTGTCATGTCATGTGTCATGTCATGTTGCCTGTCATGTAATGTCATGTGTCATGTCCTGTGCCATGTCGCGTGTCCTGCCATGTGCCATGTCATTTGTCATGTCATGGGTCAGTCATGTGTTATGTCATGTATCATGTCATGTGTCATGTCATGTGTCATGTCATGTATCATGTCATGTGTCATGTCATGTGTCACATCAAGTGTCACGTCAAGTGTCATGTCATGTTGCATGTCATGTGTCATGTCACGTGTCATGTCATGTATCATGTCATGTGTCATGTTATGTGTCATGTCAGGTGTCATGTCATGTGCGATGTCATGTGTCATGTCATATGTCATGTCACGTGTCATGTCATGTGTCATGTCGCGTGTCATGGCATGTGTCATGTCATGTGTCTTGTCATGTGTCATGTCATGTGTCATGTCATGTGTCATGTCATGCGTCATGTCATGTGTCATGTCATGTGTTATGTCATGTGTCATGTCATGTGTCATGTCATGTGTCATGTCAGTGTCATATGACGCAAGGAGGAGAATACAGAAGAGGGAGAGATGGATTAGGGAGAATCTAAAGTTTCTCCCTGACGCATATAGCCTCTTCAGTGATCATTTAATCAAACTAGATGTATAAAACAGTATTTCAATTGACATTTGTCATCAGCAAGAGTAACTTTATTGTTAAATAACATTCAAATATTGTATTTTTACATTAAATAAAATTTTTAATTTTTACTATATTTGCGTTGCACTGTTTCAACTCAAACAATCTTCTGTTGAAACTAAAAATTACCATAAATGTGTAACTTATTTTTGTTCTTTTAAAAATTTCTCCTTCTTTTTACATATTTATCTCGTAATATGAACAATGTCACTTCAAATCTGGATGCTTTACAAGTTTTCCATCTTTTTCCGAATGAAATCTTCTGATGAAGAAGAACGGAAAAATCTGGGGTTTACAGAATATTTAAATCAGTTCTTGATTTATTCACCCTGTAATTTTTACGACTCAGGACGAATAGCGAAAATCTTGCAAATTTGCTTGGCGGTGACGAAAACAGGAAGGGGGATCGTTTCCTCTCTCCAGTACTATTCCTCAGAGAATCTATATGAATAGACACTGCTGACTGTGAAAAGGTGAAATTTTGGATTGAATAAGTACAAATTAACAATAGGGGGTGAATTTTGGGTTTTAAAAATAATTATTTAAATTCAAATATGTAATGCAGTCAAAATATTGAGAAATTATCATTTTCCACGTATTGTAAAAATGAAATTTTCGACTGATATTTGAAAATAAAGTCACTTTTGTGCATTGAGTTAGATTGCAGGATAGGGATGTCACCCCTATGTTGGCTGGAACATTTTTTTTGACTGTGTGCGTAAAATGCGTTTTTACGCACTCATATGCACGTTTTACGCACTCATATGGGTGTGTAAAAACGCATTTTTACGCACACTATGTCAAAAAATATCATATGCAACATATGCCTACGATTTACCCACTTATGCTGATCGCGTGTGTAAATCCGAATTTTACGCACATATTGCATAATATACTATTTTTCGGCAACAAACTATTAGAATCTTCCATTGAACGATAAATGAAGCGATTTTACGAGGCAAAGTTTAAAATTATTGTTACTTCTGTTACTGCGATGTCTCAAATATGGGACTGTAACGAAATCGGAATGATCATATTTAACTCACCGTTTATGTGCTTTTAAACATAGGTATGGCCAGAAACACTGTCAATAATAAAAATTGAATTATTTTTTAATAAATCAAAATGTATTTACATATTTGTTTCTGCCGGCATAAGCTATTATGTCGACAAAAAATGGAGAGTTTCACGCATATCAGCTGTCACTGGAGACGCTGGAAAGGGGTGGGGGTTTGACCAACATTATTTTTGTGATCAGTCAAAGGGGTGCTTTCCCGCTCCCACGAGACGCTGGAAAGGGGTAGGGGATTTGACCAATATTATTTCTAAGACTAGTTTCAGAGATGCCTCCTGCTCCCATGAATCGTTATTCGTAATTCTCGAGTCGCTAATCGACTAGAAAGCATAAAAAATATCTAAATACATTTTAATTTATTAAAAAAGCATTCAATTGTAATTATTTACAGTGTTTCTGGCCCTACACATGTTTAAAAGCACCTAAACGGTGAGTTAAATATAATCATTCTCATATCGTGACAGAGCCATATTTGAGACGTCGTAGTAACAAAAGTAAAAATAATTTTAAACTTTTGCCTCTCAATCGCTTCATTCATCGTCCAATTAAAGATTCTAATAGTTTTTTGCCGAGGAAAAAAATCTAGCCATAACGGAGGTGACGCCCCTATTCTGGAATTGCACCGCGCATTTCAAACAGAAATTTCCATTCTGATAAATACTTCTGGCTTTGGTTAAATAAAATTTTACATTGATAAATCTTGAATTTTTTTTCATTTTTTTGTATGCACATAAATGTGGCATTTTTCTTAACCCTTTAACTGAAACTGATTGAAACTGAATTCTTAATAATTGTGTGTGAATTTGGCAACATTACTTTCTTAGAATTTTTCAAATTACGCAATAGGCATTGCAGAAAAGCGACACACCTTTTTTTTGATGACTATAGTCACACCTACAATGACATGTGTTTATCTTGTTTGGAATCTTACTTTCCAAACCAATTATAACAAATTACAAGTAACGTTAAACAAATGCCAACGGTTCGTTGAGAATCTCAGTAAATACAGCTTAGTACAAAGTATGCACTTGACATTGAAAATAAAGACAATCAGAGAATTTATTAAAAGAATATCATTAAGTTACTATAAACGAATAACTAAACATACTAATAGAAGTGTAAGAGAGATCCCAGGTGCGAAATTCGGTCTTATGCCAGAGCTTGAACAACGGCCCAAGTCCGCCCTGCTTTGGTAACCGATCTACGGTAACCAGAGTTGGGCCGACTAAGGTGTTTTTAAGCTGCCATGGTCCCATCGACGTTGGCAACTGACATCGGCAGCGGGCGAAAAACCGACTGTCGGCCCAATTCTGGCCCAACGTTGGGCCGACCATCGGTTGAACTGTGGCAGTTCGGTCGGTACGACCGCAAGAATATGGTCGGTCTGACTCTGGATACAGTAGTCGGTTAGCCACAAGTCACCGTGATGCACCCGACGGTAGGTCAAACCTTGGCCCGAGTATGAGCAGACCGTCGGAAATTATAGATATATTAAAATATTATATTCACCAATAGAATTAAGGATAACGGCCAATGATAAGATGAAAGTCTGAATAATCCTCATCATTTCTAATTAGAGAATCTACTGATCAATGTATTAACGGAAAATTTGGTTAAATATGTAACTAAAGAATATTCGAGTGCTTCTTTGTATTATATAAAACATACATTCTATAAGCGTAATCTTATCGAATATAGGCGTCAAGTTTGTACTACTTATGTATTCACATTTCATGAGACAGATTCAAGTAAAAAAAAATAATTACTATGTACGCTCCTTATCTTTCTAATCAGAGGAAACACTAAATAATGTATTAATAGAGGAATTGGATCAACAATGTAACTCACGAATATTTTAGTACTTCTTTGGTTTAGTTACTGACATTTTATTATAATTCGTATTAGCAGATCAAAAGCAAATCATACTCTATAAATTAACCAGGGGCAGGAATAAATATCACGTGATTGCTGAGTTTATTATTATACCATTGAGCCATTGCGCTTTCAGGGTAGGCCTAAATTGCTCCGCTGGGAAGTAGTAGTGTGTAGATGGATATATAGGTATAGGGTGGATAAGTATATAGGTGTAAGGTATAGATATTTCAGATTGATTTAGAATTCTCCTGTTATTTATTTAAATGACGCGTTCGTTCCGCAACACTGTTCTGACCCAGGTTGCTGGTCAATCTCTCTCGCGATCACCCCACGTGCAATCCTCACAAAAATGTTATGCGTGGTTCCTCACTTGGGCCCATTAGTATCCAAGGTCTTTGTTTTAGGCGTCATTCACTCTGCTCACATTTTTTTTTATAAATTATTTGTCACCACCCGTTTCTGTTCTGGCATACTATTCTAGCTTCCTTCACGTCCATGTACCTTTTCATGCAAGTTCTCGTGCTTCTACGGCTTCTTATGTCTCTTCGGACTAATGTCTCATTCACAGATTCTAACCATTCTTTTGGCGGACTACCTCTGGGCATTCTGTCATTTACTTTACCTTTATACATCTGTTTAGTCAGTCGTTCATCTTTCATTCTTCCAACATGTACAAACCACCTTAAGTAATTTCTTTCCCATATATCAACTATTGTCTCTCCTGTACCATCTTCTATGAGGATTATGTCGATTCAGGTTTTGTCCATCAGTGTCTTTCCGCATATTGTGCGCAGAGGTTTCATGCCAATCGCGTTAATTTTACTCTTGTCCCTTTCTTGGCATGTCCAAGTCTCGATACCGTATAGTACAGTCGGTACAAATATAGAAGTATATATGATCATTTTAGCTTTTTTTGATTTGTTTTTATCTCTGAGAATGGACCCTGCTCTACCGATAACCTTCTCACCCTCCTTAATGCGCTTATCTAACTCCCTATCTAGTTTTCCGTCGCTAGTGAATAGGCCACCCTGATATAAGTATTTGTCAACTTGCTCTAATCTCTTATCATTTAGGACAATGTTGCACAATGTTTTATTACTTTTTCCTTCAAACGCCATTACCTCAATTGATTCTTCCCTGCCAATTTTGCCATCTGCGAAAGCCAATTCACGCACCTTCACTGTTTCGAGATCTATACCTTCTTCGTCAAAGAGGGCCATTCTCAGACACTTGTCCATGAGTATAATAAATACCCATTACGAAATAACCCATCCTTGTTTCACGTCTTGCACAATATCGAAACTATCACTTAGTTTTGCACTAACCCTTGCACTCGCTTTACTGCCTGCATATATTGTTTGTGTTGCTTGTAGGAGCCATCCACGGACACCGTACTCTTTAGGGACTTCCCAAAGTTCACTTCTTCTTACCTTATCAAATGCTTTTTCTTGGTCAACAAATTCACTCTCACAATGAAACTGAAGTTTCAGGTCAGCCCTGAGGAAGTGAACTGCAATGTTCACGAATTGTCGGCAAGTTTCGTAGTTTTGCACACGATTGAAACCCGAAAAAGCTCTAAATTTTAAATTTAAATTTATTATAATGAATCACCGTGAAAGTATTAAATTTATTATCTTAAGGAATATTTCAGTAATAATTTTTACCCAAAAACTTTTAATTTTGAACCTTCAGTACCCTGGCATTTTGCCCGGACAATGCCCCGAAAAAATGCAAAATTGCAGTTTCATGTAAAAATTCATGGTAAGCACATTACTTCTTGAAATATTTTCAAACACGAATTATTTGTATTCAATATGCGACTAATCTTGAATTGTTTGAATTATCAATATTGATTAAAAATTTTCTTCCTCTGTAAATCGTGAAAAAATATTATTTTTTGGGATGAATGATAACATACAGTTGAGGAATTTAAAGTGTAATTTTTCTTGTTCAACATGTTTTGTAATTATTGAAACAGTTTCCTTTTTTTTAACCATTTTTTTCCTGTAAATCGTAAAAAGTTATCATCTTCTGGAATTAATGACACAATTAAAGAATATTGAGAGAAATATATTTATTTAACGATATTTGTCAGTTATTTAGAGAAGAAAAAGAATAGGATTATAGATTTTTCTCATAACATATATTTCTAATCTATGCTGTTCAATTTTTATTCAATAGTAGAGAATCCGTAAATATAGAGAAAAATAATTTGTTCTATTTTTTCTACGAAATATTAATTTTAAATAAAATATAAGTGTTTTTAATTAAATTGCTCAAGTTGAAAATCTATTTTTCTATATGTAAGCAATATTATAAAATTGCAACGTTAAGGGTGCTAATACTCACCTTAACTTTTTTTTCATAAAAAACAAAATCTTAGCATCACGTGGCACCCTGATAATGAATATCTGTATTTTACTAGATCTGGTAGTTAGAATGATAAAAATTAAACAAGTTTAAAAAGGCGAATTTTCAGCATAAAAGCTTCCATAGAGACATTTGAATATTATTTTTAAAATTTGGCAAAAACAGGGGATCATTGGCTCGCTAAATAATGAAATTTCCAAGTTAAGGATTTAGAAAATAAAAAAAGAAAGGATTTCATGATCCACTCTATCACGACATACATATCATATATACATGCATTAGTTAAAAAATAATTTCAGTTCTTAAAATGAAAATCTTTTCATTTCTCTGAAAAATAACTGTTCTGCTGATTGCAAAAATTGCTTGCCTTCTTTTACCTTAAAGAGGAGAATAAATAGAGATTGCGTCATTTAAAATGATCTTATTTGAACAGTAATCAAGATTTTGAATAAACAATAGTTTGTACAATTTATTTCGTTATATAGCGAATACGATTCTTATTTGTCTGAATCTTAGATATTATAAAGCGTGAGCAGATGTCATTTTTTAGATGACAGTTGCTCCCAGTGGGACCCTGCGGTGGTTGTTAACCTTTAGTTTTTAATTACACATATATTTGTATTTCTGGCATGACAATTTCAGTACATTTTATTTTGATTACATGTAACTAGATATCTTTAAGGTAAGTATGTAAAATTTTGAACATTTTTCATACGCAATCTTCGCAGTAACGGTGAATTTGATCCAACAATATTTGTTTACGGCTGCCACCCGGCCAGTGATTGCTCAGCGCGCAACATTTCGTTTCACTTATCTCGTGATATCTTGTAATATACAAACGGAAATAATATGCTGCTTGCGCAGATTTATTCGTTAATCGCTACGGAACAACTTCTTCGCGCGAAGTTCTCTGTGAATCAACGATTTATATATATTTTTTAAATGTAAACACGGGCGAGCGAGACAAGTGGGGATTGTCAGGAGATTGCATAACGTTCAGGGGCACTTTCGAGGGTTCACGCACACGTCACATTCTTCGATGCGGCCCTTCAATTATATGATAGTGGACGAGGATTCAAGAGAAAAGGTTATGCAATCAAAGGTAGGGGATTATACAGATTCAGATCACTTTTTTACAGGGAGAAAATAGTAATAACAATAAAGATAAAAATTGAGTAAAGATAAATAGAACATGAAGAGGGAAAATAAAAACAGATTATTAAAGGGCACAGGCAAAAAAATAAGTCAGTGAAGAAAAGAGTAGAAATGGATAAGATGAGTAATGTAAGGGGAAAGAGAAGGGAGTAAAAAACGAATCAAGAAAATAAAGTCAAGGGAAAGATAGTGAAAAGAATATAGGATAAAAAGGAAGTACTACACTGAGATTCGTGATGGCAAAAAAGAAGCGTATTTACACTTTTCCTTCTTGTTGAGAGGCATAATTGAAAAAATATTATATTGTAGGGATAAAATTAAAATCAACCGGAATTCGTATAGAACATTAAAGGAGGTTTATTAAGCTTCCAGCTGCGCTCTCTGCACATAAACATACGCATAGTAATAATGATTGCTAATTTCTTCGCCTAACCGCGCCACACACTGAGCAGGTCCAAAGGGCGGGGAACTAAAGTGCTACAGTATGCATTTGCTAGAGGGGATGAAGATGAAAGTTAGGAAAGGAGGAAAAGAGGAAAGGGAAGAAGGCGCTGAAGAGGACATAACAAGGTAAGAAGAAAGCAAGGTATTAGGAATAATTAGAGATGAGAAGGTACCTGGTATAGATGAGATTTTGAATGAGGTCTGCAAAAATATCGTGAGAAAGAACGAAGGAAATGGGCATAGATAATGTGCAACAGAGTATGGATAGGATGAGGGCGTTCAGCGTTATGAACAGAAGGGACAGTATTACCGCTGGTGAAAAAGGCAAAGAGAGGGAGGTTAAAGATTATATGGGTGTGATGCTTATGTCAACATTGTATAAAATACATGTATTTCTTTTATCGAGAAGGTGGCGTCAAGTTTGTATGAAGAGTAGCTTTTTTGGCCATTTTTTAAAAACAACAGAGGGTGCGAATATGACGTTCAAGAAACTTTTAGTACGGCGCAAATTAAAAAATGAGCATTCTATTTTAAAGGGAGTATACTGAAAAAATAATTTTTTTTGGTCTATCTTGAGCGGCAACAGGTTTTTTCTGCGCTCGCCCTCGCGCATCACGCCTTCCAGGTGGAAAAAATAGCAAGCTATATAATTTACTAAAAATACAAGGTTCAGTCTTTAATTTGAGCTCACTAGAAATTTTTAGAACATCAGATTCGTACGTTATATTGTTTTAAAAAAATGGCAGGTTAGAGTCTGCTCAATATAAATAGGCTAGATTGCCTTCAATAGGAAAAATACATTTTTGAGTAGTAAGTCAAATAGTACAATATAGGAGCGTAACTCACTCGGTTCTAGCCTAGTTATACTGCCGGGGATCAATAAATTTATATGATAAAGGTGAGAAAGGGAGTTGTATGAGGAGGTATAAGGGGGAGATATTAATTTCCAGATAAATGTAAAATTCCCGTGTTGCTCATTCAAATAACACGTTCGTACCATAACACTGCTTTGACATAGGTCGCTGATCAATATCTCTAGCAATCACCCCAAGCAAAGAGCTTAACAATGTCATAATGTGTCATAGATCACACCACGTCCACTGAGTACAGCTGTCTACGTAGAACCATTATTATTCAGGGTCTTTTGTTTCAGGCGTCTCTTACGTCGATGACACTCTTCATCACGCATTTCTTATAAACTACTTTTCTCCACGCTTTTCTGTCCCGACATACAACTATAGCTTTCTTTAGGTCCATATATTTTCTCATGTAATGCGAATCCTCTCATTACTGATTTTGCCCATTAGCGTTCTACTGCATATATTTTGCAAGAATTGCATGCCAACGGCGTTAACTTTTCTCTTATCCTTTTCTTGGTATGCCCAGGTCTCGCTACCGTATAGCACAGTGGGTGCAAGTACAGAATTATATATTGCAATTTGAGCTATACTTGTTATGTTTTTACTTCTGGCAATGGCTCCTATACTGCTCCTACATGAATCTTTTCACATGTCCAATATCAATTTTATTAAAAATATTCTGTTACTTAATAATTATCCAAAAGAATTTGTTCGAGCACACATTGATGATAAAATACAAGAACTTAAAAATCCCTTACCATAGCAAACAAATTCACATCTAGCTCATAATGTAGATTTCAAACGTATTGTCTCTGTACCATTTCATGGTAGTTTGTCTTTTGAGATTAAAATTTTTTGAGTGAATTCAACATTAAAACAGCATTGAGGATTGATTCCAAAGTGGCTAAATTCGTAAAATTAGACAAAGATTCTCTTAATATTTTGCAACTTACTTATGTAGTATATGAAATTGTTTGTTTCAATTGTGATATATGCTACGTAGGCCAGACTGGCAGATTACTTTCCACTAGAAGTAACGAACATCATGATCATTTTAGACACAATCAAATGAACCATAGAGTTATTGCGAAACAATTGGTTGAAACTGGTAATCAGATTGACTGGGAACATGTATTGGTTTTACACCATTAACCTAATGAGTTTAAAAGATTTGTAACAGAAATATTCTTTATGAAAAGGGATGGTGATAATAATTACTTGAATATAATAATAATTATTATTATTATATCATTAAGCCGTTTCGCTTTCGGGGTAGGCGTGAATTGCTCTATGGTAAAGTAGAGATGTGTGGATGGGTATATAGGTGAAGGGTAGATAGGTATATAGGTTTAAGGTATAGATATTTTAAAATGTTCCCAAAACTTCAAAACCTTCTGAATATCTTCTGAACAAATACAAATTTTACCTTAAATTATTTTAATATTCTGACAAATGAAATTTTTTTATTAAAATCTTTAAGATTCTTCCTCGGCCATTTTGGGAATCTTTTGAAATTTTTAGAAATATTTTCAATTTCGATTTCTTTCAAAATCTCAAAAATGTTGATACTTAATTTCAAAATTTCCGAAAATCTACAGTTTGTTATTAGTTCGTTGACTTCTTGTCTAGTTTCAAATTATTGTGGTCATCTTTCAAAACCGCAGAATATCTTTTTGAATTTTTCTTTCGAATTCTTTTAAAACGATCAAAGTTGCTTTTATGTCTTCCAGATATTCTGGACATTTTTAGAAGTGATTTCACAGTCATTTTTCAATATAAAAAATCAACTCCTTCCTTTATTTAAAATCTTCTGAAATCTACAATTTGTTTGGAAATATTTATTTGCACAGTGAACGGGCTCAAATAATAAAATTTTTGTTTTTTATTTTACAGATTGTTAATACTATTCACTACATTCATATAAATATTTTCTTCTGTCTCAACATTTTACCTTATTGAAGAATTTTTTTCAAAAAATCTACATTCTTAATTATTTTGAGTCCAGGATTGAATGATTTTTCTATTCTGGTATACAATATGCATCTTCCATAAATAACATCTGTGAAGAAATAAATGAATGAATCCTTGAAATCCTTCAGGACCTGAACTTTAACAACCCTGAAATCTGTAGAGATCCTCTAAAATTCATAGAAAACTTTTTTCAAATCCCATATTCTTTAAAAACCTTTGAATTTTTCAAAATTCCTTTAATCTTGTAAAATACATTTCATATTATTCCCTCTCTGACATTCGCTAGAAATCCGTCAAAATACCCTGGAATCCGTTGAAATCCTTTGATATCATTGACACCGCTTTTAAATCTTTTGACAATTTTTGAAGTTTCTTCCAGATCCTATAAAATCACTTAGGCCTAGTAAAATTGTAATATCTCTGAAAATGTCTTTAAAAAATACAATGTTTTTGAATCTTTGAAATCCTCTCCTATCCTGCAAAATTTTGATTTTATAGATGGCGGATGTGTTATGTTCACAATTCAGTGAAGAAGTTTAGAAATATGTTTAAAAGTGTCACAAAGTGTGAATAGTGACGTGTTTTCGTGGCCTTAGGAACTTACTGAAATTATTATATGTATTTTTGAAATGGGGAGAGCGTATATCAAATTGTTATAGAAAAATGTGAAACGAGAAAGATAAAATTATTATTTTCCATAAAAAAATTTAATTGGTTGACTATAAAGATACAACTTAGGCTAGCGTTTGTATTTAGTTTCAAAAGTCACTTTGTTTGCCTTATAAACTGAATCATACTAATAAGAGCAAGGATTTACTTTATAACAAATTTGCGAATGTTGTTTCTGTAAATATTATGAAAGAACCTCCAACATTTTCTCGGAAGAAAAGCTTTTTCCAGAATTGAAGGAAGGGAATTTTTGTCTCTTCGATGCGGCTTTTAACCTTTTACATACAACACCTAAAGATAAGTTATGTTTGAATTAAAGAAATCGCTTCTTTAACTTCGTTTTTTCAAGTCGAAGTAAAAGTACCTTTAAAAAAATCTAATATCAAAAAATTATGTTTTTTCTCCTTTTTGAATTGAAGAAATGATATATGCATTTGAATTCCTTTGAATGAATATTGAATTCGAGTAATTGTTGTACTTACCCGTAACTGAATTCGGAATGCATGAGGTGGAGCAATGATAAATGCCTCAAGCATTGTTACACATCGTCTAACATTCAAAAATTTGACTCGCGCTATTGAACTTTATTAAACAATACCCAAGCTTACTTTCATTTATGTTACATTGTGCGAATTCTACATTTTGCGTTTATTCTACAAAAAATATATGTGTCCAAATTGTATAAAATTTCTGTATAGAAACTTATAATTATTTTTTCAATTGAGCACTTTACCTCGTACATGTTGCATATTTAGATACTGCTTTTTAGCATAATATTGAAGTTGGGCCAAGATATTGCGGTAATGGATGCTATTACCTCATCTTTGTGAAAAAGATAGCACCCTATGTTTCTAGGGTCATTACATATAATTCGTGATATCACTTGGCTATCTTAGGAAGGTACATGGATAAGGAAATCGGATGATGATAATGCTGACGATGATGATCATGATAATAAGGATGGCGATAGTGATAATGCAAATTTAGAATCTCAATTTTTTGACAATTACAACTTGGAATCTGTTTTTAGTAAGATCTTTGAAAAAACAGCACGACAGTTCGTTGCTGGGATCTTGAAGTTGTGTTCATCGTTTTTGTTGTTTTTAGAATTTGGATCATGTTAATATTAAATGGATGATTGAATTCAGATGCAGCACTCTTGATACCTTAGGATTTAGTGGACGGAAAAAAGGTTCAGCTGTGGAACCTAAACTGCATATTCCTTATAACAGCTCAACGTATAGCAAGAAATGAATAAAGATATTTATGAAGATCCATGAATCAGCCAAAATAAATGTCTTTCAATTTATTTGACCATTTTTCCTATATCGAAGATGTTATATCGTCGATACAGATTACTTATAAGAATATATAGAATAGATATATGTGGGCGTCCACATGGAAAGAGCCATTATGGATGCCGAATTCGGGGATATTTTCTTTCTCAATATTAGACGAAAAATTGGTTGATGTGAGTTTACATAAATCCGTATCAACTGAATGTTTTCTTTATTTAAAGATAACAGAAGTATACATAATCTGTCGAGGACAATAGATTCTAGAAGTCACCAACTTGGCTAAATTTACTAATCTACAAGAAAAGTTTAAATGAAGTAACTGAACGTTTTACTTTATCTAGCTAAGCTTTTGACCTCAGATAAGCAAACAGATTCCTTATCTATAATATACTGCTGCATGAGTTATGCGCACATTGCTCAATAAATTTTCTATGGTGTAACGTATTGAGGGTGGTGGCTGTAGTGACTGTGGTGGCTGTGGTGTAAACATTGTTTTCAATTGTGCAGTATAGATTAAATGTGTTTCTGGTATTGTTACGAAAATGCAGTTGCTATAATGATGATCATCTTGTTGAGTATTGACACTATAGGGATGGAAAGGTTCAGTTTCAAGCCATAGATCTTTGTCTAAATGTACATAACCTTTCATTGGCAAAGGCTGACGAGAATCACGAGTTGATTGTGCAATGTGACGTACGCGCCTTGCTTTTGAAACAAAACGTCGATTAATTGCATAAAGTTGAAAAGAGTCTGGGGTCGTTTAAAAAGTCTGGGGTCGTATACGACCCCCTGTGCCAAACAAGGGTTAAACTCGAAGGGCCCGTTTGTCAAATTCAAGAAATCACAAGCGGGCACCAAATCGCAAAATCCAAACAAACCTTTTGGCCAATTCAACAAACAAAACTTCCAGAAACGCGAGGCTCAGTTTCAAAAGCCACCGACGCAGCAGAAACCTACAGAAGAATCGAAGAAATAGAGGTACGGAACTCTGGTAGACGCTTGAAACACTTCTATAATGAATGGGAGTCGATTTGTTTTGATATTTTTGTACTAGAATGCATTCAAGGTTATAAAATAACTTTTCAATCCCCTCCTTTCCAAGTAAATGCTCCTCCAGAACCTTCCTTCTCAGATGCTGATAACTCTCTTATAGATTGTAAAATCAAACTTTTGTTAGACATGGGGGCCATAGAACGTTTTGTCTCTGAAAAATACGAGTTCATTTCAACTTATTTTCTAATAGATAGACCTCATGAAAAGAAAAGATTTATTTTTAACCTCAAGAAATTAAGCGCATTCATTAAACCGCTGCATTTCAAACTAGAAGATATCAGGACTGTAATTAAACTAATTGCCCCAGAGGCATTTATGGCAAGAAATTGATCTTAAAGATGCCTTCTTCTCAGTCCCTGTACATCTTCAAGACCGTAAATTTCTTAGACTTATTTTTCGCGGAGGGTTATTTCAGTTTACATGCTTACCCTTTAGACTCTCAACCAGTCCCTTCGTGTTTCCCAAAGTTATGAAACCAGTCGTAAATCACCTTCGCTCTATAGGTCAGATATTCTCAATTTATTTAGACGACCTTCTGTGTATAGGTTCATCTGAAGATATGTGCAAGGCTAATGTACAGGAATCTATTTATCTTCTCTCGAAACTAGGTTTTAGCATCCATTGGGAAAAGAGTCAACTCATTCCTACCACTCGCTGCGAATATCTAGGCCCCATAATTCCAAAAAATTCATGTTGGAATTACCTGATAAAAATAGGATCTCCATTAAAAAGATGACTGAGAGGTTACAGCCTGGGACCCGTTGCACTATTAGAGAATTTGCTTGTTTAATAGGTTCTTTAGTGTCTAGTTGCCCTTTTTCCCTCATTCGACCAACCATACGAAAAATTATTAATGACCAGGCTACTGGAATTATAATCGTTCCTCAGTGGACTGTCCCAACCCGATATCTCTTATTCTTATCGACTCTCATTGAACAACCAATAATAATCTTTAAACCCTCATCAAATCTATTGCTCTCTCCATGCAGGTCGCTCGCTCATCCGCTAGCCAGGCAACTTACCCTGGTAGCGGGCAAATTATCAGGAAGGCGTATTTAAAGATAGGTTTCTCCAAAACGACCACAGATGTAATGGTTGAGTCGGTTACCGAATGTACACGCAAGCAATATAATTCCAGTTTACAAAAATGGTGCAATTTTTGCAATGAAACACAAATTTGTGTTTTACGCCATCAACTGTTAATGTTCTTGATTTCCTTCCTAACCAATTCAATAAAGGGGCTTCTTACGGGACAGTGAACTCAACACGTTCTGCCATCTCTCTGATTTTTGGAACCGTTTCAATCCATACTTTAGGTTCATTTAGAGACCATTTATCATTTTGGGTTCCATTTCAGCAAGAGAGGTTTCTTTTTGTTGCAGCTCCTTTGGAACCAAAAATTGGTTCTAATAGAAACCCCAGTTTTTTCTGTGTAGTTTTGACCTTCTGGGAAAATTCTCAAAAAAATTCTCATCAAAATGAATTAGATTCATCAATACACTTCATTAATTCGGATCACGATACCTGACAGAATTAAAACTTCACGTTAGAATAATTTCCAACCTCTACCGACGTTACCTTTTCTCAAGGAAAGACCTAGCATCTGTGTGACTAACACACTTTTACCCTACATCTCAAGAACCAAAGAGATTCAGCGAAAAGAAGACAAATTATTTATTGGTTTCAAAAAACCGCATAGACCAGCGTCTCCACAGTCCCCATATCGATGGATTAAATCCTGCCTTTTCCTAGCAGGCATTTATACCAAAACATTCTCAGCGTACAGTACCAAACATGCGGCAAAATCATCCGCTGCCTTGCAGGGTGTGGACGTTGACACTATACATCGAACAGCAGGGTGGTCAGATAAGTCAAATGTCTTTGCGCGATTTTACAATCGTCCTATAGTATTAGACCAAACTAAATTCGCTAGAACCGTGTTCGGTAATAAGGAAAAGAATTAACAATTTATGTCTTGAATTATTCTTTTTGTCCACCCCATTTATTTTTCCTCAAGAAAATAAATGCTGGCTTTAAATCAACGTGAAAATTGGATTTGTCTCTAAACATCTACAATTTTTAAATCTTGAAGACGAGGCTTTAATATAATTAAACGATCAAACGAACTTAACTGTATGTGAAGTTCGATCGTGATTATATGAAAGCCTCGTCGAGAGATGTAGTCTCTCTCTCTCTCAAAATTTGTGTCTAGCATAGATGCGTCTTGCGATGTTGCCACCTTTCTCTAATGCCTCTGATCCATTAAGAGATCGATTTCCATCACTTTGAAAATCTATAATAAGAAGGGTTGCGCTTGAGTCTTTCCTCGAAAGGATATGATCCGCCACAATGAACAGGTTGGCTGTGGTTTTGTCTCTGAGGATCGAACCAAAAAGCCATATTAAATAAGACGATGGACTTACCTTTGCCCAAAAAACGTTGGACTTTTTCGTTCAATTTTTTAATTTTCCGTAAAATGGCTTCTCTGTCATCGTCGTTGTCATCCTTATGACTTCTTTTCTTATGTCTTCCCATTTCAGATGAAAATATTTCGTCAAAAAAGGAAAAATTATTTCTTACGGCGTGATTCACTTGAGCACAAAGAAAGCAATGAAGATAGCTGAGTTTGCGGTATGGGAAGTAAACCTTTTTGTTTTTGGCTCTTAACATGTGATTACACCTGGCTGCGAAGCAGACTACTACAAGTTTTAACTCTCTCGACGAGGCTTTCATATAATCACGATCGAACTTCACATACAGGTAAGTTCGTTTGATCGTTTAATTTTGACCTATCACTTACGGTTTACGCGATATTTATTAAAATAATTACAATAACGGTAATTTATGTTTGGAACGTTCCAGTGGAAGTTTCCTAAGCGGCGGACATGATACGCGTTCCGGGAACGTTCCAGGGATGGTCCGTGCTAGGGGGGGGGGGGGTACATAAAATTAATAAAATAATACCTAAGTTATAAAGGTATGATGAAAAATAGCGTGCACAACTCGGGTCGAAAGGCTATATGATTGCAACAAGTGTGAGTGCTGCTCCTTGCCATCATAGCCTTTCAACCCTAGTTGTGCAATATACTATTTCTGACTCAGGGGGTCTCAAAACTTCGAGATTTGAAGGAATCTGAGAAATTAATTTTTCACATAAAACCAATACCTTCTCATTGAGATGAAGTTGTAAAGAGCAATCAAAAAATTTTTTATTTATTTGAACGTTCAGAATTTTAAGCACGTTCATAAATGTTGTTAGTTATATTTGTACCAGACTTTTAAACAATTGATTCATATTGTTTAACTCTAACATGAATGGACTAAATGTTTGTTTTTGTTGCAGGTAATGTACAAGCCACTTTGATCCAGAAAATTATACTGAAGTAAAGCCAGTTCTACAATGATTGCGAAGATTTTGCGAGAAAGCTCGGCGTAAAATTATTCTGTGCAGGATGGTACTACGTGACCGGATATCTGTTTGAAAATAGTAGAAGAAGTATAGTACACGAAGTCACGCACACGGAATTGCATCAATGTGTCGAGGAAAATTATGTTTGCAAGTCCGGGAATCCATTGTAGGTTCGTACAACGCTACATCCCTTCCTTCTTCGCGAAAGTCTTGCATTTCCTTTTTACTCAGAACAATATCATTCGAAGTACAAATCGTAATGTGGGTCTGTTTATACGATTGATTCTAAATCTAGTAGTGGTTCCTAGTAGTTATCCGTCGCAACCTAGAGACAAATTGCTCAGAAAGCTCACTTTGTGCTACCAGAAAATTAAATCTATAATTTGCTACACGATAATTATAGTGGAAGTAATAAGTTTGACAGAAATATCGACACTTCTGTTTTATTTGCATATTCATAATAATAATGTGTGTGTGTGTGTGTGCACACGAGGGTTTGGACGGCTTGTCGTTGTGATTTCATCGTGCCCTGTAGCCATCCATCTCACGGCCATGAGACGTGGCCATAGGTGTGATTTACCGCTGTTATACTGGGAACTGGTGTCGTTTTTAGATGACGGTTGCGCCCAGTGGGATCCTACGGTGTTTTTTTAATCCTTTTTTTTTTAATTATATATATAATTAAAAAATAAGGTCAAACAACCACCGCAGGGTCCCACTGGGAGCAACTGCCATCTAAAAATGATACCGGCTCCCAGTAGGACCGCGGTAAATCACGCTCATAGCCACGTCTCACAATCGTGAGATTGGCAGTGGTGGTGGTATGTGTGTGTCTATACATAAATAAATAAGGTTAAAAACCATCGTAGGATTCCAATGGGAGCAACTGCCATCTAAAAATGACACCGGCTCCCAGCAGGACCGCGGCAAATCCCACTCATGGCCACGTCTCACAACCGTGAGATGGGTGGCTACAGGGCACGATGAAGTCACAATGATAAGCCGTGTAAACCCTCGTGTGTCTTGAGGATACGAAGCAAGTTAAGGATGACAGCTTTCTGCATCCATCTCGCAAGTTCCTTGGCATATTTTTGGCACGCGGATATGGCTTTAAGGTTACGAACCAGTGATAGTTTCGCACATCTGAGAGCACCGATCACAAGGACAATTACTTTAACCGAATATTTTGGGTACAGTCGTTGCAGCTCCCTTTTAAGATCTTGATACCTCTCATCCTTTTCTTTCTCCTTGGCAGTGATATTGTAGTCGGCCGGAGCCGAGAATTCGATCACGAATATAGTTCGTTTCTCCAAGTCTTGAAGAACGATGTCAGGCCTCGAGTGCGCAACGGAGACTGCTGTCCGAAAGGCGTAGGTCCAGAAAATTTGGCACTTCCACTTCTGAACAATTGACTCTTGTCTCCCTCGGAGCTTTCGGCAGGACAGGATCGCGGCCAACACCGTAAGAGCGACAAAGATGGTATAAAGCACTCGCAGGGCTCCATTATGTCTGCAAAGATACGACGGTCCCGCGTGAGTGGGACACCCGGATAGTATGTGTTCTAGGTTCTTAGCGTGTGCATGACACGCTCTGCATCTATCGCTGGGAACTTCTTGACTTAAAATACGGTCAAGGTATACTAAGGTGGAAATGACACCATCATGGCATGCGAAAATGAAACCTGCTGTACCTGAATCAAGTCCTGATGATCTGAGGAAAGCAAAAGTTTGCTCCTTCGACAAGGACTGTGTTTCTACATTTCTGTGAAAGTTTCCGCGCATTTTCTTGTCAAGCAGTTGTTGGAGGAATTTTTCAGCCTCTGCCTTCTTTACTTCAGCTTTTAGATGTGCAGCATCTAGATGGAGTAATGCACTTTTCTCACTCCTGATGTTAAAATGCAGGCCAAGGGTCTCAGCCGCCTGCTCAATGGCTTTGTAAAGGAACGGTCCTGTGCCAATCATCTCGTGTTTCCTGACCATTTTTAGGAAAGGATCTCTGTCATCTGTAACGATGTAAGCTGTACTTAGAACGATTTGATATTGAAGACATTGGAGATTCAGAAGTCCGCCTTGACGACTTGAGATATATAATCGCGGAACGGACGAATTGATATACAAGCTCTTGTCTTATGTATATACATGATCTTACGTGTGGCGATATCAAGGGCCGTAAGCTCGTTCTTCGTCCATTGAATCACCCCAAACGAGGAGAGCAGAACCGGGACGGCAAGCATGCTAGTCGCAGATACGTTCCTCAACGCCGACAGATTTAAAAAGATGCCCAGATATGTATAGGTCTCTCCAGTTTCAAGGTGTCTAATAACATTTATATCCACAAGCCAAGGGTATAGTGCGTCCTAATGAGGTGAATATGCGAGCCAGATGTAGATGTGTAGAAGTAAACTTCTTCCATCCGAAGTTCTTGATTACATCTGATCCTGCAACAGAAAAGTTCTTCGTAGCCGTAAGTGCTTTTTTCACCTCTACCTCGTCTCTACCTCGTTGGGCTTGGGTGGATTTTTGACAGAAACAGGGAGATTGCTGGAGAGGCGCGATGGGTCAGCGAGAAACTGTTGATTCTCCCTGACCCATCTCTCTCTCTCTCTCTCTCTCTCTTCTGCGTTCTCCTCCTTGCGTCAGATAACACCCGTATTTCGTCAACAAGATGCTGCTTGATTGTCAGCGGCTTTGACTTATTCAGTCTGTGATTGTAGGTCCTCAATTCTTAGGCGAACTTTCGAACCCTTTCCGTGAACGGTCTACCAAATGTTATGTAGTCAATTACACATTGAACACGAGACGCATTCTGTCTTGCCCATCCAATCTTCTTGTTCAGTTGATGCAAGCGTCTTTTGGTCTTGAGCGCATAATGAATGTATCTGTAGGCGATACCAACTGCCGAGCGTGCAAGCAAGAGCCAGAAACACTTGGACATGTTCTAAGTGGATGCTCAAAAAATGCATGCTGTGGGTACATAGGGAGACACAATGTGGTTCTAAAAGTGTTATATTAACATACGCGATTGAATTCTCGGCAGCAGCCGATGGTAATATCACGACAAAGGAGAACGAAAAACAGGCAAAATATCAAGCACTTCTTTTCGAGCTTAGCAGGCTGTACCAAGGATACAAAGCTCGTCTTGTAGTTCTCATAATCAGCTGCCTAACGACATGAAAGCTTTATTTCTCAGCCAGCTCAACAAGATTCCGGCTTGCCAGCATCAGGCTCAGTCCATCGCGAACCGGATGCAAAAGGCTGTTCTTCTGGGATCTATTCCTTTGGTCCGCCAATACTGTTCTTCATTACATTCTACAATGATTGGTAGCTCTAAAAAAGTATCCAGAGGTGAAACCTTCATCTCTATCTGTCCCGTCTGCCGCGTTAGGTCATCCGCGGCTAGAGACCGGAATCCAAGGAACAGTATTGTACGAAGTCCCTTGCGTAAATTTCTCGCTCTTGCTTACCTTCCAGGACAGAAGGAGCAAGAGTGGATGACGTACACGTTCCGGTTGCGTCGGGATTGGTTGCTTCAAGGAACCATGATCATAGCTTCCGGAGCCTACATCTTCTCATAATAATTTTTTAAAAAGTTTCAATTGAAATTAAAATGAAAAAATTATTTATGAAGATGGTAGCTCAAAGAAAGCATCCAGGGGCGACTTTTGTCACCTCGAACGCTCGCCACCGCTGTGTAAGGATAACAGCGGTAAAAGACAAACTACAAACTACACCATTCTCCTAGTTTTGTAGCTACAACATCATGGCAAAAGATTTCGAAAATCGTATTAAATTAATTCAAACATCCTCATCTCATTAGTCAACTTGACTTATTTTTAGTCCGTGGCTGACGATGAAAAACCGGGTTCACCCGAGAGCAAGTCTAAAAAAAATAATATTTAAAAAATTAATAATAATAACATATAATAATAGATTAAATATATAATAAATAAGAACAACAATAATAGCGACACCTCATACCGATGGTGTTCTCGCGTTGACGTGCCGGTAGGGCTTGAGCTTTCCTCTCATGACTTTGACGGCTATGTTAGCGGTAGCACTGCTACTGATAGGGTTTCCCATGCCAGACAGGCTGAGAAAGGAAAAGAAGGGTCTAAGAGGAACACTGAAACCCATAAATTATCATGGAGCGTCTGTTACTGATTTTTAAACGCTTGTCGCTTTCCGCCGATCGTCGGGCGCCCCTGGAGCCACCGTTCGGGCCACAGCATGCGGGACGTTGGTGATAGTGAGCTGCGAGACGGCCGGACAGATCTCACATCTGCGACAAACGGTAAACAGTGAAACATCAACTGTGTCTGTTGAGGATGCTTTGGCTAGCGTTAGCAATTTACAGCGAACTACTTCAACAGAAATACCGCGTGAGAGCATCAAGTGGAATACCACAATGAAAGAGGAAGTGGTGCGTCTCTACTATAAAAGTGCGAATTTTGAAACCAAATGCGAAAAAGGATACAAGTTCAGGACAAAGTTTGCTGCGAAGTATCATAACAAACAGAAAGTTAACATATTGTTATATGCTTTGCAATAGCAGTTCGAGCAGGCACAGATTGGACAACGACAACAATTCAATGATATGTATGACCTGAATCGTATCCGGTTAAAAACGCATAGCTTTCAAGTAAACAAGAAAATTTTAGTTAAAATGCGGCCAAATTTCTTTCATTTATTGAAGAAACTCAGAATTAGATCAATTTAATTTTTAAAAAAATGATCTACTCACTATACAAGAGATCTCGGTTGGAATTTCTCAGCTTATGACGTTAAATTCAACAATTTTGTTTAATATTGGAATTTAAGCTGTGCCAATTGTTGATAATGAAAATTGTTGACAAATTAAAATTTTTAAACAGGTAATTTCAATGAAGGGTGTGATAACTTATTCAATTGAATCAAATTATTGTTCAAAGATGGATCGTACAGAAAATCGCCTACTTTATATATCTTTAAAGTAGTTTGTGTGAACTGAAATGATCGTTTTGGATTTTTGTTCATTTATAAGCTGCGATAGATAATCAGACATTCGCCTTTAGTGTTTTCGTAAGGGTAAAAGGTTCTTTAAATGAGTGATGTGTAAGAACTCCTTTCTATAGAATGTAACTCTGTTTATAAGTGGATTAAGCACCCGTCATACAAATTTTGACTCGGTCATGAACAAAGAATCGATAATCAGTTTAAAAACTCTTCTTTTGGGTCAGAAAGGAAATGACATTTGTATCTACCAGATGATATAATGTTCCTCATAAAGTAAGTGAATTGTCCGACCGCATATGCGCGTTGGTCACTAACCAGGAGTTGCTTCTGTTGTCCAGTAGAAAAGGCAGTAAAGGTTAGACAATTAAACTTCTTCAAGAACAAATAATAGAGTCCGTGTTTTATGAAAGGCTCTGCAGCGATAGTTCGGGCTATTACTGAATGGATAAAATTATGATAATAATTCAATGGATCGTATGGCCTGAAGCGCGTTTAGCTAAAAAACGCAAAATTATATAAAAAGGGTAATATGATGTATCTAGTTATAGGTATACTGTGAGTAGAAGTTAAAATCATAAACGCTTGTTAAAATTTGAAAAGATTATGATGAGTGAATCTGTTGTAAGAATTCCATCTACGGGTGATCAATCCGCAAAAGAAAAATCTCACCATGGATTTAAACTCGTGTTTTGCTAAAATGTGAGGAATTTTGAAGAAAAGACAATTGAAAGATGTAAAGGGATGTGTCTTGCGTTTAGAAAACTTTTTTTTTATGCTACAGTTTCCATTTGTTTATAAAATTGCAAGCAATTGTACTTTGAAGTATTTAATTTATGGAATGTCTAAAAAAAGGGTTTGGAAATCAGAAAAAGGGCATGAATTTTCCGAATTGATGAATTAATACCACTTTGTTCCCTTTGTCTGATAGGATTTCAAGACGGTTGTATTTTATGATAAATTTTCGAATTTAGAATTTTAAATCCAAATTGGAATTTGATTTGAAATGTTGTTAGTTCGCGAACGGTGGTAAACACGATTTTTGAATGATGATGACGTTGTATCATGCACTTCGAACTTTTCCTTGCCCCGAAGGTGACCGTGCAACGTATCTAAGAAGGACTTATACTCTCGAGTGCCGATGAAATAGCTATCTTAAAACTACACTGCAGATATAGAAAAACTCAATTTTGATCACTTCACATGATATTTGATTGGATTCAATTTTTATTCACGATTAAAATTCAAATTATGCAAATGCGTTAGTAATCTTCTGGCATGTAACCAAGTATTAACACGAGAAAAGTATACTAATTTGATGAACGGATGTTTAAACATACCTAAAATCACATTTTTTATCACACGCGGCAAGAGCGAATCTTGTTATACAAAAAATATTGGGCCATCTGATGATAACTATAGTGCAGTGACGATTACCAGTGCATTTACCTTAATTGGTATTATTATAGACAGTACATTGCATCAATAAACAATTAAAAATGTATATATATTGTTATTATTTATAAAATAATCAATATTTACTTTACGTATTATTATAACAAACTTTATTTTTATGATATACTGTACGAAAATCATGCTTTTTCTGTAGGGGTACCCGGCTACCCGGGTGGCTCAGCCGTGCTCTTTATTTCAATTGCAAAATATTTCAAGCTAAAAATTTCTAAAAATATGTGCAATGAAAATTTCGATAGAGAATCTGTTCAATCATGTAGATTCGAGAAGCATTCGGCCTATCTTTATTATAAAAAAAGTTATTTAATAAAACGTATGCCGATGGGTACCCGGGTGCCCGGGTGGCAACACAAGGGTGAAGAAAAATTTTCATGAGAGACAATTAAAGTTTAAAATGTTTTTAAAATTAAAAAGTACGATATAAAACAATAAAAACGGTATTTGTAGATATGTTAAGTTTTTACCTCAATACTGTTAAAAAATATTTGCCAATAAACATGTTTGATAGTATAATAAAGGTTATAATTAAAAAAAGACTTTTCCCCATGGTCAATCATTTTGAATATTATTTCAAGTCATTAATAGAATAAATACAAAATTTGTCTAGAAGTAGCATTCCAAGGGATGAGAAACTTTTTTCTATTTAAATATAAGCACATTTGTATACTTTTCATATATTTGACATGCTCTTCTCGAACAATTTGTAGGTTCTATTATCCTATTTACTAATGTACCAAAACTCACAAACATACAGTAGAAAATAAATAAAAACGGAATTATAATATTATTGAAAATTGTTTTTCAATGATAAAAAAACATTATATGCACTTCAAACGCGGAACGAACACGGACCGAACATTAGCCTCAAATTAGCAAAGCAACACGTGGTGAAGTGGTAATGATGTAACCCACAGGGTGGTCAAATCATGTGTCGATCATATGTTTTAAAAGATTTGTATCAGGGTTGTAACTATACACACATGGATAATTAATGATTGAAAAAGCAACATTTAATATTTAAATACAATACATTATACTGAAAATGTTAATCTTCGCACATTTCATACTGCTTTCAATCATTATTTTGTACATAATGTTTGTTTGCAGCCCTGCCAAACCAATTTAGCTTTTTTATTATACTCCCCTTTATTATTGCTCAGAATTGTACAATATTTTACCAAGCGACGCAAAATGATCTATTTATTCATGCTATAATAAAAACTCAAAATCGAACAAAAATACTTAGAGCTGTATACGGACAGAACGTGAGTTGGAGCTGTATACGGGCTGAACCAGAACTGAAGCCAACTGCCGTGGAGCCGTCGAAATGAGAAGGGGTTTTTAAACTGCGTATCATTTCCCGGTGAGAAGGCTTGCACTGAAAAGTATTTAAAAATTTCCTGTTCAATGGTGAAGTGAAAATTATTAAATCCTTTTCGATAACGTTTTTGGCTTCTCGTGTTCTGAATTTCCACAGCAGTAGAAGTTATCTCTTAAACTGAATCTCTTTCTGTACCCAGTGGCGACAATATTTTTCTGAATACTTTTGGATATCCCAAATCAACCATGAAATGGAAAATTTTTATTCCCTTTTAAATTGGCACATTTCACTGTTTTTTACCGTTTTTCGAATAATGTGCTTAAAAGCATTTAAGAACACAGTATTAGTCATTTTACATTGTCAAGAATGATTGAACGAAAATGTTGTTTTTAATTGATTTCAGGTTACATTTGACAGCTTACATCGGCTTTGAAAGGGAGCGGAATCTAAATATTTTCGCTGCCTAATTGGGGATTATAAAAAGTACAGAAACGGCATTTCTATGTCTTGAAATTCTTAATACCTTTGAATACCGGGTTCCTGTAGGTTAAATCTCTTGAAGGGTCTGGTAGCACCATATTCTGTGCTTCCTCACTGAGAAACATAAACTCGGTACTAAATGTATTATTTCACACTTTTTTCTACATAAATCGACTGCTTTAAACATTTTTTCTTGCAATTCGATGAAAAATATCTTTTTCATGACGTGCAAAAGAAAACATGGTGATAGATCCACTGTGACCAGAAGACTTTGAAAGTTAGAACAATTTATCGTCTCACAAAAACGTTAAATTTTCATTAACTATTGACTCCGTGCGTAACACATTCGAACTACATTCGATGTTCAGTGACACTAGTGACGCACATATTCGTAGTTAATATAAAATCCTTTCTATCGTATTTGCATCATGTAGGACCAAGCCCCCCAAGCCACCATGCATTTCACGTGTCAAAGTTTTTGAATAAGAAAGTACCTTCTCAATCCCTACCGCGGTGCCACATTCGCCTCAACACAGGCAAAACCCTTATCAGTGATGATCGTTAATATATGTTTGCGACTGTCTGTCATTTGCTGTCCCTTGTGGTTATATATTTAAATTATGATTATTATTTAGATTCTGTGAAAAATTATTTAGTGTCATCGAAAGTAACTGTTTATTTCATACGTCTTGTCTTCTCTGGCAGTTGGTCTCTTCTTCTCCAGAAGTTATTATACTTCAATATGCATAATACTTCAGATGTTTAAAAATATCATACCAATATGATACATATCCAATAAAATGATTGTAAAAATATTAATTAACTTTCTACAGTTATTGTCGAAGACTCTAATCATTTCTTTATAAAATAAAAATAATCATAATTGAAATATGTGACCCCAAATGACAACAAATGACAGACACTAACAAACGTATAACGATCATCACTGATGAGGGTTTTGCCTGTGTTCAGACTGTTGAGGAGAATGTGGCGCTGCGATAAGGATTAAGAAGCTACTTTTTTATTCAAAACCTTTGACACGTGAGTAGATAAGGTGCACTATGGAGAATTTGGAGTGGGGGGTCCGCCATGTTGTGTACTATGGAGAATTTGTAGTGGGGGGTCCGCCATGTTGTGTACTATGGAGAATTTGGAGTGGGGGTCCGCCATTTTGTGTACTATGGAGAATTTTGTCGCTTAGTTTTACGAGTACTACAACATATATGAGAACGAAGAAAATCGGAGGGGGACACCTACCTAGGGTTCCTTTAAGTCATTTAGAGTATTATTCAGCGGTCTCCCTTCATCAAGAAATGAGACAAGAAATAGAAATAAGGTTGACGGATCATAATCCTAAAAGGAGTATGGTCGGCCGGCAACATAAGTAATAATCCGAAGACTTAAGTTATTTTGGGTTTATTTGATTAATTATGAATCTTAAAATACTTTATGCTATAAAATGAAGAAGAGTCGGTTAAAAACTCTATGCTTTTTTAAATTAAAAACATTAATTTAGTAATGCACTTTTCAAGATTTGGTGGCAGGTTAAACCACAAGTAAAAATATCTAAAAACTTTATTGAAGGGTTCCAATTTTTAAAAAGGTTTTTTAAAATATAAGCTGTGATTTAACAACAGACGCTGGACAATTTCTAGAATCTTGTTTTATTAAATTTTATTAGGGCTTATAAAGACAGCAACTGTTTTTTTTAATTTTGTGATTATATTTTCACGTGTAACTTGCCGCCAAATCTATAAAATTGCATCGTTAAATCTAATGGCTATTGCAGGAAATAAATAAAAATAAAATAAATCCGTCCGAGCAGACAGCGGAAAGCGCCCTCAAAGCAGGCAGTAATCCGATTTTATTTATCTTCGAAGCTTCCAGCATAGTAATCTAAAACAAGATATTTCCTCACTTTTCTGAGTTTTTAGCAACTTATATAAAAAATATCGCAATTCCACGTGTTAAGAGCTGAAATTTGAGCTGCCCCTGAAGAAAATCGGAGTTAAAGAAAATCTTCTTATGGAATGATGATCTTCAAATATGTAATATTCGTATATATTCGATAAATAATAACTTATTTGTGCGAATTTTGGATATTTGAACTTCTGTATTATTTTCTTCTCATACATGTTTTCCCTAGTTTTTGCTATCTTCAGTCACTTTTGCTTCCTCATAGAGGGAGGTTTGCAATGACCTAAATTTTCAAATATATATTTTTGACATATTTCGATATAATTTCGACCGCAGGAGCTGGAAAATAAAATTTGTTAAAAGCGTTCGTGTGCGTGTATCTTTTTTCTGTTCATCATATCTCGAAAAGTAAAAGAGCTACGATCAAGAAATTTGCATGAAGTGTAGCTCCGATTGATATTCAGGTCTGATAGAATTTTGAACAAGGTCGACCATTTAGAAGTAGTTTTTTATTGCGATCAGAGATTTAAAAAGAAAATGTTTACCTTGTTTATATAAGAAAAACTTTTTTGATATTCAAAATGCAACAATACGATATCTAGTGTATTTGTTTGCGTCTCTGAGACGCATCGATCGACCTATTGTTGCAACTTTTATGACCTACTAGTACCGATTTATGAAGTTTCAAAAAATGGTTTATTCTGTTTATATGAGAAAAACTTTTTTGATATTCAAAATACGACAATATTATATTCAGTGTATTTGTTGGTCTCCTTGACACGCATCGATTGACCTATTGATCAACATTTTATGACCAACCAATACCTATTTATGAATTTAAAAGAAATGGTTTAATTTGTTTATATGGGATTTAAAATTTTTTTTTTTTTATTCAAAATACGACAATATTACATGCAGGGTATTTGTTCGCGTCCTTAAAACGCATCGACTGACCTATTGATGAGCCTTTTATGACCCAACAGTACCGATTTATGAAGTTTAAAAAAAGTTTATTCTGTTTATGAGAAAAACTTTGTTCTTATTAGGAGTACTACAATACTATATCTGACATGTTTGTTTGCGTTTTCGAGACACGTTGAATGACCTACTGATGAACCTTCTATAAACTCTTATGATCTAGCAATACCGATTTATAAATTGAAAAAAATGTTTCTTATTTTGTTGCTATAAGGAAAACTTTTTTAATATTGGGAATACAAATATAATGTACATAATATATTTTTTCGCGTCTTCGAGATGTATCGATTGCCAAAATTAAGAACTTTTCATGATCTACCATAACCTACCAATATCGTTTTTAAATTTTTCAACAAAATTAAGTTTCCTTGTTTCTAAGAGGATTGTTCGCGTCTTCGAGACACGTGGATTGATCTTTTGACGAACTATTTTTTAAATTGAAATATAAAACTACCGTAGGTTAAAAAGTTGTTCATTGTAACATAATACATCAATTGACATTTTGGTGGGTTCTCTGATTTTTTTTAAATCAAATTTTCGGAAAGACAGAAACATAAGCTTGAAAAATATTGAAAGTATCCATTTTTTTTCTTTTGTTAGGGAAAACCTCCCTCTATGAGGAAGCAAAATGCTCACAAAATGAGCACAAATGAGTACAGCCTTAGTGAATACGTCCATAGTAATTCGCAGCCGTATTTACACTTAATATAGCCTTTATGTCTATACCCCCCCCCTGTCCCTAGAGTAGATAAGTAACTTAGTTTTTACGTTAGACAAATAAAAGAGTATTTATGGTATACTTGCACATTATTTTCTCGACATGTCACTATTTTTTTACGGACTTCCAGCTTCCTAGAGATTTTGTGTTTATTTAACTCTGATAACTCTACTACTTGCAGCACCATACTTGTGTCCATATGTCATTTAACTCTGAATAAAATACCACTTACTCGAATTTTAGGTAAAATTTGTATGATTTGTATTTATTGGAAATAAGGAGTTGAACAACAATTTACAAATATAGTATGCAAGGATTTGCATATTTTTCATGATAGGATGATTGATGATTCTTCAAATGACACTGATTAATGCTAGACAATATTTTAATTAATACCGTAATTACATTTTCAACTCTTTTTACCTTTTCCAAATCCTTTTCCTTTATTACCTTTATTACCTTTCAATCGCTTCCTGACTCCGAATGATTGTTCTGTATCGTCATCCTCGTCATCATCTTGGTTCTTTTTCCTCTTTCCGCCCTTCTTACTTTCTTCCATATCTTTCAGTTGCTGAAAAATATCATGTAACCTTAGTTAATTCTCTTTTGAAATAGCTAAACCTTTTCAATTTTAAGTACTAAATAAAGGCGTCATATCCTACAGGTTAAGAAAATTGAGATTTTTACATCATTGGACTAGTCACAAAAAGCTGTACCTAATGGTGCTAATAAAAATTGAAAGGAGGATGCCAATGTCATATGGGATTTTGGGCCCAGAACGCCCAGATCTCAAAAGTTTGTAAAGTTGTTATACTTGGTCCGGCAAACAAAAAAGTCAATAGATGTAACCCCCAAAATTGTGCCGTTTCTAAGATTCCCTTTTCTAAATACTTTGGTACTCCTTCCTTTTTTATCATCTTATACCATTTATTATATTTTGATTCCTCAATCAGTCTCCATCTTTCCATTAATTGTCTTTTCCTAACCCTTCTCTCCAATTCCTCATAGCTTACTCCATTCCCCTCTCCTATATCTCTAGCACTAAAAAACTCCCTCCTTTCTTCTTCCCATCTTGTGAGTTCTACCACCCTTCCTCTCCTTTCTTCTACCTCCTTCAAACACTTTTTCTCTAACTCCCCTCCCTTCCCGTCAATCAACTTCGTCTCAAATCGTCATGCTCTCTTACCCGGTCTAGTACTTAATTTACTCCTCTGTGCTTCTTTTCTCGCCATATATCCAGGCGTCCCCCAGTCTACTCCTAACGTCCACCTTATATACCTTTCTTGTAAACTCTCAATCTTTTTCCTTTCCTTCCACCCCCATATCTCCGCTGAATAACCTAATACCGGCCATACGAACGTATCAAATAACCACATTCTCCTTCGCCAATCTTTCTTGAACCTTCTTTTTCCTATTCCCCATAACTGCTTCATTATCCCTGCCGTTTTTTATCCTTTCTCTTATATGAGCTCTATGATCTCCATTCAATTGCAAAGTATAACCCAAATACTTAAACTCCTTTACTTCTTCTAACTTTACTCCCTTCCATGTCCCAGTCCATTCTTTCTTTCTTCCCCCACGTTTTCTAAACCTCATTATCTTTGTCTTTTCTACATTTGAATTCAATTTTTTCCCATCTCAATATTTCTCCAATCCTGTAATTAAGCCCGTCATCCCTTCTTCATCCTCTGCCATCAACACTATAGCGTCCACGTATGCCAGTGTATATATCTTTTCCTCTCCCATCCTAACTCCTCCCCATCCCTTTCTCTTAGTTTCTTCTTCTAAATCTAAGATTAATATATTAAATGAAAGTGGGCTCAGAGGAGATCCTTGCCTTACTCCTGTCACTAACCAGAAACAATCTCCTACTTGCTCTCCTACCCTTACCCTGCTTCAGTCTCTCTGAAAATTTCCGATACTCTCTTTATGAAGCCCTCTCGTATACCCTTTTTCACCATAACTTTTTCCATCTCGACTCGGTCCAAGCAGTCCAACGCCGCTTTTAAGTCTACGAATATTGCTATCATTGCCCCTTTCCCCCTTTCAATCTTTTTATTTATCAGATAATTCAGAAAATATATTGTCCATCATCCCCATCTGTTTTCTAAACCCTGTCTGATTCGGTGGCTCTATCTTTTTTCCTGAACTTCTTACTTCAATCTCTCCGACAAAACCGTTACATGTACATTATACAATTTTGGCATCAGCGTCACACCCCTATAATCTTTGACCTTCTCCCCTTTGCCTTTCTTCAATATCGATACCACTACTCCTTCTTTCCATAACTCTGGCCACCCCTCTCCTCTCCATACTCTATTACACATTATCCAGGCCCATTCCTTTAGTTGTGTCCCCCCATATTTCCAGACTTCATTTGAAATCTCAACTATACCAGATCCTTTCCATCTTTCATTATTCCTAACACCTTGACTATTTCTTCCCTTGTTATGCCTTTTTCCTCATCTCTTTCCCTACCATATTTTTCTCCTTTCCTAACTTTCTCTCTACCTCTCCTAGCAAATCCATAAAATATTTTTTCCATTCGACCATTGCAATATCCTGGTTTACTCTTTTTCTTCTTTTTCTCTCTCTATTTACTACTTTCAAAACCTCTTCTTCCGTCCTAGCCTTCTCCGCCTCTTCCTCAAACCTTTTATTCTCCTCTTTCTTTTGATCACACAACTCAGTATACTCTTTATTTTTTCTCCTATGTTCTTCTCCACTACTTTTCTCCATTTTCTTAATTCCTTTCTGACCTCCTTCTTTTTCTCTTTGCATTCCTCATCCCATCCATTTCTATCCGCCCCCCCCCCCTTACTAACTTCTTCTTTGCTTGTACTTTCTAATCCTCTTTTTATTTCTCCTATCATTATTTTCATCTCCTCATCCACACTTCCCTCTCCCATTATGATATTTCTAACCTTTTCTTTGAATTGTTCTTTTCCTTCCATTGACCAATCCCCTTTTTCAGCTCTTTTTACCTTCGCTTCCTTTTTATCCATATCGTTATTACTTTTTTCTCCCTCTAATGTCACTATTACGGGAAAGTGATCCGAATCTATGTAATCCCCCACCCCTAGTTTCTTGCCTTTCTCTCTTACCTCATCGTCCAATATAACATAATCAATTACCGTTCCCCTTTCACCTCCTGAGCGTGTATATTCCCCTTTCTTATCTCCCTCTATATTTCCGTTTGAGATAAACCATCCCAGCTCCTCCAAGCTCTTTAACAATTTCTTTCCCTCCCCATTCAGTATCTTGTCTTTGGATTTTCTTCCTCGCTCTCCCCCACCCCCATTCCCTTCCTCCTCTATCTCCTGTTCTCGCATTGAAATCTCCCCCTATTATAAGCCTAACCTCTTCTTTATTTTTTTCCATAATTTCTTTCATCTTCTCTGATTTCACCTGCATATCCCCGTTCACATAAGCCCCCACTCTCTTCCACTTCTCTCCTCCCATATTTACCTTTTTCTACTATTATTCCTCCTTTTTGCTATTTTCTCCCTATCCTTCCCTATTATACATTCGTTCCTTACTCCCTTCACCATTCCTCCCATTGCTCTGCCTTTTTTATTTTTCTCTTTGCATGTTGGACTTGCCATTTGTAACCTCTTGGCAAACTTCCCCTTACTCTTTCCCATCCCTTTTCATCTAGCCACGTTCCCATCATTACTATCACATCCCATTGTGCCAAATTTCTCATAAATTTCCTATCCTTTCTCTCCAATCCTGCTATATTCCAGTAACATATCCTCCATTCTTCCCTACTTTCTTTCTTCGTCTCTTTTTTTTCCTTGCTATTTCTTATTTTCCTATCTCCCGTTCCTTTCTTTCCTAGTTTCCCGGCACTACTAACTCTTCTCTTTCTTCATCCTAATCCCACCATACACCTTCTATCTGTATTCTGCCATACTTAACCCACATTCTTTTTCCCTCACGTATTTCCTCATCTGCTAATTGCCTCAACTTATACTGCATATTCCTTTCTATCCATTCCAAATTATCCTCTCTTCTCTCCGTGCCTCCATATAACAACCTCTTCTTTTTCATCACTTCCCTCTTATGTTCCCATTTCTTTAGTTTCACCAGCACCATTTTTTCTCCTCTTCGCGTTTCCTTTCCTACACTTCGCATTTCCTCTATCTCTACTTTAGCATCTATCCTTTTTAATCAAATTCAAGAAAACTTGTATTTCAATCTATGATAAAAACTTATCTTTTTGTAATTTTTTCTTAAATCCAGTAAATGATTTAATATCTTCTTTCTACAAAAATTCTTCTTAATCACTTTGAACAAAATTTTAAAAAAATTTCTTCTTAATATATTCACTGATTTTAGAAAACAAGTCTTTCTCGTTCAAGGATAAAAAGTAACATTAAAGATTATTTTTATAAATAATAAAGTAGAACTCCTAAATAATTGAAAAGTAGTAGACTTATCCTTTCGTATACACAGTATACGTATTCTATGAATATTCTTAAAGTATTCAAAGAATCTTCCTTGACCACCATTATTGCAGGTATCAAGGGTGATGCTTTCATATATGGAAAGTCTTAGATTAATGTGAATAAGTCATATATGAAACAAACATCTGGCAACCAAGTGTCTAGCTTGTACCGGAATGCCATAAGCTTCAATTTTCAAAGTTTTAAATTCAAAAGTCCTTCACTTTGAGTGTTTAAATTTCCGGTTAAGTTTTTATAACTTTAGAAAAACAAATTTCAATTTTTTAGAGTTCGAATCATTTCATTTCAATGACCGTGTTCAATTCTTTCTTAATTGTTCAATTTTTATTTGCAGTCAAAAAGTTGTTCTTTTTTGACAAAGGATGACAAATATTCAGAATATTGCAATTACATAATTTCAAAGGACAGATATGGTGTCCAATCGATTGCTATATATTTTTAAAAAACTTCGAGCGCAAGGATTTTTTTTTAATAACGATTATACATTACTGTATTTTAATATTATATCTTTCCTTCAAAGTTTAAAAATAGAAGCTTTTATTGTAATAGCTATCATGTATGCATCTTAATTTAAAATTATCTCATTGCAATAATCTAAATATTTGTTATCCTAAGTCGAAAAGTAACAACAACTTTTTGGCTGCAAAATCTGTAAATTCCTGTAGATTTTTATACTTGTAAATTCTTGTATGCATACTTCTTTGCAAATTCTTGTAGGAAATTAAAGCTACAATCAAATACAGCAATATACAAAAAAGTACAAAATTCGTCCGAATAACAGAAAAAAAGTTGTACTTTCCAGTAGTTTTTGTTGTAATTTATTGCATTTATTGGTAGATTCCTGTAAAAATGGTTTTAGTTTTTTGTACTTTTTTGTAGAAAAACTTCCACCAGGGATCCTTATAAAAATTGTAAACAGTATGTAAATAAACATGTAAATGTAATTAAAAATAATAAATTAGTTAATTATTCAATTATTATAATTATCATTATATTAATAATGAAATATTATTTTATTATTATTATTATTTGACTAACTGAATTATTTAAATGTAATTTAAATGTACTTAGAATAAACATCTGATATAAAACATCTCATATAAAAATGGTAACAGTAAAAAATATGTATAATTGTTTGCGGAAAATTAATTCTGAACTTCTCACTTCAGTTTTACTATCATCTCCTGGAAAGCGTGATAAAAGATCTCCCGCACCATTCATTGATGGTCGGTGAAAGCAAAAGGAAAACGGGGAAAAGGTTCGAGTCGAAATTTGTGCGATTTTAGTATGAGAATATCACGAAGGAATAATAAGTAGACCAAACTGCCATGGAAAACTTTTTCGAATCTTACATGTGCAACGGCACCATAAGTGAGACAGCTTTTGAGAATAAAGTATGTTTATCAGGTTATGCGCGATTGTTTTCTTTTGCAACCGGCGAAAGTTTTTTCAGCTGTCAAGTAAAATTAGTTTGTAAAATGTGTACACTAATAGCACGGCACGTTCCTGCTACGTGTAAAATGTCCGACCTTGGAACGTCCCATTAGTACCTGGAGGGAAATTACCATCATTGTTATTTTTAACAACAAATATCTAGTAAACCTTAAGTGATAGGTAAAAATGGTTATCATTTTTAAATTTTAGTATTAGCATTATATTTATTGACGATAATAACGGTAAGTCCTCTTTGGAACGTTCCAAGGGGGCGAACATTTTAGACGTCCCAGGAACGTGCCTGGAATGTTCCGCAGGTGCCCGCGGAACGTTCCAGGCATGTTCCCTGCTATTAGGGTAAAATATAATCGATACTTTTGGTTAAGGCAATTCCTACAGTTACTGAAGATTGCTATTGATAAATATATCTCTTAATAATAATTTTCAGCATCATAAATATTCTGCTGAATTTCATCTTTTACTTTTCGATTACGCTCTGAAGAACTTATAAACCAAGTTACGTTAATTCCATCATTTTTTGATCGCGTTTGAGTTTCAGAAGGTGTACTGAGTTATGTTTTCTCTGTCCAAACATGGTCCATACTTTTTTCACAAAAACTACGAATATTGTTTATGTATTTATTTCGTATCGCTCGCACTTTTTCGTGTGTATGAGGAGGATACAACGCGTTTGCGCACTCAGTAAAGAGTGATTATTACTTACAGACCTGGCACTTTGTGTGCCGTTGCACCTGCCAAATCGCATGCACGGAGATCGGTCTCCTTTATCATTCCTTCGTAGGCAATGTTCAGTGCGAAAAAACCACAAAGTCTGTGCCGCTCTATCTACATGGACGGGCTTTTAACGCGTTTTTGTCGGCGCTCGACGTCAAACGCAGTACTCTAGTCTCCTTCTCTCGAAGTGAAACGCGCGGATAAAAATAGACAGATTATGGCCTTGGATGATCTACACCACACGACTAAAAAAAATTTGACATATAGTAGAATTTCTTACACAGACATTGGGGATGGCTTTATAAAGATACTTTAAAAAGTCTCCGATCATATGTGTACGACTACGGCCAACCTGTTGGAAAGTGTTAAACAATACCACGGCTTTTTAAAATAACTCGAGAACGGTTGATTTTAGATCGAATATGGTTATGTTAAAAAATATACACAATTTGGTAGTGCATAAAATAGGTTCTACGCTATAAAATTTGGATTAACTGTACAATTGTGCGATTTCTGAATAAATAAAATAAAAAGTGAAAATATCCCGGAAAGAGCATTGGAAATAGATAAGGCGATTTGTACTCGAGCAAATGCATGTTCCTGTTAAAAAAAAAACGACCAACTCATTTGCATTCAAAATTAGCAGTATAAAATGACCACAACTTCAGCATACAATTTGAGACACTTAAGGGAATGATTTTGCGATGAAACTTCTTTCAATTGTTCTTTCATATTTGTACAATGAACTTCCCAATTTTTGCAACGCCCGTCCGAAAAAGTTGTGTTAGGAGGAGTTAACGAAAAATACTAATCTTAAAAGAAAAGATTTTTTGTTGTACATTATATATTTAGCATTTACAGTAAGAGCTAGAGTATTAGTTAAAATTGTCTGTGCAATTACAAAACTCATTTCAAAAACATTGTTCATTTAGAAAGTCAATCACTCCGTGTAAAACTAAGGCAGAAATATGTTTCGATAACACTTGAAAAGCTTGTTAGAGTGGCCATTGAATAAAACACGCATTTTAAGTGAAGTTAATGATTAGAAAAGGGAATACCTTATGAGAACTATCTGCATAATTTCCGTTTTTGGTTAATTGTTATTGTTTTAGTGTTCGCTGAAAATTTCATAGAATAGAAAAAGTTTAGCAGTTCTGTTAATCGCGGATTTATTTTTAATGCAAATTTTCAACAACAAAAAAAGAAAGATGAAGAAATTGCGCTGGTATTTCTCGCACGGTATCTCGGGTTTTAACCATACAAGTTAATAACCATTGAGCTCATTAGACACACGTTTTCACTATCTCTTCAATGGGATTGAAAAAATATTTTTTGATGGATTTTATATCCAATTATTCCATTCGTAAAAGAGGTGTGTGTTGAATAGAATTTTCTGACTCGACGCTTAATTTCCACCAATACGGCATATATTGCAAATAACTTTTTTGTGAATTCTTTTTGAAAAGTACGTACTTTACATATAACAGCGCATTTGCTAGCCGTTTAGTTACCCAAAGATTATCAAGAAAGTGATTCAGTCTTACGCAAAGTGAAAATAATTGCTAATTGTAATTTGAAATGAATAAATTACCAACACAAAATAAATGATATCATGGTACTTTCGACTTTTTATGTGTAACACCTCCAAGATTTACACGTCAAGAATAGTCACCACGCGTAAAAGTTGTGTTTGGATTGGGAGCCTTTCTTTGCGAAATCCTCACCGAATTACACGTGAATTTCCACATGTTTTTATACGAGTAAAATAGGTGTTTGGTACATCCTGTTACTAGAGAAATACGTGTATATTTACTCGTGTAAAAACACGCGTAAAAGGAGTCTTTGAATTGTATCCCATGGTTGAAGAAATGCTCGCCGAATTACACGTGTATTTCAACATCTTTTCGTACGTGTAAAATAGGTATTTGGTTCATCTTGTCACTAGAGAAATACATGTATATTTACACGCGTAATTACACGTGTAAAAACACGCCTAAAAGGAGTGTTTGCATTGTATCCCTTGGTGGGAGAAATCGTCACCGAATCACACGTGTATTTCCACCTGTCTTTAAACGTGTAAAACGTGTCGTTAAACGTGTTTGGTACATCTTATCACTTGGAAAATGCATCTATATTTGCACGCGTAACTACACGCGTTTTTGTACCCGTAATTACACGCGTTTTAATGCGCTTGATTACACGCGTTTTAACACGTGTAAAAATACGCGTTAATAAAGTGTTTGAATTGGGAACCTTTATTGAAGAAATCCTCGCCGAATTACACGTGTCTTTAAACGTGTAAAATAGGTGTTCGGTACATCTTGTCACTAGAAAAATGCATGTATATTTACACGTGTTATTACACGTGTTTTAGCACGTGTAAGAACACGCGTGAAAGGAGAGTTTGAATTGCATCCCTTGGTAGGATAAATCTTCGCCGTATTACACGTGTATTTCCTCATGTTTTTATACGAGTAAAATAGGTGTTTGGTACATCTTATCACTAGAGAAATGCATGTGTATTCACACACGTAATTACACGTGTAAAAACACGCGTAAAAGGAGTGTTTGAATTGGGATTCTTTCTTGGAGAAATCCTCGCCGAATCACACGTGTCTTTAAACGTGTAAAATAGGTGTTCGGTACATCTTGTCACTAGCGAAATGCGTGTATATTTAAACGTGTTTTAACACATGTAAAAACACGCGTGAAAGGAGTGTTTGAATTGCATCCCTTGGTAGGATGAATCTTCGCCGTATTACACGTGTATTTCCACATGTTTTTATACGAGTAAAATAGGTGTTTGGTACATCTTGTCACTAGGAAAATGCATCTATATTTGCACGCGTAACTACACGCGTTTTAATACGCGTAATTACAAGCATTTTAATACGCTTAATTATTAAAGGAATGTTTGAATTGGGAACCTTTATTGGAGAAATCCTCTCCGAATTACACGTGTCTTTAAACGTGTAAAATAGGTGTTCGGTACATCTTGTCACTAGAGAAATGCATGTATATTTACGCGTGTAAAAACACGCGTGAAAAGAGTGTTTGAATCGCATCCCTTGGTAGGATAAATCTTCGGCGTATTACACGTGTATTTCCACATGTTTTTATACGAGTCAAATAGGTGTTTGGTACATCTTGTCACTAGAAAAATGCATGTGTATTCACACACGTAATTACACGTGTAAAAACATGCGTAAAAGGAGTGCTTGAATTGTATCCCTTGGTTGGAGAAATCCTCGCCGAATTACACGTGTATTTCCGCATGTTCTTATACGAGTAAATACACGTATATTTACACGTGTATTTGTCCGAAAATATGATGTGTAATTACACGCGTAATTACACATGTAAATAAACGTGTAATTACACGTGTATTTTTTCAAGAGGGGAGAATGTAAAAAATGTCTGAAGAATTCATTTTATTTATATATATATATAATTATTTTTTACGATCTTGTCTCTTGTGTGGTTTTTTCCAAAAATTGAATTTTTTACTTTCAATGCTATTTTTTACGAATAAAACAAAAACTACACATCCCATCAAAAAGTGATCCCTAACAAATTTGTAGATCTTTTTTATATGCACAATTTTTGTTTCATCATAATTTTTCATATCTTGCATAGTTTGACCGCAAAATGGAATTTTTGATTTTTCACTATTTTTTGGTGCCATCAAAATTTGAATTTTTGATTTTTCATGAAATTCAAAAAGTTGTTATGATAACATTGTAGGGTATTCAAAAAGCAACGATTTTCGCCTCTTGACTTTTTTTTCATATCGTGCGGTGTTTGGCTTAAAATGTTCATTTTCGTTTGTTTTTTGGAATATTGTAAATGCTATAACTCCGGTCATTTTTCTTCTACCAAAAAAAGTCATAAGAATATTTCGTTCGCCTTTTTGAGTGATATTAATATCCGTCCATAGAATTTTTAATATTTACATTTTTCAAGAAAAAATACGAATTTTAAACAAAAGAAATGAATTTTAAACCAAAATGTAGAATTTTTAAGGAAGAAGATTATTTATTTTTTACAATGTAAGATGACTTTTTAACAAAATATATGAATTAAAAATTATTATAATTATCATGTTGATTGCAAACGGTTTATCCTACGAATTGCTGTTGGTAAGAATCTAGGGGTCCTTGGATCTTCTGCAAGTCCAGGAACACAGTGACCCTCCACGTTCCAGCTGAACATAATTTTTCTAAACCTGCTTTCAGTGTAGTGAAGAAAACAGGCCCACCTAATGAAAGAAATTCTATGTTAAATGTTTGTTAGAATATGTTAAACATGGAAATATTGTTTATCCAAACACGTGATACAGAAACAAAAATTAGAAAGGCGGAACATGTTGCCGCAAGAAAAATTTTAACTGAATTAGAATTTGTCCGATTCTATTCCTAATCTCACAGAGTAGATATAATGCTAAGTTTCTCCATAACTTGTGCAAATTTCATGTTATAACAAGCGCAAATTTCTAACCAAAATAATTTTAGGAAAATATATGTACTTAATATTATTAATAAATCAATTTTTAATACTATAATTATGGAATGAAAAGAGGACAAACAAAAAGAGAAGGAAGAGGATTTGGAGGTTGGCTCCTCACCCCCTCTTTTCATAACAAAATTACATACAAAAACAAAAATAAAGAAAAACGGAAGAAAATAAAAGGAAGAAGATGTGGTGGTTGCCTTCTTTCTTCCCCTCTTCTTAAAAATATTACATAAAATAATCATTATAAAGTATATTAGCATAGTTCTATTTATAGATTAGAATATGGATTGGCCAAAATCAACTCTAAGATACAATCAATGGAAATTGATAATATTTCTCCTGTTTCCCATCATCCCGGGAAGCCCCATGCAGTACGAAATTCAACCTTTAAAAGAAAATACCGGACTATTTTATGAAAAGTTAGAACCTATATGACTGACACGGAGTTATTGGAGGACAGACATATTTTTGGATATTGAAAACTTAACACAACATTTCAACACTAAGGAGTTGAAACAAAACATCGATAACAACTATCGGAAGCTCCTATGTTAGGAGTTATAGTATCATTTTTAGGACCAATCATTGCACTATTAACTATGGAAGACGGAGAAGAATATACGGACGATACGATAACAAGAAGTAAAGAAATAATTGTTATGCAATCACTGTTAAAAAGAACAATGAAAAATATGCAAACGCAAGAAAAAACAATAAATAACTTATTTTATCAAAATTATATAAGGCAATGGACAGCACAAGTCGAAGCAAAACTCGATCATGCGGAGTACATCCAGCCCTTAGAACAAATTTTTAATTACAGAAAATTAGAACAGAAATAAATAAAGAAGCAAACGGATACGAGTTCCCATTGCCTAGAACATATATAAAAGTGGGAGACTTGCATCAAATAGGAAGATCGGACGTTGGTTATGACTCAAATAGATTAATGAATACCATAGATACCCCGCCTTTTTGAAAGGAATTTCTACCAACTGTACAAGATGCACTCATATCCAGCATACCAGAAGTTAATCAATAACATTACTGGGGCTAGTTACATAATGCCTGAACAGCCGTATGTAGCCCTATCATCTGATGACCAAAACTTTTTTTCAGCGAATGAAGAATATAAAACCTCTTGTATAAAGACAAAATACAACACAATTTGCAATGCAAATCAACCCATACATTTAACTTCAACCAGTTTATTTTGTGAAATCATTATGTGAATCAATACATCAACAACAGCATTCCAAAAATGTGATATAAGAACTATCCTGCATGGATGCTCAACTTGGGGACAAATACCCTCCCTTCAAGCATGGTTATATTCAATAAATAATCCAAAACTCATGATCATTAATTGCCCCAACCAGAAAACACAAAGAGAATATATTTGAAATTCTGAAATAATTCGACTATGAAGCGGATGTATTGCTAGAACAAAAGACACCATGTTGATAGGAATACCAATGAACAGAAACAAAGAAGAATATATATATATATACATATATATATATATATAACCAAGAATTTTCTTCAAATATGACCAATATATCATCTACTGTATTCAACTTTCCAAAAGACACACCATTACAAAGTAATGATTTAGAAATACAACCAACGAAAAATTGGAAAGAATTGCAACACGGACAACCCTTGGACGAAATTGAACATGAACTCACACGATTTCAACAAAAACAGCATTGTCAAAGAAGACACAATCACATTATAGTAGGAGCATCCATAGCAATAACGAGTCTGACACTGGTAATAGCAATATATTGTGGAAATAAACTGATCACAAAAATATGCAAAAGGTCCAAAGACAAAATACAACTAAACGGCAGCAGAAACGAAGAAGAATTGCAACCTCTACCCACGGACAACACAAAAGGGCCACAAACCGAAAAAATCCAAAACCAATGAACATCTCTTCATTTCCTTTTTACAAATAAAAAAAAAATATCAAAATAATTTCCAGTATAATCACCTAGTCCAAAGTGTTTACAAATTCACCACGCATTAGGTCTGACTAACCATACGCACACATCCACTACGATTCCAGTAGAATAAAATTATAAGAGTCAGGGATGACTTAACACTCCATGATGGCCGTCAAGTAAGTGAATGATATCTTATGGCATCAAGACTCCGCCTGAATCGCGAGCGGAACACCAGTAGCAAGAAAACAGTATTCCGACAAAATGGTCAGCGAGAAGCAGATAAGAAAACTGAACTCGCAACTGTATGCAGTGACGTCACGATTCATTATGATTGACGGCTTAAAAGAAATAAAACACAACCGCGATAAGGAATAGGAGACCGCCTGCAGAAAAGGAATGCCACACTCATCACATGGAGTTTCACAAATATACTTAGGATGCAGATCACCAACACCAACGAATATCAATAAAGAAAAATGCATAAAAGAAAATCGAGTTCAGTTAAAAATTAGGTTAAAATTATGTTAAGGCAGCTTTGATTTGAAAACCGATATACATATGAATTAAGTCGATCACAAATACCGTATATTAAAATTAATATACCATCATTTGAATTAAATTACATATGTGTTAAGGTTGAAAAGCAAAGTGCGTGAAAACTTAAAATTCTGCAATAAACTCTAATATTTTCAAGTAACTCAAGTAATTCATCGACTAACTTATCAGTTATGATCAAGTGCAATGTCAGAACGGAACATTCATTGCGAATATCAGAATTTTAATAGGAGTACCTATACTTGTAGGTTGAGTATATGAACTATTCGCTTAAATTGAACTTTTCACGTAAAACTAAAATATATACTATATATATATATATATACTAAATTAAATAGAAAATGTTGGAGTCTACTTTGCTAGATAAGTAGATTATACCAATTTATATTTGTGAATTGATTTTAGGACTCGGCAAGAACGAGTCTTGTTAAACAAAAAATATTGGGCCATCTGACGATAACTAATGCAGTGACGATTACCAGTGCACTTACCTTAGTTTCTTAAATTTGTTTGTGACATAAACGATTAGAAAGACGATTAGAAAGAAAAAGTATTAATTTCTGTCTATAAATGACCACACGCATTTTTTTACAAAATTTGTTTAAAAAAAAATAATAATATATATTGACAATTCTTCCTCAATAAACATCACCACCTGTGTAATTTGAAGACGATAAACAAATTTTTACTTTCTGTCTATTAATCACCAAACAATGCGTTTGTGTATAAAATTTGTTTATAAAATAAACAAATAATACCGAATGACCAATCTTAATCACTAAATATTACCACACATATAATTTAAAAGTACTAAAAAAGAAAAACGATTAATTTCTGCCAAAAACCGCCTAAACTATGCATTTGCTTGCATAATTTGTTTATCAAATGAACAAATTATACCATAAAACAAATTTTCATGATGAAACATGATCCTGTTGATGTAATCAAGCAATTTCAGCTTACGAAGATACTTTACAAGTAAAATTTTCAATGTATTGACATTTTGTTAATATAATTTGTTTATAACAATTAGATTCGATATCCTTGATATCCGAGAATGGGATTAATCACGTCATTGATTTGAGGATAGAAAATAATTATTGAAAAATTTCTCATTTTCTCTCTTTGTTTATTTATACAAAAAGTATAAAATGACAAAAATTGAGAAATCTAATGCATGGACGCTCTTGTGCAACTATCGCTGATCACTTCTAACAGAAAAGTTGACAATCGGAATTGTAGGCTGTAGGTGATTTTGAACAGTAAATTCCCGATTCAGCCCAGGGTGCACCGTGCAGCCGCCGCCGAGGAGCTAAGAACGCGGTGCGCCGCCGATCCGATTAATCATCCGCCGAAAAATTTCGGCGGATGATTAACTTTCGTCTTTGTCGAAGAATGAAAGCAAATACAAGGAAATCAGATAATTGCACATCGGATTAGTTAATTCATTACTTCATTGATGATTAATCAATGAATCAGTAGACTAATTACTAGATTTAGCAATGTAAAGTAACTAAGGAATTAATTCCTTCATTAATTTAGTATTTTGCGCTCACAGCATTGATTATTCTATACATAAATAATGCTAATTAATTACTCAGTTGAAAATTACTGCGTTCGTACGTGCATTCAGTATCGACGGGATTTTTCGAAGATTTCAGGAAGAATTTGGATGAATTAAAAAGATTTCTGAGCGATTTTACACAAATCACCTAGGTTTCAGTTATGTCCCAAACATTTCAAATATTTCGGAAAAATTTAAAATACTTGGCACAGAGGTAGGATAAATTTATAAAATTGTACGAAGACTTCAATGATTTTTCAAAGACTTCACAAATTTTGCAAATATTACCCAATATTTTAAAAATATTTCAAATATTTCGCTAACATTTTCAAAACATTTCACAAATATTTTAATGCATTCACAAAGATTTCACGAAGGTTTCAGTCACGTTTCCAAGAATAGATTCAAATTATTTAACAAAGAAATATAATAAATAAAATAGAATGAAAGTAAACCTATTTCACAAACATTGTAACACATGTTTCGAACATTTCAAATACTATGGAAAGATTTCCAAAGCTGATAAAATTTGAAAATGATATAATTTTAAAAAAAATGAAAAAAAAAGGATTAGGAAAATGAGTCAATATTCTAAATATTGAAGGTAATCTTAACTAAAATGCAAAATTACCAAAACTCCCAACAGAAATTGAACTGGTCAACCGATTTCTTTCTATCTTTTTCTTAATCATCTCGTCATGATGTAAGGAATCAAATGCAGCATATTAAAATGCAATTTTTTAATATTTTAATAATTATCAATTTCGTTCAGCCCTCTCGAATCATGTAACGCTCTAACAATAGAAAGGTCGGATGAGGTACGAGCTACCACCCGGGGTCAAGTGTCCTCCACAAATTCCACGCTCCAGTACTCACCTGTGTTTTGTCAATTTGGAGCGCCTGTTTTCGGATCATCGCGGATACTTTCCCAGTGGCCGATTTCTCGTTTCCAGGCGCACAAATGAAGCACATTTTCGATTAATTAAAAAGTAACAAAAACAATACCATTTTTCAAAAAACGAAGGCTTTCTTTTTGTGTATTTTGCCATTGAGATTATGTGGTTTAAATATTGCATGGAGAAATTCATCCGCGTAGGAGGAAACATGTCATTTGTAATACATGGGCTAAAATTCAAGCTTGAGGGAGCGTCTTAAGTTGACTTTTTGCTTCCTCATAGAGGGAGGTTTGTAATGACGTCAACTTTGATATCTACTTTTTGCCACATTTCGATACAATTAGACCCCAGGAACTAAAAAATGCAGATTAATAATTGTTCTGATAAAATCGCTCTTACGCAAGACCTACTATTTTGTATATTTCGAAACCTAATCAGTCTTAGCGCGTGGAAGGCACAGCAGGACAAATGGTGAACATAAAGTATACTTTCGATGACAATAATAACTCCAGAAGAAAGTCAACGCTGTCCAGCAGATATGAGTGAAGGAATCAGGATGTCTCAACGTCTTTGAGATATCTTTCTTAGAATAAACACAGGCCTATGTTAACTGTGTCGTTAAGACGTTGATACGGTTCTGCTTCCTTCACTCACATCTGATGACCGGACTTGCCTTGCTGCTGGAGTTACTATTGTCGTCGAAAGGATACTTTTTTATACCAGTTGTCGTGCTGTGCCTTTCGTGCGCCATGACTGTTTAAGTTTCTAAACATTCAGCATGATATTTCTTACGTAAGAGCAGGGATTGGAAGCGAAATGCCGCTCGCTACTTTTCTTTTCTCTAGGCAAATGGGAGCATACAGCAGGTCAGTATGTCCTGTCCACTGCCTAAGAGTTGAATGAGTGTACGTGATGCCATGAGACTCATTCAGGGGACTGGAGACATATTCTTCAATAGTCCCAGTTCGGAATTAGTACGGGGTCTGTGGCCTGCAGTGGTGTTCGTCTCCTCCTCTGTTGAATGCTCACGCTTTGCCCTGAGTTACGCCCAACACTCTCAAGTCTAAACGCCGCAATGAACGATCTCTGATATTGAAGGAAAGGCGTTCTTACTGGATGCCGAGAAAACTCCAGCAAAACTGGACGCTATTCGGATCTCCGCCGTGATGGAACAGCGTTTTCCGCTCCTCGCCAGCTCCTCACCGAAAAAATGGGCATAGATTTTGGGAATATAAAATTCATGTATCCTCAAAACACACGAGGGTTTCGTTGGCCTGTCGTTGTGATTTCGTCGTGTCCTGTGACCACCCATCTCACGGTTGTTAGACGTGGCCATGAGTGGGACTTACCGCGGTCCTACTGGGAGCCGGTGTCATTTTTTTAGATGGCAGTTGCTCCCAATGGGACCCTGCGGTGGTTGTTAACCTTATTTTTTAATTATATATATATATATATATATATTCTTATTTTTTTATTTAGTTTTTTGACTTAATTCAAGTTTAATTTAATTAAAATATCTAAAAATAAACAAACAAAAATACTATTTTCCTAACCAGAAAAGATAGCTCGTTATAAAATTGGTTATTAATTCAAGTTATTGGTTCAATTAAAATCTTAGAAAAATGAAAATTATGAACAAAAATAATTTAAAAAAAAAGTTTTTCATTATTATTATCTAACAAACAACATATATGCATAAAAGATGTAAAAAAGCTATATTTTAACATAACAAAAAATTAAAAATAATAAACAAAATCTTCAAATAATTACAATATTATAAATAATAAAAATTTGTAAATTAAGGAAAATAAATAATAAAACATTATTACATTCTAATAAAAATTCTAATCAAAAATACTTAAATCCCGACGCTAAATACAAGTAAATATAATAATAAAATAACTAACCCTAATCTAACTAATTAAATTCACATAACAGTCTTAATACATTATTATAATCAGGAAACCTGAAACAAAGAAACAAATTTCTATTAATTTTCAAACGGATATTTTTAAACAAATTTTTTTAAAATTTTAATAAAAATATCACCTTTTTTATAATTCTTCCTTCCAATTGGTACCTATGACCCATGAAATTAAATTTTCGGTTTAGACCTTTATTCAGCGCTCGTTTTGCGTACATTTGCCCCCTTCCAATCCCAGTTGGACTCCGCGAAATCCACTCCCAAGGAATGGCATATGTATTTCCGTTGACTTAATGTCATGTGGCTGCAAAATTTCATCACGCCCAGTTGAGTGCCATTGCAACTCCGGAAATCCCACCTTAAACAAATGGAAAATTTGAATATAATTTCAATTATTACTAAAAATGTCTATCTAAAAATTTCTTTTGTACAAAAAAAGGCAAATAAATAGTTACCTCTTTAAATTGTCCATCTAAAATCAGCCATAAACTGCGCGCCACGATATAAACCCTGGTCAATGCATCCGGTCCCTCTAATTGTTTGGCCACGGTTTGCATGCGTGACCACCTGAATCGTCTCATATCCCAGGCCCAGTCACCGGCCCAACAAATTTTTTTCCATTTTCCATTACAAAAAATATCTTAGGCATAGCATCTCGTTTTTCATTATCCAGCCATTTAACCTGGTCATTATCGATCTGAAACAACAATTAAAATCTTCCTAATAAAAAAAAAGTTTTTCTTATATATTAATAAGAACAACTATCAAAATAGGAATGGACTATTTTTGTCATTTCTTTTGAAACCCCTTTGATGAAAATTTTTTTTTGTATTCCCTTTTTAACTAAAATTCATTTTAAATCCCTGGAAATCCACAAAAAAAAATATGTAATAATTTTTTTTGTTTGAAACATTTAAAAAAAATAAAAATTAAAAAAAACACTACCACATGAAAAATTTTTTTTTTCAACAAATAATATAAATATTTAAAAAAATGCACTTACCATTGTTAAATCCAAGTAGCCATTTTCGTTTGTATACAATGTACAAAAACGATCCCCTATGTACAAGGCTCCTTTTAACCCTTGTTCAAGAATCTGTTTTTCTATTTCCTCCTTTAATTGTTTTTGCTGATCCGCAACGAAATCAGACCAATAAAGCGGACACTGTATTTCAGTGCCGCAAGCCACTGTTATTAGCGCAAAAACTCCTCCAAGAAAAAAGTTCCACGGATCCTTCCATCCTTCATTCTTTCTATTAATATTAGCTTGACGCTTCAGAGCACTATCCATTTTTATATATTTTTCACTTGATACTCAACAAAAAAAAATCTCACCTGAACTGTTAAGTTCAGAAGATATTTTAAGACTGAACAATTTTCTTTCAAGAAGAACCAGCCAACAAAAAAAGAGGTAGATATTAGGCTCCTCCTTTTTAGTAATGGAAAAATCAGTTTTTTCTAGAAAATTTGTGTCAACGAATCACACCGATTATAGAAAAGAAGCGCAAATGTCTATTGTTAAAATAAGAAAGCACTAAAAGTTACCCACCCACCAGTTTTTTTTACAAGTATCATCTAAATAACAAATATCTTTATTGTAGGTTCATTTATATGAAAAATTAATTTCAGTTTATCTTTTTATGCACGATATATATTTATGAGTACAAATTTTCATTTAGAATCATACTAGAAATATTAATTAAAAGTAGATGATTAAACATGAATACTTACCTGAGTATACTTTTGCAATTTTCTTTTTTAAACTAGAATCTTGTGAAATTGGAATCTTTTCTTATTATTTGTACAGAAATGATTCCATTGCACCAACCACCGACAGTAAGACACACTGGCTATATTGATGGGGTACTGTCGAACAATCATCGCGAAACATATCAAACATTTCTTAAATTATGGTATTTCGAATTATTACCAAACGTTGTATCACTGTATGTAAAAAAGGACGGCACAGAAAAACTTTGCAGCCATTGGTACTCGATCTTACCGGATTATTTTAAAAACGAATACGAATGCAGGCTAACGTGGCATTCAATAGGCGAAATTAATAATGCAGAGTTCTTGAAACATATGCCCCTTACAACTACTATATCTTCGCCATTTTGCTCAGATATGTGTAGATTGTATAGAACAATACTTTGATTGTAGACCAGACTTAAAAGAAAGAGAAGATGATGAAGAAGAACAAAGGCGGCAAGAAGTACAAGTAAACAGCCATGTTGTATATTATTATGAACAAGATAACAGTGATGAAAATACTAGTGATGAAGAAGATAACCATTTTTTTGACATTGAGTAAATGAAAATGGAATATATGGTTTTCAAGTCGTATTTTCTTTTTCTAATATTAAGGAATAATCGGATATATACTCTTTTATTTTACTTTACTTCAAACTATCTAAGTGCATGAGATTTATACTCAAATTTACATTCATAGAAGATAACCTATAAAAACAAGAGTATGTATCGAATTTTATTATAAGAAATTGACAATATAGTAGATAACTTATAATCAAAATAAAAAAATAATTAAAGGTCAAATCATCGACAACTGCAATTTGGTGATTGTGACTTCTCTTTTGTTAAAGCTCCTTTGGCTTTAACGAATATATTTTACTTACGGTACTTAGTAAGCTGATACCTCTGTAATTATTGCAGTTGTTTTTATCTCCCTTTCTTTTATATATGAGTACGATAATCGCGTTTCACCAATCGTCTGGGACTTGTCTCATCTCGATACATAAATTTATCAATTCGAACAACCTGTGAGGTATGTACTCGCCACCTTATATATGATAAAGGTAATAAGGTATCTGCAATCACCCTTGGTGGAGAACTTCACATAGCCATCGCACGTCACATTTCACACAAAAATACACAGACTGACTGATAAGGGGCCGTCCATAAACTACGTTACCAATTTTGGGTTATTTTTGACCCACCAGTTACTACTCGTTGACGACCGTAATTATGTCTTAGCCTTTTCCCCCTTCCCCTGAAAGTAACGTAGCCCAACATTTTCTCAAAATAGGGGGAACAGGGTGATTTTTCACGAAATTAGGGGAATAATAGGAAAATAAATTCTTTTATATGAAATTGATGTAAATACAATATTAAATTCAATATGAAACACTTTAAATTACGTACTAATGTTTCAACTCGAAATATATTACATTATCAAACAAAGAAGAAAATTAACTTTTGACCAAGACAGATGAATTTTCGACCAAGAAAGATGACTTTTCTACTATAGAAGATTACTTTACAATTCAAAAGGACGAATTTGTAACAAAACAATTGCATTTTTGCCTGAAAAAGATCACTTTATCAAAATAGTTGAATTTACAACCAACAAAAAGATGTATTTTCAACCAAATGGCTGAATTAAACGAAAAAAAAACTCATTTTTCACAAAATAGTGGAATCCTTAAATAGATGAATTTTCCAATCAAAAATATATTTTTCGAACCAAAAATAGAATCGTCAAATTTTCAGTTGAAAAAATTAATTTCGAACAAAAAAAAACGAAAAATCAACTAGCTAAATCCAACGACAACAAAATTATAACTAAATAGTTCCATCCTCAACCAACTAGCTGAATTTTCAACTTTAAAGTATTAATTTCTCATTGAAAATGGAATAGTTACATTTTCAGATGAAAAATTAGATTTTAACAACAACAAAATTAAATTTAAACGAAAAACTTAAGTTTTCAACCAAAGAGGTATATCTTAAAAAATGAATTTTTAACAATGTAGTTCAAGTTACAACCAAGTAGTTGAATTTTCAAGCAAAAAATATCAATTTTCCACCAAGAAGATTAATATCCTACCAGAAGAGACAAATCTTCAACAAAATTGTCTAATTTTGAAGCAAAAAGGTGAATTATCTACAAAATAGTTCAATTTTCCACCCAAAAATATATTTTTTTTAACAAAAAAGTTAATTTTGTACTAAATAATAGAAATGTCAAAAAATGGTTTAATTTTTAACCAAATAGTTTAATTTTTAACCAAAAATGTGAATTTTCAACAAAAAAGTCAATTTTCAACCAAAAAGATCAATTTTGTACCAAATTATCGAAATTCCATGCCAAAGAGATGAATTTTCTACAAACCAGTTCAATTTCCAACCCGAAAATATGAATTTCCAGTAAAATAATGAGGCTTCATTCAAAAGAAAATTACTTTTTTTTTATGTACTCAACTTTCAACCAAGTAGTTGATTTTTCAAAAAAGAAAAAAAATAGATTCTCAATAAGACACGTAAGAGATATTAATAAATCCGGAAGGGTTTTAATTTTAGTTAAATCCTTAAGTGAAACAGATTAAATTTCAACCGAACAGTTGCATTTTTAACCAAAAAGGATGAATTTTCTATAAAAAATGACGAATTTTCAATTAGAAAAGATCAATTGAAATTAAAAATATCAATTTTAAACTAAAAATGGAATGGTTACGTTTTAGTTAAACGATAATTTCCTAACCCAAAACAAAAAACGAATTTTTAACTAGAAAGTTACATTTTCAAGCAAAGAGCTGAATTCAAAATAAAATTATAAATCCTCAAAAATAAAATGAGTTTTCAACAAAAGAGCTCAACATTCAACCCCTGCGATGATTTTTTCGCCCAGATGATTAATTTTCCAAAAACGGAATAGTTAAATTTATATCCGAAGAGTTGAATTTTCAACACACAAAATTAATTTTTAAGAAAGTAGTTCAACATCAACTAAACAGTTGAATTTTTGACAAAAACATATGACTTTTCAATAAAATAGTTGAACTCCTAAGCAAATATTTAAATTTGAAGCAAATAGTAGAATTTTTAACCAAAGGAGGTGAATTCCGAACCAAAAAAAAATATAGTAGACTTTTCATACAAGAATAGTTTTGTTTAGTTATTAAGTTCTACTAATTCAGTTCGCATTTAAACAAGAAAAAAAACAAGAAAAAGGGATTGTTTCTCGTGAACGAGGGGGAAAAAAATTCTTAAAAAAGGGGTGAAGAGAGGAATAGGGAAAAGGGTGTAAATTCTGAAATATAAAAGTTATTGTTGAACTGTACAGCTGCAGTCATCTTTGGTAAAATTCGCATCTTTATTCAAATTCATCATCAGGAAACGTACTTAATATTATTTAAGTTCGTAACATTACTTCCATTGGCCTCACCCCCTCCCTGTTACTAACCATCATTCATACTCTTTACTCTACTAAATCAAAGCTCTCCATGATAGAACTGAATGAGATTCGTGTTGAAAATGATGTTCAGTAGAAAAATAATTTCGGTCTGACTGGAACCATGAATATCTACTGGGCGACTTTTCCTGATCAAGTCGCCAATTTCACTGTGCGTGGGACGGAAGGATAAAGACAGAAGCAGGAAGAGAGAGAAATTTCTAACGAACACAACTGCAGAGAGAAAGTCGAACGAGACGGTGTCTGGCAGATGCCAGAAATGCAATTCTGATTGCGGGCATTCATGCAGATTTCCCCAAGGGAAAGCCTCCCAGAACCAATACTCACCCTCCGACAACTCTTCACTATAATGGAAAGGGTTAAAGTGCCTCTTCATAATAAGAACCTCAACACTTATTCTTTTTAAGGAGCATTATTATTTCTTAAGGGCTACAATTGCCTCTTCTGCATTCATTCAATCTACATCTATATATATATACACATATATATATATATACCATCCATCTCACCGTTGTAAGACGTGGCCATGAGTGGGACTTACCGCGGTCCTACTGGGAGCCGATGTCTTTTTTTAGATGGCAGTTGCTCCCAGTGGGCCCCTGCGGTGGTTGTTAACCTTTAGTTTTTCATTATATATATAATTAAAAACTAAAGGTTAACAACCACCGCAGGGTCCCACTGGGAGCAACTGTCATCTAAAAAATTATTAGTAGAAGATATAACGTCGCAATCAAATCACTGAATAAAGAAAGAAAGATTGGCCAGAAGTCCAGACATTTTTCCTTTGCGTAAGTGGCCAAAATCTTGCAAACAGGTTCCCAAAGGAGTGAGAAGTTCAGCAGTGGAACTCCGATGCAACAATTTGATCGGATATCTCTTTGTGTCAGGTGAGATAGATCGGACTCTGTTTTCCTATTTCATATAGCAGACAGAAGGATCTAATCGAAAGTCGTTTAGAAAAGATCCCACCTTTCTCTCTGTCTCACCTGACAGAAAGAGAAATCCCATTGAATGCATGCATTGGATTCCCGCGATTTTTATTTCATTTTATTTATTTTTTCGTTAGAAGAAGGTATCAGTGTGGTTTTCAAGCCCTGCAAAATAATTGGAGTGGGTTTGCACTGGATTTTGAGAAAAAATTCAAACGTCAGATCTTCTATGGCGCTGCGCGGCTCAGTAGGGTAGATTAAATTGTCTGTGGACAAATTAATGGTCAAAAGACAAATTTTTTCATTATGTTTAAATCTTTTGAGAATTAAAAATTAATAAAATTGTGCATAGATCGTTTGCATCCGATTTTTTAAAGAAGTTTTTTAATACTTTTTTATTTCATAATCATGAATTCAGAAACACAACTAAATTATCTCACTTTCGCAAAAAAATAAATAAACTAACCTTATAAGTGCACTTCATCACATTTAAAAGTAAACAAATGTTATTGCGCAGAAGTGGAGATTCAAAACTTTCTTCACACGAAGTCTTTCGAGTCACGATTGGCCTATCTGTTACGATATTGTAGTACGCGTAAATGCCGTGAAATTTCAAAGTTTAGCAGAACCTTCAACAAGTTATCATATTTTCTTATACCAATTGCTGTAATTTGAAAAAAAAAAAATAGAATATAAATCTTGGTAATGATATTGTAATTCTGAGATCAACTGTTTGAAATTAAAAGGTAAATGAGTAAAGATATATTTAAGATCTAATGCGTACGACCTAATGAAAAAGGCCCAGTTTGACGATTTTATTCTAGAAGTATTCAGCGTCTCTGTCAGTTAGGGTAGAGATGGCCGATTTTGGGTTTTTATTTGGGAAGATATGGTAAAATGGGCTCTGCCTAAGTCCTGAGGTTGTCCTGGAGGTTACCCCATCCGATTTTACAACACAAATTTGCAACCTCACTGAAAGAAAAAATAAAGAATTCGTCTTTTTCGACACGCCCCATTCATGAGCCTAACATTTTTGAAGCACAAAAATTGTCTGTATTTGGCCCTAAAAGTACAAGTTCAAATTTTCGCTTAGGGAGCATTATTCACAACGTTTACAACTAACAATTTAATTGGTAAAACATCAAATTCATGAATACGCCCCGGCAAAGATTTCAGCAATTTTGCGATATCGAAGAAAAATAGTGCCGAGCCTGGTTACTTCGCACGATATGCATTTTGGCAATCAGCGTTTAGAACGCCTAGGGAATTTCTCTCATTGCGTAAATGACTGGACAGTTGGCCAATTTACAAAACGATCGCGTTTTACGATATCAGAGTCTCCATGTAGAAACCCTTCAGTACGTATCCTTTCGACACACGAGGACATATTGATGAAAAAAAAAGATATCGGAAAGTTGCAACATAACTTTTTACTTTCTTCGAAATGTTGTTGATAAGATTAAGATTTTCGCTCAGCAAGGAGAACAATGAAAACAAATTTTCCTGGTCATACGTTCAATAAGTAGAATTTATTATATGATAGTCACAAATCCAACGTTTCGATCCTCCTTTGGATCTTTATGAAGGTACATTAAAAATCGCAAAATATATGTGACAAGAAATTTCAGTTTACATGAACTTTGTGAGTCATACGTATATTACAGTGAAAGTGTTTCATAATGATTGTGTCGCATTGCAAATAATGAAAGAGAAATACCTGAAGAACATTGCGCTCCTTAGATCCATAAATGTTAAAAATAATAAAAACATCACTGTGCTCGTCATTGTAAAGAATAGTATTTTTTATATATAACAGTATTATTACTTCTCCTCAAATTCATTTTACGATTTTGAATGTACCTTCACAAAGACTCAAAAGGAGGGTCAAAACATTGCATCCAAAACTGTCAGATAATGTATCCTTATTATAGAACGAATGTTCACAAAAATGTGTTTTCATTCTCCTCCTTGATGAATGTCTATCTTATTTTCAAGAGGACATATCTCTGAGCGGTTGATAAGTCAATGCAAAGCGTTACGTTTCGTATGTTAACAATTTCTGCAGATGCTAAGAAAGCAATATTGTATACAGTAAAAACAAAAAGTATATTTTGCGCTGTAAAATAGCTTTCTTGTTCCTCACATCATTCTTCTTTGTTGCGTAAAGAATTCTAACATTACTTTTAGACTACAAAGGTTTGTTTTTCATATGAGAAGGTGCTCATTGGATCTGACCATATAAACACCGTCTAACATCGGAAATGTATAAGGTCGGACACAGTAAGCCCACGAAGACCCGATAAACACCACCTCACCTCAAACATAGACCTGATAAACACCGTTCCACACATATGTGAACGTTGTCCGCGAAGAAAGAGACCGACAATAACAAATCTCGAACTAAGCATGTTTGACCGGTTAACGACCGTTAACACTGAACTTCGCGTCTGTCGATTTTCCATAAAACATAAAAAACCCCTCAAAAGAATAAATAAGAAAAAAAACAATGCCTAGCTTGTCCCAAGAGAAGATGAGCTTTTTGATTATTCAGTTTTTAACAATATTATACAAACAATAAACCCAGAATACTGGTTTGAAAACCGACAATAAAAGCGATGTTTCAACCCATTCACCTCTAGTCAGACCTCGTATTTTTGATAGGCATTCGCGAAAAGGAGAAGAGCTTCTTACAAATAAAAGCAACAGAAAACCAAAAAATAATTTGCAGTATGAAAACTGCAATATTACAATACTGACAATATGATCAGCTTCAAGGAATTTTGTGACAAGCTCATACAATCTCAGGAGAAATGTCCATCAATCACTGCCAAAGAGGTGACAAAAAGCACTAGGAGGCACGAAGAATTTCTCCTGTGCTGGACCAGATTGTATCAAGAACTTCTGGTGGACGACGAACAACATCACCTTCCAGAGTGGCGTCTTTCAGGGCGATACCGTGAGCCCTTTGCTTTTTTGCATCACACTTCTGCCTCTGTCTCTCGCACTACGAAATTCCTCTGGATACCTCTGTGGCGACACTAACCAGCGCGAGCATAAGGTCACTCATGTATTTTCAAAATGATGCGCAGGCAGTGAGTCTCTTCGCAAGCGCCTCGGTTGATTCAATTCCAGCTAGTCTGGCTATGGTTTCGAGAACTCCGTTCTCCTGCTGAGTTGGATCGCAGGTGAAGTCTCAATCACGCCGTTCCTGATCGAGTGGTTCCATTTATCATCGTTCCCGCTGTTCACGCTACTCTTGGGGTCTGGTTGCGCGCGCGTTCATCGATATTCCGTTTGCCTTACTGACCTATATCTCTGAACTTGAATTTGTGCTGTTATCTCGGTTTATCTCTCAATTTTTCATCGCTGTCGCTTTTCTTTTCCTCGTACACAGCTGATGACGCGGATTTATTGATTTTCAGCTAGTCAGCTGACTTATATTTGCTCTCTAATAATTTCTTTATATTAGTTGGCGCGGTGACGGTGTCAACCGTCTGAATAACAATAAGTTGAGAATTAACTGTTTCAAATTGAGAAATCGTACCGAATACAAAACAGTTTGAATCCTAATTAGATCTACTTTGCAGGTTACTTTGCACCAGATAAAACCATTTATAAACCGTATAGAAAATCCGATTAGGTTCCACTAAGGATCCAATAGGTAATAAATTTCGAGCACCGCATACACAACACATTGGGTCCTAATTAGATCGACTTCGGAAGTTACTGCGTAACCAATAAGTACCGATTAGAAGCCGAATTAAAAATCCGATTAAGTGTTACTCAGGACCGAATGCACAACAGATTAAATCCTAATCAGATCCAATTAGAAAGTTCTTATTTGTCGCATAGAAATTCACATAGAAACCGGGAGCTAAACTCGCGTTTACTAATAATAGAACCTCATACAAACCACGATCTGTTAGGTTCTTATTGTGATTTAATTAGGCAGTTTTATTAGGGAAGTTATCTGCAATTTCTAGGATATCTATGAAGCAAATGAAAAACAATTTTATTACTTGTGTCTACGTCGCGTGTTATTGAATCAAACAAAAAATCAAAAACAAAGAAGAAGACGCAGAAGAAAGGATTCAGACTGGCCTATACCATCTTTAGGTGGTATTTCTTTTCACTTGGGGAAAAAATTCGAACTCGAGGGAAATTTTAATTTTTCTGCCTTTGACACGTCTTCTCTAGGAATAAAACATAGTTTAAAATTTTGATAAGTTGAAATATGTTCAATTATTTACGATCTATAATTGGAAGTAGTGCAAGCTCTCACATTTTGGGGTTAAAATGCCTGATTATAATGTACTGCAGATTTTTAAAGTACACCTCATTGTAAATTACAAAAAATAAATGAAGCAGTCCAAAATAATAAACCTGTAATTCAACATAAAATTGATAGAATTTAGCCGGATAACACTGCATTGGATTTTTTCGCTGCGATTTCCTTCGCTCTTATTTTTCAACATGATTTTTTTCTTGAATGTCTTGAATTCCGTTGAGTGCTTTCTAACTTGAAACCCCGTTTATTAATTATACTTATTTTATTTGCAAATTTATATTTTTGTTGAGATGCAGTATAGGCTATGTTTTTTCAGGTTATGCAATTGAAATATTATTATTTGTTTTGCATGCAATAATCATCTAAAATTAGTTCTACTATAAATTGAATTCAATACACGAATTTTCTATTTAACAATGATTTCAGGCTTTTAGGAGCTGCCTATGATATCTGATTAATCTCAAAATAATTTCCCCCTGGAAGTGGTTCCAGATCTACTTCGTAAAGTTTGTAGTGTGTTTTGTAGTCCCTGAACATTCCTGGAACATTCCAATGTAAGGTTCGGAGAATTCCGAAAAATGTACCAGAAAGGTTCCGGGAAGTAGGTGAATGCCCGCATATCCAGGCAGATTCCCAAGGAAGGTTTGTGTAAAATGTTCCAAAAAAATGTTCCATTAAGGTTCCCGACACTAAGTAAATGTCTACGGATCAAGGAAGGTGCCCATGAAAAGTGCCGGGAATGTTCGTGAAAAATTTTCGCATTATAATAATTAATTTTATATAATGCGAACATTTTTCACAAAAATTCCGCGAAGGTTTCTGCCAGTAGGTAATTGTCCGTGCATCAAACGAATCATCACTTCTTGTTCTTCTCATACTTCTTTATAACAGGCATTAATTCATTATCAGATAATCATATTTTTCCTTTTTCCTGATTCTTTCACCCTATCAAAATGTTGACGTTTACGGATTGACGCGATCAAGGTCAATCTTCGACAACGTAAACGTAGACGTTATGGCGTATATCCTATTCATAATCGCCATCAGGATTTTCCGAAGGAAATTCACATGTACTTAGAAGTCCACAAATATTCAGCTACAAATTTCGTAAGGTACGACGTCGATAGTCCACATCCTGATGTAGAAAAACACGAAAAGGGCCCCATTGGCACTCCGCATCATAAATTACAAACAAAAGGTGCAGCCATTCAAATTGCTCCACTATAAAACGTTTTCTGTATAAGAATATCGATTTCGTACATGTGTCGAATTTCGTGCTCGTTGTCAAGGAGAGTTTGCTGGTTCCATGATAGTATGACCATAAAGAATTCAGCAAGTGTCATCTTTTTTCCGTATGTTTGAAGTGTCCAGAGTTCAGGAGACACGGTAACAAATCGCCGCAAGTACTAAGAAGAGTAGAAAATGATTCTAAATACCCATCGTTCAAAAACTACGTCACGCTATTTTTAAAACTTTGTCCACCCCTCCCCTTCTTCGCCACAGATCATCACAGTTTGAACCCTCCAGTGTGACATCACAAATACAAACATCCTTTCTCCCTAATGCTTAATATTAAAGAAACCTGAAAGTCTGAACACATTTTTTTCACATTTATCCTTATATTATTTTTTTGATAAATTAAGAATCCGGAAAAATGAGACTTTTTGAGAATCTTAGTTTACAGTTTTAACTTTATCAAGTTCATTTCTTTACGGAATTAATATCTTTGTACACATGCAATTCAAAAAGATTATTTTTAACGTGAATAAAGTAAGATTAAATAGATGAAGCTAGTAAATAATTTTTGTTTTTCCATTTAGAGGCATTATCTTGTAAGTACGTCATGTTTTTCGAGGTGACCTGACACATTTAGAAGTTTCACATATCATCTTATTGTTTCAATAAAGCTGATAATCTCACCAAGGTGGCCGTCTTAATGCAGCAAAAAAATTTCGAGTTCTTCCGGGTTCGTAAAAATTTGTAACGGTCAATGAAATTAATTTTTTCATTTGAAGTAATCAAAACTGAATATGATCCTGCAAAGGAACCTGCACCAACAAAGGAACCTTTGAATGATCCTGCCCCCATTTGATTGTAAATGTGAAAAAAGAAATTCTCTATTTTTTTTAATTTTTGATTTTAACAGGTGTATGTAAATGTCAATTCTTCATGAAATCGACCTTTTGAGCACTTTATTCTCTTTTTTTTACGAAAAATTATTTCTATTGGTGTAGTGAAATATTTATTAACATTGTTTAATCAATTTTTAATTATTCAAACGAATTCCATTTGTATATAAAATGCTTTTTCTTCTCCGAAAATTCGTCGAACTGGCAGTTTATTATCGTTAAGTGACACAAATTTATTTCCAAATATTTTCCAACTGTTTTAACAATAAATGATTATTCATTTCCACATAACAATAATAAATTGCCAGTTTGACTAATTGTTTGGAAAAAGCTTTTTTAAACAATTGGAATTTGTTTGCATAATTAAAAATGAACCACCAAATTTGATCAATATTCCACTAGACCAATAGTCATACTTTTTATTTTGAAAAAACATAGTTTCGAAAGAAAAAATCAACGTTTAGTAAAAAAAAAAAACGAGAATAAAGTGCTCAAAAAGTCGATTTCATGAAGAATTGACATTTTTGGTTTTAAGGGTAGTTTTCAAAGACAGGAGAGGGTATGTTAGGGGTGTCAAACAAATATGTCTGATACATAAAATTCTTTGTTGGATAATTCTCAACAAGCCTCAATACTTTACTCTAAAATTTTCCCAAACCCTGAAAAATTAAGCCAAAAACTTCAAAAAGTAATTTTTTCCCATGCAATTCACATGGAAAACTTCAAGCCAAAACCGGCACCTGTTGCAATCAAAATTTAAAAAAAAACTAGGGACTTTCTTTTTTTGGATTTGGAATCAAATGGGGGTCTTCTGTAATACCTTGTAGATTTTTACAACAAAGTGAACAAAAATATTAGTAAAAAGTTATACAAATTTTTTAATTGTTGAAACTTATACTTTATTGTAAATTTTTGTACTTACCTACAAGAAATTACATGAAAAAATTATCTACTTGTACTTAATTGTATTTTTTGTCAAATTTCGTACATTTTTTAGCAAAAAAGTACATTTTTTCACCAAAAATTAGAGTTGTAGAAATGTACTTTCTTGTCAATATTTTTTTCCACCTGGGTGTTTTCTTTGAATTTTCTTATTTTCTTTCAAGATACCTGTGTAATCCTCTATTTAATTTCTAGTTGCCGAAAATAAGGATGCCGTACCAGGAAATAATAAAGAGAATTCTATTCACAATCCTGCATATAACATAAGTGCGGCTCTGACTTACGCGACGCAGTTGGTCAACATTATCGCCTACTACGTTAATGTGAAACTGCCTTACAAACTTGCGTATAGGTAAAAAAAAAAATATATATTAAAAAAATTATTCCCATATTCATGAATCATTAAAAATTCATTGCTTATTATAAAATGCAGTGAATTTTGTGGAAACGAAATGTCGGAACATAAATTTACGAGGAAAGTGGCAAGGCTCAACAGCAACGTTTTGCACTTGTGCATTTCACAAAACGCAGACATCACAGTTTTGCAACCAATGAAAACTCTACAAAATCTCATGCACTTGCTCAATACCGAAATCAGCGATCTCGGAAGGTAAGATTATTATTTTATTTATTTTCCTAAATTTTTATTTTATAATGTGTATTTATTCCGGAAAATTGGTAGCTGTATCTTTCACATAAAAATTAAGCTAAATGTGATACAATTTTATAAATTAAGTAAGGGTTGCTACAGATTCTGTAAAAGTCTGGGAATTTTGAAAAAGAGCCGGGAAATTTCTATCGGCATTTCTTTTTGAAGCTTTGATCATTATTTTAGTACTTTTCTGCTTATTTGATCAATTTAGATTGATAGGAATTGATTAAGTTACATTATAACGATTTGAATGAGCGCGGCTATATATGTTTGAGGTTTTTAAATCTTGTAAAGTATTTTCAAGATCTTTTAATTTGAAATGTTTTTTGGAATTTCAAAAGATTCCAAGGAATGTTGTATTAATTTAATTAATTTGACGTGATTTTAAAGCATTTTAAATATTTTAGGATAGCTAATTTTCTAGAATTTCGGAAGGTATGAAACGATTCTACAGGACCTATAATATTTTAAGATATTTTACTAGATTTGACGTTATTTTATAAGATTTCAATGATTTTAAAGGATTTTAAAGCGCTCAATGTATTTTAATACAATTTCCAGAATTTCAGGAAATATTATCATAGAATTTCATGGGATTTTATATTTTATTTTATTTTCAAGAATTTATTCACGAGAAGTGAGGTATTTTGTAGGGTATCAAAGATTTGAAGAGATTTGAAATTTGTTTTGGAAGTCACCCTGAATTCTTATAAATATAAATTCATATAAATATAAATTTTAAATTCTTTTGAATTTTTTAATTCACTTGGATGCTTCTAAATTTACTCCATTCTACTTAATTCAATGAAGTTTTTGGAATTTTTAAAAGTTTTACCTAATTGATCCTGATGATCAATTGATAAAATGATTTCAAATATTTTAAGGCATTTTTTCAGATTCCGTAGCATTTTTAAGTGCTTTACAAAATTTAAAGGGATTTCAAAAGATTTTGAAGGTTTTGACATTTTTTTGGAAATTTTAAAAGATTCCCAGAAATTTCTTATTTATTTCAATAGTTTGAAGGGGTTTTAAAGACTTTGCAATATTTTAGGGCATTTAAAAAAATTCTAAGGCATTTTCAAGAGATTTAAACAATTTCAAGGGATTTTAATAGTTTAATGGATTTAGTTACTTCTTTGGTTAGAAATTAGTACGGCTGTTCAAAGATTTGAAGAGATTTGAAATTTGTTTTTGGAATTCACCCTGAATTCTTATAAATATAAATTAATATAAATATAAATTTTAAATTCTTTTGAATTTTTTTAATTCACTTGAATTCTTCTAAATTTACTCGATTCTACTTAATTCAATGCAGTTTTTGGAATTTTTAAAAGTTTAACCTAATTAATCCTGACGATCAATTGATCAAAGGATCAAAGGATTTCAAATATTTTAAGGTATTTTTTTCAGATTCCGTAGCATTGCCAAGTGCTTTACAAAATTTAAAGGGATTTCAAAAGATTTTAAAGGTTTTGAAATTTTTTTTTAAATTTCAAAAGATTCCCAGAAATTTCTTATTTATTTCAATAGTTTGAAGGGGTTTTAAAGACTTTTCAATATTTTAGTGCTTTTAAAAAGATTCTAAGGCATTTTCAAGAGATTTAAACAATTTCAAGGGATTTTAATAGTTTAATGGATTTAGTTACTTCTTTGGTTCTCCTCATCGCTAAGACCTGTCATGTTTAACGTTCTGTCGTACGCTTCTTTCTTTTCTTTTTGGGCTGCCTTAATTGCATCATTCTAAGCGCCTCCCAAGTTGCCTCATCTATGCGTTCGTTTATCTTATTCTGAAAATCTATACGCAATTGTAATCCTGAGTAATCTGCTTGTAATACTAAGTAATCTACTTGTAATCCTGAGTAATCTACTTGTAATCCTAAGTAATCTACTCGTAACCCTAAGTACTCTATTTGTAATCTACTTGTAATACCAAGTAATCTACTTGTAATCCTAAGTAATCTACTTGTAATCCTAGGTAATCCACTTGTAATCTTCGGTAATTCATTTGTCATCCCAGGTAATCCACTGTTATCCGTTTAATCCATTTGTAATCCCAGGCAATCTACTAGTATTCCACGATAATCACTTGCAATCCCATATAATAGTGTAATCTCAGACAATCGTCTTGTAATCACAGAAAATCCACTTATAATCCCAGGTTTTCAACTTGTAATCGGCGGTAATCCACCTGCATTTCCAGACGATCTATTTGAAATCGCGTGAAATCCACTTGTAGTTCTGGTAACCTAAGTAATCCAGTATAGTCCCAGATAATCCACTTGTAATCTAGAATAATTCAATTGCAATCCGCAGTAATCTAAGTAATCCCCGCAACCCAAAAATACACTTGTAATCTTAGGCAACCGACCTGTAATGCTGGTTAATCCACTTGTGATCCTGGGTAATCTACTTGTAATCTACTTATTAATTCACTTGGAATCCAAATTAATCCATTTATAATTCATGTAATAGATTTTTAATCCCCACTGATGTACTAGTAAACCATGATAATCAACTTGTAATACCATATAATCCCAGGTAATCCACTTGTAACCCGCGGTAATCTACCTGCATTCCCAGGCAATCCATTTTTAATATTATGTAATCCACTTGTAGTGTTGGTAACCTGAGTAATCCAGTATAATCCAAGGTAATCCACGTGTAATCTATAATAATAATTCAATTGCAATCCAGGGTAATCTAAGTAATGCCCGTAACTCAATAATACACTTGTAATCTTAGGCAACCAACTTGTAATCATAGCTAATCCATTTGTAATCCTGGGTAATCTACTTGTAATCCCAGATAATCCACTTTTAATCCAATTGCAAACTGGAGTAATCTAAGTATCTGCGAGACGCAATAATATACTTGTAATCATAGATAATACACTTTTAATCTTAGGCAATCCACTTGTAATCCTAGGTAATGCAGATTATTCATTTATAATCCCAGGTAATCCATTTGCAATGCATTTGTAATCCCAGGCAATCCACTAGTAATCCACGATAATCACTTGTAATCCCGTATAATCCACGTGCAATCTCAGACAATCGTCTTGTAATCACAGAAAATCCACTTATAATCCCAGATAATCCACTTGTAATCCGCTGTAATCTACCTGTATTTCCAGGCGATCTATTCGAAATCTTATGTAATCCACTTGTAGTGCTGGTAACCTAAGTAATCCAGTATAATCCTAGGTAATCCACTTGTAATCTATAATAATTTAATTACAATTCAGAGTAATCCTAGTAATGCCCGTAGCTCAATAATATACTTGTAATCTTAGGAAACCAACTTGTAATCCTAGGTAATCCACTTGTAATCTGCGATAATCCTCTTATAACCCGCAGATATCTGGGTAATCCAAGTAACCGAGTGTAATCGTAGGAAATCTACTTGTAATCCTAGGTAATCCAATTTTAATCCCGCATAATCCACTTGTAATCCAGATTGATTCAATTGAAATTCGAAGTAATCTGAGTACTCCACCTAATCCAGTCATACACTTGTAATCGTAGGCCACCTAATTGTAATCCTAATTAATCCTCTTGTAATCCCAGGGAATCCACTTGTAACCTTAATTAAATAAAAATTATTTAAAAGAAATTTTAATTTCGTATAATTCACCTATCACTTTTCCGAATCCCCTTTTTCAGCCAGACCATTCCTCCGTTTCAGTCCTCCGTTTTTATATCCCTTCTTGGGGATAGAATGACTTCAGCGACACCCACCTCTCAACCACCTCCAACCACACTCTTCCCCTTTCCAGCCCCCCCTGTTTTTTATAACCCTTCTTGGGAGTAAAATGATTTCGGTGCCCCCCCCCCCAGCTGCACTCTTCCCCATTTTCAGGAGTCCCCCAGTTTGTATACCCGTTTTATGGGGGAGAGTGACTTCGGTGGTCCCCCAAGCCACACTCTTCACCTTTCCAGCCCCCCACCCCCGTTCTTATATCCCTTCTCAGGGGTAGAGTGATTTCAGCGACAGTGACACCCACCCCTAGCCACCCCCTTTCCCTTTGACAGGCTCCCTGGTTTTTATAACCCTTCTTGGGGGTAAAGTGACTTCGGTGACATCTACCTACCAGCTATACTGTTCCCCCTTTCCAGGGGTCCCCCAGTTTTACCCCTTTTACCCCTTTTCCGGGGGAGAGTGAATTCGGTAATCCCCCAAGACACACACTTCCTTTTTCCAGCCTCCCGTTTTTTATATTCCTTCGCGGGGGTAGAGTGATTTCAGTGACGGAGGCACCCACCCCCAGCCACCTCATCCCCTTTTACAGCCCCCTTGTTTTATATCGCTTCTCGGTGACAGTAACTTCGGTGACACCCCTTTCCAGCTCCGCCCTCTCCTGTTTATTACACCCCTTCTCTCTGGGAGAGTTACTACCCCCCCTCCCCCGGTTTTCATATTCGTTCACGTAATCTTGCCCAGTTCTTACTATTTTACCATTTTAATGATAATTAAAAAAAAAAACAATTTTACACAAAGTGTGCTAAAAAAAATGTTTCTTAACAAAACTTTCTGACACACACCTAATTTTAAATACTAAATAAATCAATATTAATATGTATAATAAATCTGCATTACTATTGTACGCATAGATAAAGGTGTTGAAAAAAATCAATGATGACCCGTTTATGATAAATAGTCGCATGCCCCAGTATCACACAAATCTGTTAAACTCGCAAATGGAAATATGATTCGCCACTTAGTAGGAATGATCATCTCACATATACATATAAAGTACATATGCGTTATGAGTTTGTTCTCGCAAACGAACGCGTGTATACACGTGTATCTGTTATTCTGATATGGATGTTAATAGGTTAGAGGGTCTCCGTAGAATGTGGGGTGAATCACGATTTCGATAAGGGTTTATATTCTCTTCTTCTCTCTCGCTCGCCCCATACCCCCCCCCCCCCCCCCCCCCCCCCCCCCCCCCCTTGAAATCTTAGAAATCTGGGTTTACCATAACCTTTTTAAAATCTTTGAAATCTTTTGAAAGTTTTAAAATCTTTGGTAAATGTCCGAAATCTTTAAAATCCTTACAATCTTTAGGAACTTTTTGTGAATTCTTTGAAATATTGGTGAAATCTTTCTGAAATCTTTTGTAATCATTTGAAATCATTAAAATATTTTTAATCTGTGTAAAATATTTTGAAATCTTAGAAATCTGGTTTACTATAACCCTTTTTAAATCTTTTGAAAATTTAAAAATCTTTGGAAATGTTTGAAATCTTTAAAATCCTCGTAATCTTTATGAAATGTTTGAAATTTTTGGGAAATTTTTGTGAATTCTTTGAAATATTTGTCAAATCTTTCTGAAATCTTTTGTAATTATTTGAAATTTTTAAAATCGTTTTAATCTGTGTAAAATCTTTTGAAATCTTAGAAATCTGGGTTTACCATAACCTTTTTAAAATCTTTGAAATCTTTTGAAAGTTTTAAAATCTTTGGAAATGTTCGAAATCTTTGTTAAAAAAAAAACATCATTTTATACTACCCAAAACTGGTCTTTTAGGTCTGAAAAAGTTTCCTTATGCACCTGTTTAATTCCAGTAACAATTAACTTCAGGGTCATTTTATTATTTATAAAACTTGCGCGAAAACTGCAGAAACAGATAAGAAAATAACGTTATCTTACTGAAAATATACTCACTCTGTTGTTTTGTCATAGTAAAAAAATTCCGAGTTGCACCTTGTTTCAATTGTTGATTACCAGCTGAATCCACAGAAGAACATTTTCCCTGAAAAACACATTTTTTGTAATAAAGAAAAAGAACAAACCTACTTTACAGCTACAATATTTCATCCAATTACCCTTCGCTTTTTCATTTTTTGTCCTCCCGAAAGTAGCGGTAACTTAAATAAATCTTCAAAAACAAAATATTCTACAAGAATGCTAATAGAAAATTGAAAAAGATTTGTTTTTTTGACAGAATCAACCCCTTAAATCTCGAGAATTTTCCTTGGAAGAGAATGTCGTGGAACATCCTCTCGATTTCGAAATCTGCCACGTTATGAAGGATTCTGAAGATTACTTTCGAATCTGCATCTCCGGACCAAAAAAGCAGTGATGGATCGAAAACAAAAATATATTCTAAATACAAAATTTGGAAGATTTACGCACCTTTATGAATAATTCAGAGCACGTTCGACCGAAGAATCTGCTGAGTTTCTTTCAAGAATGTCCTCGTCTTTCGAAACTCAAAACCCATCACTTGACACTCCCCAACGTTCTTTATACATTCACAATCACATAATACACTTCATTTTCTCAACACGACACTTTTTCTTGCATCTTCCGTTCTTCTTCAATTACGATAAGTTAAAAAGAGAAAAAGACAGGACATTTTTGAGGTTAGGAAATCCACCGCGAAATCCAAATTATAAACACGGTCATCTTTTGTTGACAATTTTCCAAAATTGTACGTATTTACGTATTTAGTAGAACCAATTATACAAATTCTTCTCTTTATTCTCTTATTTTGTTTTTCATTCGGACTTTGACGTTTCGCCGTTTTTTTTGGTTAGGACACAACATGGCGACGAACAGATGACGCTCTTTCAGCGCGAATATTCAAATATTGAATTATCCACAAATACACATATTATTCAAGAAAAGGATCAAAATTGGAAAATATTTGAACGAAATTACGTGCAATATAATATTCATCAAAATCTGGTGGAAATTAGTGACACTCGGAATTTCATAACCAAAGATTTATAACAATTCGATTCCAAAGGTTGGCAGGACTGACTTTGTAAAAGTGTTTCAATGTTGGTAGTCTTGATCCTCGCTATGTGTTGTCAGTAGCAGAAATTTATTTCTCCAATCTAACCATGCAAAGATTCAGTGTTCGTTATAAAAAGTAATTAACAATCGGGAAAATGGTGTCAATCATAAAAAATCAGTTGCTGAAACATCTTTCGAGGTGAGTTTTCTATTTCTCGTGCATTTTCCAATAGTAATTTTCATTTTTCCGGATATTTTTTTCCGTACGGAAAAAGTCACACCGCTCTTGACACAAACCAAACGTGACACGTTTTATCGTTTTTTTAATACACTCGAAGAGGCTAACGATCTTCGACATATTTTCGAGTGATTAACTTTCTCTCTTGGTTTTATCATAATCCAATCGACGGAGAGAACTATCGTATCGAATGGTCTCTCAACTTCATCGCTAATTTGATTAGAAATTATTAAAATCTAGATTGACATGTGCCGAATTTTTGACATCAGCTGATACCTGTCATTGTGACAGGTGAGCTTTTTATTTGTTGGTAATTCGGATTATGACAATAGAAACACTTTTTGCGGAAAAGACAGGGCGAGAAAGTTTCGCATTGGAAAATTGCTCACTTGGACTTTTCCGAGATTTCCAAAATTTTTATGGTTCTTTATTTTTGGAGCTATTTTTCGCCAAAAATTTCGTTTTTATTTGCTCCAGTTTCAAACAGGAAATATTTGTATTTTAAATAAAAATCTATTGAAGTCGGGAAGTTTCAGAAGTAAATATTCTTCAGGTCTCAAAAAAGACAAATTTTTAACGAAAGAGTTCATTTTTGACTAAAAAAGATTTTTTAGTCAACAAAGAAAACAAATTTAAACCAAATTTTTGAAGTTTAATTTCAGTCAAAGAGACGAATATTTAGCAAGACAGTTGAATTTTCAACAAACAAGTTAATTTTTAAAAATATATAAAATATTTGCAAAAAATAACCAAAAATATGAATTTTTGACTGAGGAGAATAATTTTCTACGAAAAAAGGTGAATTCTCAACCAAACAGGTTATTTTTCTACCAAATTGTTTAATTTTCTTTTAAAAAATTAATTTTGAATAAAAAGTGAATTAACTTTCTGCAAAACAATAGAATTTTTGTATGAAATTATTGAATTTTCAAGCTGAACAGATGAATTTTCAATCTGAACATTTTAATTTGCGCTAAAAAATGTAGTGCTTGATATTTAAACAAAAAACGATTTTAATTTCAAATAAAAAGCAGTTGAATATAACCAAAAAGACAATTTTTCAACAAAATACTTGAAACCTCAGCTAAAACAGATTATTTTTCAAGAATACAGTTGCATTTTTAATCAACGAAAAACTTTTTTATCAAAAAAGACGAATTTTTTTAACTAAATAGACGTCTTTTTGAACTAAAAAAGATCAATTTTTAACCAAGTAGTTAAATTTTAAACCAAAAAGTCTAATTTATAACCTGTCTCTTATACACATTTTTGTCTTGAAGATTTTAATATTTGATTGAATTTTAATCTTTTTTATTTGAAAATTCTAACATTTTATTGAACATGCATCTTTGTATGCTGAAAATTAAAATATTGTGTTAAAAATCTAATGATTTTCTGAAAATTAAACTATTTTGTTAAAGTCATCCTTTTTATTCGAAAATTCAACTATGTTGCTGAAAATTCATCCATTTGGATTGAAAATTTATCTTTCTTGGTTGAAAAAATTTTACTATTGAGTTAAGTCAGATAAAAGTCAGGGAATTTTGAAAATGAAGTTTTAAAATTATTCTTGTTTATTGAAGTTTCAATTATTTGGTTAAAAATTCAATTATTTTGTTAAAAATCTAATTATTTTCGACGAATTAAAATTTTTTTTAAGTCATCCTTTTTATTCGAAAAATCAACTATGTTGATGAAAATTCATCCGTTTGGATTGAAAACTTATTTTTTATGATAGAAAGGTCATCTTTCTTGGTTGAAAATAAACTTTTTTGATGAAAATTCAACTGTCTTATGAGAAATGTGTAATTTTTTCATTAACATTTTAATATTTAATTGAATTTTAATCTTTTTTGTTTGAAAATTCGAAAATTTGATTGAACATGCATGTTTATATGCAGAAAATTCAACTATTTGGTTAAGAATTCAATTATTTTGTTAAAAATCTAATTATTTTTGGAAAATTTAACTATTTTGTTAAAGTCATTCTTTTTATTCGAAAATTCAACTATGTTGTTGAAAATTCATCCGTTTGGATTGAAAATTTATTTTTTATGATAGAAAAGTCATCTTTCTTGGTTGATAATAAACTTTTTTGATGAAAATTCAACTGTCTTATGAGAAGCATGTCTTTTTGTCTTGAAGATTTTAATCTTTTTTATTTGAAAATTCGAACATTTGATTTAACATGCATCTCTGTATGCTGAAAATTCAACTATTTGGTTAGAAATTCAACTATTTTGTTATAAATCTAATTATTTTTGGAAAAGTTAACTATTTTGTTAAACTCATCATTTTTGGTCGAAAATTCAACTATGTTGTTAAAAATTCCTCTGTTTGGATTAAAAATGTATCTTTTATAGTGAAAAAGTCATCCTTGGTTTAAAATTTCTCTTTCTTGGTTGAAAAATTTTGCTATTGGATTAAGTTAGATAAAAGTAAAAAAAATTTGAAAATGAAGTTTCAAAATTATTTTTGTTTTTTGAAAGTTCAACTATTTCGTTGAAAATTCAATTATTTTATTAAAAATCTAATTATTTTTCGAAAATTTAAGTATTTTGTCAAAGTCATCCTTTTTAATCGAAAAATAAACTATGTTGTTGAAAATTCATCCGTTTGGATTGAAAATTTATCTTTTATGATAGAAAAGTCATCTTTCTTGGTTGAAAATAAACTTTTTTGATGAAAATTCAACTATCTTCTAAGAAAAATGTCTTTTTTTCTTGAAAATTTGAATATTTGATTGAATTTTAATCTTTTTTGTTTGAAAATTCGAACATTTGATTGGACATGCATCTTTGTATGCTGAAAATTTAACTATTTGGTTAGAAGTTCAACTATTCTGTTAAAAATCTAATTATTTTTGGAAAATTTAACTATTTTATTAAAGTCATCCTTTTTATTCGAAAATTCAACTATGCTGTTGAAAATTCATCCGTTTGGATTGACAGTGTATCTTTTATGGTAGAAAAGTTATCCTTCTTGGTTGAAAAAATTTTACTATTGTGTTAAGTCAGATAAAAGTCAGGGAATTTCGAAAATGATGTTTTCAAATTATTCTTGTTTATTGAAAGTTCAACTATTTGGTTTAAATTTCAATTATTTTGTTAGAAATCTAAATATTTTTGGAAAATTTAACTATTTTGTTAAAAATCAACTATGTTGTTGAAAATTTATCCGTTTGGATTGAAAATTTATCTTTTATGATAGAAAAGTCATCTTTCTTGGTTGAAAATAAACTTTTTTTATGAAAATTCAACTGTCTTATAAGAAACATGTCTTTTTGACTTGAAAATTTTATTATTTGATTGAATTTTAGTCATTTTTGTTTGAAAATTCGAACATTTCATCAAATTGCATCTTTATATGCTGAAAATTCAACTATTTTGTAGAAAATCTAATGATTTTTGGAAAAGTTAACTATTTTGTTAGTCATCCTTTTTGTCGAAAATTCAACTATGTTGTTAAAAATCCATCCGTTTGGATTGAAAATGTATCTTTTATAGTAAAATAGTCATCCTTCTTGATTTAAAATTTATCTTTCTTGGTTGAAAAAATTTCACTATTGGTTTAAGTCAGATAAAAGTCAGGGAATTTTGAAAATGAAGTTTTAAAATTATTCTTGTTTGTTGAAGTTTCAATTATTTGGTTAAAAATTCAATTATTTTGTTAAAAATCTAATTATTTTTGAAAAATTTAACTATTTTGTTAAAGTCATCCTTTTTATTCAAATATTCAACTATGTTGTTGAAAATTCATCGGTTTGGATCGAAAATTTATCTTTTATGATAGAAAAGCCATCTTTCTTGGTTGAAAATAATCTTTTTTGATGAAAATTCAACTATCTTCTAAGAAAAATGTCTTTTTGCTTTGAAGATTTTACTATTCGATAGAATTTTAATCTTTCTTGTTTGAAAATTCGAACACTTGATTAAACGTGCATCTTTGTATGATGAAAATTCAACTATTTGGTTAGAAATTTAACTATTTTGTTAAAAATCTAATAATTTTTGGAAAAGTTAACTATTTTGTTAAAGTCATCGTTTTTGGTCTAAAATTCAACTATGTTGTTAAAAATTCATCCGTTTGTATTGAAAATTGATCTTTTATGGTAAAAAAGTCATCCTTCATGGTTTAAAATTTATCTTTCTTGGTTGAAAAATTTTGCTATTGGGTTAAGTCAGATCAAAGTAAAAAAAATTTGAAAATGAAGTTTTAAAATTATTTTTGTTTGTTGAAAGTTCAACTATTTCGTTGAAAATTCAATTATTTTATTAAAAATCTAATTATTTTTGGAAAATTTAAGTATTTTTGGAACATTTAAGTATTTTGTCAAAGCCATCCTTTTTAATCGAAAAATCAACTATGTTGTTGAAAATTCATCCGTTTGGATTTAGAATTTATCTTTTATGATAGAAAAGTCATCTTTCTTGGTGGAAAATAAACTTTTTTGATGAAAATTCAACTATCTTCTAAGAAAAATGTCTTTTTGTCTTGAAGATTTTAATATTTGATTGAATTTTAATCTTTTTTATTTGAAAATTCTAACATTTTATTGAACATGTACCATCTAGCATAATAATGCGTATCTTCTCTGAAATAAAGTTTCTTTCAGAAATGCTGTGTTTCGAATCCCAGCGGAGCGAAAGGACAAGATCTTTTTTTCAGAAAAAAATTAATTAATAATGATTTTTAATTCATAACTCCATCTAGTCTGAAGAAGACGTTGAAAATGTTCTGTTATTCTCTAATGATAATACAGATTCCTTTAAAAATTTTATTTGTACCACCTAGCATAATAATGCGCATATTTTCTGAAATAAAGTTTCTTTCCGAAGCTCTGTGGTTCGAATCCCCGCGGAGTGAAAGGCGAATATCTATTTTTTAGAAAAAAATTAATTCAAAATTATTTTTATCTTATGACTCCATTTACACTAAAAACGACACTAAAATATTTCTGTTTTTCTCTAATGATAATACAGATTCCTTTGAAATTTTAATTTGTACCATCTAGCATAATAATGCGTATCTTTTCTGAAATAAAGTTTCTTTCAGAAGTTATGTGGTTCGACTCCCAGCGGAGTGAAAGGACAAGATCTTTTTTTCAGAAAAAAATTAATCAAAAATTATTTTTATTTCATAACTCCATCTAGTCTGAAAATGACGTTAAAAATTTTCCGTTATTCTCTAATGATAGTACAGAATCCTTGAAAATTTTGATTTGTAACATCTAGCATAATAATGCGTATATTTTCTGAAATAAAGTTTCTTTCAGAAATCCTGTGTTTTGAATCCCAGCGGAGTGAAAGGACAAGATCTTTTTTTCAGAAAAAAATCAATTAAAAATGATTTTTATCTCATAGCCCCATCTAGTCTGAAAAAGACGTTAAAATTTTTCTGTTATTCTCTAATGATAATACAGATTCCTTTAAAAATTTGATTTGTTCCATCTAGCATAATAATGTGTATATTTTCTGAAATAAAGTTTCTTTTCTCGATCTCTCTAGTAGCTTAATGGAAAAAGCACCTGACCGGAAATCAGAAGTTCTGTGGTTAGAGTCTCAGCAGAGTGAAAGAAGATCTTTTTTACAGAAAAAAATTTATTAAAAATGATTTTTAATTTATAACTCCATCTAGTATGAAAAAAAAACGTTGAAAATCTTCTGTTATTCTCTAATGATAATGCACATTCCTTTTTTATGTACTTTAGAAAATTTCTCAATAATTAATTTATTTTGTAGGATTTCAAAGATTTGAAGATAATTTAAAATATTCAAGAGGATTTCACTGAATTCGAAAAATTTCATACGATTTTAAAGAATTTCATTGAAATTCGAAAGATTTTGAAGGATTTCATGTAATTTATAAAATTCTAGGATATTGGAAGGATTGCAAGGGATTTCAGAGGATTATCAAGATTTTAAAATGATTTTATAAGATTTTCGAGGATTTCAGTAATTTAAAGTTTTCCTGAAAGCTCTCAATTATTTTAATAACTTTCACAGTATCTCAAAAGATTCTAAAGGAGTTTACATTTTTGAGGAATTTCATGGAATATCATCAAATTTCATGTAATTTCACGAGATTTCAAAAATTTGAAATTTTGTTTTAAGTATTTCAAGGTACTGGAATAGATTTCAAAAGATTTTTAAATTTTTACGGTATTCAGAAGGATTCCAAAGAATTTTCGAGAGCTTTAAAAAGTTTCAAGGGATTTCAAATAACTTCAATTTTTTAAGTTATTTCAAATGATTCTGAAGATTTTTCAAGATTTTAAAGTATTTTAAAAGATTCCAAGGAATATTCATGTGTTTTAAACATCTTCATAAAGTTTCAAAGAATTTTAATTAGATTTAAAAAATCTTCAATTAGTTTCGAGAATTTTATAAGATTTCAAGGAATTCGATATATTTTATGGTATTTTAAAAGATTCCAATGAATTTTCTATACATTTCAGGAATTTGAAGAGAATTCAAAGGATTTGAAAGATTTTAAAGTATTGTAAAAGATTCCAAGGAATATTTAAGAATTTTTAGTAGATTTCAAAAATTTTCAATTAGTTTCAACAATATCATGAGATTTCCAGGAATTTGATATATTTTAGGAGATTTTTGAAGATTCCAATGAATTTTCTATACATTTCAAGAATTTAAAGAGATTTCAAAGAATTTGAAAGATTTTAAAGTATTTTAGAAAATTCCAAAGAATATTTAAAAGTTTTACAACCTTTCGTAAGGTTTTAAAGGATTTGAATTTTAAAGATATGAGTATATTTATAAAAAACCCAATGAATGTTCAATATATTTGAGGAATTTGAAGAGATTCCAATGAAATTTTATTTTTTTTTTCAATTTCTTTCAAATTATTTGCAGGATTTTAGAGTATGTTAAAATATTCCAAGGAACATTTCAGAACTTTTACAATTTTGAAAGGGTTTCAAAGGATTTCAAGTTGGAAGATTTTAGGATTTTTATAGAGATTCTAAAAAATTTTCTGCAGATTTCAAGAATTTTCAATTGATTTTAAGATTATAGGATTTCAAGGAATTTGACAGATTTTAAAGTATTTTAAAAGAATCCAAGGAATATTCAAAATCTTAAAAAAAATGTATGAGGTTTCGAAGAATTTGAATTTTAAAGATATGAGGATATTTATAAAAAATCCAATGATTTTTCAATATATTTGAAGAATTTAAAGAGATTTCAAGAGATTTTAATGAAATTTTTTTTGTCAATTTCTTGCAAATGATTTGTAAGATTTGAGAGTATGTTAAAATATTCCAAGGAATATTCTATGAATTTTAAAAATTGTAAAGGGTTTCAAAGGATTTCAAGTTGAAAGATTTTAGGATTTTTATGAAGATTCCAAAAAATGTTCAGTAGATTTCAAGAATTTTCAATTGATTTTAAGATTATAGGATTTCAAGGAATTTGACAGATTTTAAAGTATTTTGAAAAATTCTAATAAATATTCAAGAGCGTTAAAAATATCAATGGATTTCAAAAATTTATTAATATTTCAATGGATAGATTTTTTAAATTAAATTAAATTAAATTCAAGGGAGATAGATTTTTGGGTATTTTTAAAGTTTCCAAGAAATTTTCAATATATTTGAAAGATTTAAATGATCTCAGGGTATTTTACAGATTTTAAGAGATTCTTACTACACTGAGAATTTGAAGAGATTTTGGAAGTTTGGAAAATTTTAGGTTATTTAAAAAAATTCCAAATAATTTTCAAGAGCGTTAAAAAAATGTCAAAATAAGGTTTAAATTTGAATTTTTAAGATTTTAGGATATTTTTAAAGATTCCGAGGAACTATCAATCGATTCCAAGAATTTAATAATATTTCTATGGATTTAGAGCCCCGCGTGCAAGGATAAGGCTGCATACTCTGAGAGGTCGCCCGGTATCCCAGAGTCACCGTTTAAGACACCCCACCCAGGTGCCATTCAGCTTTCGGCACGGTTGCTACGCCTCCGCTTAGGAGTTAATCCTTGTGGACCATCCCTGGTCAATTTTCCGCGACTGCTTATTAATTATTATGACCATATTCATCAGAAACCCTTGGTACAGGGACCCTCTATCCGCAACCCGAGAATGCGTTCGGTGGCTTTGTCATAGGCCCTTCAGTTCTATTCCAAAGGAATAGAAACCGAAACCGAACTCAATTATATATATATATATATGGAAATAGTCACATCTGAAATTTTTAGAAGCTCTTCCATAAAAAATTTTCGATGTAACAAGTAGATTGTTTCCTTGTGAACAATGTTGTTTGAATAAATAAAGAGAGATTTATCCTCATATGCTAAGAGTATAAAAACATTTGAAAAGCATTCAGATTATAAAAAAAGTTGTTGAATTCTTTATTTAGATAAAAGATTTTTCTGTTGAAAAAAATTCTTTGAATTGTTCAAAAATATGCATTGTCGCTCGGACAAAGTAATTTTCTTCAATTCAAATGATTTGTTTGGGTCAATGGAATGATTTTTTGTTTAAGTATAACTTTGTATTTAATTTTAAATGATTTTCTTCATCTTGAAGTGATTTTTGGTCAACTGAAAAAAAACTATGTTGAAGAAACGCTTTGCTTGATTCAAGACAAATTATTTTTGAGTTGCAAGACATGGCGATTAGGGTGGTCGAAAAAATTAGAGTATTAAAAATTGAAGGTGCTCTCGAAAATATTTCTTCCTTTTAATTCTTCTTTTAGATAGAGAATTTCTAGACGAATTCTTCGACCTATAATTCTACGTCTAAAGGAAGACTCAAGTGAATTAATTAATGTATAAAAAATCGTATTATTGCGAAAAACCCCGTTGGTATTCATTTTTCTGGAAAATATAATTTAACTCTTGAATTCGCGGTGAAAATTCGAGAAATAATATTTTTTATCTTTATTAGTAAATTCAACAATAAGGAAGATAGTAGGCATTAAAAGCTTCAAGGCCGATGTGGAAGTACTAGGTAATTCAGAAAAATGAGAGAAAATAAAGTTTTCTATTTTTAATTCGGTCTTTCGATCAATTCACGATCAATTAAGTTTAATATTAATGAAACATTTTTTTAATATGTGATAATTTCTCAAATATACATTAATAGAAAACTTTTTTAACGCATTATTTACTTTTTCGGATAAACCTTGTACACAAGGTAATCAAACCCGTAAATCAGCTTGTTTATAATTTTCAAGCCATTTGCTATTTTTTTATCTTCAATTAAGCCTTCAATTAATCTAACTTTTTTACTGAATTGATGTTGAGAATAGTAATTCAAATATTGACCTGACCATAAGGGTTTTCCGAACCAATTAGTAATTAAATTTCCATTTTTAGTTTTTGTGACATAGAGATCTAAAAAATTTAGATTATTATTGTTTTCTATACTAAAGTAAACTGTGAAGATTTTTCTATGCTATTAAGTGTGTTAATTAGTTCTTGGATTTTATCTGTAGGAACAATAGTAAAAATATCGTCCACATTACGCTTAAAGAAAAGAGGTTTGAAGCTTAATTTAGATAAGGCTTTATTTTCAATATCTTCTGAAACAAGATTAGATGCGATTGGTGATAAAGGTGAACCCATCGGACAACCAGAAATTTGTTTATGAAATTTTTGAAAAAATGAAAAAAAAGTATTATTCAAAACCGTTCTGACAGCCATTAAAATCTCTAAATCTCTCTCTAAATCCAAAGAAAGGTTATCAAACATGGGTACAATATCTCGTTTTTTTTTTCTTTAAAGCTCCAACTATCTCTTGTGAATAAATCAGTTTTTCCAGATACTGGTTTTAGAAGATTAGATAGGAATTTTGCTAAATTGTAGGTTGGAGAGCCAATAGTAGAGACAATTAAACTCAATTTTAATTCTGGTTCGTGAACATTAGGAAGGGCATATGCTTTTGTGGCCACACAACCAATGATTTTTTAATTTATAGGCTAAATTTTTATTTGCGTATCTTTTTTTCTCCCGTCTAGAAATAACATAATTATATTTTTTTTCCATGGACGGAACTGAACTATTATTACCTTTTTTATATAAAGCACTATTCTGTCATGTTGGAATTTTGTAGCAATATCTGAAATTTGATTGGAATTTTTAAATTTATTGATTTTTTTATGATTTGAGATTAAATCTGTAACTATTTTTCGAACATTTGGGTTTTTATTATTATCTTTATTGCTTTTAATACTATCTTCTATATGAGCAATGATATTATTAGTATGGATATTATTAGAGTTATAAGAAATCCCAAATTTAGTACTTATTGCTAAGGTATCAGCTGTTGTATCAGGAATTGTTACATTAGATACATTTTTAAACCATTTATTAACTCTTCATTCTCAGTACCTATTTTTTCTCTCTAAAAATCTATCATTTAATAAAATACATTTTTTATGTGAGCTTCCCTTTGTTGAAATTTTAACTTTTGTAGACTAAATTCTTGTGATTAAAAAAAGTTATCAATCGAGTTTTTTTTAAATATTTCTCTCTAGCCCATATTTTAAATAATTTGAGTAATTGTCTAATTCTTTAATGTTGTCGATTATATTACTGATAATGATTTTCATGTATTTTTCATAAAGATAAGGATTAGGAACAAAAATTTAAGTGAACATTCAATTATCACCTAATTTAATTTAATTTAAACACAACAATGAAGAATTTTCATCTTAAAGTAAATTTGAAATTTTTACTTTAACAAAGGTTTTACAATGTGAATTATTTAAATTATAATTATTCCTACATTTTTCTATATGAGCTGGAATCAGAGAATTTTTTCTATACTCTTACACTTTCTTAGGGATTAAAGAGGAGTACCTATCAAATATAACCATACTAATGACTTTTATCCCCCCCCCCCACAGCGCCCGAAATGTGACCCAAAAATCAAAGAACTACATTTTTACGTATTATTGTTACTTTTTAGCGATTTTCGTCGTTTTTTTCATGTAAATAATCACTAATGGATAACTTGAATATTTCTCATGACTTTTTAAACAATTTTCAGTTGCTTAAACAAATGTAACTTATTTAAACAATTAATTATTCACAAAAAATATAAAAAATATTCGTATTTTCTGATGGAAATGTCATAGTTTGTCATTTTTTGAAGTAGTAAATTTTTGAAAAAACATTATATAATTATTTAAACAAAAAAATCATACAGCTGGAAAAGGGATAGGGTGCGACAGAACATTTCCCTTTCCTTTTCCAGCCCAAAAAATTACCATTTCAAATACAAAATTTGATTTGTCTGATTTGTCATTATATTTTTAAAATTGTATGCATTATTTTATAATTTTGTATTTTTTGTACATTTCTATTGTTAAGTTGATCAATGTGAAAACTTTAGATTGTCTATTGTTTCAAAAATCATTAATTTTTTTAAAATTAAGATCAAGATTTTTGGATTTTTAAAATTTTTATCGTGTTGGAAGGGAGGAAATTTTTGTTTTCAATTTTTTTCCGAATGGGAAGAGGCCCTTTTTTCTTTTGGAAATTTGTCTTGAGTTGTGAGTGACGACATTTTTTGTATTAAATTTGTTTCTGAATTGAAAGAGGAAAATTTTTTATTTTCAACATTTTTATTGAATTAAGAGGGAGGAAATTTCAATTTTTTTCTGAATTAGAAGAGGGAAAATTTTTTATTTTCAGATTTCGAGGGACTCGGAAGGAAGGAAATTTCGTTTTTTAAGATTTATTGTATTAAAAGAGACAAGTACTAATTTTTAACATTTCAATTGAGTTGGGAGGGAAGAAATTTCAATTTTCAATTTGTTCTGAATTGGAAGAGTGACATTTTTTTATTTTAATATTTTTAGCACATTGGTATGGATGACATTCTGGTTTTATTTTTTTTTTCTGAATTTAAAGAGAAACCTTTTTCTTATTTTTTAAATTTTTCTTCAGTTGGAAGGGAGAAAATTTAATTTTTTAATTTTTTTCGAATTAGACGTATCTTTTTGTTTTGTTTTGATCATATTTATTGAGTTGAAAAGTATGAAATTTTAATTTTTTTCTGAACTTGAATGGGCCTTTTTATGAAGCGGAAGAAAAATATTTGTTTTCAATCATTTCTGTCGAGTTTAAGGGAAAATTTTTTATATTTAATCATTTCTGAATCGAAAGAGAGATATTTTTCTATTTTTAACATTTTTTCAAACTCGAAGGAAGAAAATTTTGATTTTTTAATATTCACTTAATTGGAAAAGGCACTTTTTTGTCTGTAAAATTTCTATTTAGTTGGAAGGGAAGACCGTTTTAGTTTTTTTTTCTGAATAGGTAGGGTCCTTTTTTTCCTTTCAAGATTTTTATTGTGTTGAAAGGAAACATTTTTTTGGATAATTTTTTCTCAATTGGAAAACGAAAGTTTCTTGGTTTTCAAAATTTTTATGAATGGGAAGGCAGGAAATTTCGATTTTAATTTTGTTTAGAATAATCAGGGACTTTTTTATTTTAAGATTTCTAGCGACTAGGAAGGGACGAGATTTTGGTATTAGGATTTTTCTAATTTATAAAAGGCTTTTATTAGTTTTAACCATTTTTGTTGGGTTGCAAGAATGGCATTTATTTTTTTGTGGGCATTCGACATGTTTTTAAAAATAATTGACAGTATTTTGATTTCGTGAGGTTGATAAAATTCCATAAATTTTCAAGTTTGGAAATTGTTTGATCTACTTTTTTCCTTTTTTTGATTAAATCGTTTGTAGACAAGTGTCCGCTTGGATACATAATATTCTTTGAGGCTTCGCATTCGATCGCCGAAGTTAAGCAGCGTTCGGCTCGGGTTATACTCAGATGGGTGCCGCTGTACTAAATTGGGGTGTGTATATTTATATCAGCTTTCAAACTCTTAAAACAATACTGCTACTAATACCAAATGTCAAAACGACACAATAGGTGTAATTGGCTATTAATTGGAAGAAGATTTTTTTAATTTTCATCGCGTTGGAATGGAGGATATTTCGGTTTTAATTTGTTCCAAATTGAAGGAGAACATTTTTTTCTAAGTTTGTATTCTGTTGGAAGAGATTAAATTTGTGTATATTTAAATTTGTCCGAATTCGAAATGAGAGATTTTATTTTAAGATTTTCGGCGACTTGGAAAGAAAGAAAATTGTATTATTTTGTGTTTTTCTGTATTCAAAGAGGCATTTATTTATTTTTATCATTTATACTTAGTTGGAAGGGAAGACCCCTCGATTTTCAATTGGGTCTGAATTGGAAGAGGTACATTTTTTTACATTAGGAGTTTTGAATTTTTATTGAGTTGGAAGGGAGTAAATTTTAATTTTTAATTTGTTTTCGAATTAGAAGATGTATTTTTTTGTTTTGCTTTTAATCATTTTTATTGTGTTGGAGGGAACATTTTTCATATTCAATTTCAAATTTTTATCGTGCAGGAAGGAAGGAAATGTTTGTTTTCAATTTTTCCGAAATTAGAATAAGCTCTTTCTGTTTTAAAAATTCATATATTGAGTTGAAAGGGAGGACATTTTTCATATTCAATTTCTTTCTGAATTGAAAAAGGGATATTTTTCTGATTTTAGGATTTTTAACAACTCGGTATGAAGAAAATTTTAGTTTTAATTTTTTCTGAATTGGAAGAGAAAGACTTCTGTATTTTTTACATTTTTATCGTGCTGGAAGGGAGGAAATTTTTTGTTTCATTTTTTATAAATTAGAAATGGCCTTTTTTGTTTTTATCGTTTTCATGGAGCTGGAAACGATTTTAGTTTTTTTTTTTTGAATTGGTAGCGGCCTTTTTATGAATTTGAAGAGGCATTTTTTTGATATAATAACTTTTCAATTTTGAATAATGAGAAATTTTGTTCTTAATTCTATCTGAATTGAAGGCGGCCCTTTTTTGTTTTTAAAATTTTTATTGAGTTGAAAAACAAGAGATTTTTAAATATTTTTTTTCTGAATTGGAAGAGGCCCTTTTTATTTTTACTTACTTTTATGGAGTTGGAAAGAATTAATTCATTTTCTGAATTGGGATGGGCCTTTTTATGAATTTGAAAAGGAACGTTTTTTAGATTTTATGATTTTTAGCATCTCGGAAAGGAGAAATTTCGGGTTTAATTCTTTACTGAATTATAAGAGGTAAAATTTTTTATTTTTTAAATGTTCATTAAGCTCGAAGGGAGGAAATTTTCGCTTTAATTTTTTTTTAAATCAAAACAGGAACATTTTTTGATTTTTGAAATTTTTATCAAGTTCGAAGGAAGAAAATTTTTGTTTTTAATTTATCTTCTGAATTAGAAGAGGCCTTTTCTGGTTTTACTCACTTTTATGGAGTTGAAAAGGATGAAATTTTATTTCTTGTTTATAAATGGGAATGGGGCTTCTTATGAAATGGAAGAGGAAATTTTTTTGGATTTTATGATTTTTAGCGACTTGGAAGGTAGAAATTTCAGTTTTAATTCTTTTCTAAATTAGAAGAGGTTGGTTAAAAAAATTTTTGGCTGAAGATTCACCTATTTGGTTGTAAATTCGTTTTTTTTTAGTGAAAAGTAATTTTTTGACTGAAAATTTAAATTTTCCATTTTTGGTTGGATTTTTTAGTTGAAAAATCAACTGTTTCTTTAAAAATTCAACTATTTGAAAATTAACTACCTGGTTAAAAAAATTTTTGGCTGAAGATTCACCTATTTGGTTGTAAATTCGTTTTTTTTTAGTGAAAAGTAATTTTTTTACTGAAAATTTAAATTTTCCATTTTTGGTTGAATTTTTTAGTTGAAAATTCAACTGTTTGTTTGAAAATTTAACTGTTTGTTCGAAAATTCAACTATTTGTTTAAAAATTAACTGCCGGGTTGAAAGTGGAACTAATTTGTTAAAAAATCATTTTTTTGGTTGAAGATTCATCTCTTTGGTTGTAAATTCGTCTTTTCTAGTGAAAATTATTTTTTAACTAAAAATTAAGCTTGAAAATTCATATATTTGGTTAAAAATTAGTCTTTTTTTGTAGAAAATTGATACTCTTGGTTAAAAATTATTCTTTTTTGGTTGAAAATTCAACTATTTTAGTAGAAATTTCAACTATTTAGTTCAAAATTCAACTGTTTTGTAGAAAGTTCGTCTTTTTGGGTTAAAAATTAACTTTTTTGTTGAAAATTTACTTTTTGGTCGAAAATTCAACTGTTTTGTAGATAATTTGTCTTTTTATATTGAAAATTCAACAATTTAATTTATTTTTTTTTCTTTCTGGACTGAACATTTTTTTTTTTTTAAATTCAACTCTTGTTGCAAATTCGTCTTTTTGGTTTAATCATTCATCTTTTTAGGTTGAAAATTCAACTATTTGGTTAAAAATTCAAATCTTTTGCTTAAAAATGCAAGTATTTGATTTTAAATTCAACTATTTGGTTCAAAATTAATTTTTTTTGTGCAAATTCAACTACTTGGTGGAAAATAAAGCTTTTTTGGTTGAGAATGCACTTTTGTGTAGAAAATTCATCTTTTCGCGTTTAAAAGTCAAAGGTTTTCTAAAGAATTTGACTTTTTAGTTTGAAAACTCAACTCTTTTCATGGCAGTTCGTCTTTTTGGTTGAAAATTAATCTTTTTCGTTGAAAGTTCATCTCTTTTGGTAGAAAATTTACCTTTTTTCTCTTTTTCTCGTTTTTTGGCCTAAAAAAATGTAACTATTTTTAGTTGGTCGTTAATGCTTTTTAATTAAAAAGTCTTTTATTATGTTTTTGGTGAAAAATTAATTTCTTTTGGCTAATAATTCTACTATTTTGTTCAAAATTGAACTATTTTGTCAAAAAGTCATATTTTTTCGTCGAAAATTTAACTTTTTTTTAAATTGAAAAGTCTACCGTAATTTTTTTTGTTTCAAAATTTATCTCTTTTGGTTAAAAATTCTACAATTTTGTTGAAAATTCAACTATTTTGTCAAAATGTCATCTTTTTTCGTCGAAAATTCAACTGTTTTTTTTAAGATTCGTCTTTTTTGGATAGAAAATTCGACCTTTTAAATTTAAAATTCAACTTTTGGTTGAAAATTATCTATTTTTTGTTCAAATAATATTTTTTGGTTGAAAATTCGCTTTTTTGACTTGAAAATTCAACAATTTGTTTGAAATTTCTTTTCTTTCTTGACTGAAAAATCTTTCTTAGTTGCAAGTTTGTCCTTTTGGTTTGAAAATTCATCTCTTTTAGTTAAAAATGCAACTGTTGGATTGAAAATAAATTCGTTTTGGTTCAGGATTCAACTATTTTGTTAAAAATTTACGTTTTTGGTTGAATTTAACTCTTTTTGATTGAAAATTAGAATATATTTTTTTGTTGAAGTATCAACCATTAAATTTTCTGTTGCGAATTCGTCTTTTTTGCTTAAAAAATTCAATTTTTTGGTTGATTTGTTTTCTTTCTCGACTAAAAAAACCTTTTTTGCTTGAAAATTCAACTCTTTTATTGGAAATTCATCTTTTTGGTTGTAAATGCATCTGTTTCGTTGAAAATATATTTTCCTTGTTTGAAAACTGAACTCTTAACTGTACATTTTAATTAAAAGAATTTTAAAATGCAGTTTTAAAGACTTAAACAATTAAAAATTAGAAGCGTTTCTAATCGAAAATTTTGGAAAAAAATATATTTTTTGTTGATCAACAGTGAATAATAATTGATTTTGCAAGAAGATTCGGAATCAGTTCACAATTGTAGAATTTCAAGATTTTAACGTTAAAATTTAAACTGTTTAAATTGGAAAGTCTTATTAGTTAAACAAATGGAAACGCCCGATCGAAACTTTATAAACTATTTTCAATTTTTAAATAACTTCAAAATAATATATATTCATTATTAAAGGCTTTTATTGAATTTCAAATATTGTTTCAGTCTAAAATGTTCCATTTTTGAACTATTCATTTTAATATTTATAAATATTTGACAGTTCATTTAAAATCAGTAATTATAAATCAAATATTTAAAACTAAGAACAAAAAAAGTAAACTTTGAACGTTATATTTTTAAGCGTTCTATTTAAAAAAAAAACTTTATTTTTAAGCCAGAATTGTTGAATTTTGATGTATAAATAACAATTAAACACCTATTATTCTTAGAAAAAATTCGAGTAAGTTGAAGAGAGTTTTAGAAGTTTTGTAAATAATTAAAAACATAATTTAAAACCAAATATAAATTTTTGTAGATTTCGAACAAAAAATTCAGAAGCTTTTTAAGAATTGTGAAAGGCTTCAAATGAATAAAAAAAGTTTCCTTAAGATTCCTAGGAAAATTGAAAATGATTTTTTATTTTGAAAAATTAACTTCAAGAGAATATTTAAAACCATTTGGAAAGATTTACAAAATTATCAAAAATGAATGTGGAAGATTTGAAGGACATTTTTTTTGCAGAATTTAAAAAAAATTGTATGAAAAAATCGAATCATTTTAAAAGATCTTCAGAAGTTCTGAAATCATTTAATGTTTTTGGTCAAAAATTTAATTATTCTAGTTAAGGATTCATCATTTCAGATAAAAAATCATATTTCTGGTTTAAAATTGAACTATTTCAGTTGAAGATTCATTGTTTTAGTTCAAAACTCTCATGTTTAGTTCAAAATTAACTTTTTTTACTAAAAATGTTACTATTCCATTTTCGGTTGAAAATTATTATTTTTTAGTTCAAAATTCAAGTATTTGGTTGAAAATTTGTCTTCTTTAATTAAAAATTTAATTATTTCGTTAAAAATTAATATATTTTGTTGGAAAATTGTATTTTTTGGTAGAAAATTAATTTAAAATTCGCTTTCATTTTGGTTAAATTATGTTTGTTTTTTTTTTTTTAAAGAAAATTTAAGTATTTCGTTAAAAATTCAACTGGTTGTTTATAAATTAATTTTTGGTTCGAAATTTTTATTCCGGGATTTGAAATTCAACTATTTTATAGAAAATTCGTCTCTTTGGCTTAAAAATTCAACAATTTGTTATAAAAGTAAACTACTTGGTACAAAATTAAACTGACTTGTAGAAAAATATTTTTTTAAATTGAAAATTAATTTTCCTCATTAAAAATTAAACTACTTTATTTTTGGTTAAAAATGGTTAGAAACGAAAAAAATACAAAGGACACATTATTTAAATAAAATTCGGACTAACATCATATACATTGTTTCAACTATTTAGTTGTAAATTTATGTAATTTGTTGGAAATTCGTCTTTTTGGAAAAAAGTAATCTTCTAGGTTAAAAATTTAACCATTTGACTAAAAATTTATTTATTTTGTTGAAAATTTGGCTTTTAGCGTAGAAAATTAATTTTCTTGGTTAAAAAAATAAACTATTTTGTTCAAAATTAATCTCTATCTGTAAAAATGTCATCTTTTTTGGTTAAAAATGAAATTTTATGATAACCAATGAATTTTTTTCGGTTGAAAATTAACTATTTGTTAGAAATTCACATTTTGGGGATTAGAATTGAACTGTTTTGTAGAAAATTTGTATTTTTGGCTCGAAAGTTTAACTATTTGGCTAAAAATTTATTTATTTTGTTGAAAATTTGACTTTTCGCGTAGAAAATTAATCTTCTTGGTTGGAAATTCATCTCTTTCTGTAAAAATGTCATCTTTTTTGGTTAAAAATGCAATTTTGTGATTATAAATTAATTTTTTTTCAGTTGAACATTATCTATTTTGTTAGAAATTTACATTTTGGGGCTGAGGATTGAATTATTTTGTAGAAAATTTGTATTTTGGCTCGAAAATTTAACAATTTGGTTGAATTTTTTTTTCAAAATTCGTATTTTTTTTGGAAATAAATCAATTCATTTGGTTAAAAATGCAAACGTTTGATGAAAAGGTAATCTGTTTTACTTGAGGATTCAAAAATTTTGTTGAAAAATCGTCTTCGTTGGCTAAATCCAACTGTTTTTTATTTTTTGTTAAAATATTTTTTTTTTCGAAATATAAACTATTACATTATTCGTAGAATTACTTTTTTAAAAGTTCATTTTTTTTGGTTGAAGGTTCATAATTTTAGTTGAAAACTCGTTTTCGTTTTGGAATAAAATTAATCAATTTGGTAAATTTAATTACTTCATGTTTGGTTAACAATTGATTTTTTTAGTTTAAAATTTTAGAAATGAAAAAGTTTAAATTGAAAATTAATGAAATAAATTTTTTACTGAATTTTCTTAAAAATTCATCTTTTTGGTCGAAAATGTAACTATTTGGTTACAAATTCAACTGTTTTGTTTAAGGCTCATCTTTTTGACTTGTAAATTCTACATTTTAGATGAATTTTTTTTTTCTTTACTGACTTAAAAATCTTTTTCGGTTGAAAATTCGCCCTTCTGATTTTAAAATTCATCACTTTTTGTAGAAATTTCATCTTTTTTGTTAAAAAATGCAACTGTTTGTTTAAAAAATAATCTGCTTTAGTTGGGAATTCAAGTATTTTGTTCCAAATTCGTCCCTTTTGGTTCAATTTAATTGCTTTTTATTTAAAATGAAACTATTTTCTTGTCCGATGCCAGTTCTTTCCTTATTTTAGAATCTTGGAACCAAGTTTATAAGGAAGTTCTTTATAAGCCGGAAGTTTCGAAATTATTTCTCAATTATTTATAATTTATGTCCAAATTTATTTTGAAACATGAAGAGTGAACTTTGTTTCCGCTTTGTAGTCAATGTGAATAAAATCGGAATTAATGAGACGTCTCTTGGAAGAGTTTCAAAATTTCAGGATTGAAATTTACAGTTTGTCGCCTATCGTCGTACAACTTTTTGGCTGTTTGCCTAGAATTTTCAGTTGACCCTGGCCATGAAAATTTGAAAATGGAGATCAAGATGAATGGTCTTACCATATCGCGGTGTTCGAGGTTGGCTCCATGATCGAGTAGTTCGAGGCAGACGTCCACGTATCCTTCCTTTGCCGCAAACAACAACGCGGTCCAGTTGTCCTGAAAAATAAAATTTTGAACATTATTCACTTGAACAATTAAAGAAAAATTTAAAAATTTGAAATTTTCAGACTTGAGAGCCCGAAATTATCTCAAAACAGAAAATTAGGGCGATTTTTCAAGAAAATAGGGAAATAAAATATTTAAATAATATTCATGTAGGTACCAAATAGTTAAATTTTCTACTAAAAAGGATAAATTTTTAACCAAAAATTGAATAGTTAAATTTACATTAAAAAAAGAACTCTTAAACCAAGAAAAAAAATATTTTCAATAAAATAGTTAAATCTTCAACCAGAGGTGAATTTTTAACTAAAATTATGAATCTTCAATTGGAATAGTTGAATTTTCAGTTAAAACAAATTAAATTGTAACAAAAAACAAAACGTATTTTCAACAAAAAAGTTAATTTCCAAACAAGAAAGCTGAACTTTTAAACAAAAGAGGAATTTTATACGAAACATGGAATAATTAAATTTTCAGTTTAAAACATGAATTTTTGAATCAAGAAAAAAATGAATTTTCAACAAAGTAGTTAAATTTTCAACCAGAAAGGAATTTTTAACTAAAATAATGATTCCTGGAAACAACAAAATGAATTTTTACAAAAAAGTTTATTTCCACCAAGAAAGTTTATTTTTAAACAAAAAAAGATGAATTTTCTACCAAAAAAGGTGAATTTTCAACAAAAGACTTGAGTTTCAAGCTAAAAAATCAAATGTTTCTGAAAAAATTGCTCTTTTAATCCCGAAAAGATAAATTTTCAATAAAAAGGATAATTTTCAACCAAGAAAGCTGAACTTTCCAGCAAATAGTTAAATTTTCAACCAAAAAAGATAATTTTTCAACCAAGAAGATTAATTTTCTACCAAAAATGACAAATTTGTAACAAAATACATGAATTTTGATTGAAACAGCTGTATTTTCTATTAAAAAAGATACATTTTTAAAAAAAAATGGAATAATAAAATTAACATTTGAAAAAAATGAACTTTTGAACCATGAAAAAATTACTTTTCAACAAGATATTTAAATTTTCAACAAAATATTTAAATTTTCAACCAGAATTTAATTTGTAACTTAAATGATGAATCTTCAAGTGGAAAAATAAAACTTTCAGTTGAAAAATTAATTTGTAATACCATTTGATCTTGAGGAGGAGACGCTCATACAATTAGGATCGAACTCCAATTACAGGTAAGTTCGTTCAATAAATAAATTATTTTGCTAAAAATTTATCTATATATTTGAAAATCACAGGATTTCGCTAAAAAGTCATATTTTACTGCTGAAAACTCTTTTTTTTCAATAAAATAAATAAATAAATTTTAAAATTTTCGATTTGTATCGGTAATTTTCTTTTCTTCCGTTTATAAAAGATCCTGTGCAAGTATTATCTAAAAAAAATTTCCATTAGTTTCAAGTCCTATATCTTGTTATTTCTGGAAACAATCAATTAAGTACAGTAAGGGGGGGGGGGATGGAAATATTTTCAAAATCAAATTTCAAAAATTTATATTTTTTGTTCAGAATTCATCTCGTTTGTTTGAAAAGGCTACTATTTAGTTGAAAATTTAATTATTTTGTTGAAAATTTCAACTATTTTGTTGAAAATTTCAACAATTTTGTTGAAGAGTCGTCTTTTATTGGTCAAAAATTTAAACTAGTTGATTGAAAAAATGAAATACTATGTGAAAAATTTATGTTTTTGGTTAAATATTTATCTTTCTGGTAGAAAATTTAACAATTTTTAGAAAATCAATCTTTTTGATTATAAAATTATCTTTTCGGCTGAATGTTGAAATCTTGTGTTAACAATTATTTTTCAATTCGTATTTTTTGGTAGAAAATTAATTTTCTTGGTTTAAAATTCAGCCTTTTTTGTTAAAATGCAGCTTTCTGATTGTTAATTAGACCTAAAATACTTTATAAAAAAAGCATTTTTTGGCTGAAGATTCATAATTTTAGTTGAGAATTTATATTTTTTGATTGAAAATTAACTTTTTTGTTGAAATTTTATATTTTTGGGTGAAAATTCAACTATTCAATTATAAATTAAACTATTTAATGAAAAACTAGACTATTTTAATGAAGATTTAACTATTTGGTAAAAATTTCTTTTTTATCAAAAAGACATATTTTTGGATTGAAAATTCAACTTTTTTGTAGATAATTCTTTTTTTTTTTACTTCAAAATTCAACAATTGTATTGCAAATTGATCTATTTGTATACACATTTGTCTTTTTTCGTAGAAAATTAATTTAATTAAAATTTGGCTATTTTCTTATAAAATCATATTTTTAATTTAAAATTCAACTATTTAATTAAAATTAAAATATTTTTATGAAGATTGAACTATTTGGTACAAAATTAATTAATTTGTTGAAAAGTCATATTATTGGATTAAAAATTCAACTGTTTTGTCGATAATTCTTTTTTTTTGCTTCAAAGTTCAACAATTTTATTGAAAAGTGATGCACTTGTTTGAAAACTTTTTTGTTTCGGTAGAAAATTAATTTTCTTGGTAGGAAATTTGACTATTTCGTTAAAAAATGATCTGCTTTGATTGAAAATTTAAATTCTTTGTTAAAAATTGATTTTTTCAAGATTCACTTCTTTGGTTGAAAATTCGTTCTTCTTTTGTTTGTTAAAATTTAATTTTTTTATCAGAAAATTAAGCCATTACATTTTTCGTTGGAAATTTATCCTGCTTCGGTTAAAAATTCTTATTGTTTGTTAAAATCAATTGGTTGAAAATTCGTTCTTTTTTGTAGAAAATTAATTTTTTGAATAAAAAATTTCACGATTCCATTTTTGGTTAAAAAAAATATCTTCAAAGGTTAATAATCATTTAATAATTCATTTGATAGAGGCTTCAACATTTTGACCTTTTTTTCATTCAATTCAACTGGTTGAAAATTCGTTTTGTAGTAAAAAGACTTATCTTTTATGGTGGAAAAGATAAAAAATTGAACTATTTTTGGTTAAATTTTAGTCTTTTTTATTAAATTCCACCAACTGATCGTAAATGAATTTTTGTAGATTGAAAATTCTACTGTTTTGATAAAGCCATATTTTTTGGTCGAAAATTTAACTGTTTTATTGACATTTCGTCCTTTTGGATTAAAAATGAGTCTTTTGGTTAAAAATTAATTTTTTATGGTAGAAAAATCAACTTTCCTGCTCGAAAACTAAATTTACGCTGTCAAATTTAACTATTTGATTAGGAGTTCAACTATTTGGTTAAATTTTTTTATATTCGTCTTTGTGGGTCTTTTAGTTCAATATATATATGTTTTTTTTAAATTAATTGTTTCAAAAAATTAAAACGCTGAATTAGCGATATTTTCATTTTCAATACTTTATATTGAATTTTCTCATTGCAAACTTCTTAAATCTTGAATCAAAAATTGTAAACATTAAAATTGTATTTTGTATAATATTGTCAATTTGTTCCTAAGAACATTTTTTTTAAAGTTATCATTTAAAATTAACCTTAGAATGGTAGTCGTTGTCAAGTACTGACAATGATACACTTACTTTTTTCCTTATTTCAAGAAAATATTGACAAGTAGATGAGGAAAGTTTTGGTATGGCAACCGCGAGTTACGAGAATGTTCATCGAAGTTGGTTGAAAGTTGAACTACTTTGTTAAAAATTTATCTTTTTTAATAGAAAATTCAACTACTTGGTCAAAAGTTGAACTACTTTGTTAAAAATTAATTCTTTCAAGGTTCATTTCTTTGGTTGAAAATTCGTTCTTTTTTTATTGTTAAAATTCAATTTTTTTATCAGATAATTAAACTATTACATTTTTCGTTGGAAAATTCGTCTTTTTTCTGGAAAATTTGTCTAATATAAAGTTCATCTTCTGATATTAAAAATTGAACTGTTTTTGGTTAAATTTTAATCATTTTTTTCTTAATTTAACCAATTGATCGAAAATACGTTTCTGTAGATTGAAAATTCTACTGTTTTGCTAAAGTCATATTTTTTGGTCAGAAATTCAACTGTTTTATTGAACATTCGTCCTTTTGGATTCAAAATTAGTTTTTTGGTTGAAGATTCATCTTTTATGGTAGAAAAGTCAACTTTCTTAGTTGAAAATTAAATTTTTTGTTGAAAATTAAACTTTTCGGGTTGAAAAGACAACTGTCTAATATAAAATTCTCTTTTGGGCTTACAAATTCAACTGCTTTTGGTTACATATTATGCCCTTTCTTTAAATTCCACCATTTGATCGGAAATTCATCTTTTTTGTTTGAAAATTTACCTATTTGATTAGAAATTCAACTATTTGGTTACATTTTTTTATATTTGTATTTGTGGGTCTTTTGGTTCCATATATACTTTTTCAAATTAATTCTTTCAAAAATTTAAAAAGCTTCTCATATTTAAAATTTTGTTTAATAATGAATTTTCAGATTGTTCATATACTCAGAAAAAAGATCTTCTCCTTTCACTCCGCTATGATTCGAACACCAGGTCAACTGATTTCCGGTCAGGTGCTCTAACCATTGAGCTACTAGAGAGATCAGGGGAATAATTCTTTTTTAATACAGATTTCTAATAAAAATTGATATTTAACATCTTGCTGAATAAAGCGTGATTTAGAAAAACGAATTCTTCCTCTGATCTCTCTAGTAGCTCAATGGTTAGAGCACCTGACCGGAAATCTGGTGTTTGCATCCCAATTGAGAATTAATTTTTTTTAATGAAAATTCAACTATTTCATGTTTGGTTAATAACTCATATTTTTCAGTTTAAAAATTCAACTATTTGGTTGAATATTTAACTATTTTGTAGAACTATCGTCTTTTGAGCTTGAAAATTCTACATTTTTGATCAAATTAATTGTTTTTATTTATTGAAAAATCTGTCTTGGTTGAAAATGCAACTATTATTGAAAATTCGCGTTTTTTATTTAAAAAATAATGTCTTTGCATCAAACATTTATTATTCAAATTTTAATTTTTGATTGTAGCACAATTTTGCTCATCAATTTTAATGTTAAATTATAATTTTTTTCAAATTTTAACTGCTTTGCATTTTTAATGATAAAATATTCAAAATTCTCATCTAAACATATTCCATTCTTCACATTTAGAAAATATTGCCACAACTCCAAAGTTTCCATTTTTTAAAATAAATAAATAATCTTCAAATGTATTTATTTGTTCAACAAAATTTTTCTCCTAATTTTTTTTAACGATTTCAGACATAGAAAAATTTACTTTTCAAACTAGAAACATTATTTATTAAAATTCAGCCATTTTTCAAAAACTGGTAAGAAGCGATAGTAAGAAAGAATTCAATTCAATTCATCATCAGATATATAATTTTGATTCTTAAAATCAGAGAAAAACTATTTTATTTCAGAAATTGTTTTTAAAACAACTACCTTAATAAAAAAAAAACTCTTTAAAAAAAATTCATTTTTTCTGTTGACGATTCATTGTTTCAGTTAAAAATTAATCTTTTTTATTCAAAATTTAAATATTTTGTTGAAAATTGTTTTTTTTTTAAAACTAATTTTTTTACTTAAAATTTAACTAATCCATTTTTGGTTGAAAATTGATTTATTTAATTTGAAATAGATCTTTTCTAGTTTAAAATTTATGCATTTTGTAGAAAATTCGTCTTTTGTCAGAGAATTAATCTGCTTTGTTGAAAATTAATCCTTTCTGGTTAAAAATATAACTATGTACTTGGTTTGATGTTAGACTACTTTTTTTTTTAATATATATTTTCGGTTAAAAATTAAACCACTTGGTTAAAATTAAATTATTTTTATGAAAATGTAACTATTTGGTAGAAAATTTTCTTTTTTGTTGAAAAATCATATTTTTGGATTGAAAATTAAACTAATTCATTAAAAATTTATGTATTTTGCTGAAAATTCGTCTTTTTTATAGAAAATTAATCTCCGTGGTTAAAAATGCAACTGTTCGTTTAAAATTTGATGTATTTTGTTAAAACATCTTATTTTCATAGAAAATTGATCTTCTTGGTTAAAAATTAAACTATTTGGTTAACAATTTATGTATTTCGCTCGTAAATAGTCTTTTTATAGAAAATTAATCTTTTCCGTTAAAAATGCAACAGTTTTGCAAAAATTTTACATATTTTGTGGAAAATTCTTCTTTTTTGAAGAAAATCATTCTTCTTGGTTAAAAATAACCCTTTTTGGTTGAAAATTCATGCATTTTGTTGAAAGTTCTTTTTTTTGTGTGGAAAATGAATCTTTTTCGTTAAAAATTAAACTATTTGGTTGAAAATTCATCTTTTTTTTAGAAAATTGATTTCCTTCTTTTAAAATTAAACTATTAAATTTAAAAAAATTGATTTTATGAAAATTTATCCTTTTTATAGAAAATTAATCTTCTTAGTTCAAAATTCAACTATTTGGTAGAAAATTTATATATTTTGTTGAAAATAAGTCTTTTTGTAGAAAATTAATTTTCTTAGTTTAAAATTCAACTTTTTGTTTAAAAATGTATCTATTTTGTTGAAAATTCGTCTTTTTTTGAAGAAAAATAATATTCTTCAAAATTCTTTTTACAAGGTTTTAAAGCTTCTTTGGTTAACAATTTTATTTTTTTATTGAAATTTTTGTAAATTAATTTTTAAACTGAAAATTTGACGATTCCATTGTTGGTTAAAAAAATATCTTTCTTTGTAGAAAATTAATTTCCTTGATTTAAAATTAAACTATTAAATTTAAAAAAACTTATTTTATGAAAATTTATCTTTTTATAGAAAATTTATCTTCTTGGTTTAAAATTCAACTTCTTGAATTAAAAATTCATGTATTTTATTGAAAATTCATCTTTGTTGTAGAAAATTAAGCTTCTTAGTTAAAAATTAAACTATTTCGTTAAAAAAATATATATTTAGCAGAAAATAAGTCTTTTTGTAGAAAATTAATCTTCTTGGTTGAAAATTCAAATATTTGTTTAAAAATGTATCTATTTTGTTAAAAATTCGTTTTTTTTAAGAAAATTAATATTCTTTAAAATTCTTTTTTCAAAGATTTTTAAGCTTCTTTGGTTAACAATTTTAATTTTTTGTTGACATTTTTTTAAAATTAATTTTGAAACTGAAAATTTGACGATTCCATTGTTGATTTAAAAAATATCTTTCTTTGTGGAAAATTAATTTCCTTGATTTAAAATTAAACTCTTAAATTAAAAAAATTTTATTACATGAAAATTTATCCTTTTTATAGAAAATTAATCTTCTTGGTTTAAAATTCAACTATTTGGTTAAAAATTTATATATTTGGTTGAAAATGAGTCTTTTTGTAGAAAATTAATATTCTTAAAAATTCCTTTTTGCAAAGGTTTTTAAGCTTCTTTGGTTAACAATTTTAATTTTTTGCTAAAAGTTTTTTTTTTTAATTTTTCAACTGAAAATTTGACGATTCCATCGTTGTTTTCAAAAATATCTTTCTTTGTAGAAAATTAATTTCATTGTTTTAAAATTAAACTATTAAATTTAAAAAAAATTATTTTATAAAAATTTATCCTTTTTATAGAAAATTAATCTTCTTGGTTAAAAATTCAAATATTTGTTTAAAAATGTATATATTTTGTTGAAAATTCGTCTTTTTTGAAGAAAATTAATATTCTTCAAAATTCTTTTTTCAAAGGTTTTTAAGCTTCTTTGGTTAACAATTTTAATTTTTTGTTGAAATTTTTTTAAATTAATTTTTAAACTGAAAATTTGACGATTGAAAAGTCGTTATTTTTGTTCAAATATTCATTTTTTTAAAACAAGTCTTTTTTTTGGTTTAAAATTTATATTTTCTGGTTGAAAATTGAAAAATTTTATTAAAAATTTCACTTCTTTATTGCAAATCAATTTTTTTTAATTGATTATTTTACTGGCAAACTAAATATTCTATTTTTTATTCGTGACCGCTCTCTCTTAGTTTAAAATTTGAATATTTGGATGAAGATTTATATTTTTTTATTGAAAATTCAACTACTAGATTGAGAGTGGAATTACTTTGTAAAAAAATTAATTTCATTTTTGATAAAAATTCTTTATTTTAATTTGAAATTTATCTCTTTTGTTGAATTTAACTGTTTTTTATTTAAAATAAAAATATTTATTGTTAAAATATCAGCCTGGAAAGTAGAAAATTATAATAAAAGGAATCCAATCAGGTAAAATTTTTAATTTTATTCATACAATGAGATTGTAAAATTGTGAAACTTGTAAATAGGATACGTCAACTCCACAATGATGAAATATTTACACATAATCGCTTCGAAATAAAAAAATGAGAATTATTTTCAGATTTTATCTGTTTAATAAATCCTTATTCAAATATTCACGTTAAAAATAATCTTTACCTGAATAGACCAGGAAATTTAATACGACACAAGCAGGCTTAGAATCAAAAAAATATTTGTTTTTAATTTAAAAAAACGTTTCCTTAAAAGTTTCTTTCATTTAATCAAAAATTACTTCAAAATAAGGAAAATCATTTCAAATTTTTAAAAAATTTTCGTGGGAATACAAAATCATAAAGAAGAATCTTCAAATTAAATGAGGAATCTTCATATTAAAAATTGTATTTTTAACAAAAATCGAACTTTAGAAAAAATATTTGAATTTTCGACAAAACAAATTTTTTAATCAAGGGAGGAAAAAAAATTAAAGAAAAATTGTTAAATTTTTAGACAACATGAATTTAAAAAAAAACTGAAATTTGAAACATAATAAACACGTTGTTAATCGAAGAGATAAATTTTTAACCAAAAAGATGAATTTTTAACTCAAATCTTCAACAACAAAAAATAATAATTTTGAAGAAAATCGTTCAACTTTGAACAAAATAGTTCTATTTTCAACCAAAAAGATATTTTTTAGTGGAGAAAGAAAAAATTTCAAAAAAATTTTGGATTTTCAACCCAAAAGTATGAATTTTCAACAAAAAAGGTTAGTTTCCAAGAAGATAAAATTTCTACCAAAAATACGAATTTTTCAAAAAAATAGTTGGATCCGGTTTTAAAAAGTTTTGGACTAAAAAATGCATTTTTCAAGCAGCAAGACAGATTTTCAAAAAAATATTTTAATTTTTATTCAAAACAGAATTTTCAGTCGAGGAAAGAAAAAACTGTTTACTAAAGTGTTAAATTTTCAACTCAAAAAGTTAGTTTAAATAAAGGTAATTTTAAAATCAATAGTTCAAATTTCTTCCAAAAGACATAAATTTTGAAAACAAAAAGAACAGTTTTGAATAAAATATTCGAATATTCAACCAAAAAAGATTTTTCAGTCAGGAAAAAAATTTCAACTTAATAGTTGAATTTTTAAGCCAAAAAGACCAACTTTCTATAAATTTTTTGAAAAAAAAAAAATTTATTAGCAACATACGAAAGCAATAAAATTTCTACCAAAAGAGATGGATTTGAAAAACATAAATGAGAACTTGAAAAAAAAATTTCAACATAATAAGATTTTTAACTCGAGAAAGAAAAAGCAAATTTTAACATCTTTAAAAGAAAATTTTTTTTTAACAAATTAGTTCCACTCGTAACAAAATTGTCAAATTTTTGACCAAAGAAAATTGTTGAGTCAAGAAACAAAATTTTAACAAAATTTTGAATTTTTGAGCCGAAAAGAACAATTTTCTACAAATTAATTGAATTTTCAGCCCGAAGATTTGTTTTTTTATAAAAAAATTTAATTTGCAATTAAAATTTTGAATTTTTAACCAGATATTTATTTTTATTTTTAATGAAAAGTAGTTGAATTTATCCGAAAAGACGAATTGTTAGCAAATTAGTTGATTTTTTAACCCATCAATATGAATGTTTAACAAAAATTAAATCTCGAACTATGTAATCGAATTTGTTACCAAAAAGTTAAATTTTTAACAAAAAAAATGAATTTTTGACAAAAAGATCAATGTTCTACCAAAAAAAATTCATTTGTTACGAAAGAAATAAATTTTTTTCAAAATTGTTAAATTTCAAAGCCAACAAGACGAATTTTCTGCCAAACGGGAGAAATTTCAACCAGATAGCTAATTTTTCAACAAAAATAATGTCAACCCAGTAGTTAAATTTTTAATAAAATATATGTGTTTTTGAAAAAGAAGAATTATTAACTACTGAAAAAGACGAATTTTCCACAAAATATATAAATTTTTAACTAAATAGTTGAATTTTCAACTAAAATCATGAATCTAAAAAAAATTGAGAATATGGTTTTTGCATTTTCAACAAAAAGGTGATTGTTTAAAAATTATTTACTTCTGAAAAAGACAAATATTCAACAAAAAGCATCAATTTTCATCCAAATAGTTGAATTTTCAAATGATAAAGATAAATTTTCAACCCAGTAGTTGAATTTTCAACAAAACAAAAAAAAATGAATTTTTGAAGCAATAATGGAATTGCTAAATTTTTAGTTATTAAAATTAATTTTCTAACAAAAACATTTTTTTTTTTAATAATTCCAACCAAATAGTTAAATTTTTTACTAAAATATTTGATTTTTCAACCCAAAAAGACAAATATTCAACAAAGAATTTAATTTTTAATAAAAAAAAGAAATTTTTTACCAAAGAGGTGATTTTCTCAAATATAAGAATTATTTAGTACCAAAAAAGTAGAATTTTTAACGAAATTCATCAATTTTCAACCAAATAGTTGAATTTTCAAATGAGAAAGATAAATTTTTAACCCAGCAGTTAAATTTTTAACAACGAAAAAAACCACTTCTAGCAATAATGGAATTGTTAAATTTTTAGTTAAAAAAATTAATTTTGAAATTTAAAAAAAAACTCCTGATCAAAGAGTTAAATTTTGAACCAAACAGTTGAATTTCCTACCAAAATATTTGATTTTTTAACCCAAAAAGACGAATTTTCAACAAAGAATATCAGTTTTCAATCGAAAAGTATTTTTTCAAATAGAAATATTATTTATTATTAAAAAAGTGGAATTTTTGAAAAAAAAATCAATTTTCAACAAATTAGTTGATTTTTCAATTAAGAAAGATAAGCTTTCAACCAAAGTGAAAAAAAATTTCCCCAAATTCAATTATTTTTTAAAACATAAATCGTCAAAACTCAGCTAAATATTATTGAATTTGTTTAAAATTTGGTGAACGCACGCAGTGTACCCTATCGATGCCTACAAAATACAAATAAACAATCAAAATAGCCTATTTTTTAATAATAATTAATTGCAAATTGAGAGCGGTCGATAAGCACGTTTTTTCAGTTTCGGCAAAGAAAAGTATCGAGGGAACTTCAGAGTTGAAAGAACTTTCAGTGAGACATTTGTTTCCCACTATTGAAGTAAGATTTCTGGAAATTTTTAGAATGATTTATTGAAAATTGACGGAAATATCCATTATGTAAAAAAGCACGGGACGCCATCTACGATTGCAAGCACTTCTCAACTTTCGCTTGTACTCTCGCCGATACTCGCCTATAAAGGACGCTTTCTTACATAATTGGATATTTTCATCAATTTTTGATGAATCGATCCACGAGACACGTGGACAATAATTTTCCGCATTTTCGAGCGTGCGACCCATTCTTTGATCCGAACCCTCAATTATATTCGACGCTTAATTCGTTTAAAGTCTGATTTGGAACGTTAGCTCATACGACATCGACAGATCCTCCGCATTTCTGTGGAAGATGCCGTGCATCTTGTTGTCGAGGAGCTGTTCGCCGAATTTTTCATCGTGTGCTTTATTGATCCAGGCCTTGACGATTTAGTATTCGAGGTGGATGAGGTTTGATGCATTTTGCTCAGCCCTGATATTGAAGTCAAGGCCGAGCGTTTGAGCAGCCTCCTCCGCTGCTTTGTACAGAAACGCCCCTTTGCCCACTTCCTCGTGTTTCCTGACCATTTTAAGAAGAGGTTATTGTACATTTGCGACTGTATGTCCTGTTCTCAGAATAATCTTGTTGTGAAAACATTCAAGATTCAGTATTCCGCGACTACCTTGACGGCGTGAGATGTAAAGTCGCGAAACACAATATTTAAAGTGCATGCTTTTGTTCATGTACATAACCTTTCGGGACCCGATATCGAGGGATCAAAGATCGTCCTTCGTTCATGAAACCACTCCAAGTAAGTACAGTACTTCAGTTCGGAAGACCAAATCTGTCAGGTGAGACGTTTGTATCTGTATCGGAGAGTATTCTTTATAGACATCACGTCCTGAATTCGGCTCCATGGCACGCCTAGGTATGTATAGGTCTCTTAAGAGTCAAGGTGTCACATAGCGCTGCTGTCGACGAGCTTAGGGTCTTTCGGGATGCCATTAGGTTTTCCTTTCTTCGAATAAACTTCGGCCTATTTTTCTGCCCCGAACTGCATTTCAATCTCTTGAGTGTACTCCTTGAGAATGGCTAGAGCTGGATGTAGTTTTTCTTGATTTTTACCATAGATCTTAAAATCATCCATTTAAAATACATAAGTGACTGCATGCTTCCGATTTCCAAGTTTGCCGCAGAGGTAACTTTCGGAATGGCGAACTGCAAGAGATCACGGCAATGATGTGAGGCAAAAGAGGAGAGGCGTCATGGTGTCGCCCTGAAACACACCTCTATGAAAGGTGACACTACTAGTGATCACACGATGTATTCCAGATGAGATAGTAACGTTGAATCGAAAGCTTTCCGGTAATCAATCCAGGCCATCGATAGGTAACGCTGATAGAATTCCGAGTCTTTACAGATACATTTGTCGATGATCAGGTTAGCCCAACATCCTGCTATGCCTGCCTTTAAGCCGCGTTGTTTGTACATCTCTCACCACAAAGGTCCAATTGTCCGAACAATCCAATTATTTAGGACAGCTGTGAAGATCTTATACAGTGTATTCACACAAGTTAGTGGCCTGTAATTCTTAGTCAGCTAAGTGGCCCGTGTTTGGCAGGAGCACTGGGCGCCCTTCCACCAGTTATTCTGGAATAGGCTCTTCCCTCTTTAGATATGAGGTGAAAATGCGGGCCAGATGCTGGTGGATTGAAGGAACCTTCTTCCACCAGAAGGTCTTGATACTATATGGTCCCGGAGCGGAGTAGTTCTTGATGCCTCTTAATGCTTTCTTCACCTCCCTGGTAGTGATAGGTGGGCATTCCTCCTCACGTTTTATTAGGACACTGCACAGCTCCTTGAAGATATTTTTACTCTTTGAGTTTTCTTTCAGTGGATTCTGGACTTCGTAGACTTCTCTCCAAAAAGCCATGACCTCCTCTGACTTGAGCGGGTGGACGACAGTAATTGAAATGTCTTGGAAGAGTCGAAATGGGCCAGACAAAAATGGTTGATATTCTCTAACCGACCTCTCTCTCCGCTCTATACTTCTCCTAGCGTTAGATAGTACTCGTATTCTGTCAAAAATATGCTCCCTGATGGTCAGTAGCTTTGACTTGTTGAGTGTGTGATGACGGATCCAGAGTTCGCGCGCGAACTGTCAAAGCTTGGCAGTGAAAGTCCTGCCGGATGTTATGCAGTAAATGACACACTGAATTTTGGACGCTTACTGTCTTGCCCAGCGTATCTTTGTGCTGAGTAGATGCATTCGGCTTTTGGTCTTCTGAGCAACCGTTGGTTTTGCTTTACGGTTTGCATCTGCCAAATATCTGGCTCCATAGTACAGACTGCAGATGATACTCCACAGTTCGGATTCTTCGGAAAAATCTCTACGAAGCTCGTGATCCAATTCAGCCAGATCTTTGGGCTGGGGAGATACCTGAATGATGATGTTTCTCTGGGTCTTGGAGCATCGCTCTTCCTCTGTTTGATGCCTGCTCGCGGGTGGTCCCAGTGTCGCCTCTCTTTCTCTGTTGCCGGTTTGTTCTAGCTGCGGTTGAGTAGGCGCTCCGCTTATATAACCCTTTCTTCAGAGTTCCTCGGCACGGTTTCGCAGACGATTATGCGAAAAATGCGAGAGCTCTGGGTGTTTCGCGCAGCACAGAGCATGCAGTTGCGCGATGTAACCTTTTCGTTTAGGGCCCATACTGGTATCATAGCACTACAGCAGGTCATCCTCCTTTCGATCCGTCAACTGAAAAGTAATGAGATTCTGCCGGTCCATCACATTGCCTCTCACTTGATTGGCTCCCCCAACTCTAGGAAAGTCGGCATTATTGTCCGACCCATTGTCGAGAGCCTTGCGCGTTCACTTGTTTTGAACCGCACTTACTACAAATATGTATATATATAGTTAAAAGTTTGTCATAAGGACAACCGCCGGATTTCGCCGCGAGCAGGTGCTAATCTTAAAAATTGCACTTGCTCCCAGCGAAATCGCGGTAAAATTTCAGCTGTAACCACGTCTCACACAAAATATCTGAGGACGATCCACTGCTGTACATCGGCTCAGTGTTCAGCAACGCAAAAGATTGCGGTGGACTTTTTAAAAAATATTTATATAAAGTAACTCTGTAAAACGAACGATAATTGGTTTCAAATATTCAAATAATAAAGTTTAATATTCTTAATTAATTATTTACTTTTTTATTGAATAAATAAAATCTTAGTAATATTTTCATAAATAAAAATGAGAAGGGGCCTGGTCGGGGCCAGATCGAGCCTTCCTTATGGATACCCCAGTCTGGTCCTGATCGGATTAGGCGTTTCATTTAGAGTCTGGTCCTGACTGTGATGCCCGTTCGGGGTCAGGTTCTGCCAGATCTGGCTCTGACCAGGGCCACTCCGAAATTTCTGCACGGTTATAACTCAATCGGGACCTGATACGTTACCGACTTGGCACTGACCCGGTACACCGATCGGGCTAACAAGTTCGGACCAGACTGGGCCGTGCGTTTCATCACGGGCCTGATCCGACCTGGCTTCACGATCTGGGACCCATTTGGCCAGATCGCGCCATGATCGGGGCCACGGCAAAATTTCTGCTAGGGATTATTCAATTGAAAAAAAAAATGTTTTTGAACGTCCTTTAAAAAAATCAATTTTAATGTACAGTTCGTAAATTATTAGCCGGAAATCATGCACCATTCATAAAAGGAGAATGCCTCTTTTTATGAATATTATGTGCTTTGACGAGTCGGTAAGCCAATGGATTTTAATGAGAGCCTTTTATTGCAATCCGCTCTCCATTATAAATGTTCTTAATTAAATTTTTGTTTCCATTCTGAACGTTGAAAATGAAGGTGAATTTCGTTTTTCATTAAAAATAAATAAATTCGAATAATAATAAACTAAAAATTTGTAGAATTTCAGAAGCTTTGACTTTAAAACGTTCAATGTGTAGTTTCAAATTTCAAAATGTACAATTGTAATCGCTTTGAATTTTAATTGGTCCAAATTAAAAAATGTTCAATTTTCATTTATTCAATTTCGAATGATTTTAATTAGAAGCAATACAATTGTAATTTACTTATTTTTTATTTATCTATTTTCGAAAATTCGAACCTGAAAATATTCAATTTTTATCGTTTGGAAATTATTCTATGCTTGAAAACTTAATTCTGAAATCATTTTGTTTGGAGGTTCTTGAATTGAAATTAAATGAAATACATAAATTTCCAAGTAGATAATTGCATTTGAAACTAGAAATGACCAGTTTTCAATAAATAATGAAAATAGTTAAATTTTTAGTTAAAAAATATTGTCAGTTTTTCAAAATTCTACCTATTTAAAAATTGCTTGAATTGGAAATTTTTCAATTATAATTCAGTTAATACATTTGTTTTAAATTTTAAACCATTTGAACTCAAAATCATTAGGCATTGTTTAAAAAAAGTTTAAATATGAATATCAACATTTTTTTCATAATGATTTCTTTAATTGTGAAAAATGGTACATGATTCAATAAATATATGAATAAAATGTAATGCGTTAGACAGCAGCGTAATTGGGGTTCTCCGCTCTCTAATTACATATAACATTACAAAAAGAAATGATAAGACGAATTAATTATTTTGTTTAGTTTGAAATGAAGTTAGAATTCGTTAAAGTTTCAGCATTCCGGAGTACACATTTTTTCATTTTTAATGTGAATTTCGTTTTTGATTTTAGAAAAAGAAATTCCAACAATAATAAAATGAAAATTTGTAGAATTTCAGAAGCTTTGACTCCAATTCATTTCAAATGATGAATTTTCGAAAATTCTAATCTGGAAATATTCAATTTTTAACGTTTTGAAATTATTTCTATTTTTGAAAATTTGATTTTGAAATCATTAAATTTCTAGGTGGCACAATTCAAAATAAATTTTTATAATTTGGAACAATTCCACTGGAAATCAGTAATCATTGTTAAAAAATTTTTAATATTAATATAAAATTTTTTTTCATAATGATTTATTTAATTGTGAATAATTGTACATGCTTGAATAAACAACTGAGTAGAATCTGACGCGTCAGACAGCAGCCCTTCCGGGGTTCTCCGCTGTCCAATTACAAATTTAAAAAAAAGTGTTGCGACGAATTAATTAAAAAATATATTGTAATTGCCGATGTTTTTTAATAACATATTCATGCGATGAAGCATGTATTCTGAAGAAGCTTCCCAAAAGGAAGAAGTATTGTGGGAAAATCATCATAGGCCTATAATAAATTTCCTATAAACGCACGGAAATTATAGGACTAATTTAAAGAAAATTACTATAGAAATCACAAAAATACAAAAAGTACATACACATTCTTATATTTAAGGAAATTTGGTTTGAACAATGTCATGGGATTATTGAAAAATTAACTATTATTCATGCATAATTTGGATGAAAAATATACAACAATAACAAGGTATATAATGTACAATAATTACAAAACTGAAATCATTAAATTTCTAGGTTGCAAAATTCAAAATAAATTTTTATAATTTGGAACAATTCCACTGTAAATCATTAATCATTGTTAAAAAAGTTCTAATATTAATGTCACGTCCCGCGACTTTTATAATAATAATAAATAATTATAAACAATATATTATAACTACATAACAATTATATTTAAAAGACTATAACTACATAACAATTATATTCAATAGATTATAACTACATAACATTTATATTCAATAATAAAACAACAAGCTGAAAGATCACATCTAATATCGAATTATTATAGTTAAAATCATATTATAAATTGTTAAGATCATTTGTGAAGATCAGATTTGTAAGGAACGACCCAATAGATCAAGATGAGCTACGCATCATTTTTCGCACAATAAACAGGCACACGCTAATCAAAAAGACATAAATTAATCAACAAGGCAACCAGAAAAACTAACTGCATTTTCAATCTCATACGCTTACACCATGCTGGTACCTATAGCATTTACACATCGCAGTAAACGAAAATGAGCGATACACACAAAATCTCTCATAACTAACACAACAAACGGGCATACAACAATTAACGGGCCATAAATTAATCAGCAAGGTAACCGTGAAAACTAGCCACATTTTAAATTCTATACATTTACAAATGCTGGTACCCAGTGGCCTGCATAGAATTTGCAGAACGAACATAGCAAGGAGTCACACAGTAATTGAAATGCTATAAATTAATCAGCAAGCCAACCTTAAGAACAGACAAGATTTTCAGTCCCACACGTTTACAAAATGCTGGTACCTACACTACTCATCTAAATGATTTAAGCATCTTGACCTACCCATGGTACATATAGATTTGAATATTGAGCTATTATTATAAACAAAACCATAAGTCCCATCGAAAAACTGAAGATACTTCTATATTCATCTCAGCAATATCTCCAGGTTGTTTTTTCTTCATTTTTCGAAGAAAAGTCATTTTTCAAACAATTATATTGTTTATAATTTTTGGCAATTTATTTCACAATAATGTAAAATAATTTAAAGTTACTTCCTAACACATAATGTACACTAAGGTATCATAATTGCAAAAAAAATTTCAATAATGAAAAAAAGGTGGTTTAAACATTGTTTTTACCCCCTCCACGTTCATACCCTCACGGAACCCCATGGTACATATAGATTTGAATATAGATCTGTTATTATAAATAAAACCATAAGTCCCATCGAAAAACTGAAGATACCCCCATATTCATCTCGGCAATATCTCCAGGTGTTTTTTTTTCTTCATTCTTTGCAAAAAGTCATCTTTTAAACAATTATATTGTTTATAATTTTTGAAAATTTATTTCACAATAAGGGAAAATAATTTAAAGTTACTTTCTAACACATAATGTACACTAAGGTATCATAATTGGGAAAAAATTTTCAATAATCAAAAAAAGTTGGTTTAAACATTGTTTTTACCCCCTTCACATTCATACCCTCACGTAACCCCATGGTACATGTAGATTTTAATATTGGGTTATTATTATAAATTAAACCATAAGTCCCATCGAAAAACTGAAGATACTCCTATATTCATCTCGGCAATATCTCCAGGTGTTTTTTTTTTCATTTTTTGAAATAAAGTCATTTTTCAAACAATTATATTGTTTACAATTTTTGGGAATTTATTTCACAATAGTGGAAAATAATTTGAAGTTACTTTCTGAAAAATAATGTACACTAAGGTATCATAATTGGGAAAAAAATTTCAATAATGAAAAAAAGTTGGATTAAACATTGTTTTTACCCTCTCCACGTTCATACCTTCACGTTACCCCATGGTACATATAGCTTGATATAGGTTTTTTCGTACATAGTCTTTTTCAAAATTATAAAAAACGTTTTCTCGAAAATCGAATTTTTATTTTAAAGAATTAAAAAGAAATTTCGAGGTAAACCATCAACCAGTGCTGCAAAAGGTTCTCTTTAATATTTTTCTTAATTAAATTACTCAAATATTTATACCAAAGAGAAAACTTTTCTACTGTTTATTTTTAAAATTACAAAAAATTTTCTCTACAATCTAATTGTTAATTACAAAAAAAAATTAAACAGAAAGTTCGAAATAAATTAGTGCTGATTTGAATACAACAAAGTTTATTTGGAAAATGTTATTGGGCTCGAAGAAAATTTAGGGATAAAGTTTTTTTCCGTTTGAGAAGCCTCATTTCGAGATATAGAGATATTGCCGAAATGAATATAGGGGTATCTTCAGTTTTTCGATGGGACTTATGGTTTTATTTATAATAATATATCAATATTCAAATCAATGTATAAATTCTTGAAAATAAACCAAGAATCTTACGATAAAATTTGGACATATACCTGAAAATGCTCCTATTGTAATTCCTGTAAGCAAAATAAAATTTTGTTTCTTCGGACAAAAACAAAAAAGAGGAAAGAAAAATGATAAGGCAACCAACCAAATACCCTTCCTTTTTTTTTTATTTCTTTCGTCTTTCTTATTTTTATTACTTTGAAATCACAATAAAAAAGCATGGATAATATTCACCAACGTTTCTTTGTCTTTGCCTTGGTTTTCAGGTATCCAGGAGGTAGCATCGTATTTTCGTTGCTGTTCCCGCTTGTTCTTCATTTTTTTACATTGATAAGGGTGCTGTGTGTGCACCGAAACGTTGGTGCATATTATCCATGCTTTTTTATTGTGATTTTAAAGTAATAAAAATAAGAAAGACGAAAGAAATAAAAAAGAGAAGGAAGGGGATTTGGTTGGTTAACTAATCATTTTTCTTTCCTCTTTTTTATTTTTGTCCGAAGAAACAAAATTTTATTTTGTTTACAGGAATTACAATAGGAGCATTTTGTGGTATTTGTCCAAATTTTATCGTAAGATTCTTGGTTTATTTTCAAGAATTTATACATTGACTTGAGTGTTGGACGTTAAATGGGTTTTTGAATTTGATTTCAATGTAATTTAAGATTCTTAAATTTCAATTTAGAGAAGATTAAAATAATAATTAAATCTCTCGAAACATTAGCGAGATAAAATGTTTCTCCTGCTTTTCTTAGGTATGTAAATAATTGTTAAATTATACAAACCGATCATTTTCTTGTTATCATTGATTAAAGTACTCATAAAGTCTAGAAAATACGTTTATTTCGCGACTTACCTTGAAAATCAAATGTTTAAACAAATTAAAATTGTTTAATCAATAACAAATTAGTTAAAAATGACTGGGTAATCCTGCTTTCGTCAAAAAGTGTTGATAAACCGCAATATTACGTAAAATTCAAATTGTTCACTTATGGCATTTTCTTTGGGGACCACTAAGAGTGTCTTAAAGTAATTCGCCCTCAAAATTTAATATTTATTCTTATTTTCTGATGAGTTCTAAACTATATACAGAATTATCTGTAACATATTATCGCGTTTAAATATTACATAGATTTACTAAAAGCTGACTTTTTCCCATGTTAAATCAGTGGGAAACTTCATTGTCTTTGCGCGACCCCTAAATAGTAAAATTTGCAGGAAATTTTTTTCTGGCGATTCGAGAAAAACTGGGGAGCGAAAGCAGAGAAATTCTTAAAAAAATGCTACCAAGTATAAATAAGAATCATACTAATGTATATACATGAAAATAATTTAAATCGAAACACGACGGCGAACCGGCGTAACGCTCACATTGAGTGGGCGCATCGACTCAAGGATGACTTGCTGGACTGCTGCGATGTCAGCATTACCCCTGTTCACGGAGGCTTTATGTCGCTTATGCACTCTCTGTGGTGCCAGAAACACCCAGAGCTTCAGCACGTTTCGCATCAGTCTTTACGAAATCTAGCTACCCACCTCTCGAAAAATGGATATGGACGCGGAGCAATTCCCCAATCGCTGTATGAACAAGCCGCAGACGAAGAGGAGGAAGCGACATTAAGACCAACCGCGGAAAGCAGACACTCCCTGAAACATGAAGCGATTTCAGAACAAGGAGGAACATTAATATCCAGGTTCTTCCCTAGTAAAAATGCCTATCAGAAACCAAATAGATACCTAATAGGATGTGGCTTCTGTCAGGTCCTATTACTTTCGAAAGTGGGTTTTGTTCCTGGTTCTATATGGTGTTCTATTGGCACTAAATAAGCACTAAATTATGGCATAGTGCCCATATCGATATGACAATGTTGTAATTCCAGCTTCCGGGATCTCGCAAAACTAGACCCTGACCTGGTGATCAAGTGTATCAAGCTAGAATGAAACGCTAAATCTGATCAGGGCCTGCCTTGATGACCAGGCTAGATCATCGAGCCTGGCCCAGGCTTGACCCTAGTTTATTATCGATTCCACGCCATTTTATTCTAAGGAAGGTATATGACCATGATTTTTGAATCTCTGACTTTTCTCTGGCTTTCTCTGGCAAACATGATTGGATCATGTATAGCCGAAATTTTAGTCATCAAGAACGCCAAGTTGAAAACACACTGATCACTGATTCTCAAGTACGGTAGCATCGTGACGTGGAAAATCTAAAAGAAAAACTTAAACCACTATCCGTCATGTTCTTTTCTCGCAAGTCACTCTCTACACATATTCAAAATATCGACAAGCAGTTTAAACTAATCATAAAAATTTGTTTCAATTAAAAACACAAAAAACATGACACTGATCAACACTCGGTGGTCGCTTCGAAAATGGTGATCGATTTTAAATTTAAAGAAAGGAATACCTTTTTTATCACAGATATGAATGGAAAATAATTCTTAATATTTTTATGCACTCCAGGCCCAAGCCTGGAAACGGGAAGTAACTTGGAGATTTCCGCACGGGTATAACTTCATCATTCAATGGAAATCGTTCAAATATAAATGAAGTATGGGATAGTCTAATTTGCCATACTTTTACTAAACTATCTGAGAGATGACTCCCATACGATTTCCTAGATGTTTTTCTAGATCAATCTCATAACAAAATTTTTTCATCCATGGTTCTGGACGTTTATAAAATATTGTGGAATTTTCCAGCATATTAGAATTTTCGATTATATGATACTTGCCATTTCAAAAATAAAAGAATACCTAAGGGAAGAACTGAAGAAGATTCTACGAGGAAGACTTTCAGCTGTCAACCCGGCTGTCAATCTTTCTTCTCTTTCCTGACTCGCTCCCTTGTCAGTTTTTCCACTCCCTTTTCCTCGCATTTTTCTCGGTTCTACACTGTAAAAACAGTTGGTGTAAATTTACATCCTGCGACGATGGAAATAATTCGATCGGTGTGGGACATAGTAAATAAGCAGAATTCTGTAAAAATACATATTTTTCTTCTCAACCTACGTCTGCCGTAAAGAAATACATGCAGGACATAAATTTCCCGTCGTCGACTGTGAAATTACGTACGGGTCAGAAATCTCCGAAATCTCGTTGAATTTTGTTATCAGCTTTTATGATCGAAAAGATATTTCCAGGTTTGGTTCCTCAAAAACTTTTCGGTTATTCAAATTTCAATTTTTTTTCATCTCTGACTTATTCCTAACGTTCCCTGATTAACAAATTTCCCTGACTTTTCTCTGATTTGCAGGTTTTGTCTAACTTGCGGCCACCTTGCTACTATTCACAACTTTTCACTGAGGTGGAAATATTTTGAAGCTATTTTCTGTATTTAAGGGAGAAAACGGAATATAAGCTCTTGGCAGTCTTAAAATTTTTTATTTCATTTTTTTCGAGTGAAAGAACAAATTATTTTTACATATTCACCTCAACGCGACATGACCTGCAAAACAACGTAAACAAGAAAGCAAACGGACAAAATGCGCATTCATGATCATGTGTGCACCCATTGGTAAGAGGCCGCTCGGGCTTCTCCGGAACTCATCGTTTGGCACGACTTATACTCGAGAGTCCCGAATAGTCCAAATTACGTCCGGCACAGAATTCTGAGGCGTTCGTCCATGCGGAATTACTCCCTCGCAATAGAAAAGCACACACCGTCAAAATTTACATATACTTTCGTAGCCTTAAAGTGCCAAGTAAATTTATCACCTTACGTAAACTTACTATGTCCCACGCCGATCGAATAATTTCCATCATCGGACGTAGTAATTTTACAGTCGACTGCAAATAGAACAACCTTCGTTCTATTTTCACATTGTTACCTGAAGTGAAATCACAATAGATTGCAAATAAGTACAAGAAAATAATATACATTACAGTAAATAATTCACAAATAAAAAAAGTAAAAAAAATATTTAAAAATCTCTCAAAACAAACCCTCGAAAGAAACAAGGATAAAAAACGCTGCGAAATAATACATTCTTACTAGCATTAAATACAAGATTATACTAGAAATATGTATATGTAAGGAGGCATACAAATTTCACAATAGAATGTTGTGCGATAAATCAAATCCGCCAAATACTATTAGTGAATAGAACATTCTTGTCATTATTAATTATAATATTTTAATTATTCGCGGCTGAGAAATAAAACACCTTCAATAATAATAATGATATAAATCAAAGGATTTGTAATCACAAACATCTTTTGAAAATGCACATTTGGCGGGCCTGTCTTTATAATGGACTTTGAATGAATTTCTGAAACTAATCGATGAAGTTTAGCGCTAGGGCTAGTATGATTTAATTTTCCGAAAGACATACTGGTACTTTACGATTTGAAACTGTATTAATTTGACATAAAATTATGTAATATAGTACACAGTATGTCTTGTATGTTGTCAAGCTTCATAGATAACTTCCCTATAGATATTGCTTATTATGATTAAACATGACCTATTATTAGTATTAACTCTTATTTTAATGAGAAAAGGGACGTGTAATTTCCTTCATGTAATTTTTAAATGTAATAAGAACAGTCGTCAATGCTTATATTAATCAATGTAATAGTTTTCACCTGTCCTTACATTGTATTTACATTAGATAGTTTTGATTTCAATATTGCTATGTGCAGGGGTTGCGATGTATACGCCTGTCGAGTAGCTGACAGCGCCACTAATTTGGAACTATTGGGAAGAAAATTAAATTTGTATTCAATATTTAAAAGAAATCTTACAATAAATAATTATTTTTCAACCACAATAAAACATTTTTGATTACAATGAATTAATATTCGCGGCACTTTTTCATACACAATCCTCCAATAAATTCTAGATATCCAGTAGTTCGCGTGTCAGATGGCGCTTTCGTCAAGGTCTAAGAGGCAGGCGTATTGCCCACATGAAGACAGTCCCGCCAAATGTGCATTTTCAAGAAATGTTTGTAATTACAAATTTTGTAATTTATTATGAGAGAAGTTTTGGGCCCCGGAAGCTACGATCTTGGTTCCCTAAAGCAACCAATCCCGACGCAACTGGAACGTGTACGTCATCCACTTTTGGTCCTTGTGTCCTAGAAGGTGAGCAAGAACGGGAAAAACGTGTTTTGAGAAAAACTCGTTTAAAGTTTTGAGTTGAGTTTTAGACTGACGCTACACTAACCTACTTTTGTTCGGAAATTTTGTTTGAATTGTACACGAATCCTCTCTAGGGACATCTGTGAGTGTATCACAGAAGTTGAACATCTGTACCTTCCGAGCAGATGTGTTCATACTGCCTGTAGCCGTATGAGACCTTTTGCCCCATATTCTACAAGGTTTAAACTAAATTTTAAGCGAAAAAAAATAGATTTTCTAAAAAATGTACACTGGTATAACCCCTTAATACGCATTACGATGAGTATTTTTCAAGGAGACTACTTTAGTGCACTGCGGTTCTGTTTAGCGTTGATCCTATTGAGCAAAATACTAAATAGCATATCTGATGTGATCTGAATACATGATAATGACGATGGTCATCAAGAGACTCATCTTCTATACACTGATGACCTGAAGCTATACGCTGGTTGGGACCAGAAATTGTAGCAAATGATCGATTTCACAAAGTAGTTTTCCAATGACATCTACATGGAGTGCGGACTAGATCAATGCAGAACAGTGCATTTAACCAGAGAAGAATTAGGGACCGCAGAGCTAGAGAACGATTTCAAAAATGACATCGAGGCAATGGCTGAGGGTACACCTTTGGGCTTATCAAATGATCGAACACTGACCATGAACCATTAAACAGAACCATCCGCTTAGAAATAACGAAGCACCGAATGCGCCACAGTAATTTGGCAAGACTATTTTAACAGCAAGCAAGATGTTGCGCTTTACAACATTATCTGTAAAGCGGATCTTGGTTACATGCCCTTGAATTTGTCCCCCAAGGGGGCCTTGAATTTTGGGACAGTAACCATAGAGGAATTCCAATTGCAGTTGAGACGAAAATCCATCCACGGGTTGTCAGCATCAGAAATTATCGCAAACACGTATGACATCAAGACGTGGTTTACCGGTGCCGATGATCTGGATATAACAACGAATGTATCGAGAAAATTATTGATGGTTGTCGCGTAATAGCTCCAAGAGAATATACGCAAAGACATAATGATGTGACGGGTATTATACAGTAAGAACTTGCTCTAAACCTAGAACTCTTAACAAAACGGATACCTTTTTATAGACACGTTCCAATGTCCGTTTCAGGAACGAAGATTACATCTTATATTAGGATGTTACTATCCAGACGAATCATTACAACCCTGACAATCGACCCGAAATCGTGATGCAACAAAAAACACGTTGGGAGAGTCTACAACATCGACATTACTTGTTCACTTAACTGAAATTTGCAGGCAACCTATTGAAACCAGATTGATAAGTGTAGCGAGCTAAGGTATTAAATAAAGACAATATGGTGGAATGTGAAACATTCATCTATTCATCCTATTGCGATTTCGGCTACAGGCAATGTGCACCCGTAAAAGAAGAACTCCAACCTACACCATGCTCCTGATTTTGTACCTACAACATAATCGCAACATATTTCAAACATCGTGTTAAATTAACTTATAACATCCTCATATCATCAGTCACTTCACTTAGTCTGCTGCTATGATGAAAAACTGGGTTCAACCGAGAACAAGTTTGAAAAAAATTATAATATTAATACTTCACATCATATTCCCTGCCCTGCCGTACGCTTCAAGGGAGATAGATTTAATTTTCCAAAACGAGAATTGCCAAATTTTCTGCAACTGCGATTTCCGGACAGCAGACTCCGTTCCACACACGCGGCCTGACATATTTCTCCAAGACTTCGAGAAACAAACAAATGAAGCTGCAACGAGTCTACTAAAAAATTTCGGTTAAAGAAATTGTCTTTGTGATCAGTGCTCCTGCAGGTGCAAAACTGTCCCTGGTTTATAATCTTAAATTTGTACCCGCGTGCCAAAAATATGCAAAGATACTTACGCGATGGATCCAGAAAGCTGTTACCCTTGGGTCGCTTCGTCTCCTCAAGACGCGCACGGATTTCACCGACCTGTCATTGTGACTTCGTTGTGCCCTGCGGCCACCCATCTCACGGTTGTGAGACGTAGCCGAACCTTTCGAACGTATTGTCCGTCAGCAACTCACTGCACATATTGAAACTACCAATTTAATGGACACAATGCAATCCGGGTTTCGTGCCAGGCATAGTACTCTTACAGCTACACTTGAAGTAACTTCTGACCTTAAACTGGCAATTGATAGAAGGGAAATAACTGTTGTTGTCCTTGTTGACTTTTCTAAGGCGCTTGTTGCAGTTAACCATGTTTTACTACTAACTAGGCTCAAATCACTTCACCTCTCAAATATGGTTCTCAAATGGTTTGAATTTTACCTTAGTAATCGTTCTGAAAGAGTACAAATCAGCAATTGCGAGCATTCTGATTGTGGGGAGGTCAAGAGTGGTGTCCCTCAGGGATCCACGCTTGCAATGAAAAATAAAAAATGAATTTCCAGAAAAAATGTTGCAAAAATGGGGTTGTTAAATACGAAAGATCTGTAAAACATTAAATAATTTTTTTTCACAATATTAATTCGAGTACATATTGATTCATAGAAATTCAGATCCAAGTGCTGATTGTGAGCGCATTGCCGATTTTTAATATACTCACAAAAATTATAACATTGTAAATTTAAACTTAATCTCGAATTAAATTGAAAACTTTAGGACTATCATCCTAATACTCCTGTGCCTTTAGCCCCTTTTAAAATACAATTAGGATTTTCATTCGCCTGTCATTGCGTATCGCACTGTTTTATCTCGCGAACAGCTAAGTCACGTGACTAGGCAGGACTGGACCTACGACCTCACGTAAAATGCAAGTAGGCCGTTCTTGCACCCAACCACTCAATTTCAAAAATATTATATAAGATTCCACAATATTTTAAAGGTTTTACGCGATTATGAAGATTTAAACGACCCAGAAGTTAGCTATACATACAGATTTGAAATTGGTACCTTCAATTAAAACGAAAGTAAGTCCTAACGAAAAACTAAAACCAGTCCTGGATTCGTCTCAGCCATATCTCTAGGTGTTTTTTTCATTTTTTTAGAAAAGTCATTTTATGAACAAATGCATTGTTAATCAACATTGTGCCTTTACTATAAACAAAAGTATCAGTCCTAAAGAAATTCTAAGTACATAGGGAGATTCCTCACTACCATATCTCTCGATTTTTTTTCAATTTTTCAATAAACAAATTATTTAAACAATTACATTCTTATTAACATTTTTCCAGATTTTTCTAGTTTAACGCCAAAAATATTATCAAAACATATACTAATACACGGGTAAATCACCTAATGCGGAAAAAATCGATTTTCATTTTCTTACGCCAATCGATAGTTTCTGAGTTACTCTTTCATTTCCAATAAACAGAAATCGCTTAAGTTAATTGATGCCTACGAAAGCCAGTCCCACCACTCACCACTTCAGCTATATACGATGTGTCCATGAGCTTCACTGGCTCGTGCCTAAATGTGTAGTGGTGAGTGTAGTGGTGAGTGAGTCTTGCACACTCTGCTGCGATCGCCCGTCCTGTAAAATTCAGCTTTGACGCATTAGGTCCCTTTCTTCGCGAACGGTCACGTATAAAGAAGACTGAAATATTGTATTAATATAATAAAATACGGGAAATATATTTTTTACACGTCATTTTACATTTTTTGGCTAAATATTAATGCATTGTTTTTATGATGAGAAGTTGTAGACTCCGGAAGCTACGATCATGGTTCCTTAAAACAACCAACCCCGACGCAACTGTAACGTGTAGGTCATCCACTTCTGCTCCTTCTGTCCTATACGGTAAGCAAGAGCGGGAAATTTACGCGAGAAAACATCGTTTTACACTGCTCCTTGGAGTCTCTAGCCGCGGGTGACCTTACGCGGCAGATGGGACAGTTGGAAATAAAGGTTTTACCTCTGGATACTTTTTTAGAGCTACCAATTAGTGTATTGTTATTATTATTGTTTTTGTCAGTGTAGGGGCTGGAGCACCAATGTAGGGTCTGGAGCGACAATGCAGGGTAGGGCCTGGAGCACGAATGTAGGTTCAAATTTAGATCCTACTTTGATGCTAAACGAGGAAGAACGGCCGATTTCGGACATTTTTAGCGTTAAGGTAGGATCTGAATTGAATTGAAATCGCTTCTTATTTTGAACCTACTTTGCTGCTCCAGTACCTACTAAGATAGGAGTTATAGGTTCAAAGTAGGGCCTAAATTTCGACTCGGGTTGTCTTCAAACTTTCAAGAAAAGTCCTACCGATTCCAATATCTTCCTAATTTTTTTTTAAATCCTCCTCGGTTTATCTTCAAACCGTCCTTGGAACAAATTAATTATTTTTTAACAAAAAATTGTGTAAACTGATTCTTAGCATCGCTGAGATGCATTGATACGTTCATACATGCACGTTTGGTCAAATTTAATATCTTTCCGATCATAGAAAATTTTTTAATAATTTTCTTCCTATATCTTTTGGGTGATGTCTCAGGTGGAAAATACAGTAGTCCATCAGAGTCCACCACCAGCGCAGTACTGAGCCAGTACATGTCACCAGACAGATAATCTGCAATTCACCCAGTACTGGCGGGCGGTATGCTCCAGGATCGGGGCAGTACTATGCCGACAGTATAAGTATTTGAAAGAATATTTTTAAAATATGTTTCAAAATATAGCTCATATCAAAAGTTGTGAAATTATTTGTAAAATTATTATGTTTATATTCCTGTTAAAAGTTCGTTTATTTCACACCTATGTGATGTCGAATGATAATAAAAAAAGCAATGAGAAAAAAGAGTTAAAAAATCGTCGTTTCACCTTTTTTGAGCTGTGGCTTATGAGGATGCTCTTTTCACTGACTTTCAATTCTGTACACGGAGAAAATGGATATTAAGATTCAAGATCAGGATTTTTAGGTATAAGACAACGATCTAGATATTAAGCTGAAATATTTTTATATTAAAGATCAAGATATTACACCTGCATATCTAGATCATTGTCCTATAGTTAAAAATCCAGATATTGAGCCTTAATATCTATTATCTATTTTGTAATTATGAATAATAATCGGACGATATGCAGTCATATGATGATGAAAGGATGGCCGAGTACTGGTCCAGTACGGGGACTGCGGCAATACTGGGCCAGTAATGCGCCTGTGGTGTATTTCCACCTGGTATGTTTCATAACATCAATTTTCAAAATAGTACAATTTTTTCATTTTATATATGGAAATCGACCGTCTAGACGCATTGTGACGTTAACACGGGAACGTTTGGTCAAATTTGACACTTTTTCGACAATACAAATTAAAAAAAAATGTTTTCCTATATCTTTCTGGTTTTATGTTTCATAATATCAACTTTTAAACTGGTAGACTTTTTTCATTTTGTATGGAAGTCGACCGTCTAGGTGAATTGAGACGCTTACGCGGGCACGTTTGGTCAAATTTCACACCAAGTTTATAAATAAAATAGTGACAAATAGTGAAAATAAAACATCTGAAAAAAACTATAAAATTGCACTGCTATTCATTTCATTATACTTTATTATTATTTTATCATACCATTTTATTATATTATATTTTACTATATTTTTTTATGATATTCATTTATTATATGTTAATGTAGCGACAAACAACACACAAACCTCATTGATAGGTTGCTTAGTGATAAACCATTTAGTTACTCTTGAATTAAATAAAAAATATATATTTGCTTCAAATGTTTATTTTGGTAATTCAAAAGAGTTCATATAGGTTAAAAATTTCTTTATTGCAATATGAAATCATTAAAAAAATGAAAATTATTTATTGAATCATGAATTATAATAGTACTATATACATATATGTATGCGCATGACAAATAAACTGTTCGATCTTTTCGTATTCAGATCGTTCAAATGAGACAAAATGAGAAAACTTATTGACCGTCAAAATGAAAACAAAAGACTATCTCGCCGATTTCGCGTATCGTCTCGCTCGAATGGATTATTGATTTGTATTTTGAAAATTTTTATTTTTTTTATTTTTTTCGTTTCCAAAAATTGGGAGGTATGAATTAAGACTAAAGATAATGAAATCAGTACACCCATTTTTAAAAATGACCATTCTTACCACTTTTCGTTACTGAAAAATATTTGGTCGATAAGAAAATTAAAAATATTTTGGAATAAAAAATTAAAGTGCAATATTATATTACATATCATCACAGAATCCATAAGTTTATAACACTGTACACATACACAAAGCATCAATATTGCTTCGAAAAGGAATTTATACAAAATGCTTCTCAGCAACATAGATACTTCGCGTTCCAGCAGTAAGTGCAGGTTGTAATGCTTGAAACGAGGCTTGGAGCGTGGCAAACATTTCAAAGATTTTCAGAAAGTTGTAACGTCGAGCTTTGCATTCTTGGTTTTGATTTATATCCTAATTATAAAGAAAACATCGCAGCTTTTAAAATGAGATACTCAAACCAAAACATCTCTGTTACTACTAAAGTCAACGCCGTTTTCTACTCTCTAAACCTGAATAAGTGATTTTTCACAAATTTGAAGTGCATATTCACTATTTGTTAATGCTACAATCGTACTGAATAGATGCATGTTTCACATTCCTCCATATTGTCTTTACTTCATGCCTTAGCTCGCTATACTTATGGATCTTGGTGGTATAGATTGACTGCAAATTGCTGTTTAGTGGAGAAGCAATGCCGATGATGTAGACTCTTTTACCTTTTTTCTCTCGCATGACTATGTTGGGTTGATTAGCTCGGACGTAATGATCTGTCTGGATAGTAACATCCCAATATAAGATGTAATCTTCGTTTTCTAAAACGGACATTAGAATGTATCTATAGAAAGGCATCCATTCTTTTAAGAGTCCTAGGTTTGGGGCAAGTTTTTTATGTATAATGCCCGCCACACCATTATGCCTGTGCGTATATTCTCTTTCAGCCATTACGCGACAACCACCAATAATGTGCTCGATGGAGAGACGCATGAATATACCCCAAATTCCAAATTACCTAAGTTTCATTTGACCAAAAATCAAGTTGCCGAATAATCATTTATTACAAGTCTTATTTTGTCGAATTGTCAACTCACATAACCTCTATTTGTTCTAACTACAATTTATTATAATTTCTATTATACCGAATTCTCATTTGGCATAATTTTCGTATTTTCGAATTTTCATTTGTCATAATCTTTATTTATCCTAATTTTGATTTAATCTAATTTCTGTTTTTCCGAATTTGTATTCGACATAAATGTCATTTTTCCGAATTTCCACATATCCTAATATTCATTTGCACTAATTTCTATTTAATACCATGTCACAGAAATTTCATTTATCCTACCAGACTTCCGTTTAGTCCCGCAGTAGTTCTTTCCCATCTAGATGTATTTAGTCTAGCCGGTAAGTCAAGTGAAGATTGCGTTGTGAAACGCTTCCTATGATACCAAATACATTAGGCGCGAAATTCAAATGAGGTCTTTGTTTAGAAATGCATAATCAAAATGTAGCTAATGTGTTTCGTCGGTAACATGTCCTGAACACTAATTCGCAAACATTCGCGAAAAATCGATGCAGAACTGCCTAGATGAAGAATACGAGAAGGTATATGCAAACTGAATTACAACAATTTTTTTTAATAATGCATATAGTTTAATTTTTATTTGATCTTATCATGTACGCAATATTACCTGATATTATGTATCAGCAGCAAGGGAGGAAATGGATTGTAGATCTTCTGTAAATAAGTCATATTATTCTTCAATTACATTTGTGAATAATTTATTGAAAAGCAATTAAAAATGTTATTATTTTTAAAAATGCTCATTTTTTAACCTAAGATAATTTTAGTACTGAAGGTGCAACTTGCAATTCTTATATAATCCCAATGTTATAGGGCGCATTTTATTCCTTGAGACATTCTCTAGACATTTCATTTGTACATTTTTATTAAACAAATTTTATTTTAGAAAAGTATTTTTTATAAAATGAACAATTTTATAAACCCTAAATAAATCTTAAAAAACTACGTGCCGAAGAGACTTGTAGAGAATCTTACAAGGAATAAAAAAAGTCCTACAACATTACAATTAAATAAGAATTGCAATTTTTAGCTACAAAGGAAAAAAACACAAAACACTAAATAACTAATATTAAATAAATGATGGCTGTAAGGCATTTATAAATTGTTGGAAGACAGACTATCGGTCTAAATTCAGATAGATTTTGAGCGTCTGATTTTTCAGGCAACATATACGTAGTATCTTGAGCATAAAGCCTGGCATCAGATCTGGGTGTTCGATGATCTTCTGAAAACACCTTGCCAACGGAAGATGCACACATTTTAGGTACTTGTATCAGAAGTTGCGCACCATGCCCGGACTTGGAGCTTTCCAGTAAGTTGCAATTTTCAAAACCGTTGAAACATCTGAAGCTGTGATGTTAGTCAGCTCCATTTCAGCGTTGTTGCTTGCTCTTGCTTCCTCTAGTTGGAACCACGCAGTGTTCAAATTGCTTCTGTTAGCTTTTCCCCAAGCACCTAACCAGTAGTTAGTCATATCTTCCAATTGACGGACTTCGGTGTCTTGCTGGTTATTTTTCTTTACTTCGTGTTGATGTACGAGTCACATAAGGGAATCTGTGCAATTTAGAACTGAGCAGGCTGTGGCCAGAATCGCTATTAGCTTCAGCTAATTTGTCCATCCTGAGAAAGACTTTTTGGTGGATTTTGGTTCCCTACTTCTCATGTTGACATTATCAGCTATCTGCAAAGATGGTCTTGCTGGAACGGTGGTATGTTCGCTGGAGGATCTTGCTCCTCCAGATAAAGATCTTCATGAATCCTCTTCGGAAAGGTGAGCTTTTTTGCCAACAGGTAAGAATGTCCCTCCTGAGTTGGTCCGACCATTTAAAACGATGTTCTCGCGTTTGTCCAGGGCCATTGTCTGGTCGTCGCCTCGGTTCGATTCTATTGCCACTCCCAACTGAACCATGGCCTCATCCGCGAGAGGCCTATTGTAGGTCGCACTGCGCGATACTGGTGGCGTAACTGCATAATTCGTTGGATTGGCGAGTTAGCCCAACGCAACGCGGCTGACTGCAAGAGCCGGAGCTTTCTTCACATTATTATTTGAGAAGTTGTAGGCTCCGGAAGCTACGATCATGGTTCCTTAAAGCAACCAATCCCGACGAGCCTGGAACGTGTACGTCATCCACTTCAGCTTTTTCTGTCCTAGAAGTTAAGCATAAGCGGGGAATTTACGCGAGATAACATCGTGCAACACTGTTTCTCGGAGTCAGGTCTCCACCCGCAGATGACCCTACGCAGCAGACGGGACAATTAGAGATGAAGGTTTCACCTCTGGATACTTTTTTAGAATATAAATCTGTATTATCATCGGGGAAGGTAACGAATCGAGAGGAGAAATGCACGCACACTGTGAAAATGGTAATCTACAATATCGATCAAAGTTATATCCTGCAATACACAAAATATTTGAAGGTCATTTCAGACAAGATGCAGAATAAACATTTTTAATTAAATTTTATTCAGAAAAAAGATCTTCTCCTTTCACTTATTTCACTCATTCACTGATTTGTATATAACATCTTGCTAAATAATGCGTATTTCACAAAAAAGAATTCTTCCTCTGATCTCTATAGTAGCGCAGTGGTTAGAGCACCTGACCGGACATCAGTTGAACTGGTGTTCGAATCCCAGCGGAGTAAAAGGAGATCTTTTTTTCTGAATAAAATTTAATGAAACATGTTTATGCTCGATCATGTCTGAAATGAAGTTAAAATATTTTCTGTATTGGAGGATATAACTTTGATCGATATTGTAGATTTCCATTTTCACAGTGTGTGTGGATTATCATATTTCACTGCATCAAGAACTTCATGGCAATGATTTTCAGAACCGAGTGACATTTTGTCAATGGGCGGTTCAGAAGATACAAGGAAACCCGAATTTCTTTTTTCGAGTACTGTTTATACACGAGTCGTCTTTCACAAACCATGGTCACGTTAATCGGCACAACTTGCACTATTGGAGTGTACAAAATTCATACTGGTCGCGTGAAGTTGAGCATCAGCGTCCATAGCCCATGAATGTTTGGTGTGGAATAATTGGAGATCAACTTATAGGACCGTATTTTATTGATGGAAATTTGAACAATGAAAAATATCGTAGTGTTTTAAAAAATGAACTTCCAATATTGCTTGAAGACCTAAGCCTGGAAGTGCGACACAACATGTGGTTTCAAAATGACGGTTGTCCAGCACATTGTTCGGCAATCGCAAGGCAAGTACGGTGATCAAACGAGTCAGTTATGCCTGCGTTACATGGAAAAAAAATCAGGAGTACAATACACTGTCCTACAAAAATCACCTTTTTTGTCTCTAGAATGTTTTTGGTAAGTTTTTTGTCGCTGATTCCGAATCCGGTATTAAAAATGTCCCATTACGTCAACTTTTTGAGATAAACGGGGTTAAAGGGTTGAAAGAACTTATTTTGGGCCACATTTGAGTGTATATAAAAAAATAAAGGAGATATGATTGAAGCTTCTACTTAGGCTTAATTGAAGTTTGAACCTTTTACTACAATCTTTGTTAATGGGTGTGTAGGAGACTTGAATGTAGAACCTATGGAACTACTGAGTTGGTTTTCAAGCGTAGCACCTCTGGATGAATCACTCTGAAGCATTTAATCTTCATCAAAACTTAAACTTTTTTTCATTAAAAGCTTATAATTAGAAAAAATCTGCAATCGGATGATAATTACAGGCTCTAGAGTGATTTACCCAGAGGTGCTACGCTTGAGCTCCAAATCAGCCAACGCAACCAAAGGAAGGCACGGCTCACAGTGTGAACATTAGATGAAAAAAGTTCAATATAAAATTTCGGCTTATATTTTCAATCGAATACAAAGATTTTTTAACGGAAGCTAAATAAATTGTTGAGAGATCAATTTGAGCCGATTTTTTAAAAGAGTTGATAAATTTGTTTAAATTTAAGTGTAAACTTTGCAAAATCTATGAAGCTTTCGATGCATTAACAATGCATAAATTGTTTAGTTTGAGTGACATTAACGTGTAATCGATAAATGCAGATTCGTAAAATACTAATTGAGAATTTATAATAAATTAATAATTTGCTATTAACAACTGTATTAATTAATTTCTGATGTTAGATATTGCCGATTACTGGTCAAATAATTCTCTGAAGAAACAATTGTATCGTTATAAACAGCAGGCTGAGATTTTGTAATCATTTTAAATATTTATGAAGTGAGTTTTGTCTGTAATCCGATTTAAAGTCATGTACATGCATTATACAAATAAATAAAAGAATATTTCTCATTGTTATCAACAAATAATATTAAAAAATGCAGAGTTTAAGCAAATTATTGAAAGTTTGAAGTACTTATCTTTGAAAATTGTTTTCAAATTGTTTTTCAGTGATATTTCGGAGCAGTACATTGACATTTCATGAAAAATTTGATTGATATAAACAAATGACAAACAAATTTGCTGTTTGTGAAACTTTGTAGAGCCTGAGGTACTTTTTTGGAAAATTTATTTCAGTTGGTTTGCCAGTGATATTCCGCAGCAGTACATTGATATTTTATGAAAAATTTGATTGTTATAAACCAATGGAATAAAAAAATTCACTGTTTGCGCAATTTTTTAAAGTTCAAAGTACCTTTTTGGAAATTTGTTTCAGTTGGTTTGCCAGTGATATTCCGGAGCAGTACATTGACATTTGTTTGCAAGATCGTAACAGGATTCTGGTTTTTCTTGCCTAATAGCGTCATTTTCTCCTTCTCTAGAGGATTTCTGTTACTTTTACTTGAAAAACTAATATCTTGTTACGATCTTACACACAACTGTATATACTGGGAATTTTTCTACAGCAATAACGTTTGAAATTGAATGAGCAGCGAATTTGTTTATGTCACTTGTTTATAACAATCACATTTTTCACAGAATGCAAATTTTCTGCTCCAAAATATTACTGGTAAACTATTTGAAATAAATTGTCCCAAAAACTGTTTCAAACTTTTAAAAATTGCACAAATAGCAAATTTGCTTATGCCGTTTGTTTATTTCAATCCCTTGTTTAATAAAATTTCAATGTATTGCCCCGGAATATCACTGGTCAAACAATTAGAAAAGAATTTCCAAAAAAAGGTGACTGAAACTTAAAAAAATTTCTTAAACTTTGCATTTATTTATATTATTTTTTATAACAATATAATTGCTAATTATAAATTGTCATCCCTAAATAAAGAAACCTTGGTCAACTCTTTTGGAAAATCTGCTCTCACAGACATTTTGTACACTTTTTTATCCAATGTTCACACGGTGCAGCTGGGGCGCACGCGCTAGTTTAAAAGCAGTTCACAACAGCCCTACATTAGTCTGTTAAAAAGTCAATATCGCACGTTTTATTCGAAGTTTTCAGCTTTGATTCGATCCTACGCGAAAGTTTCTCCCACGTCTCGTTCATTTAATACAGACACAAATATGGCCAAAAACTCATTTTTTCGACCGATTAACCCCGTTTTTCTTAAAAACTTAACGTGATGGGCAATTTTTAATGCCGGATTCGAAACCCGCTTCCAAAAATCTATCAAAAACGACCAGAAATATTCTAGAGGCAAAATCATGTAGGAGAGTGTTATTGCATGATCTTAATAAATACTTTTTCAGTAAAAAATTGAACTGTACTTGAAACCAATTTTCTTAAGTCTTTTGAAAATATCCATGTTTATTAATACGCCTTAAAAATAATACCCTGACTTGAAATTATCTTCTAACTAAGTGAGTAAAGCACAGCTTCACTCATAATTCTCAATTACGTCTTCGGCGTATACGCACTTTTTCAGGGTATTAAATTTGTAGAGTGGAGATGCTGGAGAAGCTCTCGCCTGCGAGGAAAATAGCTCGAGATTATGGCAAAACTTTGTACAGCCATAATCACGCCTACCTGTTTAAGATCTATCAGATTATAATATTTTAACAAACGAATCTCTTGCTTGTTTTATGCAAATTATTGCTTAAATACGGTGGCGAGTACATACCTAACAGCTTGTGCGAACTGATAAATTTATGTATCGAGACGAGACAAGTCCCAGACGATTGGAGAAACGCGATTATCGTACCCATGCCTTCTCCTTACGGGTCATCGCTCTCGTTCGGGCAGTTCGTCCAACATTTTCGATCAGATCCCTATGAAGCCCTTCGGTCGTCATAGAGTGGTCGCGTAGTTCGTTGATGAGTTGCTCCGCTCGTTCCAGCCTATCCCTAATTGAAGCCACATGTTCCTCTTACTGCTGCTAAAATACACCATTTCTTTGATGGTGCCTCGTAACTCTTCAAAGAGACCATATATCTCTGAGAGTTTGGCATCCATTTCTGCGATGTCCATCTTGTTGGCCGACAATTCCACCTCTTCTGTCACGTTCAAAGGACCATCCAACTCCTCGAAGACGCTCCTGTCTAAGTATGTTTGCCCCCCCCCCCCAATCCATGGGACCGGCACTGACCACCGGGGCTGGAACCCGATCGGAATCAGTGGGTCGGTGTAAGCGTAAACTCGTTCAGTTATAGCCGCCTTACGCAGAACCAAGCTCTTCCAGAATTTATGTGATAATGGTGAGGAAAGGATGGATAGGTAGAAAGCATCGCAAAGTCATCGTGGATCACGGTTTATACACACACAGACTGATTAACAAACGAATAGAAAGATCTACACAAAAATTTACCTTAACCATATCCACTAAATAAAACTTAATTTTACTAGGACCCAAGAGTATCCAAAAATCTTTCGTTTCAAACAACTAACACAGCTAACGTTTCTTCACACACTTCCTCTGTTTCTGTAAGACGGAGAGCATCGAAAGGTATTGAAACGTTTGAATATGTCCTAATTTCATTTTTTGAATCAGCAACTAAAGGCCGAACAATGCCAATAAAAATGATGCCAGCTAGCTGATTGTTTGCAAGAGATGATATCAAACTTTCATCGTTAACCTCTCTAGCCTGTAAGCTTGTCTCGCCAACTTCCTTTTTTCGTTCTTATTTAATCAATTTAATCATCCTATTTTTATTAAAGGGTGCACTTTATTTATTGAAAAAAGCATTTAGTGCTGAAAAATACGTACTGACAAGGGAAATCTACATCGTACGGACTTTTGTTTGATTTCAAACTTCTCTCCGTAAAAGTCATTACGAAATGCTAAAGTAATAGGATGCGCTTTTCTGGCATTCTCGAAAAAAACTGCTAGATTCATTCTGCCAGCATTTTTTGCCAATTTTTTTTATTCAAATCCTTTTTATGAACTGTCTACCGTTACTGAATATTCCATAAGACCAAACCCTTTTTTGCTCGTGCAAGGTTAACATTACGGAAAATTACGTAATACTAGTCAGTGCCTTTTCCTTAATTGCAATAGGCTATTTAATTTATTTCAAACAAGCCAAAATATGAATTTTTAATCTTTTTTTCATATGACTTATTTATAATGTATTTCAGTTGTAGCTGTTCGCCCCGGCATCTTTGGATTTAGGTTATTTGTAAATAACTCAAAAACGAGGACTTAAAAAACTTGATTGGGATAGATGTTATTCCCCTCCGGGAGGACTTCAAACGACAATAGATTCATTATTTTGGAACTCCTTCTTCACGCAAAACATATGAAAGTTTGGTTAGTCTGATGTACAAATTAATTCTAGCGATTCGCCCCGGTTGACGGTATTTATTTTATTCTTATTATAATATTTTGACATTTTTCATTTCCATTTCATATAAAAATAATGAGAAGCAGAGTATTAATATTCAATAGCATGAAACAAATGACAATTTTCTATTAAAGAAATTTTTCTTGTAGTAAAAGTGGTAAGAGATGAAAAAACTAATTTTATTATATGAAAAATAATGGGTGAAAATGAATATTTTGACTTGAATTTAATCAAAAATATTGTCAAAAAATGCTGGCAGCAGGAATCGAGCCCATACACTCCAGTTAGTAACTCGAAGCGCTATCGCCTGATCTAACTGGGAGATGGAAGACTCTTGCATCGTAGTCCATGTAATGTGCGTGGATTTTTTCAAACCAGTTTTTCTTGAAAATGGCTGAAAAGCGCACCTTGTTACTCCAGCATATTACAAGTTTGGTACTGAGAGGATTATGAATTCAAACAAAACTCCGAAGGTTGTAGGTTTCCCTTCTGAGATTGACCTTTATTGTAGTCGGGATTTATTTCTATCTGACATAAGTTTCATGGATGCATTAATCAAATATTTGGCTTCAAGCACATTTTTATACTAATGCAGGCGTGACTTACGGTACCTACGTATGAGCAGACGTTACTTTCAGCACTCACGCCTGTGCAGACGTTACATACGCGTCAACATACGCGCTGGCGTCACCTAAAGTGCTTACGCAGGAACAGACGTTTCATGCTATGCTTACACATGCAGAAACGTTACCTGCGTTCGACGGACCATAAGCTTCTTAAGAAAAAGGATGGCCTGAATTGAAGAAAATAAAAATTTTATTAACCTGTCCTGATAGCGATTACAAATTTATTAAACTAGGAATATCTTCAGGTTTATAAGTTTCCACGTCCCAATTTTAAAATGCAAATTCCAGTAAAACTTCTCAACATTTTAATTTTTCAACTTTAATACCTAGAGAAACATAAAACTTCCACAGTAATTTATTTATCATGAAGACACCCTACAATCGCATATTTTCTGCTTCGCATTCAAAAGCATTGAGACCAATTCTGTTGTGCATTCAATCGAATTCTATAGCATTACAACATATTAGAAATCTCGCATAACCACGCATTGAACGCGGAATCTCTTACTTCGCATTCAGACTTGTTCAAGATTTAGACGTTATGTGCGTAATCTCCCCCTAGCTGAAAATTCCTGTACAGGAACCTGGGCAGGAGCCTGACAGGTTCCTATGTAAGTTCCTGCACAGGCCTCTCTACAGGAACGTACGCACGTTCCTGGTACACCGGCTCCTGCCGCGGATCCTGCGAGGGAATCTGCGCACGTTCCTGTAGAGAAACCTGGGTATTCAAATACCTGTAGAGGTTCCTGCATTATCGTGGATGTTGCTGCAAGAGATTCCCTAGGGAGGATCCCGTACAGATTTCTGTGCAAGTGGGACACATTTGCAAAAAGTAGCTACGAAGGATCCTGTGCAGATTCCTGAGCAGGTGGGACACTCGCAAAAATATCTCTGACCCACATGAATATTCCTGTAAAGGATCCTTCACAGGAACCTGTAAAGGATCCTTCACAGTATATTTAGGATTCGGTTTCGATTCCCTTGGAATAGAATTGAAGGGCCTATGACAAAGCCACCAAACGCGTCCTCGGGTTGCGGATAGAGGGTCCCTGTACCAAGGGTTTCTGTTGAATATGGTTACAATAATTAATAAGCTTTTGGACTGATACATTTGTTTATATGGCGTTCCCAATTGTTTATAACAATTTAATTGTTTAAAAATCATTTTTTTTATCTAGTTCGAAAATCTCCTAGAGATATGGCTGAGACGAATCCAGATATGTTTTTGGTTTTTCAATAGGACCGTTACTTTTGTTTAAATAAATTCCCCAATTTTCAAATCTATATGTATAGCTAAATTCAGGGTCGTTGTAATTCGTCTTTCTTCTTCTGCAGTGGCATGATGCGTAGCTCAATCTCTTCGATTTCATCGTTGATGGCCTTGATGCGATCGTGCATTCTTTGCCTCAGGATTTTTAATTCTTCCAATTTCGGAATATAACTTCGATCAGCACTATCTGTAAAATTCAGATTCGCAATAAGTATATACTCAAACTAGAGTGACCAGATGACTTGATCCGAAAATCAGGACATTATCCCACTTCTCATCCCCGTCAACCTTCAATATACCTCCGACCCCTAATATAATTTAACAAAAGGCGCGTTATTAAAAAAACAAAACAACAATAGGATTGCTACAAAATATCAATTTCGACATTTCTTAAATTTCACAGTTGTACCCTTTCCTCCTCGTTTAGAGGATGGTTTTTAGGCATGCTGCGGGGAAAGGGGTTACAATAGTATATTGCACAACTAGGGTTGAAAGGCTATAATTGCAACGAGTGTGAAGTTTGTTGCCCGAGCGAAGCGGGGGCAGCACTCACACTTGTTGCAATCATATAGCTTTTCGACCCGAGTTGTGCAGCTATTTTTCATCATACCTTTATCGGAGATCGATTTTCCTTTGTTCGCGAACCAAATTCATTTGTTTGAGAATGATCAACCATAATATTTTGACAGTAGATAAAAGGTTAGAGTAGTCACTTGAAGTTGGCTGCAGCGCTCGTGCGATTATGACGAAGATGGAAAGAGAGAGAGAGAGAGAACGATCGGGTCACTATAGAGAGATTCTGCTTTCGGCCAATCACGAGCGGTTTTATTTCTTTTCATCCCGCTACGTCATCACTTTTCCTCCCTAGGCAGGAAAAGAAAACTTGGCTGCATTCGGCCACTTTCGCTTCGCCCTACAGGCATTTAAAATCGATCTTTCGATGAAGGTATGATGAAAAATTAATTTACTTTTATAAAATGTAGGATAAACTTACACGTTACAGGGTTTATGGGGCGAGATAAGACGCCCTTGTCTTGCTTGTCATAACTTCTTTATGGAGCTGATAGCAAAGTTTTTGCGCGCAAGATTTGAGTCGTTTTTAGTGAAATTTTCGAAAATAGATCAAGATTTAAAGAGTTGCAATGGTGAGGACTTACAAAAGAAAAACTGAAATTCTTGGTTCGAAGAGTCTATGGATGCTACTGTAAAATCTGTTTTATAATAAAGTCTAGTGTAAAAGCATGAGCAGGTGAAATTGGATTTGTTTATAAATTTTATTTGTTGAGCTATTTTTTCAGCATATTCAAGACGGAAATTTCATTTATATTTGCACTGACAAGTTGTAGAAAGCTTCTATTTATATTAATTTTTTTTTTAATTTTGCAGAAAAAATCCACATTTTTATACAGTGCAAAAATTATGGGGTTTTACGTGTAAACTTTATAAAAACAGTCCATAAATTAGTTTCGAAAAATTGTAGAAAAATCTATGTAGAAAATTGAAATAGGTGTATTGAAATGGATTAAAATTATTTGTAATAGCAAAAACCGTCATTCGTTTGATTTCAAAGTGTTATGAATTTGGCCGCAGGAGGAATTGTTCGGAATTACCTTGAGTGCCTTGAATATTAATAGTCCCTGACTATTCATATTCAAAGACAAGAGTGTTAAACTTGTGACATTTGTAACCTAGAATATTTTATCAACGGAATCGAACAATTTCAAATTAAAATAAAAAAGATTTAAATTACTTTGAGTGCCTTGAATATTAATAGTCCCTGACTATTCATATTCAAAGACAAGAGTGCTAAACTTGTGAAATTTGTAACCTAGAATATTTTATCAACGGAATCGAACAATTTCAAATTAAAATAAAAAAATTTTTCAATTGATTCTGCCTCGCAGGTATTGAAAGTTATGGAAATTCCCTGAGTTTTGCAAGATTTTTTTTCTACCGTTCCATTTTTAATAAAAAAAAATTAATTTTTCAACCAACGAAGATCAATTTTAACCAAAAAAACGGCTTTTCACCAAAATAAATGACATTTCAACCATAGAGATGAAATTTTAAGGAAGTAGTTAACATTTTAACCAAGTGGTTGAATTTTCAACCATAAAAGATGAATTAACATAAAAAATTGTCATAGTTGATAGTTAAACCGAAAACGATTTAATATGACATTAACCCCAATTAAATTCAACCAAAGAAGAGAACTTTGCCACATGAATTGTCAACGAAATAGTTGTATTGTCAGTTGACAAAATGAAATTTAAATTAAAGTAAATGTAAATAAAAAAATTCAATTTCCAGCCATAGAAGTGAATCTTTCATCAAAAAATTAATTTTTAACAAATTAGTTCAACTTTCAACCAAGTAGTTTAATTTTCAACCAAAAAAATGAATTCTGTACGAGAACTATAATACTGGAAATATTTGCAACAAAAAAAAGGTTGCAATAGTAAATCAAGAACAGTAAACTTTATCGAAAAACTATGAATATTCACCAAAGTAGTTGAATTTTTAATGGAATAGATTACTAACAGTTATACTAACAAGGTTAATTTTTTACCAAAAAAGATGAATTTGCACAAACAAAAGGTGAATACTTAAACAAAACAGATTCTGACAAAAAGAGGTGAATTTGAAAACAAAAAAGACAATTTTTAACCGAATATAAATTTCAAACCAAAGAAAGATATCTCAGTAATCTAAAAAATATATAAGCGTGTTGTTCAATTTGTAAGCAAAAAGAATGTATTCTCAATAAAAAGTAGTATAGTTGATATTTCAAACCACAAAGACAACAAATTTTTTATTTCAAATCAAAAAACGGTAAGTTCCAGTAAAAAAGACGAATTTTCAAAAATTCTAATAGTTGAATTTTCATGAAAAAAAAATTTCAACGACAACAAAAACAATTTTTCAGTCATTTATATTCCTTAACTAAGGAGATTCATCTTGAACAGATAGAATTACTTTTTAACAAAGTACTGAAAACTTTTGATAATTATTTATTTTTAATTTAAAAGATGAATTGTCAGGGTAAAATATAGTATAGGTGACATGTCAGACAAACAATATTTTGATTTTGAATGAGAAATAGTCCAATTCAACCAAAAAGGGGAGCTGCAACGACTGTACCCAAAATATTCGGTACAAGTAATTGTCCTTGTGATAGGTGCTCTCGGAGGTGCGAAATTATCACTGGTTCGTAACCTTAAAGCCATACCCGCGTGCCAGAAATATGACACGGCACTTGCGAGATGGATGCAGAAAGCTGTCATCCTTGGGTCGCTTCTTTTCCTCAAAACACACGAGGGTTTCGCCGGCCTGTCGTTGGGATTTTGTCGTGTCCTGTGACCACCCATCTCACAGTTGTGAGACGTGGCCATGAATGGGATTTACCGCGGTCTTACTGGGAGCCGATGTCATTTTTTAGATGACAGCTGCTCCCAGTGGGATCCTGGGGTGGTTGTTAACCTTTCGTTTTTAATTATATATAAATAAAAAAATGAAGAAATAAAGAAACAACATAGATGAAATAAAGATTTGGAAAACAAGCCGGAGAATTGCAGGTAACTTGTGATAAAGAAAAGAAATATGATAATAATTGATCTGCTATTTGTCAGATTCAGGATCTCCCTGACAGCAACTCATTGTTGCTCTTTGAAATACTCTTGAGTTTAGTTATTCTAGTTCTGTTGAACTAATATAACTCTTTGACTTCGGTCATAGCCGACTTCAAATCAGTGATAATTCAGTGTTCCTTATTAGACTGTAGTCCTATCTAATGAGTTCTCCGACTTAAATCAAAAAAATTAGAAATTTAGGAACGGGCAATGTTCAATCATAATGCTGCAATCAGGCAGCTGAGGCAAAAGAAAGGAAAGTCTTGAAGTTACAACTAACTGTACACCCTAAAACTACACGAAAAAAATTAAACTAACTAATGCCTGTCGAGCTCCACGAAAATAGCTTACAACTAATTATAGCCTGAAGAGCTACAATAAACTTACACGACAATGGCCTAAAACTACTAACGCGAAATCGCGCTAAGGAATCCCTAAAATCGTCCGTGAACTAGACACGCTTCAGGATGGCGTCCGCTAAGGCCTGAATGAGAGGGTGATCTGAATCCAAGACCAATTTATCTCCCGGTTACCAGGTTTTCCAGGTCACGCTTCCCCTTCACGTAGCCGTCTTCAAGCTCCCACCGCTCAATTCCGATCTTCACCTTTGGCCCTGAGGCAGGAGAGGATTCGAAAGGTACCCTATTTTCTGTTTCTGAGTCAATTACTACGGCGGGGTCCTTCCTCCTCCTCCTCCTGCGCCTCTTTGGCTTTGGGTGGAGCGGAATCCTTGGTATGTCGCCTTTGGAGCTTGCGGGGTCTACCTGGAGCACGGCGGCGGACAAGGCGTGCGACTGGGACACCGAGGGTTCTGCGGCCGCGAAACAGGACCTTCGTTAACTAGGTTCGGATTAATCGACCAGTAGTGTCTTAGATCTTTAATATGAGCTTTCTAGATTATCTCGGACTCATCTTGAATTTCATAAACTACTGGCGATATTACTTTTATAACCTTGAACGGACCGGCATATTTCAAGGATAAATTTTTCGCGACATAATCTATAGCTGAAGATAAAGTATAAGTCCTGCGCGACACAACAACACCTACTTGATGGAGAATATCTCGACTCCTGCGTTTATAATATTTCGCCTGATGATCGGACGCTATATCCAAGTGATGGGCGACTAGGTCTCTAAGGGCTGGCAAATGCTTAATCCTACATTCCCAATCCTCTACAGCTAACGGCATAATATCGGATCTGCCTGGTCCACCTTCATCTTTTGGCAAATCTTGAATGCTCGGACGTATTGTGCAACGTCATTGAACATTCCGGGCCAATAGTAGAGCAATGAGAGACGTTGAAAGATCTTATCAACACCTAAATTTCCAGAAGTCGTGGTATCGAGTGCCTCACTAATAGCCCTATTGCGAAGCTCCAAAGGTAAGACCAGTTTCCAGGCCTCCAAATCAGGCAGTAATGGGTCAGTCAGGTGGTCAATTCAAGGCCTTCCAATTTCCAATCCGGAAATTGATATGGCATTTCTTGGACCAGTTTCGTTCTCCGGGTATACCACAGATCATCAATCTCGCCAATGGCACATACCACCTTAGAGTCCGGCTTAAACATGCGCGACAGCGCGCCTGGTACGTGATGAAAGGCATCTTTTCTGTGTTTAATCTCGAAATCGTATTGTAGCAGCTTAAGGGCCCATCTACCTAATCTCCCAGCAGGATATCTTAAGTGATAGAGCCATCGGAGACTACCATGATCTGTGATCACTGCGAAGTGATAGCCCTCCAAATAAGGTTTAACATTTTCGACCGCCCATACCACCGCTAAGCATTCTTGCATTTTAACGATTTGCAATTTTAAATTCTTCAATTTTTAAGATTCAAATAGAAGATTTAATAATTCAGAATGTTTATAGTCTAAAACGATGTAACTTTTAACTTTGTTGGAATAAGTAGTTAACTTTTGGAGACATGCAATGCGAAATTCTTCAATTTCGAATATTTGAAATTGAAGACTCTCCAATATTTAGTATTTTTAAACAAAAATTATGAAATTTTGAATGATTTTTTTGGATTGGTTTCATTAAAAAAATTTAAACATATTCAATACATTTTCCAAATTAGGAAGTCAAGTATTTAATTTTAAAGATGTAACGTAATTGTAACGTGTAGGCTTTATCTACTGCATGTGCAAGTTGAATATGCCTACCATTTTTAAATATACTCAACTTCTAGTAATGTACGGATAATACCATCCGCTAAAAAATCATTTTTCTCGCTGCACAAAGCAAGCGATAGAAGGACCCCTCTCCATTGAGCAGAGTGGGGACTTCCAGCCAATAGCGGCATGGCGCGCTCAACCAGCACTGAGAGCTAGTTCACTGGGAGATGGGTCGCACATCGTTTGACTTCGGTCTCGACGCTCGTTAGGACGAGGTCGTCTTTTGGTTGACGCTCCAGATGAGAGTGTTTTTAGAGTAGACAAAGAGGTATAAATCACACGCGATGAATTCTACCGTTTAGTTTAAACGTTTTTTCTCTCCTAATTGAGAAGTTAGTGTAGTGCAGTGCTGTTTATGTTTTAAAATGATATTAACATCCTGGATGGATGCTTTATTCAGTGTTTTATATCTAATAATATTTTATTTTTGCAATGAGATAACGATAGTACCTAGGTGCTTTATAATCAAATTAGAAGCTTTCCCTGTGATTGGTTCGCCCATCACTTGGCTCGCCTAAGATTTGGATACAAAGTATTTCCAAGCTACCTAAATTTACATCATCCTTTCTTTCTGCAATGTTCGTTCGCGCGCATTGTGGCTCGTAAGGTGGCGTACTCGCACTACCAGCCTGCAGTGGTCGGGCAAGTCGCAGGCCCGTCGTTCCTCGCCGTTTGCACGACCGACGGGCGTTTAATCTGCCGGACCGGTGTCCGCTCTTCGGTCACATTCCGACTCTGTCGGCCTGACGCGTGCATTTAGCAGGCAGGTTGGTCTCCAGCCCGTCGGGCACGTATTGTTATCTGGGTTACATACCTCATTGATTAATGCGTTCTTAACGACGTCTTGAGAACTACTGAGAGGAAAGATACTCAACGCGACAGGCAACGGGAAGCAAAATTGCGCCTTTCATAAGGAAATTAGTGCATCTGGGGTCCGCCTAGACCCCAAGTGGGGGACGCAGGGTTAATACAGCTAATTGAATGATTTCGTGATATTTTTTTCTATGAGAATATTCAATTAAATTTATAGGTTTAATAGGTATTTTCTTCCTAAAACCATTTTGAATACCTACTTATAATAATTTTATACTTTAAATCAGTATTTTTGAATATAAATTTTTAAGATAATGTTTTTAACCTCGTTGATTAAATAGAAAATCATAACCTAGTATTTCAATTTAAACGTCAAAGTTAAAGTTCATAATTTTAGCGCTACCACGAACGAATTTCCGATTAAAAAAAAAACTAAATTTATGAATATAGATTCCATAGTGAGTCATAATCTCTGTTCATACAACGTTCTTTGAGCTGATGCGATGCTTCATTTCTAGAAAATTATTCATTTTCGCTGAGAGCATAATAAATAATTGCTTTTTTAAGCGCATAAAATAAAAATTTAAACTTTACATTTGCGATAACGTGACGAAAACCTGGGAAACATAAAAGTGCAATTAAATAAATTTGCTCAAAAAGTGCAGATAAAATACTCTAATTCTTAGCCAGTGATTTGTCCCTATTTTCTGTACTTATTTTCGCGTCCCTATTTTCGATTCCTATGGTATATTTTTTATTTCTAGATTTAAATAAAAAACTGGGTCAATCCTGGTATAATTGCAGGTAGGTGGAATTGTTTAAAAGTAACTAGAGTAAAACATTTTCGAGGAATTTTGTTCACAACTTAAGACATTTCTCTCCACCGACAAAAACTTTAAAACATATTTGTCGTTATTCACGAAGTGTCACGTTACGTATACATATTAGCAAACATTTCTTATACAATATATGACCTAATCAAATTATAACGATACTTATTATAATTCTAGGACTCTGATTTGATTATGTATTAAATATATAATTTACGTTATTTTTCATGATTAAGACCAAAACTACGAGTCTTACTGCCAATAACAAATTTTTAGACCTTCTTCAGGTGAACAATTTTTTATGTTCATTTTTTTCGTAACTTGTATCGTTTGGACGCAAAATATATTTCTTAAATATTAAAATTTTTGTTTTCAGTAAATAAAACCAGAACCGTTGTTCAAGAAAAGCTGGTTGATTACAAACTCGACCTTTCTTTTTCGCCCCTAAAAACGTGTACCTAAGCGCAATTCAATTTGATTAGTCTTCCAAAAATTATCCGGTATGTAGACGATAAAGAGGATGAGACAACGATGACGATAGGAAAACGGTATCATAGTAAAACCTGTTTTTCGGATTCAGAGGGTCTCGAAACGTGGTGTGATTCACTGAATCCGCGATAGTCAATTTTCACACAAAACTAATACCTGCTCATTATTTTAAGAATGTAAAGAACATCTTGATATGCAATAGCAGGTAGGTTTGTATTGTTTAGACGTAACAGTATAGTATTACTCCTGAATATGAAATTAAAAGATAATGGTCTGCTGATAGTAATAACTTTTTATTTATTGATACATAGTTTGGTTATTACATTACATTTACAGTTTATCCCCCAAGTAAATACTCTACTAATTATAAGCCCCAGCGGCTGTGCCCGTCTTTCAAATATCTGTACTAGTATTCACCTACAATATTTGCTATTTGTAGTAAACAAGGAAAATCGCAGTAAAACCCGTCTATAGTACAGTAGACTCAAGTTCGACTTGGCGCCAGAACGAATCATACCTGATTATGCAATTTTCAGACAGTCAAAGAATCCTTCTTTTTGCAAATTCAGTCTACTTATCCACCGAGATTCGAACCCTCGTCTTGCCAGTGCTGACGTTTAGAGGCGAGCGTGCTAACCACTATATCATATTGCCAGTTTATATTCAAAATATTTTATAATTAGATTGTAGTAACATTAGAAGTCGTCATATATATTGTCTTTTGGTTCTCTTGACACTATTTTTACTCGCTTCAATTTGTTTTGGCCTGAAAATAAAGCAATGTTCAATTTAAATAATATTTATAGCTTATATAAAATACAAATAAAAAAATATAACTAAAAATAGAGTATGAAATTACTGTGTAAAATATTGAACGAACTTATAGTTTAGTGCCGATAAAATCGAAGAATTTCTTGCACTCTGGCCTCCGTCGCGCATGGTAGCGCTGTTTTGATAACATTTATTTGCGCCTTGTATTTATCGGAATCGTTCAAGTTCTTCCGTTTATTTGAGTCTTCTTTCTGTGCAGCTAGCTCAGCATCTTGAAGATCGAAAATGGCATTTCGTATTTTGTTCCACCTAGATTTTTCGTCAGTATCCACTTTGTCACATTTTTCATTCAATTCCTTATCCTTTATATTAAAGAATACTGGTAATACTTCTTTTATGGTATACTTCTTTTGTGGAAGATTTACAGAATCTGGTTTTACTGGTCTGAAAATGAAGAAATGTTCAATTTAAAAATATTTATATCTCATATAAAATACAAATAAAAACCTTTAACTAAAAATATTGTATGAAATTCAGATGTAAAACATTAAACGAACTCACGGGTTCTCGTAGTATGCAAAAAATTTGGCCACTTCCGCGTCTGTCGCGCATGGTAGCGCTGTTTTAATGACATTTATTTCCGGCTTGAATTTATCAGAATCTTTCAACTTTTTCCATTTATTGTAGTCTTGTGGTGGAGCCACAGAAGCATCTTGAAGATCTGAAACAGCTTTTCCTATTTTGTACCACCTGGCATTTTCGTCCTTGTCAACTTTGTCACATTTTTTATTCAAATCCTTATCCTTTATATTATAAAATAGTTCTAATACTTCTTTTACGCTATAACTCTTTTGTGGAAGAGTTACGTAATCTGAGCATTCTAAGATTCCTGAAAATTGCAAAAAATTTATAAATTAACAATATTATAAGATATTGAAAGTAAAGATAAAATCAGAACAGAAGAAGAAAAGAAATTACAAAACGACTTTCAAGGAACCATGAAAATAAAGATCAAATAGTTCATTAATAAATCTGCAAGTCGTCGATACTTTATAATGTTCAGACGATATTATTATAAATTATGTCCCATCAGGGCCAGTCATTTTCGGCTGTCGTTTTGCCTGTCATTTCCCTGTCGTTTTCCTGTAGTCGCAAAAAAACTACAGGGAAGAAATGACAGGAAAAAAATTACAGGCCTGTCATTTTTTTCCTGTCATATATTTATAAGGGAAGCCTGAATCGCAAGAGAAAAATGCAGAAAGGGTAAGAAAATAATTTATTTTTATGGATTTGGATTACGTTTTCTCATTTTTTATATATTTTTTGGTGAAATCTGTTCCTTTTCAGCGCATTCCATTGAATAATGTAGAAAACAAGAGGAATGAACTCACACAATACTCTAACCTAGTAGTATAAGAGCTTGAAGATAATCTTGAAAACGTCCAAAAAGAGTTTAAAAATGTGTCCGAACTGTACAAATTGGCCAAGCAGCAACTTCTGGATTTACGGGGGGAACTAAATAATTTTAAAGTCTTGTATGAGACCTTGCAGCAAGATCTTTTAATAAAGAAAAATGAAGTGAATATTCTTCGAAGCCTAAATGAGGAGTGGCAGAGGACGGGAATAAAAAATTGTACTGAGACACGTAATAACTTGCAGAGAACGGGTACGACAGTGGATTGTCGATTTTCACCTGTAGGTTTCGTGAACAAGGAGACTAACAAGGTTCAAATAATTTACTTTTTTATTTCAAATTTTGTATTAAACCCATTAATAATTTTTGTAAATTATTTCCATGACTAATATTTAATAATTACTCTAATTACGCGATTCAACACAGATTTACTTGGGTCGAGATGTTTGGCTGCCTATGGAGGCTCACACATTGGCTGTCTGTTCCGTCCCGTAAAAAAGGATTCAGACGTTTCCAAAAAATATTGTTGTCGCAGGTTGTGGCTAACAAAAGTGGAGTAACACCTTTGTCACCGGCAAAGGTAGTAACAGGAATCAACAGAACAAGCAACCAAGTCAAAAGCTGAATCCAAAAATTACGTTAGCTATCAAAGGTACCGTTGTTATTCATCTCTTCAAACAATTTATTATTAATTAATTATTTAATCTGTCCAAGTTTGATTTCAACCGTTTTTAAAAATAACTAGGTAATTTCCATTATAGCTTTTAATTTTTAAGTGTACATTTTTCATTTGAAGATTTTTAAAATGCAGTTTAAAGATTTAAAAAACTAACAATTAGAAGCGTTTGAAATCGACAATTTTGGATCAAACAACTTTTTATTTGATCAACTATGAATATAAATTGTAATGATTTTCAAAATTGAACTGTGCATTAAGGATTAACAAGTGAATAATAATTGATTTCACAATACGATTCGAAACCAGTTCAAAATTTAATAATTTCCAGATTTTAACGTTAAAGATTGAACTGTTTTCATTTGGGAAGGCTTAGTAGTTAAATAAAAAGGTAAAGGCCGGATTGAAACTTTATAAACTGTATAAAATTTGGAAATAAATTCAAAATAATATATTCGCAATTAAAGACTTTTATTAAATCTTAAAGATGGTTTTGGTCTAAAAATTGAAATTTAAAAATTTGAAATTTTTTAATTAAGAAAAATAACAATTGCCTAATATTTAGAAATATTTTACTTTTCATTTGAAATCACTAATTATAAATCAAATATCCAAAACTAAACCAAAAAGACTGAACTCTAGAAGTTACAATTTCAGTTGTTGTGTTTACAAAAATGTAATTTACAAGTGAAATTGTTGAATTTTGTTGTACAATAAATATTTAACACCTATTATATATTATCATTCCTAGAAAAAGTTCGAGTAAGTTGAAGAGATATTTAGAAGCTCTGAAAAGATTTGAAATTAATTTAAATTTTGAAATGATTTCAAATAATTTAAACAAAGCATTTACGAACACTGACGAAATTTGGCTATTCGTACCGAAACATATATATTTGTGCAGATCTCGAAAAAAATTATAGAAGATTTTTGAGGATTGCGAAATTCTTCAGAAGAATAAAAAACATTTTCTTAAGGTTCCTAGGAAAATTGAAAATTAATTTTATTTTGAAAGATTAATTTTAAGAGAATATTTAAGAAGATTTCCAAAATTGTCAAAAATGTACCTGGAAGGTATAAAGGAAATATAGTTAATTTTGCAGGATTAAAACAACAAAATTTTGAAGAATTATAATCATTTCAAAAAATGTTCAGAAGTTCTGAAAAAATTTCAAAAATAATTGAAAATTCGAAAAATGTTGAACAAAATGTAGATGTTTCAAGATTTTGGAATAAAATTTTGAAGCTTTTTAAGGATTTTTAAACTATTCAAAATAAAAGTAATTCAACTTCTGATTTAAGAAGTGTTCAGTGTGTAACAAAAATGTAATCGTTCAATTTTTAATATTTTCAGCTTTAAATTACTTACAATGATTTGCAGCTAAGTTTTTATTACTTCAAATGGAATAATGTTTAGCTTTAGAGTTCGAATTTTTTACTTTCATTGACCGTGAAAAATGTTTGCGAACCGGGAAATGACCGGGAATTTTTTTCTGTGATTAAAACGGCTACCCTGTGTCAATCATTAATAATATAATATTATTAATGACCGTCAAAAAGTGGAAATCGAAGTATACGGGTCGTACAAGAGGCTTCTATCAAAGAAAATTGCCCAAGTGAAACAAACGAAATGCATGGCGTACAAACATGATAAAAACCAGGCAATGCTGGGTGATTTGGACAGGACGAGTGCAACTGGTGAAGATAATTATGAAGATGTTCAGGGAGGCGACACAGGTGAAAAAGAAAGTAAAGAAATTGTAGATCTTGAGGGAATCGATCTCGAGAGTTCAAATGCTGAACATTCTGAACATCCACTATTGACTAACGAAGAGGCATTGTCGAACCTAAATAGGTCGCTTCAAGAGCTTGAAAGCGGCGAATTTTCTGATGATAATTTTGAACATTCTAAGGTTAAAGAGACATCAAGTGCTGAACATTCCGAAGATCCACTTTTGAATAACGAAAAGACATTGTCGAACTTGAATGGATCCAGAGTATATTGTAACGAAAATTTAGAACTACCCGAAAGGCACCTTTCCGGAGAAGCAAAAAAAAAGGGGGGTTCGTTTTCCCGCCGATTCTCTGACCGAATCAGAAAATCCTAACGATCCTGTACAAGAGCCTCCCAAGAAAAAGCGTTGCTTTTGAATTTGGTTTCTTTAGAATAAAGTTTATGTTTATCTTGTTATAAATTGAAGTGTATAGCATATCTTTTTAGATTTAAAAATTCATCTGCTTTAGTACAAATTTCATCTTTCTTGGGTAAAACTGCAACTGTCTGATTGAAAATTAATCTTCTTTACTTGAGGATTTAACTATTTTGTTTGACCAACTTTGTTAAGAAATCATTTTTTTGTTGAAGATTCATATTTTCAGTTGAAAATTCATCTCTTTGCTTGAAAATTGAACTATTTTATTGAAAATTATTATTTTTGCTAAAAATTCATATTTTCTGATGAAAAATTCAATTTTTGTACAGAAAATTCGTCTTTTGGCTTGAAGGTTCAACAATTTAGATGTAATTTTTATTTCCTTTCATGACTGAAAAGTATTTATTTTTTTGAAAATTCATCTTTGTGGTTGTAAAATGCTTTTTTTTTTAAATGAAATTTCATCTTTTTTCTATGAAATATCAACTATTACACCTTTTTGTTGACAATTCATCTTTTTACGGTGAGAATTCATCTTTTTAGGGTAAAAATTCAAGTATTTCGTTAAAAAGTCATCTCTTATGGTAGAAAAGTAATTTTTTGATTAAAATAAATAAATAAATTTGAAATTTAAAAATGTTTGATCTGAATTCTTGTTTTATTTCGTTTATAAAAGATCCGATCTTAAAAATATTACAAGATTAAAATGCAAAGCATGTATTATTTTAAATATAAAAAATTTCCATTAGTTTCAAGTCTCATATTTTATTATTTCTGGAAACCATAAATTACGTACAGTAAGAGCGGGTTGGGCAGGGGGGGGGGGAGTATTTTGTTAGGGTTCGTTAAATAAAATTCCCGAATAATAAAATTCCCGTTTCATTTTTACAAAAAATTTAATTGTTTATATTCGGGAATTTTCTAATTCGGATATTTTATAATTCGGCAATTTTCTATCGGGAATTTTATTATTCGGGAATTTTTAAATCCGGTAATATTATAAACTGTTCGGGAATTGTCCAATTCGGGAATTTTATTATTTAGGAATTTTATTATTCGAGAATTTTTCAATTCAGGAATTTTACAGTATTGGGAATTTTATTTTTTGGGATTTTTCACTCGTCCCAATTAAGTGTCAAGTAGTTGTTTTCAGGCCTTAGATTCACTTCACAGGTTTAAAAATAGTGTAAATAGTGTCATAAAATTTTTCAAGTATTAAACTTATGTGTAGTCCAAATTTAAAAGTGTGAAATAGAAAATTAACTTGATTTTTTTTAAGAAGAATTTCCAGTGTTCAACCTAATATTTTAAAAGTATTAAAAATAAATTTCAATAGTAATTTAAGATGTTATTCTAGTCTATAAAATAACAAAATTCATATTTATTTATCACAGGCTTCACAGTATTTTCCTTATTCACCTCTTTTTATAGTTTTTCCACTGAAATTCGTACTAAATTAATAGAACCCAAAAAGAAAATCTAACTATTTTTCGTTGAAAGTTCATTTTTGTCCGTTGAAAAGTCTATTAAATTTTTGGTTAAGAATTCATCAACAATGTGCTTAAAAAGTCATACTTGGCTGAAAATTCATCCTTTTGGTTTACAAATTCAACCATTTGATTGCCATTTTTTCCTTTCTTGACTAAAAAATTTTTTCTGGTTGAAAATTCAACTATTTTGTTGAACATTAATCTTTTTTGTTTAAGAATTTATCTCTTTCTGCAGAAATTTTACCTTTTTTTAGTTAAAAATGTAAGTGTCTGATTAAAAAGTAATCGGCTTCGATCGAAAGTGAACTTTTTTGTTGCAAATTCAACAATTTGGTTGAAAATTTATGTATGTTGTTGACAGCTCATTTTCTTTGGTAGAGAATGCATTTTTTGTGTTAACTGTTTGGTTGGAAATTAATCTGTTTTAGTTGAGTATTGAAGTATTTTGTTAAAAATTCGTTTTTGCTTGTCAAATCCAACTGATTTTTATTTTTAATTAAAATTTATTTTTGTTGAAATATTAACTATTACAACAACAATTATTACTACTTTCTTACAAGATAATTTTTTTGGTTCAAGATATACAATTATAGTTGAAAATTTTGTTTTTCTTAAAAATTTATTTTTTCAAGTGAAAATTTAACTCTTTTGTTGAAAATTCAACTGATTGGTTGAGAATTCATCATTTTCGGTTGAAAAATTTATTATTGGATTCAAAATTTAATTATTTTGTTGAAAAAGTTGCCAATTTGGCTAAAAAGTAATATTTGGTTGAGTATTCAATTGTTATGTTGAAAATTCGTCTTTTTGGCTTGAAAATTAAACAATTTTATTGAAGGTTCACCTCTTACTGTAGAAATTTCATCTTTTTTAGTTTAAAAATTCAACTATTTAGTTAAAAAATGTTAGAAACGAAAAGAATATAAACTATAAATTATTTAAATAAAATTTGGACTAAAATCACATCGATAGTTCAAAACTATTCAGCAGGAGGAGGAAGAGAACACTTGTGATAATATTTGAGGCTTTGGAGAGCTGGAAAAGGGGCACGAGAAGGAAAACACTTGTGATAATGTTTGAGGTTCTGGAGAGCTGAAAAAGGGGCACGAGGAAGAGGACACTTATGATTATGTATGAGGTTTTGGAAAGCTGGAAAAAGGGCACCAGGAGGAAGAGGAGAACGCTTGTGATAATGTTTGAGGGTTTGGAGAGCTCGAAAAGGGACACGAGAAGGAGGTCGAGGAGGACACTTATGATTATGTATGAGGTTTTGGAGAGCTCGAAAAGGGGTACGAGGAGGAGGAGGAGAAGAACACTTGTGATCATGTTTGAGGTTTTGGAGAGCCGGAAAAGGGGCACGACGAGGAGAAGGACACTTATGATTATGTATGAGGGATTGGAGAGCTAGAACAGGGGCACCAGTAGGAGGAGGAGCACATTTATGTTATGAGGTTTTGGAGAGCTGGAAAAGGGGTACCAGGAGAACGCTTGTGATAATGTTTGAGGGTTTGGAGAACTGGAAAAGGGACACGAGAAGGAGGAGGAGGTAGAGGACACTTATGATTATGTTTGAGGTTTTGGGGAGCTCGAAAAGGGGTACGAGGAGGAGGAGAACACTTGTGATCATTTTTGAGGTGTGAGAGAGCTGGAAAAGGGGCACGACAAGGAGAAGGACACTTATGATTATGTATGAGGGATTGGACAGCTAGAAAAGGGGCACGAGGAGAAGGACACTTATGATTATGCATGAGGGTTTGGAGAGCTGGAAAAGGGACACGAGAAGGAGGTAGAGGAGGACACTTATGATTATGTATGAGGTTTTGGAGAGCTCGAAAAGGGGTACGAGGAGGAGGAGGAGAAGAACACTGAACATAAAACAAGAGATTTTCTGGCAAATTTTGGGATGAGTAGTGAACACGCGAATCATCAAGGTAATCCTGGTTCAAATCAAAATTGATGACACGAGTGTTAAAAAATAAGCAGTTTGCAAATGTCAATAATCTCTTGAACCAGAAAATATTCTACATGCATGGAACCTTGTTTCTGATCTTTTAGGAAACAAATTTTGAAACAGTATGCAATACCGGAATATATTTGTTTGCCTCGATTACCTTTTAAAGGCTCTGTTTTTTCTACAGCATGCCGTTTCATAAGATATTTTTGTGGAATGAAAATCAATTATAATTATTATTAAAGACGCCTCCAAATAATAGCTGTTCTGAAAATGGGACCCTCACGCGAAAATGTTGTAGAAAAGTTATTATAAGTCTATAAATATTATTGTACCATTGAGCCATTTTCCTTTTGAGGTAGGCGTGATTCACTTGATGAGGAAAAGAGTAATGTGAGGAAAGAGGCATAGATTTTTAAGATTGATCTAGAATTCTCGTGTTATTTATATACTTAGAAACACGTTTATTCCCCACTCGAGCCTATTAGTAGCCAAGCACCTCTGCTTTAGAAGTCATTCACTCCACTCACAGTCTTTTTATAAAATATTCGTCGCCGCACTTTTCTGTCCTGACATACGGCTCTATCTTCCATCACGTCCTTGCGTTTTTCTGTGAAAGATCTCGAGTTTCTATGGCTCATTATGTTTTTCCGAATTATGGTTTCATTTACACATTCTAACTATTCTTTCCACGGTTTGTCTGCGGGCACAATGCCATTTACTTTTCCTTGATACACTTGTTTTGATGGTCGTTCATCTTTCATTCTCTCAACATGCCCAAACCATCTTGAACGATTTCTTTCCGATAGGTCAAACGTTGACTTCTCTACACCACATTCTTTGAGGATTATATCATTACTCACCTTGTCCGTCAGTCTTTGCTCGTATATTATGTGCAGGCTCTTTATGTCAATCGCGTTGCTTTTATTATTTTATTGATAGGTCCATGTCTCGCTACCGTATAGAACATTCGGTACAAATATGGAATTACGTATTGCCATTTTAGCTTTATTTGATATATTTTTACTTCTGATGATAAACACTGCTCTACCGATAACCTTTCTGCATGAAAATGGTTCAATCGGTGAACCATGGCTCAACATTGTTCAACATGGGATAAGCGTGGAGTAAGCGTGTTTCAAGATTAGGTCAATCTCCATCCATGGTTGTCCCATGGTCATCCGATGATTATGAACAATAGCTCAAGCATGGCCAATGACCCCACTCCCAGTATCCGCACATGGTCGGAAGGTAATGTGCGAAGTGGAGTACCCGCCAGCCGGGTAACTGCGACTGGAGCAAACTCACCGTGATGAATCGTACATATCTCTGGCGGACTCCACTAGAGGCTGCACGTTACATTCCCGTAACCATGGAAGGTTTACCTCAGTTGGGAGTAATCAGCTGACTATTACCCTGCTTTAACGATTACCTACAACCCCTTTTACCCCCAGTTTTTTCTGCGAATGGACTTTGCAAAATTTTTAAATAGAAACATCATTTACGTAACTTTTCTTGATTTTACAAGAGACTGGTTAATGGAAAATGTACATTTATTAGAATCTGTAAAATTCTTCAAGATGGACACAACTCACTTCTTTTTTCTCGCGTTGTCAAGGGAATTAGTAGAGGAAAAAGTTCTTTATTGTACTTTGCGAAAATTTTCGAAGATAGTCACAATTTATTTCTATTTTCTCGCTTTGAAAAGAGGATTATTGAAGAAAAAAGTTTTTTTTCTCAACTTTACGACATTTTAGAAGACGCACATGATTAACTCAATTTTTCAGAAGAATTTTTGAAGAAAAATATACTTTTACTGGAATTTGCAAAATTCCAGAAAGAAAATAATTTACTTAATTCTTCTCGTCATTAAGGATAATTTGTAAATAACAATGTATTTTCATTCAACTCTGCGAAATTTTGGAAGATAGACCAAATGTAATCCATTTCTCTTAGCCTTTTTTTAAGGGGTTTGGTACAGGAATATTTTTCAAAATTTTTTAAGATTTACGTAATTCACTAGACACAGCCTAAAATTGATATTTTTACACCTGCAATGTCCAACTAAGGTTGTACAATTGTTGTGTTATATTAACAAAACAATGTATATTGAAGCATTAACTCGTATTTCGTCATTATAATAATACAATGGGAAAAGCGCTGGTCAAGATTGCAATGATGTAACACTACAATGGCAAAACCGTGAATGGAAATTGCACGATCCTACTTTCCGTCGAAAAAGTTTAGGCAGCGCGACTTTTGTACAGATTTTCGTGAAAATCTTAGCAGAAAAAAAAAATTTTAATATGAGACAACACTCATGTTGCAGGTGAAGGTTTCGTTACTACTGATATAAAGCTTCAAAATTTTCAGCTGATTAGCGATTATTTCCGGGAAATTGAGAGGTGAAAAAGCATAATAATCATAATTTCCAAGAAAAATATGGGTTTCGTTGATTCTTCCTGTGCCCAGTGGTGATATTAAAAGTCATAAATAATTATTTGTTAACAAGTTATTGACAAAAGAGTGGGGAGGTCTCATCTCCGGTACTAAGGAATGTACAGAGATGATTTTTGAAGCAAATTACACATTTTTGGCTTCTGAAAACGTTGTGCATATATTATCAATGAGCAAAAAGTTGCACATAAATGTTCAAAATATGGTTTTCTTCTTGGAAAAATAAATAAAAAACTTAATGATAGTCGAGGCAACCGTATCCCTTCTTCTTGCATCAGGGCTTAGACGCTGTGTCTATATTTACCCTGAAGAAATAATAACGAATAAATAAACATTCTTCTGAAATATTTTATTATACAATTAAGGCAAATTCCTTTCGGAGTTTTATCATTTTTTTAGTTTTGCATGAGAAAAAATTTGTGATATTTGAAAAAAAAATGATTGAGTCATAAGATTTTAAATGAAGGAATGCGTTTAGATATTATTAAGATATAAAAAATACCACTGCTTCGAATTAAAGTAGCCTCATGAGGCTTTTCCTTCTTTCCGCATTTAATGAAGATCTTATAATTTTCGTTTGCATTCTCTAATTTGGGCGGTTGATCTATTACAGATGTTCTTTTACATTTCGTCCATTGTAATAAGATATACATGATCTCCCGGCAAGAAAAGGACATGAGGACATTTGAAAATGTAACAATCGACTTGATCAGTTTTTTTGCTATATATCACAAGTAGAATTTCATTTAGCTATTTAAATAAACATAGAAGTTCATTTTTAATACTTGGAAAATTTTGTGACACTATTTTTACACTATTTAAAAAAAAATTATGACACTACACTATTGTTGATCTCTAAAGTGAGTCCGAGGCCTGCACTCTGAATGATCCTTTTTTCAAAAATATCTTTTTTATTTTTCCCCCAACAGATACGACTACTCGCGAGACGACGGGGAGATTTACAAAGAACTCCTAGAGATCGCGAACGAATTAATTCCCCACGCAGTTCGAGCCGACGAGCGTCTTCTCCGTCAGCCACGATGTTTCGCCCACCTTCTGCGATTTTACGACGGAATATGCCAGTGGGAGGAAGGAGCCAACACTCCAGTTCTCCACATCGGATGGGCGAGGCCTCTCGTCAATACAATTTCCAAGTTCGACGCGAATATTCGGGCCCAGGTCGTCATCGAGTGCTACGAAACGGAAACGACGAAACTTGAGGAGGAGAGCCTGCATAAGAGGGAAACGAGTCCTGATGAAAACTTGAACAACAACAACAACAATTACTACAAGACGAAGGAGAAGGGCAACGCAGCGAGGGATTTGATCAAGAGTCTCGAGTCGAAAGTTCCAGCAACTCCAGCACCAACCCATCCCAGCATCCAAGCTTTAACCGCAGCATGCAGTGAGAAAATCCTCAACAGGGATTATCTTCTCCAAGGTGATGGCGAACCTTTTGTTGCCCCTCCGGAAATTGCCCTGACACCTGCGCCATCTACTTCCCAGGAACCTGTAGTTCCGGAAGTGATTGTCGATGCAGAGAACGAAAGTCCAAAGATAACTCTCTACAGTCAGAAGATGAAGGGATTGAAGGATCTGCTTCTCGCTGAGAAGCTCAACACTCATGCGATTTCGTTGCAGTTGACTGCCCAGAGCCAGGTACAAATTGGGAAGAAGACGAGGAATGGGGACGAAATTGGCATCAATCAACGGCCCAAGAGGACACGTCGGGATTAATATTGCTTCCTTGGTGAGTCAATGTAATTGGACTTTGATTTTAATCGCGTTAAACTCCACTACCTGGAAAATTATAGGTCCTTCGGGACAAATAGCGAGGAGCTGTACACGATTTTCTTTTTAAGAATTAATCGGGGAGCATGAATATTTATCAAATTCGATTTGATCGAAGTTTTATTTGACTGAACAGAGGGTGACCACAGGTCAGGGGAAATCAGGGACAAGTCAGGGATTTAAATAAAAAATGGGCTATATAGTCACTATTAGTCACTGTTTTTTAAATGAAGTCATTGTAGTCACTTTTTAAAATAAAAATATCACTTTAGTCACTTTTCTTGCAATAAATTGAAGAAGAGCTTTAAAAAGTTTCAAGGGATTTCAAAATATTTCAAGGGTTTTGCAATATTTTAGGATATTTTGAAAGATTCCAAGGAATTTACCATTGGTTTCAATAATTTAAAGGGATTCCAAAGTATTTTAAAGATTTTATGGTACTTTAACAGATTCTAAGGAATTTTTAATAGATTTCAATAATTTGACGGTATTACAAAGGATTTGTAAGATTTTAGAGTATTTTTAAAATTTTCATGGAATTTTCAAGAACTTTAAAAAGTTTCAACTGATTTGAAATAATTTAGGGTATTTTGAAGGTTCCAAGGAATTTTTATTAGATTTAAATCATGTGAAGGGATTCCAAAGGATTTTAAAGATTTTATTTTCAAGAGCTTTAAATATTTACAAAGGAATTGCAATATTTTGGGGTATTTTAAAAGATACCAAGGATTTTTAATAGATTTCAATAATTTTTAGGTATTCCAGAGGTTTTTAAAGGATTTCAAAAAATTTGCAATTTTGTGGGGTATTTTTGGAAACTTCCAAGGAATTTTTAAGAACTTTAAAAAGTTTCAAATGATTTGCAATATTTCAGGGTGTTTTAAAGGTCCCAAGAAATTTGTAATAGGCTTAAATAATTTGGAGGGATTCACAAAGAATTTTAAATGTTTTATTATATTTTTTTGAATTCCAAGGAATTTTCAAAAGCTTTAAAAAGTTTCAAAGGAATTGCAATGTATTGGGGTATTTTAAAATATTCCAAGGATTTTTTAATAGATTTCAGTAATTTGCAGGTATTTCAATGGATTTTAAAGTATTTCAAAATATTTGCAATTTTTTGGGCTTTTAAAAAAAAATCTAAGGAACTTTCAAGAGCTTTAAATAATTTCAATGGATTTCAAATTTTTTTCAAGTATTTGAATTATTTTAGGGTATTTTAGAAGATTCCAAAAAATTTGTAATATATTTCAATAATTTGAAGAGATTCAAAAGTATTTTATTGTATTTTAAAGGATTTCAAAAGATTTGCAAGTTTTTGGGGTATTTTAGAAAATGTCAAGGGATTTTAAAAGATTTTAAAGAATTTGAAATATTTTAGGGTATTTTAAAAAATTCCAAAGAATTTGCAATAGATTTCAATAATTTGTAGATATTCCAAAGGATTTTAAAGGATTTCAAAAGATTTGCCTTTTTTTGTTGTATCTAAACAAATTCCAAGGTATTTTCAAGAGCTTTAAAGAGTTTCAAGGGATTTGCAATATTTTATTGCATTCTAAAAAATTCCAAGAAATTTGTAATAAATTAAAATAATTTGAAGAAATTCCAAATGATTTTTTAGATTTTAAGGACTTTCAAAAAATTCCAAAGAATTTTCGAGAGCTTTTAAATTTTTTTAAAGATTTCGAAAAATTTCAAAGGATTTGCTTCCAATATTTTGGGGTATTTCAAAAGATTCCAAGGATTTTAAATAGATTTCAATAATTTGTAGGTATTACAAAAGATTTTAAAGAGTTTCAAAAAATTCTCAATTTTTTGGGGTATTTCAAAAAATTCCAAGTAATTTTTAAGAGCTTTCAAAAATTTCAAGGAATTTCAAAAGATTTTAAATGATTTTTGAAAGATTTTTTGGTATTTTAAATTATTCTCAGGAATTTGTAACAAGTTTCAATAATTTGAAGAGATTCCCAAGGATTTTTAAGATTTTGTCTTATTTTCAAAATGCCAAGAAATTTTCAAGAGCTTTAGAAAGTTTCAATGAATTTCGAAAGATTTCAAAGGAATTGCAATATTTTAGGGTATTCTAAAATATTTGAAGAAACTTTCAATAAATTTTACTAAGTGATAGGCATTTCAATGGATTTTAAAGGATTTCAAAAGATTTTTAAGATTTTAGGGACTTTCTAAAAATTCCAAAGAATTTTCGAGAGCTTTTAAATTTTTTTAAAGATTTCGAAAAATTTCAAAGGATTTGCTTCCAATCAAATATTTAACTCTTCCTCTAATTTTTACTTTTGTCAAGTTAATATAAGTGACATCAGTAACATAATTTGACAATTTTTTAGTTTAAATTTGTAGCTTCGAATAGGTGCATAACAAGACATTTTACGTTCTTTTTTATTTATGATTTCTATATGAAGTCGCCAAAATTTTGGAAAGTTTGTTAAATTATGCTTTGATATAATTTTAATACTTTACACAGATAATATTAGAATCAAGCTATTCTTCAAAAAACAAGTGGAATAGGACTAAGTATATATAAGAAAGTTCTAAATTTCACCTCTCAGCGTGAAGCGTGCGTCTGCGTAGTTTCGTCGAAAGCGTCTTATATGTGCAGTATTATATTAAGTTTATTAATGTGTGTATTATATGTATTAAGTAGTAGTGGGTTTCGTGAATTTATTTGCGACGAAATTCTATTCTGATTAGCTGTGACTGACTAATGTGTATGTAATTGTACGCTGTTCGTTGTGTATAAGAGGTTTTTTTTATTCACAGAAGCTTACGGTTTACCAAACTGTCAGTTAAAGTTTCTCGAGCGTGCGTGATTCTTTCATGCCTCTTCTGTAAACCCACTTACATTTTCTGCCGAGCCCTTCACCGCGTTTTACCTAACTTTTCAGTAACCTTTATCTAACGTTTCATATATTTTACATTTATATGCATTGAAATTTCAACTACGAAGTACAGTATTAATTAATGTACAGTTCGGTAGATATGGTATTCGTATGAATTTGTCACACTTTCATGTTTGTGAATGAAGTGTCACCGAATTTCGTTTTGCCGAACTAGGAATGAAACTTTATCGAAGTGTCCATCTGTCCCAAGTTTACCCAACTGAGTTTGATAAAGTTTCTCGAACTATTTTTCTGCGTGTATATAGAAAAACATATATACTTTTTATATTCCGTTAAATTTGGTCTACATCGTTTTATTTTTTAAATACAATCGACCTTACAACCTATGTATCGAGCGCGAAACGTGAGTGGCGCAATGAGAAGGTAATCGTCTAAGCCGCAAGTACTTTGCGAACTGTCTTTAAAAACTAATTGAAAAACAATTTCAGTTCCAACTCACTATTAAAGTCCATCAGGGCTTTACATCACAGTTTTCGATTTAAGTTACAATATTTATGATATTTAAAAAAATGTAGTCGAAATGCACGCATTAGGCATACGAAAAGGAACGCGAAAGGGGTAGGTGTTTGACTAACATTATTTTCGTGATAGTCATAGAGGGGCCTTCTGGCTCCGCTATTTTTGAAGGATTATAAATGCAATAAAATTATCTTCAATCAATATAAAAACTTGACAGAAGTGATGTTTAATCTGTTTGAATAAAAAAAATTGTTAATTATATTTTATACAAATTCATGAACAACAGTAATTTTTCGTAAATTCTAATGAATAGTTGTTGAAAATGATTGTTTCTGTATAAAATATGAAACAAGTTAATGTACGAGTAGGGTAATTCTTATTTTCAAACATTGCATTTTTTTCACGCTACCCCCCAGTTTAGTTCTATTTTATGTAGAAATAACTTCTGCGAAAGTGAAGCTGAATCGGACTGAGGAAAAGGGTGCCCTTAGGCCCTTGTACATACAAAAAATCATATAATTGAAGAAAAAATCAATGTGTCGGCAGCACCTAATTGCTCAATCCCATTTTTAATCATTTTTGGGGTTATATCGATTTGAACTTGTAATCGCTTGACATTCTAATTTGATGATTCTGTTTCACGATTCAAAGCATTAACCATTTTGATTTCTGATTCTGATGAAAATTTCGGATCGAAGAAAGCTAATGTAAGAGTTTTAGAGCGTGAATACCATGAATGATTAATTAGCTGTTTTAAATGCAACACGAGAGATGCCGGGATCAACAGCTTGATATTCGTGAAGTTTTGACAAAATCCTGGAGTCCAAATAAGGTGCTGCAGTAGCAGAAGGTGCACAAAACTATGCTTCGGCGTACAGACTAATAATGAAAATACAAATATCAGATATCGCATTCTCTTCTTCTCGAGCTAATACAAATTCACGACGAAAGAGAAAGATTTTAAAGCAATGAATAGCTTTTGCCATCCGCCTCGTATGATGGATGGACCCTGGAATACGGAAAAATAGTCCGCGAGGTGGTACTTCGACGAGGAAAATTATTACTAATTCCAACAATTCCTATAATTTTCTCAAGACTGCTGTTCCTTCCAAGTATTTTCAATAAAATCAAGGATTCGAGATACGTTGCCCTGATTCAAGTGTCCTTCGACCTTTTCGTTTTCAATCCCTGATCGAAAATTATGACCATTGATTTCAGGCCCAACATTTCAGAACTTTTTAAAGATCAATACAATCGGATCTGTAGTTCTTCCCATATATTTTCTCAGAAACGCTTCTAAGAATAACTTCATATATATCATGCCTACAAGCAAAGTACAAAAGATATTTTTCTAAAATAAATTATATTAAAACGCACGCGCCTCTATAACTTCTAGTATTCGATGCTGTTGTATCAAAAACTAATGCTTTAACACAATCTTGGAGAACTCATTCAACAAGAATTTTACAAACAGCAGATGCCCCCTTTTTCCAGTCCCAGATTGCAGTACAGGCACTTCAAGCAGTTGTTCAGCATCGCCATTCGAAAGAATCACAGGAAGTCGATCCTCGGTCTCCTTACTCGTTAACGCTGAAAGTAACTTACCATCCCAGTGAACGACATCAGCTTGCAATTTTGTGTCCATGAACAGCTTTTTGATTACAGTCGCCTTTTCTTCCCGTATTTTTTCTCTTGCACTGTGAATGAATATCCTATTGACGACAAAATCCTGGACGTCCTGGCCTAGTGACTCGGTAGTTGCAATCGAAACATGAATTGCATTCCTGTTACTGATTCTACATTCATCTGAGGCCAAAGCAAGCTTAGGAGTCACTAGTGTACGGCTCCCTCTCGCCTGTTTTGCTTTTGGTGGTGAAAATTCTAATTCTGCATCTTCTGGGAGAGGAGGTTCTACCACAATATTATCAGTGGATTTTCCAGCAATTGAGACATTTATATCTGTACCTGATTCCAAACTGCTGTTGCTTGTAGATGACGTCAATTCGACAGCTTCATCTTCAAAAGAAAAAGAAGAAATTGAATGATGCAAAATTAAATTCAAAAACTGAAATGTAAGAATAATTAGGAGTATTGCATGATTCCAATTTCTTCATACATTACTCACTTAGTCGTTCAATTTCAAGATTGCTTTGCTCCTTTCTCATCAACGCTGTCTCTTCTCACATGTTACCAAAAAAATTAATAGACAAAAGTTGTTCAGGCAAAGAATATCGACAAACTTTTTTGATAATATTTTTTAGATAGGACGAGTAGATTTCCTCTTACTCGTAAAAAAATTGAATTTTTTGAAAAACTACACAAAATACCATCAATGACAGTTTGATTAGCAAAATTGTTCGCCTCAATTGAATCTACGCTTAAAATCACTTAAAGCTTTATTTATGGAAAAACGACACGAGTTGCAATAAAATGTTCAATAACAAAATGGTTTTTTCCTTATAGGATGCGCACTTATTTAATTTACAAAAACAAGACAATGCAAATATGTATGTTTCAGTGCTAGTGCATATTATGAATTGTAATATCATAAATTGATTGAAATGATACATTTTTCAGGGTCTCTAAGAATAAAATTGGATGCGAAATAAGAAACGATTATTAAAGTTATTAGGATAAATGAATATGTACTTTATTTTGCAATATGGGAGACCACCCAACAGTAGATAATTATTGATTTGAAATACTAATGTATGTACAACAATTAATTTTATGACATTATTAGCTAAGATACGGTACGTTTTAATATACTAAAATTACTATTTATTATTTCACTTGTATTTGTGTTTTTAATAGATGATTGTCTACTGTAGGATCATTATTTACTGTAGGATAGACACGTGATGAGAATGTGTTCAATAAATCCGAAGGTGCTTCAGCAAAAGAGAGTTCACAATCACTAAATTACATTTGTCAAAGGTTTGATCTTAAATTTTGAGAAGACATTATTTTTACTTATAGTTAGATAGTTTATACACAAAATATTTTATCATCAAAGTCTGCATTTAAATTCTTATCCTTTTATATTTTAGATTATTGAGATTTTAAGTTAAGCAGTTGCATAGTTATATCTTAGACCATAAGACTTATGAAAATGGCTGAGGAATCCCTGCGCGGTACTTGTCGAAATAGAGGAACCCCATTACTCTTTTCTGCAGAAGGTACATGCTTGGAGAAAGTTTTTGAAGAAAAAAAATGTACGATTAAAAATGAAGACAAAAAGTGACATTTACTGGAAGTAAATCATTTCAGAATTGCGCATTGTGAGCTGAATTATTTTATGAAAAATTGAATTAAACACAAAAAGGTAGAAATAAAACTTAGCATCAATTTCATCATATCGCATAATATGAAATTTGGTATATTTCAAGTAATTGGGTAAATTTCTGTTATTGAAATTTGTAAAATTTACTTTAAAACCCAAAAATTAACTACCGCCCTTCCTTATTTCCCAGTTAGAAAAAATTTACCGTCGTTTCCTGGTCAAGTAACTAAAGCCCAACTAGCTACTTATTTTTTCTCTTCAAATACTTATTTTTGGTGTAACACACCTACATAACCTAAAATTGTTGAAAATTTTGGAATCTTCTTGGATATGTAATTTTTTTAGTAAGCAAATATTTCGAAAACATTATAATTATTTTAATTTGTTAGAATATTCTGTATCTTGATTGATTCAAAATACACATTTTTGATAAAAAGCGCTAACGAAACCTAAAAATGTTGAAAATCGAGAAAAAGACTACGTGTTTTTCAAGAACATTTTAGGGCTAACATATCATTTGCTTCGTAAATATGTAAATAGTTGATCATATTATTAAATGGATCGTATATAATTTGTTTCATATAAATTTCCATTTTCCCAAAAAATTTCTTTCAAATTATTTATCTACAATTTCAAAGTTGCCAAAAAATGTTTTAATTAGACATTTTCATATTTCACGTCACGTACTTTAGAAAAATGTATTCCTTTATTACTTGTTGCAGAGTCCAGTTTACAGTCCGAAAATGTACGTGATAGTGCCCCTGTTCCTACAGTTCCTCGTACCGGCACTTCTTATTCTCCTGAAAAACATAATTCTGCCGAAAGACATGATTCTGCCGAAAGACATGATTCTGTCGAAAGACATGATTCTCCTCAAAGGCATAGGTCCAGGGCTTCTTCTCGCCAGTTTCGTTCTGATAGACCTTCTCCAGACAGACCTCCTTCTTCAGAACCTCGTGCTCGTTCTAGGCGCATAGTTCCACCTACCAGGCTCCCTTCTGGTCACAGACGTGGATGTGGACTTGAACATCTTGAAATGATTCGGCTTACGTCCCGTAAAAATCCTTACCGGATATTCGAACTGCGAAGGTACACTTTTCCTGCCGAAACACGACTTAAATTAAAAGCAAGAAGAGATACTCATGTGCCTGTGCCGAATGAAGAACAAATTGTTTTATCAACAGCTAGTGGTGACGTCTTTGCAATCTTGGATCGTACTAATACTCTCGCTGGAATATATGCTTATATTACGGATAAGAATGATTATAAACGGGCTAAGATAAACATGGAAAGCAGCGTTGTTATTGTGTTGACCCCAGAAGAAGTCGATGAAACACCAGTAGGTCCAACACGCCCAATCACCAAAAATTTTAAAATCAAGCGACAAAACGAAGTGTAGACCGTACTTCTTCACATTATTGATTTATTAAAAAAAAATGTCAAACTAAATCAAAATATTATTTGTGAACCGAAGGTGGATCAAAATCTCACAAATAAATTTTAATTAGAAATAATGATGAGAATTTTTTTATGGTATAAAAGGCTTGTCTTCTTCGTTAATGCCTGTGTCAGTCTTTTTTTGGGTTCATATCATGTCACATGCGGCAAGTCTCTCTGCGGCATGTCAGAACTGCGGCATCTCTCACTAAAGGGGTAGGTGTTTGAACAACATTATTTCTTTGCCCAGTCACAGGGGTGCGATGTCAGATGCCGCAAAAATATCAATTCCAATGAGAAAAATGCAATTAGAAAGAGAAGCCGCTAGATTGACATGCCGCATATGTGACTTGCCGTAGAGTGACTTGCCGTATGTGAGATGGTATGTCCCCGTATGATGATATACCAGTAATAATTGTACTATAGGGCCTCACCGTAGTCTCGCGAATTTTTCTATCATGTCAATCTGAAAAATAATTAGTATTAGTGATAACAGGGTTCCACTGGGAGCAACTGTAATCTAAAAATTACGCCGGCTTCCAGTAGGACGGCGGTAAATCTCACTCATGGCTACGTCTCACAACCGTGATACACGAAGCGACCCAAGGATGACAGCTTTCTGCATCCATCTCGCAAGTGCCTTGGCATATTTTTGGCACACGGGTATGGGTTCAAGGTTGCGAACCAATGATAGTTTCGCACCTCCGAGAGCACCTATCACAAGGACAATTACTCGTACCGAATATTTTGGGTACAGATTATATAATTATTCAACAAAAAGTAGCATAGGATACCAATTTGAGAAAAAACTGGACATCTCTGGGTAAATTTTTAGACATTTTGAGAATAAACAATAAGTAATTGTTTAAATAATTACATAACGTTTTTTTTTTAATTTACTACTCCAAACAATGACAAACTACTACATTTCAATCAGAAAATACGATTATTTTTTCAATTTTATGGGAATAAATAATTGTTTAAATAAGTTACATTTGTTTAAACAATTAAAAATGGTTTAAAAAGTCATGAGAAATATTCAAATTGTTTTTCGGTTCTTTTAATACAAGTTGTTTCTAATCCATAAAATACTGCTTTATACTGATAATTATATGTTTACATACATTTTTTAAACTATTTATTATTGTTTCTAACAATTTTCTTTTAGAATAGAGTTAGAAAGTCGCGGTTTTTCTAAATTTTAAAACTTATTTTCAACTTTTCAGTTAGAGTGAGGCACTAATCAATTCAAATAAAAATATATAATTGTTTAAAATGTATTCTTATTATTTTAAATAATATTATCTTTGAATAATGCTAGAAAGTTGCGGTTTTCCTGAAATATTCTACTTTTTGTCTACTTTTCACTTAAAGCGAAGTAAAATTTAATGCAATTTAACAAAAATAATTGTTTAAATACATTATTATTGTTTGTAACTATCTTCTTCTATAGTAATGCGAGATAGTTGCGGCTTTTTCTGAAATATTCAACTTTTTGTCCAATTTTAACTTAGAGGGAGATAAATAATAATGAAATTTAACAAACACAATTGATTTAAAAAATGTTTATTGTTTATAACTATCTTCTCCTACATTAATGCTAGATATATACTATTGGTTTGAAATATTAATTATTTTGTTGACAATTTTAACTATTTTTTTAAAAAGTCATCTTTTTTGGTAGAAAATTCAACTGTTTTGTTGAAAATTCGTTTCATTTTAGATTAAAAATTCGACTAGTATTTGGTTGAAAATTCGTCTTGTTTGGTAATAAATTAATATTTTTGATTAAAAAAATCATATTTTTAGTTGAAAATCTAGCTATTTGGGTAAAAATTGAATTCTTTTGTTGAAGATTTATCATTTAAGTTGAAAATCTATCTTTTTGATTAAAAATTCGTGTTTTTATTGGAAATTTATCTTTTTTATTTAAAAACTCGACTATTTATTTGAAAATTTATATTTTTGATTGAAAATTCAACATGTTTTTATCAAAATTAATGTATTTTGTTAAAAAGTCGTATTTTTTGGTAGTGAATTTACCTTATTTTCTGACAATTGTTGAATCTCAAGACCAGAAAGGCAAAATCTCAACAAAATCGAATTTTAAACTAATAAAATGATTTTTTAACATTGCAATTCAACTTTAAACCAATCAGTTGCATTTTCAATCAAGCAGATTAGTTTTTTACGTAGAAAGACGAATTTGCAACAACATACATAAATTTGCAACCACATTGTTGAATTTTGAACTAAAAACTAACGATCATTTATTAAAATTCAACCATTTTTCAAAAATTAATAAGAAGCGATAATAAGCAAAACTATTTTTTGAAGTGGCATCATCAATAATACTATTTTGATTCTTGGAATCAAAGAAAAACTTTTTTTTCCGAGTTCTGATTTTTGGCACAGCTACCTTAATTGTAAAAATCCTGTTATAATACATGTTATAATGAATGAAGAAAAATAAACTTATCTGCGATGGTTTATCGGCATCTAAATAATTTCACACCAAAAAAAATCACTTTGGAAACACAAATTTTATTCAGTCTGAACTGAAATAATTTCGTCTAAAAAATGAAGCATACGAAATTTTGTTGTTTAAAAAAGCGACCGGAATCCATTACGGAAAGACGGCCTCCTTACGGGAAATCACATTTTTTTCTCTGTAACACAAAATATTAAAAAATTATGTACAAAAATAATACGGATGATAAAATGCATGCTTTAAAAAGAATGGCAAATTTCGCATCTTATCTAAAAATAAGTGGAACAAGAAATTAATTTTCGGTATGGTATTCATCCCACCAAATAATTTTTAACCAAAAAAATATACTATGGATTAATAAAATCTTGAAAGCATAGCAAACATACAAGAACACAACATTCAAAATAATAAGTCAAAGCAAATAAATAACTAAAATGCAAATCATCATAGTGACTAGCGTGGAAAATATAAATTGTGAAATGTTCATACATAAAAAATGGACCAACATTTAACAAAGTCTCTTATGGTGGATCGAAACCCCTGATTTTTTTAAACTTGAAAAATAATAGAGCGGAAAACTTGCCTTTTGGGTCGTGCAAAGCTAACAAAGTCTCAATTTTTGACCAATTTTCTATGGCCCTAAAAATTATGACAAATTTCTTGTAAATACAGTTTTTGTTAGTGAAAAGTAATATGAAATTAGAAATTGGAAAACAAAATTTTTTGTTGAAGTCAGGGATATTTGAAAATGCGCAAAATTTGTTTATTAATTTAGTTAATTCGAGAGTTAATTGCACATTTTTCAAAATAATTAAAAATGTTGGGCTTAAAATTTTTGCAGTTTAAATCGAAGAAACAGGCAATCATATTGATAGATTCAGGACAAAATCAGGACTTTTGCCATTTTTTAGCGATTCTCGCACCCTCCAGAACATGAAACAAACTTTTTTGTATTATAAGAGAATAATTACATGTTTCTTCGATTCCATTTGGAGAAATTTAAGGCACTGCATTCTTAATATTATTTTTAAAAAATTGCATTTAACCAAATCCAAAAAACGTGTTTTTTGCGCACTTTCAATTAATTCTAATTAAGAAATTTTTCTTTCAATTTTTAATTGTGAATTATTTTTCACTAAGAAGAACTGTGCTTACGAAAAATTCGCCTTAATGTTTTCGCCCATAGGAAATTGGTCAAAAAATGAAACTTTGAAAGTCACGCGTGTCCTGAAGATATTGACCGAATTCGGGTTCTTTAAACCACCCTAGTGTCTCTACCTACTTAAAATTAAACATTTACACCAGAAAAAACTACCTATTGGTCCTTATTCAACTGTCATTCGCATGTATTTAAATATTAGTCCTAATGCAATTGCAATTTAATAAATAGTTATTTTGCAACACCCACCTCAAAAGTTGAACTTTTCATGCTTCTAAATGGTGCCTAAAGGACCTTATTTGAGCTGACCGTATGCGAAAAATTCCCGCGCATGCGCAGTTTAAAGATGGCTTACTTTAGGCACTGGTGAAAAAGCTGCGCATGCGCACTTTCGAGATGAGGTTTTATAACAAATGGATGATTTCAGACATTTTTCGAAATACATTCATGATTTCAGTTCATATTAGATTTTGAATAAAGAAGGATGAAATTTATGTTAACTTATTTCAAATTATCAAAAATTCAATACAAAAATTGCCGGATTCAATTTAAATATGTCTATAAATTTTCGGAAATTTATGGAAATTTTGGTTGTTAAAATTTATCTCCTTATACTTTCTTTCAGCATGAATTTGGAAAAATTCCAATAAAATACCCTGAAATCTGTTGAGATCCTCTAAAAATTCCTGTAAAACTCGTCAATTTTTTTAAATCACCTAAAATCTTAGCATTTCTTTAGAAATCATATGATTCCCTTAAACATGATGAAAACCCTTTAAATTTCTGAAATCCAAAAAATCCGTGTAAGTCCTTTGAAATCCCTACACGCACCTTAATATTTTATTTTATTCCAAAAACTCCTCGAGTTCTCTGGAAATTCGTTCAAATCCCGTGAAATATTTTTAATAACTCTTTCATATTCTCTGATATCCCATTAAATCTGATAAAGCTCCTTGAAATCCATTGAAATATTTGAAATCTACTGAAATCTCTGGAAAACTCTCCAATTTTCTTAAATCTCTTCAAATCTGTAGAAATTCCTGATAATCTTATGGAATTTTTAAAATACTTTTGAAATCCTATGCTCTCTCTTAATTCGAATCAGTGAAATTTCATTGGAAATCAGCGACGTGCTTATAATTATTTAAGTCAGTAAAAATTTACGGGAGTAGTCGCTATTCTCTAAAATACCACTAGTCTTTTTTATTAATTTCTCAGTAGAAAAAGTTATTGAAATTCCATTAAACAACGTTTTACTGATCAATCAGTGAAAATCCTTAGTGACATGGTACATTGAAATAAAATAAAATATCATAACTGTTTTTAATCTTCTGAAATCTTACTAAATCATTTGAAATTTCTTAGAAATTTTGAAATCTGGTGAAATTTTCTATGATTGTACGAAAGTTTTTGAAATCTCATGAAAGTGCTTGGAATCTTTTAAAATAAACTATATTGTTTAAAATCCTGTAAAATTTTAAAAATTCTTCAAATCTTGTGAAATACCGCATAACATATTGAAATCTTATATCTTTTGAAATTGCTCGCAAAATTTGTTAATCTTTTAAATCCTCTGTAACTCCATAAATTCGCATAAAATCCGTAGAAATACCGTGAAATACATTGTGAAGCACTTCAAATTTTATTCCATTTCATTTACTCCGTAAAGAACGCATTCTTTAAAATTCCCTGAAATGCCAATTTTAATTGCTGCACATTTACAAAAAAAAGCATGTTTTGTAAAAACAATTATCGATTTTTATGTTTTAGCTTCAATTTGAGGTAAGAGCTGCAATTCTTATCCAATCTAATTTCAACCTGATTTTTTTTCTAAAGGACACATAGATTTCTACTTAAAAATTCGCAGCAATTAACATTGCGTCTACATTCGTTGATTAAAAAAAATAAATATAAAAAAAATCATTTTAAATCTTTTAAATTCTCTGGAATCCCTTAGAATATTTTTGAATACTCTAAACGATTTGAAACACTATAGCATACTTTTAAATCCCTTAATTCACTTTAAATTCTTTAAACTCCCTTGGATCACAGCGCAAAAGAAGCTGAAAAAAGGGGCAATATGGTAATTTTATCACGAAAAAGGGGAAAATAGGGGAAATATTAAACATTTATTCTTATATATCAACCATCTTTTTATAAAAAATGTTATATTTTTGAATAATTTTCAATAATTTTTCAATGATTTCTGCCATTAGAGAATTTATTTTTGAAAATTGAATATACTTAGGTGGTTGTAACTCCATTTACATTGATATAAAAAAGTCCGAGAAAGAATGAAATTAGTTAAATACACAATTTTAATATGTTTAATATCGTTCTCATAAATATTTCTTTCCAAGATTTCTCATTTCTTCCTTACTATAATTAATATCTTCAATGTAAATTTAATACTACACTCTTCGGTAGAGCGAAAGTTAAATGCTAAAGTTAATCTAATCGTTTGAGCTTACAATTTAAAATTTTATCACAAAAAAAAAAAATTTACCCTATTCAGAATGTTTTGAAAATGTACGAAAACATGTTTTTTGGATTGAGTCGAACCTAAAATGTCTTCAGCTTGAACCAAAGAAACATGTTATTCGTTTTTTATTCATGGAGAAAATTTTTGTTCCTGGTGTTTATAACGTTCCAAAATCACAAAAAAAGTATGAAATCCGAAAAATCAAAATGATAAAATGTTTCTTTGGTTCAAGCTGAATAAATTTCAGGTTCGCAGTATTTATCTTTTTTTAAAATGAGTGCATATAACTCAATTTAAAAAACATGTTTTTGCATTTTCAAAAAATTTTTATTGAGCAAAAAATTTATTTTTGAATTTCGTAATTTCGTATTATTGTTCTCTATTGAAAACTGTGAATATAACAAATTTGTCATAATTTTTTAACCAACAGGAAATATTTTGAATTCGAAATCGTTAAATTTTACTGATTCAAAATGTTTTTCTCACTTTTGTCAAAAAAAGGGGAAAAGGGGAAGTTTTTGAAAATAGGGGAAAGGGGAAATTTCCAGAAAAAAGGGGAAACTAAGAAAAAAGGAGAAGACTGTGCACCCTCATAGTAGCATTAGTGTCATTTTTAAGGGTTTTTTAGCATCGGGCAGAAACCCTTATAGTCTCGGTCGGGTATCCGTCCATAATGCTTATTGCTCGGGAGGCGAAGTAGGAAATAGGAGGAGGGGAAGCAGGAGATCGTAAGAGAAGAAGTGGGAGAAGGATTAGGGGAGGGAACATATATGAGTGGAGGGAGGAAAAGTAGTGTAGAATAGGGAAAGTAGAACAGGGGAGGGTAAGTAGGAGAGGAGAGAAAAGCGTAGAGGGACGAAGAAGGGAAGTGAGCGTTGAGGAAATATGGAAAAATGAGGGGAGAAGGAGTAGGGACGGAGAAGTAGTGGTAAAAAGGTGAAGTAGAGAAGGGAAAATTGGGGATGGGAATTATGGTAGAGGAGGAGAAGTAGAGAAAGTAGGAGTGGGAAACGGAATGATAAGATAGGATAGGACAGGATAGGGCAGGATAGGATAGGACAGGATAGGAGAGAAGGGGAGAGAAGAGGGAGAGAGAGGGTTAAACAAGTTGTAAAGGAATGCAAATGTAGCCTGACATCAATACTGACGATGGGAAGTGAATGGCGCCATAACAGTATCCAATGAAAATTATAAATCAGAAGATATACAATTGCAATTGCAAATTGGAAGTAATTGTCTTTAAATTTTGTAGATTATATTTCGACAATTTGGAAAATATTTTTAAAAAACCATTCTAATTTACCCATGAATCCGCAGAAAATTTTCTCATTCTTCTTCAACCTATACAAATTTTCGAAAAGCTTCCAAATTTTATTTTGAAATCTGAGGAAATTTATAATTTGATGAGAATTTCTTGAAATACTTCCAAACAGTAAATAATTTTACAATTTTTTTCAGAACTTGTAAATATCTTTTAGAATGATTGGAATCGTTCCTAAAGTTTGAAAAAATGTTTTCAGCCGTTTACATTTCTCATTCATACCTTCAAATGCATTATTCCAAGTAAAAAATTATCTCAATTTTTTTAGATAATTTTTTTACATAATTTGAATGTTTTCTTTCATTTTTTTTACACAATGTGAATGTTTCCTGCAAATTGGAAGTAGTTGTCTTTAAATTCTGTAGATTATATTTCGAAAATATTTTTTAAAAATCATTGTAAAATCCCCATGAATCTACAGAAAATTTTCTTATTCTTTTTCAACCTATGCAAATTCTCGAAAACCTTCCAAATTTCATTTTGAAATCTAAAAGAATTTATAATTTGTTGAGAATGTCTTGAAATATTTCCAAACTGTAAATAATTTTACAATTTTTTTCAGAACTGGTAAATATCTTCCAGAATGATTGGAATAGTTCCTAAAGTTTCGGACAAAATGTTTTCAACCGTTTATATTTCTCATTAATACCTGCAAATGCATTTTTCGAAATAAAAAATTAGTTCAATTTTTTTACATAATTTTTGTTTACATAATTTGAATGTTTCGTTTAATTTTTTTTACATAATGTTAATGTTTCCTTCAAATTGGAAGTAATTGTCTTAAAATTTTGTAGATTATATTTCGACGATTTGGAAAATATTTGTTAAAAACCATTGTAATTTCCCCATGAATCTGCAGAAAATTTTCTTATTCTTTTTCAACCTATGCAAATTTTCGAAAAGCTTCCAAATTTTATTTTGAAATCTAAAAAAATTTATAATTTGTTGAGAATTTGTTGAAATATTTCCAAACTGTAAATAATTTTACAATTTTTGTCAGCACTTGTAAATGTCTTTTAGAATGATTCGAATCGCTCCTAAATTTTGAAAAAAAAAATGTTTTCAAACGTTTACATTTCTCATTCATACCTCAAAGTGCATTATTCAAAATAAAAAATTACTTCCATTTTTTTACATAATAGGAATGTTGCCTTAAATTTTTTTGCATAACTTAAATGTTTCCTGCAAATTGGAAGTAATTGTCTTTAAATTTTGTAGATTATAATTCGACAATTTGGAAAATATTTTTAAAAAACCATTGTAATTTTCCCGTGACTCTGCAGATCACCTATTTATTTTCGGCATAGACCAAGTATCACCAATTGAAATTGACGCAAAAATGGGAATAACTGCACTTTCGATGGCTGTTGAAAATATTTTTGTTGTAACAATTATTACATTGGTGATTGGTGAAAAATGATTCACTATTCATTTTGAAACTCAACTTACCTTTCACTTGTAAATTTAGACGATGTTGAGAAGTTCGAAAAAAACTTGAAAAGTAATTTGACGTTTGGAAGTATTTGGAAAAAGTATATGTTCCACAGAAAGAAAAATTATTTTTATTTTAAATAATGCATTTTAAGATAAAAATGAAAAAAATTAAACATATCAAAACATTGTTCGAATCGTCGAACAATTATGTCGAAAGTTGAAAGGAACTTTTTTGGCCGGTATCTATTTTTTTTATATTTCAAAATAAAATTTGCAAGATAGGTTCCAAGAGAAACATTTCCTACAATTCCTACGTAGATTGAAATGATTTTTCATTTTCACCGATGAATTTCAAAAGATAAAATTTAAAAAAATGAATCATTCGAAAAGATTATCCAAATTCTCGAAAAAGAATATAAAAAATGTGAAGTCACTTTCTTTATTTTACAGGATTTTAAAAAAAAGTTTCTAACAATTCGAATCATTCAAAGATACATCTAGAAGTTCTGAAGAAAATTCAAAAATTATTTATAGTTTTAAAATATTTTAAAACATTGTAAGCAAATTATATATTTTTTTAGATTTCAAAGTAAAATTTGCACGCTTTTTGACAACTTCGATAGGTTCGAAGAGAATAAAAATATGTTCCTAACACTTCTACGGAAATTAAAATGATTTTTTTTTCACTAATGAATTTCGAAAGATAAAATTAAAGAAATGAAACATTCGAAAAGATTTTCTAAATTCTCGAAAAAAAATGTAAAAAATTTAGTCAATTCCTTTATTTTGCAGGAAAAAAAAGAAGAAACTTCAAGAATTATTTACAATTTTAAAATATTCCAACAATGCTTAAAATTATGAGCAAATTATATATTTTTTTATATTTCGTAATAAAATTTGCAAACTTTTTGCCAATTTCGATAGATTCGAAGAGAAAAGATTTTCCGAACTCTGGAAAAAGAATCTAAAAAATGTAAAGTCACTTTCTTTATTTTTCAGGATTAAAAAAAAAAGTTCTGAAAAAAATTGTAAAATTATTTACAGTTTGGAAATATTTTAAGAAATTCTTAAAACATTATAAATTTTGTTAGATTTCAAAATAAAATTTGGAAACTTTTCGAGAATTTTCACAGGTTGAAGAAGAATAAGAAAATTTTCTGCAGATTCATGGGGACATTACAATGGTTTTTTAACAATATTTTTCAAAATTGTCGAAATATAATCTACAAAATTTAAAGACAATTACTTCCAATTTGCAGGAAACATTCATATTATGTAAAAAGATATTCAGAAGTTCTGAAAATATCTGTTAAATAAGTTAAGTTTTGAAAAGGTTTCCAACGACGTAGAACGATATATAGAGTTTGTTAAATGTGCAATAAATTTTTAAAGTATTTTCAAAGGTTTCAAAACAATATAAAAATGTCGTAAAGATTATTGGGAAATTTTTTTATAATTTTTCATTTCAAAAAGTCACGCTTCCATAAATATTTGTGCAGATTTCTGAAACTTAAAAAAATAACGTGAATTTCACCAAAAAAAAATGAAGTCATTCTGAGAGACATGCAGGATTGCAGAAGTGATAAATGAGATTTTTTATTACAAATTTTTTTTATATTGAAAATATTTTTAATCGTGTTAATATTGCAATTGGATTTCGATTTTCTGAGGAACCGCTCCATAAATGCATCTTCAAGACGTTGAGACGGCCCTGCTTCGTTCAAGCACATCTGTTTCGGCCATTTGGCTTGCTTCTGGAAATTACACAATATTATTCAAAAACTTTTTCTAATTAAATTGTCCAAAATCGTTCTATATATATTTTTTGCAGACTTTTTCAGTTAAAAATGATTAATTATTGTTTAAAAAATGTTTGAAACATAATATTGAAAAATTGGTTTAATAACGGATTTTTAAATTGTTTATTATATGATTCAAACTCAACTGATTTCTTGCAAAAAAGTTTGCTGATGCTTATCGAATATATGTTTTTTTCTAAACCGGGAGAAATCACGAATATCAACCGGGAGAACCGGGAGACAAAAATCGTTCCATATCTTCCGGAAGTCAATGAAATTCTTTATAATCACATGCAAATTTTAAAACCCTTGGAAATCACTTGAAATTTTTTTAATCTCTTGAAAATGCCTTGGTATCTTTTAAAATAACATAAAATATTTAAAATCCTCGGAAAACTTTCGGAACCTCTTGAAATGCTTTGAAATTACGCTAAAATCTTTTAAATCGTTTGGAATACCTTTAAAATGTCAATATTAAACTCACTTTAAATTATTGAAATCTATTCGAAATTCCTTCGAATCTTTTAAAATACCTTAAAAATCTTTTGAAATACCTTGACACTTTTTAAAGCCATGGAAAATTTCTTGGAATCTTTTAAAATACCCTGAAATTTTTCAAAAGCATCCAAGAAAATTCAGAAATAGGTATAGACCTGAATTCAATAGTGGTTAACCTATGGGTTAATTTATTGAAAAAAGTGACTAATGTGATCTTTTCATTTAAAAAAGTGACTAAAAGTGTATGCGTGGAAGCCCTGATTATTCTTGACAGTTACTTAAAGTGCTTCTTACAGAAATTCCCTGACTTTTGCCATTTTTTTTTTCAAAATCTCTTACTTTTCCCTGATTTCTAGGTTTTCCCTGGCCTACAGCCACCCTGTAAGTTATATAATAATACCAATTACAGGCTTCGGACTCACTTATTCTTTAGTTTATAAATTATCAAAATTCCTATTTATTTATCCCAGGCTTCACAGTTTCAATAAGAAAATCCAAATATTTTTGGTTAAAAAACTTCATTCTTCTTGATTTAAAAGTCCACTATTTAAATTTTCGATAAGGATTCATCTTTTTTATTTTAAAATGTTATTACTTGGTTCCAAATTGTATTATTTTGTTGAAAATTCAACAATTTTTTTAAAAAGCCATACTTTTTGGTTCAAATACAACTATTTTGTTGAAAATTTATCTTTGGCTTGATAATTCAACTATTTGATTGAAATTTAAGTTCATTTCTTGACTAACACATTTTTTAAAATTTTAGATTCAACTATTTTGTTCATCTTCTTGGTTTGAAAATGTACCTTTTTCTATAGAAATTTTATCTCGGTTATAAATGAACTTTCTCGATCAAAATTCACATTTTCGGGTTGAAAATTCAACTGTTTTGTAGAAAATTCGTATTTTCGGCTCGAAAATTAAAGAATTTGGCAGAAAATTGAACTATTTGGTTGAAAATTTATTTTAAATTAAAATCTTTTTTGTTGAAATATCAAGTATTACATTATTCATTGAAAATTCATTTTTATAGATTGGAAATTCAACTCCTTGGTTGAAAGTTGAACTAGTTTCTTAAAAGATCATTTTTGTGTTTGAAGATTCATAAATTTAGTTGAAAATTCGTTTTTTTTTGTTTATAAATTATTTTTTATGCTAAAATTTTAATTCTTTTGTTTAAAATTCAACTAATTGGTTGTAAATTAACTTTTTATTAAAAATTCAACTGTTTTGTAGAAACGTCATATTTTTCTATCCAAAATTAAACAATTTGATATAAAAGTCAACTATTTGGTACAAAATTAAACTGTTTTATAGAAAATTCGTTTTTCCTTTTATCGAAAATTGATTCTCCTCAATGAAAATGCAACTACATCATGTTTGGTTAAAAGTTGATCATTTTTAGTTTCAGAATTCTACTATTGAGTTAAAAATGGTTAGAAACGAAAAAATATAAACTAAAAATTAATCAAATAAAATTTGGACTAAGATCACATTGATTGTTAACAATATTTAGTTGAAATTTGATGTGATTTGTTGAAAATTCGTGTTTTCTGGTAGAAAATTCAACTATGGTTTTAAAATTTATGAATTATGTTGAAAGTTCGACTTTTGTGGTAGACAATTGAAAATAGTTGAAAATTCGTTGTTTTTTTTGGTAACAAATTATTTTTTAAGCTAAAAATTTAATTATTTTGTTGAAAAGTCAACTGATTAGTTGTAAGTTAACGTTTTTGTTGAAAATTCAACTTTTTTGTAGAAAATTAATATTTTTTGCTTCAAAATTAAACCATTTGGTACAAAATTCAACTATTTGGTCCAAATTAAACTGTTTTATAGAAAATTCGATTTTTTTATTGAAAATTAATTCTTAATAAAAATTTAACTAAATTATTTTTTATTAAAAGCTGATCATTTTTATTTAAAAAATTCAACTATTTAGCTTGAAAAAATTTTAATTGAAAAAAAATAGAAACTAAAAATTAATCGAATAAAATTTGGACTAACATCACATAGATTGTTCAAAACATTTAGTTGAAAATTCCTGTTTTCTGGTTGAAATTTAACTATTTGGTAGAAAATAGTATATGTATTTTGTTAAAAATGCAACTTTTTGGTTGAATTCAAGTATTTTGTTGAAAATTCTTATTTTTTGGTTACATTCAACAGTTTTCTATTAAAAATTACAATTTTTTTTGGTTAAAGTCTCAATTATTATATTTTTTAATGAAAATTAGTATTTTCCGGTTGAAAACTCAACTATTTTGTAGAGAATTCGTCCGTTTGCCTTCAAAATTCAACAATTTGGTAGAAAATTAAAATTTTTGTGGAAAGTTGACATAATTTGTCGAAAATTCATCTGTTTGCTTCAAAATTTAACTGTTTGATTGGAAATTCCGTTGTTTTGTTAAAAACCTAATCAGCCATTGAGACAATATGTAGCCAATTAGTGAAGAAGTTTAACAATATTTCTTAAGGAAAAGTAACAGGGTGGCCACTATTTTTTCAACTTTTGTCTCCCGGTTCTCCCGGTTAATATTCGTGATTTCTCCCGGTTAAAAAAAAAACAATTACTCGATAAGCATCAGCAAACTTTTTTTCAAGAAATCTCTTGACTTTGAATCATATAAACAATTTAAAAATCCGCTATTAAACCAATTTTTCAATATTATGTTTTAAACTTTTTTAAACAATAATTAATCATTTCTAACTGAAAACGTCTGAAAAAAATATATAGAACGATTTTGGACAATTTAAAAACGCTGCTGGCAGACAGATTACGATCTGCTACCATAGCCAAGCGGCACTAACTGCAAAAGGGAAACCAGATATAACATCAGAACTGGTATGGGGGTTTTGCTGTGTCAAGATGGCCATTAAAAGCTGGATCCGAACAAAACTTGAGAATACTGGGAAAAAATCCAGGGTTGCCCTCAGGCGAAATCCATCCTGGGTTTTCGCTAGAGGATGGGCAGATCCAGGCAAATCTTAGGTTTACTCAAGAAAGATATAAGGACAGTGGTACGGATCCTAACTAGGCATAGCCACTTAAACTATCTTATACACAAAATGGGGTATAACCGTCAAGGGTCCGGACTGGATCCTTTCAGGACCATTATGTCCCCAGACCATTGAAAAATTGGGAGTCCCGGTCCCTGCAAGAAAAAAGGAATTCAGAATGAAAAATGTAATAGTTAATAGATTAACCAAGAAAATATTTTCATTTCACATCCAAAATAGTTATATGGAACAAAATAGACCAAATTTTAACAAAACAGTTGAATCCTCAACTTGTGAAGGAAAAATTTAGAACCAGAAATAAAATAGCTACAGTTATAGATAAAGGATTTTCAATTTCAATCGAAAATAGATAAATCTAACAAAAACCGACAAATTTTCATCAAGTATTGATTTTTTAACAAAAAAAAAGATTTTTTAGTCAAGAGAGAACAAAAATTTTATTCAGAATGCTGAATTTTCACACCAAAAACCTTTGCTTTTTCAAATAAATAGTCGAATTTTCCATCCAGAAAGCGGATTTTGAACAAAGCCGTTGAATTTTCGTACAAGCAAGATGGCTTTGTAACAAAATAGTGAAATTGGAAAAAAAAATAGTTGAATTTTTTACAAAAAAATTAAATTTGTAACCACATAGGTAAATTTTCGATCTATAAAAATGAATTTTCAATTAAATATTCAAATTGCAGAATAATAACTATAAAAGAAACAGTTGCATTTACAACAAAATAATTTAAGTTTCGAACCAAGAAGAAGATTTTTTTAATAAATCAGTTGAATTTTCTTTATAAAGTTTCAATTTTCTTAAATATTAACTTTTCAATAACACCGGCAAATATTAAATATTTTTTTGTACGCATAAATTTCTTGCAAGTATACAGTTAAATATAGTTATATGGTTTACTGTATTATCAAACTCACGAAATCGGCAGAGGTTCGGAAAGTTTTGAAAACAAGTTCATAAATGTTTCATTTTTTTTTTAATTTTATCGTTTCAGTTACGCTGGGAGATATGAGGAAATTTTTTTTGTAAAAATTAGCCTCAAATCTCCAAGAATTTTTTTTTGATATTCATAGGAATCTTTTGAAACGTTTCAAAATCCTATTTTATGTATGAATTAATTTTTTGAAATAAAGAAGAATTAACATTTTTTCCTGGTATCTTCAATAATTCTTTTTATTCTCTTAAAGCATTCGAAAATTCTTAAAAAGCTTCTTTTGAAATATTAGAGAATCTAAATATTGATAAAACCTTTTTCAAATCTTTTAAATTTGGAAATTTTTCAAATATTTTTTTCAGACCTAAGTATCTTTTGAATTGACTCAAATTTTTTGTAAAGTTTTTAAAAAATCCTGCGAAACAAAAAAAATCCTAAATTCTTACAAATTATTTTTTGAAAGTCTTAGAAAGCTTATGAGATTGTTGAAATTACTATCTTAAGGTTAATTTTCTTAATCAAAAATTTTTTTATATTTTTCTAGAAATCTTATTTAATTTTTCTTATTCTCTTAAAACATATCACAATTCTTAACCTTACATATCCTAAACACACACGATTTTTTCTGAAAAATTATAATCTTACAAAATTGGAAAATGTTGCTTCAAAATATTCTATATTCCATTTTGAATTCCAGGAAATTTTCTGAAATATTCAGGAATAACCAATTTTCTCCTGAAAAATTAAAAAAAAAATTCCAAACGTTCACAGTTTATTTTTCAAAAATTTTTTAATCTTTTGAAGTCGTTGGAAATACCTTCTTGTAATTCTTCAAAGCTTTCATAATTCTAAAGACTTTTGAATTTAGTATTCAAAACCTTTAATAATCCAAATTTGGCTTACCATTTTTTTAATCTTTCAACAAATTCAAAATATCTTCTGAACCTTCTTGATTTTTCAATAAAATTTTGTAATCATACAAAATAAAAAAATTTTGCTTCATAGTCTTTTAAATTTCTCTTTGACATTTTGGGAAATCCTTAATCAAAATTGTTAATATTTTTCAAGGTTTTCTGGCAATTCATATTCTTAAATAAATATTGTTTGGAATTTGTTCATGAATTAATCAATAATTATGAATTATTAATTATATGAAGAAGCTCACGAATCATATTGTGGTAGCAACATTTAAAAAAGAAAATGAATGGAAAATTGGTTAATTTTAATTTTAAATACTTTAATGTGAGAGAAGTTCTGATGCTTTAATTTTGCAGTTCAGCACTCAATGTCTATTTCAAAGGATCTCTACAGATTTAAAAAACTGTCGAAAGATTTCAAATTATTTTCATGGATTTCGATAAAAGAGATCGATTTTCTATGAAAATTGAATGATTATATTTTAAGTAGAAAAAGTTAATTTTCATCCAAAAAATAAATTGTTGAGTAGTTCAACTTTCAACCAAGTAGTTGCATTTTTTAACCAAAGAGAAAAATATTCCATACAACTGTAAGCATATAATTATTAGAAATAAATGTCTTTTCCCACTTGAAACAATTAAAAGTATCAAAAAAGTTATTTATTATGCACATACCAACAATTTTCTATTGTTTAAGCAATTAAAACTGATTGACCAATACTAATGGAATATTTTTTCAAGTAAAATAGTTTAATTTCCAGTTAAAAAATAAATTTTCAACTAAGAAACACCGATTAAAAAAAATATTTAAATTTGTAACCAAAGAGAATCTCAACAACAAAAAAAACTTTTCAACAAGATCTTTTATTTTTCTACAAAGCAAAGTAATTTTGAAGCGAAAGAGACAGATCTCTAACAATATAGTTGAACCCTCAACTTAAAAGACAAATTTTTAACAGCCCAGTTTACTTTTTAACCAAAAAAAATTAATTTCGGTTGGAAATCGACTTTTTCGTTTCAAAATTGATCTCTTTTGGTAGAAAATAGAATTTTTTAATTGCAAATTAAATTTTTTTCTTAGTAGAATGTTGATTTTGGTTGTGAAATTCATCTCTTTTCGCAAAAAAATTTCTGAAGAGTGTTCAGTTCTTTTTTGAAAATTTGTCTTTTCTGATGAAAATTTTTACGAAAAAAAGATAAATTTTCCGCAAAATAAATTAATTTTCAACTACGAAAGATGCGTTTTCAACAAAAAATAGAGCAGATTAATTTTCGTTTAGAGAAATAAGTTTTTAAGCAAATAAAATAAATTTGCAATTAAATAGTTGAATTTTGAACAAAACAAATAAATTTTCTACCAAACAAAATCAAATGTCAGTTGAAAAAAAGTCGACGAAAATATTATTTACATTATTAGTTAAAAAAATTAATTTTCAACAGAAAACTAATTTTCAGACAAAGAAATGAATTTTCAACCAAAAGATAATTTTTGAACAAAAAAAGATTAATTTTTAACAAAATACATGAATTTTTACCCAAATATTCTTGAATTTTTAACTAAAAATATTAATTTTCTACAAAATAAAATAAATTTCCAACGAAACAGATGAATTTTCATCCAAAAAGATTAAAAGTCTATGAGAAAAAAATTTTGATGAAAATTTAGTTAGATATGTAGTCAGAAAAATTTATCTTCATTAGAAAATATAACTGATTTAGAACAAAAAAATTAAATTTCAATCAAAAAGATTAATTTTGTACTGGAAAAGAATAATTTTTACCGAAATATATGAATTTTCAACCAAATATTTAAATTTTAATGTGATTTTAAACCTAATACTTTTGATTTCAACCAAAAAGGTTAATTTTCTACGAAAAAAAGACAAAGTTTCAACAAAATACATGAATTTTCAACAAAAAATAAAAAAGTTCAATTTTGAGTTACAGAAATAAGTTTAAATGCCAATAAAATGAATTTTCAACTAAGCATATGAATTTTCATCCAAAAGATTAAAAGGTTTTTGAAAAAAAAATTTGGACAAAAAATTGTGATAAATTTCTAGTTAGAAAAATTAATTTACAAAGAAAAAACTAATTTCCAACCAAACGAATAAAATTTCAACCCAAAATATGAATTTCCTACCGGAAAAGAATAATTTTTAACAAAATATATATATTTTCAAACCAATATTTCAATTTTCAATGGAATTTTCAACCTAATTGTTTGATTTTCAACCAAAAAAGTTCATTTTCTACCAAAAAAGACAAATTTCCAATAAAATAGATGAATTTTCAAATATGAAATATAATTTTTAAACAAAAGATAGAGTAGTTTAATTTTCAGCTAGAGAAATAATTTCGTAAGCAAATAAAATAAATTTGCAATGAAATAGTTATATTTTGAAGAAAATAAATAAATTTCTTATCGAAAAGATTAAATGTCGGTGAAAAAGAAGTCGACGAAAGAGTTATTAACATTTTTAGTTAAAAAAATTAATTTTTAATAGAAAACTAATTTTCAACCGAAGAAATTAATTGTCTACGAAAACATCTATTTTTAGTCAAAAAACATTAATTTTTAACAAAATACATAAAATTCTTAAAATGTTAAAAAAAAATATTAAAATTACGGTGTGAAATTATTACACACTCTGAAAATTTATTTTTTTAACTGAAAATGTAACTATTTCATACTTAATTAAAATTTCTTTTTAGTTGAAAATAGATTTATTTTTGTAGAAAATCCATATTTTTGGGAGTAAAATTCAATGCTTTTGTAAAAAATTTGTTTCATTCGGCTTTAAAATTCCAAGAGATGAAGTTTCATCTCTTTTCAAAAATTTTTCTAATATTTATTAAATAATCTTTTTTTTATTGAAATTCAATTTTTTTCACTAAAAATTAAACTATTCCATTTTCGGTTGATAATTATTATTTTTAGTTGAGAATTTGTCTTCTTTGGTAGAAAAGTAATCTTATTAATTGAAACCCAATCATTTTGGTTGAAAATTTATTTTCTGGTTCAAAATTTAAACATTTTGTTGGAAATTCGTTTTTGTTGGTAGAAAATTGTTTTTTTTTAATCAACTATTTTGTTGAAAATTCATCTTTTTTGTTAGAAAATTAATATTATTTATTAGAACCTAATCTTTATGGTGAAAAATTAATTTCTTGCAGTGAAAATTTAAACATTTTGTTGAAAATTCGTTTTATTTCAAGTTGAAAATCAATTTTTTTACCAAAAAACTAAACTTTTCTATGTTTCTGTCTATTTTTTTTGGTAAAAAATTCATTTTCTCAAATGAAGATTTACCACTTTAATCAAAAATCCATTTATTGAGTTGAAAATTCAATTATTTTGGTAGAAAATTCATATTTTTGGGTTGAAAATTCAACGTTTTTGTAGAAAATTCGTTTTATTTGGCTTTAAAATTCAAGAAGTTTGTTGGGATTCTTTTTTCTTTGTTTCTTACAAATTAATCTTTTAAATTGAAAGTTTGAAAATTGAAAATTCAATTTATTTATCGAAATAATAAACTATTCTATTTTTGGTTGAAAACTGAATTTGTCTTTTTTTGGTGAATAATCAATTTTTTAAATTGAAAATTCAACTACTTTGTTGAAAATTTACGTATTTTGTTGAAAATTCATCTTTTTTGGAAAATAATCCAATTTTTTAGATGATAATTCAATTTTCTTTTCGAAAATTCCTTTCTCTTTGTTTGAACATTAATTTTTTCAACTGGAAATGCAACCATTCCTTTTTTTAATTGAAAATTCAATTTTCATTTTAAATATTCGTCATTTTTATCAGAAAATTTATCTCTTTTGGTAGAAATTATCTATATTTTTTATTAAAAATGTAACTTTTGGTAATACAGATTTCTATTGAAAATTGATATGTAACATCTTGCTAAATAAAGCGTATTTCAGAAAAAATAATTCTTTCTCTGATCTCTCTGTAGCTCAGTGGTTAGAGCACCTGACCGGAAGTCAGTTGACCTAGTGTTCGAATCCCAGTGGAGTGCAAGGAGAAGATCTTTTTTCTGAATAAAATTTAAATAAAAAAGGTAATTCTCCATCTTGTCTGAAATGACGTTAAAATAATTTCTGTATAGCAGAATATAACTTTGGTCGATATTGTCGATTTTCATTTCATGTATGGATTTCTCTTCTCGATTCGTTACCGTCTCTGATGATAATACAGATTTCTATTGAAAATTGATATGTAACATCTTGCTAAATAAAGCGTATTTAAAAAAAAAAATTCTTTCTCCGATCTCTCTGTAGCTCAGTGGTTAGAGCACCTGACCGGAAGTGAGCTAACCTGTTGTTCGAATCCCAGTGGAGTGAAAGAAGAAGATCTTTTTTCGGAATAATATTTTATTAAAAAAGTTTCTTCTCCATCTTGTCTGAAATGACGTTAAAATAATTTCTGTATAGCAGAATATAACTTTGGTCGATATTGTCGATTTTCGAGCCAGAAAGAAGAATTTTCAACAAAATAGATGATTTTTTACGAAATAGTTGAATTTTACCAAAAAGCTCAATTTTCATCAACATAGTTCAATCTTCAACCAAAAATGATTAATTTTCAACCAAACAGTTGTTTTTTTAACCAGAAAAGATTGAATTTCCAAAAAAAAAAGATTTTTTAAGCCTAAAAGACAAATTTTCAACAAAAAATTTAATTTTCAACCAAATAGTTCAACTTTTTACCAAAATAGTTAAATTTTCGAGCCAGAAAGAAGAATTTTCAACAAAATAGATAATTTTTCACGAAATAGTTGAATTTAAGAAAAAGGATAAATTTTTATCAAAATAGTTCAATCTTCAATCAAAAATGATTAATTTTTAACTAAACAGATGAAATTTTTAGAAAAAAAAAGGATTTTACAAGCCTAAAACACAAATTTTGGACAAAAAAAAATTAAATTTTCAACAAAAAAAATGAATTTGAACAAAAAATTTAATTTTTAACCACACAGTTTAATTGTTTACCAAAATAGTTGAATTTTCGTGCCAGAAAGAAGATTTTTTTAACAAATCAGATGATTTTTTACTAAATAGTTGAACTTTTAACAAAAAAATCTATCTTTCAACCAAAAATTTAACTTTCAACAAAAAATTTAACTTTGAACCAAATAGTTGAATTTTCTACCAAAATAGTTGAATTTTCGTGCTAGAAACAAGAATTTTCAACAAAATAGATGATTGCTTACGAAATAGTTGGATTTAACCAAAAGGATGAATTTTCATCAAAATAGTTAAATCTTCAACCAAAAATGATTAATTTTCAACCAAACAGTTGTATCTTTGACCAGAAAAGATTAAATTTCTACTCAAAAGAAAAAAGATTTTTCAAGCCTAAAAGACAAATTTTTGACAAAAAAATTAAATTTTCAACAGAAAATTGAATTTTCTACCAAATAATTGAATTTTCTACCAAAATAGTTGAATTTTCAAGCTAAAAAGAAAAAATTGTCAACAAAGTAGATGATTTTAGTAAATAATCGAATTTTGAACCAAAAAATGAATTTTCAACAATGATTCTGATCCAAGAAGAAAAAAATCATATAATTTCTTAATTTTCGCGAAATATGCATTAAAAATCGCGATTATTTTATTGACGCAGGTGTTGGCCAGGGATCACTTGGGTTACAGAGTAATTACACAAATATCGACAAAGCGCAAGAATTAGAAGTCAATTGGACTTGCTTATTTTTTCGCGTAATTAACATAAATTTAACTCAGGTGCGCAAAAGTCACGTTATTATTGTCATAAATTACGAAGATTGTACATTTTGATTTATAGTGCACCTTGACCGTATAGTCTCATTCATTTTTCTCAATTCTGTTTATTTTAGGATTTGGACATTGAACTTGCAATAAATATTATTACATTTTTTTTTCACAAAAAAAAGCTTTGTAGCTGTTACAATTTCAAATATTTAAACAATTACTCAATTAAACGTTTATCAGTTGATAAATGTTGAAAATAGGGTGATTTTTTACAAAAATAGAGGAATAATAGGAGAATAAATTCTTTTGAATAAAATTAATGTTTAGGTATTACATTTTTTAACAGTTGAATTTTCAACCAAAAAAGATGAATTATAAGCAAAAAATGTGATAGTTGATATTTCAACCTAAAAGATTTTATTTTTAATTAAAAATAGTTTTTTTTTCAACCAAAAAGATAAATTTAGAAAATGAAAGATTTATTTTCTAACAAAAAGGACGCATTTTTAACAAAAAATAAGATTAATTAAAAAAACGGATTTTCAACTAAAATGATGAATCTTCAATAAAAAAAGTAAATTTTTTACAAGATGGCTTCAATTTTAACCAAGTAGTTAAATTTTCAACCAAAAAATATGAATTATCAACAAAAAAGAAAATTAATTTTGAAAACGAATTTTCAACTAAAATTATGAATCTTCAATAAAAAAGTTGTTTTTTAACAAATATGTTTTAATTTTACCCAATTGGTTGAATTCTAAACGAAAAAATACGAATTTTCAAGAATAAATGTAGTATTTGATATTTAAACTTAAAATATTTTATTTTAAATTAAATTAATAGTTCCAAAAAGATTTATTTGTTACCAAAAAGACGAATTTTCAGCGAAAAATAAGATTAATTTAAAAAAAAGAATTTTCAAACAGACATTAATTTTCAGCTAAAATGAATTTTTAATAAAAAAAGTGAATTAGTTGAATTTTCAACCAAAAAAGACGAATTCTCAACAAAAAATGTAATAGTTGATATTACAACTTGAATACTTTTGTTTTGAATTAAAAATAGTTGATTTTAACCAAAAGGATGAATTTTAAACCAGAAAGAATTATTTTCTGCCAAAAGACGGATTTTCAACAAAAAAGAAGATTAAAAAAAAATATTTCTCAACCAAACACATTAATTTTCAACTAAAAATTAAAATTTTAACCAATTAATTGAATTCTCAACAAAAAAGGACGAATTTTTAGCAACAAATGTAATATTTGATATTTAAAATTGAAAGATTTTATTTTAAATTAAATTAATAGTTTACTTTAACCAAGAAGATGAATTTCAAACCAAAAAGATTTATTTTCTACCCAAAAGACGAATTTTTAACAAAAAATAAGATTAATTAAAAAAAAACGATTTTTCAACCAAACACATTAATTTGCAACTAAAATGATGAATTTTCAATAAAAAAGTGAATTTTTAATAAGCTGGGTTCAACTTTAACCAAGTAGTTAAATTTTCCACCAAAAAATATGAATTCTCAACAAAAAAGAAGATTAATGTCAAAAACGAATTTCAATAAAAAAAGTTCGTTTTTAACAAGTTTGTTTTGATTTTAACCAATTGATTGAATTTTAAACAAAAAAGGACGAATTTTCAACAACAAATGTGATATTTGATATTTCAACTTAAAAGAGTTTATTTTAAATTAAATTAATATCTTACTTTAACCAAGAAGACGATTTTTTTAACCGAAAAGATTTTTCTTCTACCAAAAAGATGAATTTTTAATAACAAAGAAGATTAATTTTGAAAAAATGATTTTTCAACCAGACACATCAATTTTCAACTAAAATGATGCATTTTTAATAAAAAAATGAATTTTTAATTAGATGGTTTCAATTTTAACCAAGTAGTTAAATTTTCAAGAAAAAAAAAAATTATTTCTCAACAAAAAGAAGATTAATTTTGATAAACGAATTTTCAACCAAACACATTAATTGTCAACTAAAATAATGAAACTTCAATAAAAAAAAAAAGAAATAAAACTGAAAACTTGATGAGATTCAATAAAAAGTAATTACGTCATTAAAAATAATAGAAGAGTACAAAAAAAGGAAAGCTGATGGGATTTCAAATTGGTGGAATACACATTTCATAAACACGTGGCTTGGAATATTTTTTCATGTGGAAAGGTACGATGAAACTTTGAATGCTATACAAGTGAAGAATATGATAATTCAGCACCCTAAAAGTCTGTATACATTAGAATTGTGAAATATATATTGGAACCTTTGAAGGCTACATATTTTAAAAAAATATTTTTTCTGTAGATAAAAAAAGTTGTGTGAAATCGTAAAGATGACACATGGATATAATAATTACAAAATCAATATAAATTGTGAAATAAAAATTCTTATGAAGGTCCTACATGAGTCTTCATAATAATTGAAAAGAGCAAAAGGAATAAAACTCGTGTAGCATGTGTGTAAGTTGAATAATTATAATTATTAATATAATTCCGTTAATATTATGCAATTTATGAATAGGGGTTTAAAATAATGTTTGATAAAAATAAAAATAAAGAAAAGTATGCGGAATGAATAATAGAGTGGTCCAAAAAACACTTTTCTAGCTATTAAGTCACAAAAAAAAGTTTTCATTTTTAGAGAAAGAGAGCCAAGTTTCTTAGGGATTGAAGGAGAGTGTCTAAGAAATAAAATGGCAGAGGGAAAATAGGTTTTCTCTACGATGAAACCATGGTAATAACTTTTATTTGAAATCCACCCTTTACTTTCTTCACCCTCCGCAGAGCCCCAAATATGATCAAAAAAAAATACATGTTTACGTATCAAGACTCAATTATTGTTTATTTTCGAAATACCTCAAAATTAAGAAAGAGATGTCCACTTTCTTCTGAAATTGGTATCCTATGGTTCTTTTTGTTGAATAATTACATATTTTTGATACATTCATTCTAATATTTAACAAATTTCTATTTGTTCAAACAATTTTTATTTGCTTAAGCAGTTTTCTTTCGAAAAATCTTAAAAAATAATACAAAATTGGAAAAATACTATTATTTTTCTGATCATGTAGTGTATAGAGAGATTATATCAACCACTTTTTGAATTTCTGAACACACTGAATTTGTTTGAACAATTCTTTTTTCGCAGAAATATTTTAAAAATAATATTTTATGAACTGAACATAATATTGAATGATTTTGAGGATTAGTGAATTCTGCTATAAGCTTTATGTCATTGTTTAAACAATTAATAATTGTTTTATTGCAAATTTTCTTTATGTTGAGTATGGATGGTTTACATATTTTTTGGCGTACCATTATATAAATCGTAAAAGTCATAATAAAATTTCAATCATAAAAGTATATTTATTTTTACATTCTTCATATTCTTACTTTTTTATCATGATGATATTACAAAAAGTACATTTACTGATGAAAATCCTGGGTCAAGTTTCAACATTTTCTTCAATCAACATTTTTGAGGATAAAGTGCTGTATTTAAGGTAATTTATAATAATTAAAATGTCAAATACATTTACAATTTGAGAGTGTGAATAGAATAAAAGATTATCATTCCCTAAATATGTTTCAAAAAAGCAATACAAATTTTGTGACAGATTGCTTTTTTACATTTTCATACGCGTCATAAATATTAAAACATGTCGCTGATTCGCGTTTTAGCTTTTTGTGATTATTTTAAGGACTGTTTTTCAATCATTTATGTAATTCACACATGCAGCATCAAATATGTTCCAAATGGTTCAAACGAATGTAAAATTGTTAAACATCAGAAGAAATGTATCAAAATTATGCAATTATTCCGCGAAAAGTAACACAGGATACCAATTCGAGAAAAAAGTTGACATCCCTGGCTCAATTTTAGAAAATTTGAAAAATAAACGATAAATAATTGTTTGAATAATTAAATAACGTTTTTAAAAAAGCTGAACACTTCAAACAATGACTCACTGTTATATTTAATTTAGAAAATACGATTATTTCACACATTTTTTGGAAATTAAAGATTGTTCAAATAAGCTAAAATCATATAAATAATGAAAAATTGTTTGAAAAGTCATGGTAGATATGCAAATTGTTCACTGGTAATTATTTGTATGAAAAAAGATGACAGAAATTGTTGAAAATTAACAGTAGTACGTCAAAACGTAATTTTTTTTTTTTCGATC
>JAABKJ010075445.1:31964315-32058828 GCA_011634705.1 Andricus grossulariae
GTTATTAGTATAGTTTTATTTCGTCGACACTCCCCTCCAATCCCTAGGAAACTTGGTACGTTTCGATCAAACACTGAAGTATGAGTTAAAGTTTTCGAAAATCCCCAATTTCCCCATGTTAATTAAACGGGATTTTGAAGTGCCCGGTGGCAAGTGTTAATATTTGAATTTCAGAAAAAAATAACGAATATTTTTTCTACGGAAATGGAAACTTCCAGGGCAGTGTCTTGCCCTCTGGAGTAAAAAAAAAATTGCAAAACATTTTTGGACCCCCTAATAAATATATATGATAAAAATATATATGGTTGAAAGGACATTTATAATAGGAGAAAGACCTCTTCACTTGTACGTAAAAAATGTCAAAGGCCAAGGATGTCAACATATTGTATTTTTTCCCAATACCATGAACTTTATTATTTCTTTCAGTATTTTTGCTGCTACATATATTATACAACCTTAATTCATACTTAATTATCCCAATTCGTAGTATATAATATAATTATAATTCAATCTATTTCTTTCTTTTTGAGCTGCACAAGATGCTTTCGCCTAAACATCTGTAAGGCTTGGTAAGATAAGAGTAATGATGCGTTCTTACATAATATGAATATTAATAATAACTTAACAGATTTTTAGGATATTACAATTATTATGTTGTTCACATGTAAAAACTTTATAGATTTATTTTACCTTTTAACATAAAAAAACATTCTAAGTCACGTGTTTATAAAATGTGCATTCCATCAACTTCAAGTCCCATCGGCATTCCTTTTTTTTGTACTTTTCGACTATTTTTATTAATGTAATTAGATTTTATTAAATTTTATCAAGTTTCCAGTTTCATCCTATTCACTCATTAACAATAAACAAAATTGGACACGACATTTCTAATATTTATAAGTTCTCCTCCATACCACATTTGAATCTTCCGCATATCCCGAACCGTCCCGAGTGGCCCCGAACCAAAACATCCAGGAAAAAATGGCGGCTAGGGCGCCCTCAAGTAGGCATACGCGTTTTCCATTGAATACTGTATCCAGTGTATTATATATATATATATATATAATTAAAAACTAAAGGTTAACAACCACTGCGGGGTCCCACTGGGAGCCACTTTGCTCTCATAAAAAATCTTTCACGTTTAGTGAGTACTCAACTAACACGTAATGAGCATAAACATTTTTTTTGCGATAGGTGCTTATGCCATTTTAGAATGGAGAAATCTTTTTCAAATCACAAATCAGACTGTGAAAAGGTGAATAAATGTAAAATAATATTACCAAAAGTAGGTGAAAATATTTTACGTTTTAAAAATTATAAATATAAAGAAATGGTTCCATTTTCTGTCTATGCTGACATCGAATCTTTTTTAGATCCTATCGCAAAAGCACAGTCGTTGGAGATAGATGACGATGATGTAACACCCAACACAGTAGCGTATCAAAAGCATGTCCCTCACAGTGTTGATTTTTATTTAAAATGCAATTTCGATGACTCGCTTTCCAGAATTAAAGTCTATCGAGGTGAAGATTGCATTGAATATTTTGTAAAAAAGTTGAAAGTCTTAGCTGAACGAATTGATGGTTATTTTACCGGAAAATTTAGGGGTGCTTCTCATCAATATTGCACTATGACTTATAAAAATTCTCATATAGTTCCAATAGTTTTCCACAATTTATCCGGATATGAGTCTCACTTTTTTATAAAAGCTCTTGCCACAAATTTTGAAGGCTAGCTTACATTGCTCCCTATTAACAAAGAAAGATACATATCCTTTACTAAAGATATAGGTGGAACAAATGTAAAACTTAGGTTTATAGATTCTTTCCGTTTTATTCCAAGCAGTATTAAAAAGTTAGCATCCTATTTGCAAAATGACGATAAAAAAATCACTCTGAAACATTGAAAAAATTCAAATGAATTTAATTTACTTTGGGCGAATACTCAGACTTGTATTTGAGAACAGATGTTTGGCTCTTAGCTGAAATTTTCGAGAATTTAAGATACAATTGTTCTTCCACATACAATTTAGATCCTTTACATTATTACACAGCACCAGGGCTTGCTTTTGATGCAATGCTCAAAATGGCAGGGTTTGAACTTGATTTGTTAACAGACATTGAAATGATTTTATTCATAGAAAAAGGTATTCATGGTAATCAATATGGTGCAGCTATGAGTGAATTTTTACCGTTCAGTAATTTCACATGGCAAGAAAATCTTCAGAAGAATTTCAATGTTAATAATATATCCGATGATTCACCAGTGGGCTTTATACTTGAAGTTGATTTAGAGTATCCAGAGGAATTACATAAATTACATCAAGACTTTCCATTATGTCCAGAGTACTTCATATCTCCTCTTTCAAAAATGTAAAATTAAAAAATTGATAACAAACTTACTATCAAAAACACGATACATAGTACACTATCGTAATCTAAAACAATATTTGAATTTAGGTATGAAAATATCTGAAACACATAGAATATTAAAATTTAATCAAAAAGATTGGTTGAAGGCTTATATAGACCTAAACACAGAATTGCGAAAAAAATCCACTAACGAATTCCAAAAAAACTTTTATAAGCTAATGAATAATTCAGTGTTTGGCAAAACAATGGAAAATGTTAGAAAATACAAAGATGTTAGACTTGTTACAACATGGGAGGGGAGGTATGGAGCGAAAGCCTTAATTGCAAAACCTAACTTCAAGAGCTGTACCATATTTGAGGAAAATTTGGTTATAATTGAGCTTGATAGATTAAAAGTTAATTTCAACAAGCCTATTTACACAGGATTTACTGTTCTCGATGTATCCAAAATATACATGTACGATTTTCATTACAATTATATTTTTAAAAATTTTGGCGATCAAGCAAAGTTGCTTTACACAGACACGGATAGTTTGATATATCACATAGTTGTGCCTGATGTATACGAGTACATTAAGAGAGATTCAAAAAAATTTGAGACTGCAGACTATCCGCCAAATAATGTTTACGGTAGAAGCTTATTGAATAACAAAGTTCTTGGTTTGATGGAAGACGAGAATAATGGTAAGATCAAGACAGAATTTGTTGGATTAAGATACAAATGATGTGCATTTAAAGTTTTAGGTGAAAAAGAGGGAAAGAAAGCAAAAGGGGTTAGAGCCCCTACTTTGAATAAAAAAACATTTAATGATTATAAAAGATCTCTGCTATCTTATCAAAATTTGAAGAAATCTCAAAATTCAATTCAAAGCAAGAAGCATGAACCGTGGGGTTTTGTAAAAGCAGAGTCGTCAAATATATACTAATTAATCAATCATCTCCTCCATCATCATATCTTTATTGTTTTATGAACAAAAAATCCATTATAAAGGGCTGGGGAAGCCTGAGAGGTCCATTCACTAAAGTTTCTTGAAAGAGTTCAGAGTAAGCCAACAAGAAATCATTTTCTAAGTAAGTAAGACATTTTTTTTATGAATGCACTCATATTATAAATTTGAATTTCAAACATAATCTTATAATTGGAAATTATCATTTATCAATTATTCTTTTATTGTTTCAGCTGTATCTCAAAAAAAAATGACGGTCAATTACACAAATTTACCTCCATTCATCATCATCCCGGAACGTTGGGCGTTGAGCGGGGAACCCTCGTTTCTCGAAATCACCGAGCTTTGCGCCGTTACCAACAGAAACCCTACATTTGATGTCTATTTGTCGGGAAGTGGTTTGACGACAATTTCGAATATACCGGGCGCAACTCATTGGTTTCGAGTTCTCGAGGATGTGAACCAACATGACCAGAACGCACACCAATTTCACCAGTTTCCTCAAAAGGATTATCAGTATCAGCAATACCAGCAGCAGCAACAACAACAAAAACAACAGCAACAAAAACAACAGCAGGAACAAAAACAATTAAGTGACAGTGACAGTGATACGGATGACAATGATAGTGGTTTTTTTTAAAACCAATAGTGTAATCGCTGAAGAGAATAGTGATGATGATAACAACGATTTGAAAATAATTCATGAAATTATTCATACTGAGTGATTTTTTTCAATAGAAGTGAACAAAAAAAGCTATGAATTTATTGTAAAAACAAAATACCACTGATAATTTAAATAAATATATTTATTTAATGTCTCAGCGCTATTTTGTTTTTACAATAGAATCATGGGTTCTTTGTAGCTCTATATAATTGAAAAGTAAAGGTTAAAAACAACCGCAGGGTCCCACTGGGAGCAACTGCCATCTAAAAAATGACATCGGCTCCCAGAAGGACCGCGGTAAATCCCATTCATGGCCACGTCTCACAACCGTAAGATAGGTGGTCGCAGGACACGACAAAATCACAACGACAGGTCGGCGAAACTTTCGTGTGTTTTGAGGACACGAAGCGACCCAAGAATGATCAGAACTGAGCTAACGCCATCTGTGTCGGGCAGTGAACTATTTCTGTACCCCTTAATGCCTCTCGCACCGCGCGCCATAGTTCGTGATTTTGCCGTTTTTGCCCATGGGAATTGACCTAGCCTGACAGCAAAGTTAGGGTCTCTTATGGAGTTCCTGTGTTGGACCGCCTTTTCAATCGCTCCTCCTGCAAAGTTAAGCTGCCGCGTGTTAGTTCCCTTTTTCTCGCGGGCGGTCACATATTTTTAACAGCTATTAAGGTTTCAGTATTTAAATATGTAACACGTAATCTAATGATGTAGTTCTTTTGTTGATTATGATTTTCAATCAAAAAAAAATGTTAACTTTATTTAACCTCATTGCAATTCTTTATTTTCAAATCCAAAAATAAGTTGCCTCATATTAAATATCTTCAATATATAATTCTATTGACCATTAGAAGTATTAAGCAGAGTTCCTAGCGTGTCTCCAAATAAAAATTCCAGGTTTTCCAAGAAAAAAAGTCCATTTTTGCAGGTGCTTTTTTTTACAGAGAAAAAATTCTTTACAAGAAACATAGACATTTTAGGTCTAGTCTTGTGGAACTAAAAAAAATGTCATATGCGAAATTTATCATACGCCCCCAAAATCTGATTTCATGGTCAAAACCCCATTTTCGGGTGATTGGTCATTTTATCACAGTGAAAAATAACGACGGTACAATCGACAATATTTCGCAGTTTCTCATTTTTTTAACTTTAACAACAATCTAATGAAATTTTTTACATCCAGTAATTTGTTGCTATTGAGATAACCAAACAGATAAGAAAATATATGAAATGTTAACAGAATAGGGGAGCGGCGCCGAATGCGGCTCACATAAAAAAAATGCACGATCAAAATTCAAATATAAAGTAAAAGATTGTAATAAAATATATTTTTTTAGGCCAATATCTCACCAATGCTCTATGCATGGAGATAATTTAATTAAAGTTCACTAAAATATTTAATTAATGTGTTTTCCAAAAAGTGCATCTGCGTCAAGTTGTCCTACCTTGTTTGATAATGTGGCGCGTTTCGATTTCAATTCATAATTATTGAATAAAAATCAAATTATGAAGAAAAATTAGTAAAATTTAATAAAAATAAGATAAATATATTTACGTTTAATATTACTAACATATTTGAGGGATTATGTCAGCTAAAATTTCAAGAAAAATTGTTTTTTCAACAGTGCAGAATGTCTCACAATAATTTGAGGGTTGTCTCCTGAAAAGTCAAGAAAAAATTGTTTGTTAAGAGTGCAGAATGACTCACCAATATGAAAAATAAGATAATGAAGGATATATTTAAATAATTATCAATGGGGGAACTGTCCATTGACCATTTTCAGTCTTTTGGCGTTGCTCCCCTATTTTACCCTCGTTTCTATCAAGGGTCATTTTTTGAAAATCTATGAAGTTTTTTAAAAATTTCGTACACCGCAGATTACGAAAAAAATTAATATTGGTGACTTTTCCAAACCCCTGTATATATTACATTTTTTAAACTTATTTTGACTCTGTGAAACCTCAAGATATTCATATATCCATTTTTAATTTTATACAGGTGATAAGGGACCAAAAATGAAATTTTTCTATGCTGAGATGTTTTTGATGTTATTGCATTCATTTGAATTATTTATCGCACCCACTTCACAAATTCCCAAACAAGTTTTTCAAGCAAGGCTAAGCTATATTAATGAGATCGACCTACCCTTTTATTGAAAAACTATACATACGCATAGAAAGTCGATTTATAATGCATGTGGACGAGACCCGTTAATACGTGACGCTGAACCCCAATGGATATTGGAGTGCGTTGATCCGGTCAATGCAAGCGATGCAATGAATGCGCTAAGTGCAGTCTTAGTAAAGTGGTGAGGGGAGGTGGAGGATAGTGGTTAGCGAGGTTGGGTAATGCGACATGTAGGGGACTGTACCTCTGATGACTATACGTTATAAATATACCACTATTCACCCCGCTTATTACTTCCTATGGTACCTGGGTGGAATTTCGTTTTCAAAGAACGTCCGTGAACGTGCGTGCCGTTAGAGAGTAGTAGTTACCCACAGGTTCATGTAAAAACGATTAACCCCAGACAAGGGAGAGTATTGCCCTTTTTCGCCTAACACTGAACGAAAGACTTTAGCAAAAGGGTTCTTGGCATTTATTTTCTCATGCATTGTAACCATATAATGAGTAGGTATTTTACCAAAACTGAAAATTGCAGTGCCCTTTCTATATTAAGAATAACATTTCAAACGACAAAAAGATAAGTGTTTCTTATTTTTCCAATTTAACATTTATTTTCTCGCTCCCACGGATTTCGTTCGGAAGAAAAAAAACTGTGCGTTCTAAATTGCAGCTTAATCGGTTAATATTTACCGCACCCGCACAACCTTTTTTCCATTGGATCAATGAGTATCAACATAATGTCGAAAAATGAAAAATCCACATAAATTTCTCAAATTTTGTCGAAATCTTATGCTCCCCGACGAACGCAATTTTCAAAATGACGATGAATAAGAGATGACCGTGGTATTTTCTATTATATTTATCAACAATGGGGATCCAAATTATGTGATGAAATCTTGTTGATGACTGCAAAGCAAATCCTGATGATATATAAAATTCACAAATTCAAAGAAATTCAATATAGCAGCTGTTATACAACGACGACAACAACAAAAAACTTCCCTATTTTTCAATGGAATTCTCTCAAAGTTGACAAGAAAGTTTATTTTCAGAAACTATGCGATGATCGGCAATAATAATACACAAAACGAAAAAAAAAATCAATATGACAACCGGTACGCTTTGAAAAAAGCTGAATTTTTCCTTTGAGGTTGAGAACATTTGGCAACAGTAGCCATTATTCAATACAATATCAACTTTTCGGTCGTACAAATATAGTTTACCGGCCATCATGTTGAATTTCGTCCAAATTCTATGTACCATTGACTATTGCACAGTTTCGAAAAGCAAAGTTACTTGCCCTGCAAAATTCGAGAGGCTTTCTTTGAAAAATAGTAAAATAATTCATTCTTTTTTTTTTAATTTACGATTAACCATATTGAATTAAAAAAAAAATGTTTATTTTCACTGACTATTGCATAGTATATACAGAATAACTTGGTTAACTTAACAACTTTGAGACGTTTCCGTTGAAAACTGGGGAAATTCATCTTTTTTTTTATTTGAAGGGCCACTATAGGAGCCGTTTAAGAAATAGTTAACACTTTTTTTTCTACAATTCCGGGCCTACCGATAGGGGTAGTGACATAACAGTTCTATCACTCTGTTCTATATTGGTTACATTACATAATTTCAGAACTGTTACATATCCTTACAGTAACAGCGTTACAGAACAGTGTGACCTTTATGTTCTGTTCTTGGAACACGTGTGACATTCTAAAGACATAACAGTTCTATCACTCTTTTCTATATTAGTTACATTACAGAATTCCAGAACAGTCACGTATTCTTACAGTAACTGCGTTACAGAACAGAAACTTTATGTTCTGTAATTGTTATGGCACACGATTGTAACAATGTTATGTATAAATGTTCTCTTTTCATTATTTAACATATACAGAACGTGTCCGCTGGGCACCCTCAGTCGTTTTCCGTCAGCTCAGTATCAGTTCAGTTACCCGTTCGTCGTCATATCGCTTCAGTCTAATTTCCGTCAGTTCAGTCAGATTTCACTAAGCTTGTCGTTTGTCGTCAATTCATCTGGTCAGTCGGTTTCGGTGAAGATTATATTGAAATATTCTTTCTCTGTAAATTATTCGGTTGTTCTGTATTCTTGTATGGAAACAAAAAACTTAATTGACAATTTGCCGCGATTTCGCGACAGGATTTGTTACCCAAATTGGATTACGTGAAAAGATGAGTTCTGGTGAAGATCTACAAACAGAGACGTGTTTCGCTTTGAGGGAAATCATAACGGCGAATCTTCGTCCGAAATAATTCTCACCAATCCAGGCCCATGGTGAATTTCATCCCATCGCTCTGTTGATTCGTCAATATTCTACCTTAGTTTTCACCATCGGCATAAGGAAAGTTACAGGACTTAGAAGCTTGACGCATCTTTAATACATCGCCACACAAAAAAGGAGTGTACAAGTTAGGCCACCTAAAATAAAGTAGTAAGTACCTTACGATAAAATAATTTGACCCTTCCCGTTTATATCAATATCAGAATCCCTTAAAGTCAATCTCGTCCTTTTCCTTTTTTTAAGCTGCCTATCGTGAACATGCGATCTCTCACTCGTCAGACCAGTTAACTGAAATTCATGTAACCCAAACGGAAAATAAATCTAAATTCAATTCAATTAACAAAAATTGTTCAAATCTTTATTTGTTCACCCTCTCTCTTTCAGTTATTCCTCAACTCCCGCATCGACGGATATGGAACGGTTAAACATTTGACTTTTCCAACGTTCGTCGAGGAAAACGAGGATTAGTAGATTTTAGGTAGGTGACTTGAATTAAATATTTGTTCTGGACGTCACATGTTTAACTTTTGGTGCATCGACCGGGAAAACAAAAAACTGAAAGAGAGAGTTAATTCAAAAGGGAAGTCAGGATTTCTTTTATATTCTTAAATAAGGACAAGAGAAAAGCCAGAATAAAAATCTAAAACTTGTTTTTCTTTCCTGAATTATTAAATTTGGAAAACAGTAAGTAACAATAATAAGTGAAATAAAATTTAAACTTCAAGAATTGAATAAAATGCAATAAATTTTGTTTCAATAAAAGAGAATTACATGAAAGCACTAATTACACAACTTAAATGTGACTCATACACCATATAAAATTTGCTCAAATTCATAGCAGGGATTGAGCTCAAGCGGGCACTCCTATGTTATGATTTACAAATTCAACTGTTAAGTCATTTAGGATTAACAGTCGAATTAAGCAATTATTACACATAATAAATCTCATACCAAAATAAATTTGTTAAAATCATAGCAGGGATTGAGCTCAAGCGAGCACTCCTATGTTATGATTTACAAATTCAACAGTGATGTCATTCAAGAATAACAGTCGAATTACGTAAGTACTACCAAGATAAGTCTGTTAAAATTATAACTGGGTCTAAGCTCGAGCGGGCACTAGTCAGTTATGGTTCAATTATTTTTACTGCTAATTCTCATAGAATAACTGTCTGAACATTAACACAATATACACATTCAACACAAATACCCTAAAAAAATCTCCTTTGAAAAATACTAGAATAAATAATTGAGTACTTAAAATTAATATTGAATAAAATCGTTGATTTTAATCAGATTAAATTATAAAATCTCTCTAAATAGACCCTTCAGAATTAATCGTCACGCCGGGTCACAAGAAAAAAAATTCAAGAGCATGTAAAACTCCAAAACAAACTTGATAAATTAACCAAAGAACTTGAAAACAAATCTACACATAATCAAGAAGACTCTTACTCCGATCATTCTTGGAAGGAATTTTCAGAAATTTTGGAATCAATGTTAAATAAGGCCGAAGTAGCTATTCGACACTCGAGACAAAATTAAGGGGATGAGATCAATTGAAATCTAAAACAGTTTTAGAATAAAATGAATTCAACAAATCCTAAGATATAAATTTTTTTGTTTTGAAAACAATAAAAATTTAAAAAATCCTAAGAATTCTGAAAAATGAAATAATATATTTTTATGTCTGAAATATTTGAATTTTAAGAAATTAAAAAATAAAATAGAAATTTAAGAAATCCTGAGAATCCTGAAAAATGAAATAAGATATTTTCAAGTCTGAAATATTTGAATTTTAAGAGATTAAAAAGTAAAATAGGAATTTAATCAATCCTGAAAAATCTGAAAAATAAGATATTTTTAAGTCTGAAATATTTTAAATTAAAGAAATGGAAATAAAAATTCAAGAAATCCTGAGAAATATGAAAAATGAAATAAGATATTTTTGAGCTTGAAATATTTGGATTCTAAGAAATTAGAAATAAAACTTTAAGAAATCCTGAGATATCTGAAAAATGAAATAAGATATTTTTAAGTCTGCAATATTAGAATTTAAAAAAATTAAAAGTACAATAAAATTTAAGAAATCCTGAGAGTCTGAAGAAATATATAAAATATTTTGAAAATTGAGAAAAACGAAAATAATTGAAATTTTAGGAAACCCTGAGTAAATAAAAAATTTTAGGGATTAAAATAATTTGAAATCTGAGAAGTTGAACAGGAAACTAAGCTTGAGAAATCCTGAGAGTTTTGAAAATATGATATATAGGAATCTGTGAAATCTGAGAATTAGCTTAAGAAGTAGTGACAAACTTTAAAAAAATAATAATCATAAATAAATAAATGAATTCTTAAGATAAGAAAAATCAAATCAAAAATAAATAAGATAAAATAATAAGATGCATGATAACTCTTTAAAATCCAGGCATACTGAACTGAATAAGTTTCCCTCTAACCATGTGAATCCTAAACCGAAAAATAGTTAATCGAAATATAATAAGGGCCCTTTTACTGTAGAAATAGACTCTATTAGTAATCCTCCTGTTCAGATCATTTCTTTAGGTAAAGAGCAAACCAAGTTGACGCATCGACATGTAGATATGGACCGCTGGCTCAGTGATGAAAATGCGTACCGCTATTAGACAGAGAGGGGGGACTCTGGAGGGTAACTTATCTCCTTCTATTGCCCTGTTTGCTCTATGTTAAAAATATTGCGAAATTGACGATAATCTGGTCGATAATATTGACGATAGATGATACGATACGATACTGTCCATGACGATACGATAATCAGACGATAATTTCGCGACAGGATACGATAATGACCTTGATTATCGTATCGTATCGTATCGCGGCAACACTAATGGTAATAAAGCACTCTCAATGCGGTATTGTTCCTTTGGACGTACGTCGATCCCGCATGAGTTGGAAAACTAGATAGATTCTGTTCTAGGTGCTCGGGGTGTGCATGACACACACACACACACACGCACACACATATATATATAATTTAAAAAACGGTTAAGTAACCACCGCATGATCCCACTAGGAACAACTACCATCTATGAAAATGACACCGGCTTTCAGCAGAACCGTGGTTAATCACACATATGGCCACGTACCACGACCGTGAGATGTGTGGTCACCATGCGCGACAAAATCACAACGACAGACCAGCAAAACCCTCGTATATCTTGAGGATACGAAGCAACCGAAGGATGACAGCTTTCTGCATCCATCTCGCAAGTGCGTTGTCACATTTTCGGCACGCGGATATGGCTGTAAGGTTACGAACCAGTGATAGTTTCGCACCTCCCAAAACACCGATCACGGACAATTACTCTGACCCAATGTTTTGGGTACATTTGCTGCAATTCCCTTTTAGGGTATTGATACCTTTCCTTGTTCTCCTTCTCCTTGGCAGTGAGATCGATTTCAGGTCTTGAGTGTGCACTGAAGACTGTTGTCGCTCTGTACCGAACGCTGGAACTTCTTGACGTTAAAAGCGGCTACAGTATACTAAAGTGGAAATGACACCGTTCTCGCATGCGAGAATGAAATCCTTTGTATCTGAATTAAATTCTAAAGATCTAAAGAAAGCAAAAGTTTGCTACTTCTACAAGGACTGATCTTCTACATTTCTGTGAAAGTTGCCGTGCATTTTTTTGTGTTGCTGCTGTTTGTGGAATCTTTTTATCTCTCGACCAATATGCTGGCCGTTCCTATACGGCTCTACACGTTTGGGGCAGTAAAATGGAACGTCGAAGAGTTAAAGCAACTTGACAGAAGCACACGCAAGATGATGACAATTCATCAAAGTCATCAACCTGTATTTTCCGTACCTCGAATATACTTCCCTCGAGATAAAGGGGGTAGAGGTTTGCTGAGCTTGCAGTATCTTCATCGAAGAACGGTTCTGGCTACAGTCTGCTTAATTCTGAATAGCACAGATTCTCTTATGCGACTCGTACTTTAACATGAAGTCGTCAATGCTGCGGTGTTTCTATACCGTACTGTAGATACGGCCCCAGAGGAGCTTGGTCTCTTTCGAAATTGGAAATTGAAACACTTGAAATTGTTTTTATAATACTTGTATTCTGCCATACATATAATTTGGGCAAAAAATGTTGGTAATTGAAATTTTATTGTATCTTGTGTCGTTTTTTCATAAATTTAATTTTTAAATTCTTAATGCTTTTTCTACGATTTCCGGTTGAACCATTTTTGTTGATTCATTTTTTTCACAGCTTACTGCAAAATGGAATTTTTGATTTTTGATTATTTTTTTTGTGTGTTTACCTGAACCGTTAGTTAAAAAATGCTAGTTAGCGAACTCGACCTGTGTTTTTGGTCCCTAAAAACGTGTACCAAAGCGCAACTATCCGATTAGTCTCTCAAAAGTTATCCGGTATAAAGAAGACGAGGACGACGACAACAACGACGACAGACAGACATCATCCTAAAACCTGTTTTTTCTCGCATTCAAGGGGTCTCGAAACGTGGAGATCCAAGGAAATTTGCGTTAGTCAGGTATCGCATGAAACTAATACCTCCTCATTATGATAAGAATGTAATTTTGTTATGGATTCATAATTAGATATGATTAATACAACTTTTAAACATAACTGCATGCGATCTCAGGAATAATTTAATCCAACTGTTTGAAACTTGAATGTCCGATAGTATGAATTTTACAAGTGCTTGTAGTACGAAAGAAGTAGGGATGTGGTGGCGTATTGAACAAAATATACGTTTCCTTTTATTCCAGGACGATTGACTTCCGCCGTTTTAGTGCGGTCGTTCTCAGTTCTTTGCCAGACAGTAGTGAGTTCGACTGCACTCCAATTTAAAATTTACTCATAAATTGGAAGCGACGATGGCACAGGGTATGAAAGGAGAGGAAAAAGAGGTTCTAAAATACTGCTTTCATCAACCTAAGGGTGTTAATGCGAGTAAATAGATTTCTGGAAAAAAAGGCTACGTAGAATTCCATTATCGTCTTTCTTTTGCGCTTGTATTTGTTGTACTTTCCCTTCTCTCTTTCGTCCAACCACTTTCTAATACTCTCATTTCAGCAATCCTATGTAAAATCGTCGGAAGAATTTCAGCTAATGTTAGTAATTTTGATGAAAATTCTAGTATCCGTTCTTTCAGGTGTTGAAAGAAAAAACCTAAAATAATTTGTGAAAAAATCCAAAAACTTAGGAGATATTCAAAATTAGAATGTTGGTCTTTTTTTACCTAAACTTTTATAACTATAGTGATTTTATTGATATTGAGGTCTATTTTTTTAAATTATTCGTAATAGGACGCAGTTTTGAAAATATTTTTTTTGAAACAAAATATTTCAAAAACTTCTTGGATTTTTGAAGAAATAATTTTGAGACTGAATTTCTGAAAAAACCCTGATCAAAATGGGATCTCCCTTAGTTTTCGAGAATTGATTAAGGGTGTACGCCGTGGCATGGTGTGCCCAGTGCCCGGGAGTCTGAACTTTGAAGTTCCTGCATACGGTTATAATATTCTTCTATTTTTAGTCTATTGTTTACATGGCTTTCCACATCATGTGCATCGTTTCGGCGTACATTTTTTATTATTATTTCAAAACTAAAAGAGATCTTATTTTGATATTTACAGGACTTGCAGAGGACATTGTAAGCTACGAGGGCTGTTTGATAATTCAGTTATTTCTTTTTTTTTGGGCAGTAACTTTAAATGCACCACCGATACCGTCAACGTCATCTATGAATAGACTACTGTTAAATTTTGAGCAAGCTGTGTCAATTATTTTGTGTTTGATAGCCATTGAAAGGAGAGAACCTCGTGAATGTTAACGAAAATGGAAAAAAGTGAATTTCGTGATTAATTATTGTAACCATATTCAGCAGAAACCCTTGGTACAGGGACCCTCTATCCACAACCCGAGGACGCGTTCGGTAGCTTTGTCATAGGCTTTTCGGTTCGATTCTTAAGGAATCAAAACAGTCACATATAGTTTTACTTGGCAGATTTTTTGCATCGCTGATGTTTTCGGTTAGATTTCCAGATTTCAAAGACTTTCAGGATTTCAAAAGATTAAAAAAATTGCAAACAGTATCACTTATATTATCGTCATTATCCACAATAACGTCTTTTTCATTTTTGGTTCGGTGATTGAACGAACTAAGAGTAATACATTATCAAAACACCATGTCATGTAGACACCCTGTTAATCAATAACTGCTTATATTTATTAATAAGGCAGAATATGAGAATGAAAATTTACCAGGAGTTGAAACCGTTGTTGTATTTACGGGTGTCGCTTCATCAGGCAAAGCAGTTTCGGGAACGGATGGTAAATTCGGTATAGTTGTTTCTAAGTTAATTCTTTTTACACCTTTAATTGCCTCGGCTCTATCAATAGCTAAGCGAACAAGATTCGTTAATTTTGCTTTTATTTCTGCATCGGTTGTTTTCTGAAAATGTTAAATTGTGCACATGACCAAGGATGCTTCCTTCCACATAAGGTGCATGTACACACTTTCAATATTTCAAGTTAAAAACTTGTAAAAATATACTTCGCATGTTTACCTCATTGCGATTCAATTCATAACATTTATTTCAAATTGTTGAGAATTCTTGTTGTTCCAAATAAGTACCCTGAAAAATAATTCGTATACGCACTGTTCTAAGTCCAAGTTCTGCCGCATCGGTGTAAAGTTTAACAGCAATATCCTTGCACCCAGTTTCATCGGCATCAAGTGCCTGATTGAAAAGAAACTTACATCTCTGCAACTCACTTTCATTCGGTTTATTCGACGACCCTTTATTTTCTTCATCAGAAACTACAGAAATTAATTCATAAAATGAATGCAAGGGGAAATAAGTTCAAAAATGGATCAATTTTCTAAATAATTAAAAAATAACTTACTGAGTTTTTGCAATTTGTTTATTCTCTCCTGGTACTCGGAAGCTTTTTCAGCAAGATTTGGAACTTGATTTCCTTGAAGCAGCTTCACTGAAACTTCATAATAATATACGGCTTGTTTGTATTGTTCTTTGCTATCATATTCCACAGCCAGGCGGGCTGCTTCCAATGCATCCTCCAAAGTATGATCCATTTTTGAAAGAGGCTCCAATTATTATATGTCAAATTATCATATTCCTAACTTCTCTTTTTCTAATTTGGCGGATAGTAGAGAGTGGATTTTAATCGGAGAGTTAAACTGTGTCAGCTGTACATTTATTTATTATTTTCCTCGCACGTAAAGTAAATATAAGTGAATAATAATGAGTCAGTTGCTTTGTTCAATTTTAACTGTCATGTCATGTTAATCAGCTGGCTGGCAGGGCAGAGTAAACTTGAGTTTATTTGGAATGAGAAAGTGGCCTATATAATGAAATTGCACTCTAAAATTAAAGAATAAGTGAGGTATGAATCTAATCTAACATTTCAAATTTGTCTTCGATCGAGAAGAAGGTATCCCAATGACTAAAAATAAGATGTTGTCTTTCATGGCTTGAAAACATAACCTCCCCTACATTACCATGCCTAACCTAAGCTGTCAAAGAAGTCCGTCAAAGTAGGGTTGAAAAATTTCATGAAACTTTGGTCCAATGAAAAGTTTCATGAAACTTTCAAGGTCTCGTGAAACATTGCAATGTTTCAAAGATGGCAGCGGGAACATTCAAACCGCATATAAGGAAAATGAAAAAATTTGTTATTCTTACTTTCAACGACTCTTTTAGAAAAGCGTTTATGCACACAGTGCCATCATTTTTAATATTTTCACCAAAATCGCAATTTTACTGTAGTAAGACTAAGAAACACTACATTATATTTCAAAAGAAGTTCAAACTTGCGGCAAAGTGGCATACGAGTACCTAACCTGATCTGATTTCCGCGCATGCGCATACAGAAGTTCTCTCCTTTCCCCTCAATGTTTCATGAAACGATGAAACTTTGATGGTGAAACATTTGAAAGTTTCAAGTGAAAGTTTCAATGTTTCAATGAAACGTTTCGTTGCTCACAACCCTACCTCAAAGAGAGGGGATTAAAAACCGATGTTGTCCAGTCTCACATAAACAATGTATATCTCTCTGATATAGTGACTCCGCTCTGTAATAATTCAACAAATCCTTTCAAAATCAAGAAATTATCAATTTAGGATATATTTTGAGGGATAATTCTCAAAGGTACGTCTAAAAATGTGTTTATAGAAAAAATGCAAGCAATTTTTATATTTGCAAAAGATCCATGTAACAATTAAATTCACTACAGGCAAAAGGCGTCCTCAAACTTTTTTGTTTTTTTATTACTAATAACACAGGGTATATTCGAAAGGGCAGTGTTAACCAAAAGGGCAATGTTAAACAAAAAACGGGCGGTATTAAACATTATCGATTTCGGGCAGTGTTAAATATATATGTTTAAAAAATAATAGGTAAATAATAAATAGTATGTATTATACATATAATATATATATATATATAAAATAAAAAATAAATATTTAATAATGAAATGTACATTTATATAAGTATACATAAATATATAAGTATTTATGATGACTTCAATTACATTTTTTTAGGAACCCATCTGAAGTTAAGTTAAGTGGTTAAGTTATCCAAAAAGTATCCGAATCTTTTGTTTCCTATTCGTTACGTTTTGACAGATTGGAACAAAATTAAAAACGAAATTTTTATAACTTCATTTTACCCGCCTGCCTTTTAATATTAACATAATAAGATGCACAAGGATTCGAATAAACTTTTTTTTACAATTACGCGAAACTAAAAAATTTCTTTACAATTTTGGTATTTTGAACAACGTAACCTAAATCGAGTGAACGTACTTATTATGTTTTGGCAGTATATAGAAAGACAGAACAAAAATCACGGAAGTATTTTGTTTCGTTTCGGTCGGGTCCCTGCCTTTTTTAAAGGTTTTTTTTTAGCATTACATTAAGAAAGAGTGAATAACTTCAAAACTTAATCATTACGCAAAATATTGCCAAATATCTTTGTAAATACTGATTATCAACTCGTATCCTATTTCAATATGATAACTTCAATGAGTTCAATGACCTTTTTTTATCATACACACTGATGGACAAAGTCCGAAACGAGATAATCCTCAAAGAATGTGGTACAGGGGAGACACTAGTTGATATATGGGAAAATTGGCCCCGAAACATGTTGGTTCCCTGGTAGTATAAAAAGGACGGAGAAAGGAAAAAGTGAGAGGTTGGTTTTTAGTTGACTTTTTCTCTTTTTCTCCCTCCTTTTTCATTTGGTTATTTTTCTCTCTAATAAGCCGAAAAGTGAGATAGTTTGGAATTCCTTTTTTTTTTTTTTAAATTGTGAATCTTTTTAATGCTCATTTTGCATAAAATTATTCATGATAAAATAGATTTCTTTTCGATCTTAATTTTAAAATAAAAGCATTTAATAAGTAAGTTTACGATTAATGTCACTTTTTGTACATAATATAAAATTATATGAATATTTAAAAATGTAAATTTAGCGGTACCAAGGAACAAAAGTCAAAGTGAAACGTAGTCGTAACCATATATGAAATCTTAGCACAGCCACTTTTGAGTACTGGTTAAAGCGCAGTTTCTATTTATCCAGCTTTTTCGAGAAATAGCCCTGGTGGGAGGAAAGGATCCCCGTTCCCCATTCAGTCGCCACCAATAACATTTGCAAGATTTTCGCTATTCGTCCTAAAAAGCTCTACGACTAGCCACGATCTTTTAAAATTCGTTATATTAGGAGAAAAAGCACGAAACTAATGCAAAATTGACAGGGTAATTAGATCGAGAACTAATTCAAATACAATCCCACATTTTTACGTTTCTCTTCCTCAAATGTATTCACCTCGAAAAATATAGAAAAACTCTAAATTGTCGAGTGTTAAAATTAAAAAATTTCCTATTACAGGATCAAGATGTAAATCAAAAATAATGATTTCAATTTAATTGTAGGCCTACGGGCCTCAATTCTGAATGGACTTTGAAGAGTTTTTTTTTTAATAATCAGCATCCAATTCTTAAGAAACGTAAGGAAGCCGATTATTTATTTATTTTTTGTGTTTGACAATATATAAGCAATTAAGATCAAAAACCATACACAAATAATTAGCCACTTTAACGATACGATTATTTATCTCTGAACAAATTCCTTGAATAAACACGTTAATCAGTATTAATGAAGATATACTTGAACAACATCCAAATTTTATTCAACATTGTATTTAATTCTTATAAATAATTTATTGTAATGAACACTCCAGTGTATCGTATCGTTCTAAATAAATGTTGTTCATGTATAAAAAATATATTAATGGACAATATTTGTAATCTATTTAGGCCATAGGCCAGACATAGCACATAAGTTAATATTGGATTGAGAAATATTAGTGAGATCAAAGGAGGATATTACATAAAGAAGAATCTGATTTTTCAATTGTTTAAACAAAAAATCAGTATTCTAGAACCATAAAGTTCTATTTTCGATTGTTCTCGCTTTACATGAGATGCTATTGAAAGCTAGGTAGTTTGTACATGAAGAAGTTTACTGATAATGACAAGCAATTTTTTTACCATTTTTCGGAAAGAGTAATTAGAACAATGGTACAAGATTTGACCTGGGAAAGCTAAAACTTTGGTGTTAAAACTTATTGAATTAAATTAAACTTAAACTTATTCCATTCAAAAGTATGGCAAATTGCATGGAAATAGTCAAATAGGACCTTGAGGCTCTATGTACCAAAAAAGGTTCAAATGATTACAACGTTATCGGACTTAAACTACTTTTTTCCGAAATAAAATAATGGATGAAAAAATTCAACATTTTACAATTGGAAATCACCCTTTTATTTCTTCGGTTAAAACAAAAAATAGCCTCACTAAAAGTCGCCGACTTTTGAATATTCGTTTATGCTCATGCATCAAACGATCCTAAAACAAAACTGCATGGGTATATTGATTGTGAAGCTTTGAAGCATGTGATCTAACATACAGCTTTGTGCGAACGAGAAATCATAAAATTGATGAATTACGAATTTGAATGGATAATAAACTAAATGCTATGGATACTAGTCCGTAGAGCAGGGCTCACCACTTTCACCATTAGAGAGGAGTTGAAATTGAAAACTAAATTGAATATTTCAAAGTAAGAACTTCTAAAATTATAGAAATCTAAATTTTTATTAAATTAAAAAAATTATGATTTAACCTAAAAAATTATTACACAAAATTTTCTAAAATCAAAAAATAAATTCACCTTTATTTTCACCGATTAAATGGAAAAATTATCAACTGTAAATCTTTAAAATTGTGTTATTATTCTAAAGAAACGTTCAAAATACAAAGTAATTTTGAATGGGAAATTTTTTATTAGAAAAATGTTGCAAAAAGTTCGACATTTCATGCACGGTTGAAAAAAATCAATTTTTCTATTGAAAAATTAAATAATTTCTTCAATTTTTAATGGCTTCAACTTTAGAATTCTGAAATCTCATGGTAAACGCTAAATTCTCAATAATTTTTCCCTATTATAAGTTTAAACCTATTATAAGTTAATGTCGGTAAGTTTAATGTCGATTTTTGTATAGATATTGCAAATAGTCTCATTAACAACATTTAAAAAATCTAAAGTTCTCAGAGTTATATAATACTGGAAAAATAATTATTCTGTTGAGTTCGTCAGTTCGTCAGCTCCGAATCCCAAAAGTTATTTTTCTTGGTTCAGAAAAAAATCTCAACAATGTCGATTTTTGTACAGATATAGCAAATAATCTCATTAACAATATGTAAAAAGTCTAAAGATCTCAGACACATATATAACAGGAAAAATAACCATTCTGTTGAGTTCGACAGTGTATTTCGTAGTAGACTCGGTTAGCTCGGCATTCTAAAAGTTGTTTTTTCGGTTCAGAACAAAATGTCAATAATGTCGAGTTTTGCACAGACATTGCAAATAGTCTCATTAACAACATGTAAAAAATCTTAAGTTCTCAGACTTGTATATAACTGGAAAAATAACAATTCTGTTGAGTTCCTCAGTGTATTTAATAGTAGATTCGGTCAGCTCCGAATGCCAAAAGTTATTTTTCTTGGTTCAGAAAAAAATCTCAATACTGTCGATTTTTCTATAGATATTGCAAATAGTCTTATTAACAACATGTAAAAAATCTAAAGTTTTCAGATTTATATATAACTGGAAAAATAACAATTCTGTTGAGTTCGTCAGTGTATTAAATAGTAGATTCGGTCAGCTCCGAATCCCAAAAGTTATTTTTCTTTGTTCAGAAATAAATCTCAATAATGTCGATTTTTGTATAGATATTGAAATGAGTCTCATTAACAACATGTCAAAAATCTAAAGTTTTCTTACTTATATATAACTGGAAAAATAACAATTCTGTTGAGTTCGTCAGTGTATTTCATAGTAGACTCGGTCAGCTCCGAATATGCAAGCTTTTATGCATATGCATGATCTTACGTGTGGTGAAATCAAGGGCCTTAAGTTCGTTCTTCGTCCATTGATACACCCCAAACGAGTAGAGAACCGGGACGTCAAGCATGTTTATCGCAGGTACCTTGTTCAACGGCGTGAGATGTATAATAGCGGAACAGACGAATTGATATGCAAGCTTTTATGCATACGCATGATCTTACGTGCCGAAGAATGATGTTACGTCCCGAATAAAGCATTGAGGCACGCCCAGGTATGTATAGTTCTCTCCAGTGTTAAGATATCTAATAACACTTATATCTGCCATGTACGGACTGATTTAAAAAAAAATGTTGTCTCCTAAAATCCCCTGAAAATAAATGGCTGCCTAACCTTCCGTGAATTCTTTACAAAGCAAATAAAATGTATGATGTTGAATTGTACGTTGGGGAGGCTCCCCCAAAAACTGAAGGAAGGGCGAGAGACTCATCTTTCCTGTTTTATTTTTATCGTGGGTTGGTCCCCTACTCTCAACCGACAGTCGGTGTCCCGAATGTCACAAAGTAAGAATCAAAATAAGGGTTTCACAAGTGCGCTAAATCATAAATAAATTTTGTATCTCAAAAGTACACGATAATGTTAAAATTTATTTTAAACAAAAAAAATATTGTAGCTCAAGCAATGTAGAAAGAACAATAGCGAGATTCAGAAAGGTGTAAGGCTACCTTTTTCCCAATCAAATATTTAATCAGGAGGTCTCTCGAAAGAGCGCACGGACCCTAATCGGAATAAATGAACTTTTTTTTTAACAAACGATTTGAAAGGCAAAAATAAATAGGTTTTTGGGCGCCAGTCCTTGCTTGAGACAAAGGCGAGCCAATTTAACATAGGTGAGTGAGAAACGACAAAGATACACGGAATCTATATTCCAAACGGTAAAGGGAAACTCACTGAACGATAAACGTTTCAGGCTAAACGATAAACAAAAACCTCACAAACCTCAGTCAAAAAGGCACACCTTAACTCAAAACAACCAATAATACAAAACAACTATGAAAAAAAAGGTAAAGAATAAAAGGTATCCAAAGATAAGATAAGCCGAAATATCAAAAAAAAAAAAAAGCAAAAGATGAATCAGAATTTAAGAAGCAACATTAGGGTCGACAAAAACTACTAGTTCAGTCTAAACTTAATTTGGTATAGGGGGACGTTACGTAATTACGAAAGCTCATATTACAATCAAAGCAGTAAACAACAGTTTATTCCATAACTAATAGAAATTTAACAAAAAGGTACACCCAGAGGGTTTAAGAGAAAACAATAAAATCACATAAAATATATATTTTTTTAATTCGAACACAGGTAAGAGGGGTTTCGACCACGTTAAATCGCAAGAAGGGGTTAAATTCGTAAAATAAACGCAAAATTGATGGAGGGATCGCAAATAAACAAATTTAAAGGGTCAAACGTAGAATAGATAACAAAACGCTAAAATAATTATACTTTTAAGCAAACTCATATTAACAGAATTTACAATCGACAAACGCAAAGGGGTTTTAACTCAATAGTCGGGAGATATAACTAAAGGGGTTAGCAACCAGGGGTTACAAGTTATGCAGAATGAGATAAAACATCATAAAACATCTAATATATAAATGCATTGAAATAGTGCAATGTATAAAACATTATAAATCGGTACATAATAACGCAATGGGGTTCAAAAGTGAATATAACGGAGTTCTTGATAATATACATACGAGGGGCTTCTCAAACAACTACAAAAGGGGTTTTTGAAAGTAAGGCCTGAGGGGGTTCTCAGAGAAAGATATGAAAGGGAGTCTCAGAAATAGATATACACAAAAAGGGTTCTCAGAAATAAGCACAAGTGGGGTTTTCTAAAATAAACGCCAAAGGGTTTGCAAAGATGGGCACAGAAAGAGGTTCTCGCAATTTCAAAAGGAGGGTTCGCTAAAATAAATTCCAAACGGCTCTCTAAAATAGATATGAAAGGGGTTTTCAAAATAAAAAATAAAACAAGTGTTCTTAAAAACGGTAGGGTAATTGACAAGAATCGCAAACGTTACAAACAAGGGATCATGGCGAGGGTTTCGAAATCATGGGGTGATTCCAAGAATCGTGAAAGCTATAGTGGGGACATTGAAATAAAAGCTTACAAAATGGGTCTTACGAATTGAGGGTTAGCTTGTGGGGTTGCGAAAGTGGCCAAAAGGGTTAATTTCAAAGAATCGCAAAAGCCATAGTGGGGATATTGAAATAAAAGCTTACAAACTAAGTCATGAATTGGGGTTAGCTTGTTTATTTGCGGAAGGGGCCAAAAGGGGCAATTTCAAAGAATCGCAAAAGCAATAGTGGGGATATTGAAATAAAAGCTTACAAAATGGGTCTCACGAATTGGGGTTAGCTTGTGCAGTCGCGGAAGGTGCCAAAAGGGGTAATTTCAAAGAATCACAAAAGCTATAGTGGGGATATTGAAATAAAAGCTTACAAAATAGGTGTCATTAATTGGGGTTAGCTTGTGTATTTTCCCTGACGTAGCAACGCTCACTCAGTATTGTGTTATTGTGTACTTATCCTCCGAAAAAAATTGATCTTGACAGGTGAATGGAAAAAAGAGAGCGTCGGTGTGTTCAACCTCAAAACTGATCGTATTACGAAAAAATAAGAAATATGTGTTTTTGATACCCGCCTCGGCTTTGCAAAAGTCGGGCGGGCGACCGATCCCATGCATCCGCTCGGATGACCGAGAGCAACGGCGCGGCAGCGGCGCTACGCGAGGTGGCCTCAGCGCGTGTTGATGCAGTCCACAAAAGAAAAAGCATCCAAGCTAGCAGCCGACAACGCATTTTATTAATAAAACCTTCATTATTAAACGTACTTTCGGCTGGGGATGAAGAAAAATAATATACGACACACGGTCAGAAATATCGGATGACCTGGCGTACGTGATATAAGGCCTCGGCCCGGAAAACCAACTTTGTGGCCTTGGGTCATAATATACTATTCTTGTGTCATCGGCTTCCTCATTCGGGAAGTTGGCTCGTTGATACACCTCGGATGCTTGGAATGCTGCGTCAGCATTCCGCTAATAAGCTCTCAGATTACGAGCAAGCAAAGAAGCCTTTATAACTCATATTGAGTTTTCAATCAATGTGGCTTAAAATAATATTTCGAAACCGTATTAAGGGCATGCTCTACGGTGACCAAGTGACCACACCAGTCCTCGGTTATGAAATGTTTTTTTGGTGTTCACCATGTCCAAACGCAATGATATATCGCTCTCAAAATTTGGTGTTTTTATTTATTAGAATAACAGTTAGTTTTAGAATTGAACTGTAACCTATTTGTATGAATCGGATGATTCTTGAACAAATAAAACACTACTATACCTTGATATACATGGGGGGAGGAGGGGGGTTCGAGTTCGGAAAATAATAAAACACAAAATAAACAAATCTTAATCCAAATAGTTGATTCTTAAACCAGAAATATTAATTCTTCGCCAAAAAATGAATTTCCAACAAAATACATGAATTGTTGATTATGGGACTTCCAAAAACCACGCAGCACTCTGGGGGGGGGGGGTCTGACGGGATGCCACGGTGGACTACATGGGGTGAGAGGGGTAAAAAAGTGGACAAAATTAGGCCTCGTAGTTTATGGAAGACCCTTAAGTCCGGCGACGTAAACCAAATACTTTGTGCAACATTTTTGTATTATTACTTATCTAACATATGTAGATTTAAAAAATAACATTTATACTTTATACTTACAATCATTTTATGAAAAATATTTTACATACTTTTATTGTCTATAGAAGGATTCTTGTAAAATTAGACATGTTCTACACGTACATTCGCAGAATATACCAGGGAGACAATTTTTGTTAAAATAAATAATGCGAAACGTTACAAAAAATTATCCTAAACAAAATTAAAAACATATTTTCGCAGAAGGAAAATAATTATATTTTTTGACATTTTTTTGTTTCATTTAGCTTTTAATAAGAAAGAGACTATAACGTTTATAAAGGCCTGGAAAGTTCTATCCACAGGATAATTTTCTTCGTATAATAACAAAATTTAATTATTTTTACGGAAACAACAACAGATACGATAAAAATGTTCACACAAAAATGCTCATGTATAAAAAAGTTATACCAAAATACGTTTTACTTTTTTGTAATAACGTGCATCACTTATGATAAAAATTAGAAAATTAAATTTTCATGAAAAGAATTCACTACATCTCTCAATGCATATTAAAATAAATGGATTACTATAGAGTATAAAAGGCAATAATTTCCGAGCAAATAGACAACTTAAAAATTTGTTATCATATTTCTTAAAAACTGAAAGATTGGCAATTACTGCGATTATTCTATGTACCATTCATTTTTTTCAATTTTGTAAAACTTATATAATAATAAAAATTAATATCATGAGACTGAATACGAGCGAAGTTTGTATGTAAATAACTATGCATATATCTATGTTATATAATATACTCAATGAATCAAATGTGAAAAAAATTCTTCTCATCATAAAAGATGGACTTAACCTACCGGAAATCTAGATTATTTTTAGATACATTCTAGACTCAGCTTCTCTAGCGAAAGTCTAGGACAATTTTATGGCGGTTGCCTTGTCTAGGGTTCGTCTACCTAGAGTTCATCTAGTTGTGTCTAGTAAGTTTTGCCGCAACCCTTTTGAATCTAGCATTCGTCTAGTATCATATAGAAAGGGGTCAATTGTAGATTATGTGCTCCTAGAAAATCTTATCTAGAAATAGTCTAGATTTTCGGTAGGGATTTGATCATATATGTGCGATGCAATGAGTGTACGTACTATTGTAACATAAATGCATGAGAAGTCGCTTGTATTCACTTCACTCATATTATCTTACTGTTTATATTCTCAGGACAAATAAAGACTATACACTTTATATTGAAATTAATGAACCGAAAAAATTTATAACACCTTACAATTTTCATTCATGGTAACTGAAAATTCCTAAACTGTAACAGAATTTTCTGCAACATGTGACTGAAGCGTTATGCAGTTGCCATTGCTAAAATTTCTGTTACAGTTTAGGAATAGTATATTGTCTTAGTGTACGATAAATAAGACGTTGAATGAATACAAATGTCTCCTATGGGATTTTGGAGCAATGAAGTTTGCAACGGTAGGCGGTTGGCAAGCTTATTCCCTTATTGAATAACACATTCTAGCCCGCTGATACGGGTTGATACGGGCACTCTCGAAGTGCGCATGCATCACCGTCGTTGAGCGGCCATTTCACACTTTCCGCCTGCTCTACAGGCACGGAAGTCGCGTCTATCATGCAAGTTGGACAACAAATTTAGAAACTGTTTCTGCATAAAGCTTTGGTGAAGCATCTCTGCAAATTCCTACAGAAATTTCTAACAGTTTACCTGTACTTCTGCGACATGCTAAAACCGCAGATTTTCTTTCTAGAGATTCTTGATCAAGCCAGTGCACTTTAATGCCTAAGTAGCTCCTATGGAATATCAAATATTGTTTAGTTTGTTGTAAAAAAAAGTTTTGATAGTTAACACTTTTATTACTCCTAATTTTAATATAATAATATTATCTATTTGTTTAAAAAAAATCTTTTTTCTTTTTTCTTCCGACCACAAATCAGTTGCTGCTAAGACTACGCTTACTGATTATTTGTGATTCTATTTTAAAATGTTCTCGAACACATCACAGAAACTTTCTTTGGGCACCTTAATCGTACCAAATTTATGAAAGTTAGTTTATCGACAACTGACAATGGCAGCCATTCTTCCACAACATTATTTAAGGCGGCTGTATCCATGATTTTTTGCGTAACTTGAGAAGAACCTGTGCCCCATCTATCAATCGTTGCCTGCTTTCTGTTTGGAAGTTCGTTTGGTAATGAATGTCTCTTTTCAGAGAGTATCTTCTAATGCCTTGACTAAGTGGGGATGTATTGACTGTAAATAAATTATTAGTCTGAGTTGGAAGAAAAGTAACTGTCTTTTTTATAACAGAATGTTGTTCCCCCGTTAATGCACACTTAAAGAAACGAATTGTTTTGAAATTTAATCAATATTCTTAAAGACGTCATTTCATAGGAATTTAATATTTATAATTAAAGTTGTTGGTTTCAAAATTTAACCTCAAAATTCAATTTCTTCCTTTTGCTCAACCAATATTAGAATTAGACATTTCTTAGTTCTGTAGATGTACTTTTTTTTAAAATAAAAGAATAGCTATCAAGTGAACAAATATTGCCTTTTAATACTTTTTGCGTAAAACGAAGAGTTTGGAATCTAACGCCAAAATGTAATCATTTTATTTCACGAAAAAAGTATTTAAATTTAACATTTTTCACTCCAACCCATATTCTTTTTCTAAAATTTGTATCAATACAGAACATAACAAAACTAATTTTAATATTGGTTAATTTTAACATTATGTTTTTATTTTCTATATTCTTACTCATTACGAATAAACCAAATAAATGAGCGGCTGATAATAAAAAGTAGAAATATCTCGAGGGTGAGTAAGAAGCAGCTATAGAAAAGTGCCTAAAAAAATGATAACAATAATCACTATATCTTTGGAATATTCAACTTTGGAATATCTTCAACTACAACAAATTTTTGTAATATTGACGATGCTCGACCGGAATGAATTCAATCATTCGACGGAGATCGTTTTTTTTCTCCGTGGAAAGTTCTTTTGGTGTCACTTGCATCAAAGGAATCTTGTCAAAATCCGCAATGGATTTTCCTGTAAAAGTAACAAAAAATGCACACGACTTTTATACGCTGGTTGAAGAATATTTTTCAAGACAATGACGGCAGTGAAAAGAACAGGCACCTTCTAAATTTGTTCGAGTGAAAGATGCACTCAATATGAGTGAAAATCCTGCAAATCTAACTTCGGCGAAAATGTCACTCTAAATGAGTGAAAATTCACTCATTTCAGAGTAAAATTTCACTCTTGAACATGAGTCAATTCCACTTATTTTTAAACGTGAAATATCACTCTAAAACAAGAGGAAGTTAAGTAATTTAGAACAAAATTTCCACTTGAGCTCGTTTTGCAAGATTTTCAGTCATTTTTATCGGAAAATTCTCTTGAAGAAATTTAGAGAGCACGTTTTTACAGCGTTGGAAAACGCACAAAATACTGCAGATTGAAGAAGCTACTATTTTAGTCAAATCACTCGATTTGAAAAATTTCTGTACATTGAAAAGTTACTAAATTATTGAAAATTCTCAAAAATATAGAAATTTTGAAAACATTGCATTTCAAAGATTCAAAATAACCGTGAGGCTTTACTCAACAAGCGCCAGTTTGAAACTTTTTGAAATTCTATCATAAAAAAAAATTAGAAACAAAAAGACAAACAATGTTTACCTACCTCGCTCTCCTTATCGATCAACACGTGCAACATATTATGTAAAATCGGTAATATCGACCGTGATTAGTTCTTGCAAAGCTTTTGACACAATCTAGTCACACTAAATGGCACCACATATCTATAAAGTGGCAATAAACCTAGACAAACCGAATAAAAAAATCGTTTTTCCATATGGTTCAATGTGGGGTTAGGCCCTTTTGTTCGTTCGGCACCCCTTGGGTTAGGACCTTGACTGACTTTGATGAATTTTTAAAAAATGAAAAAATATTAAAAATTTTTTTTAGTTTACACCCTCGAAACGGAGTTTGTTTGAGGAGTTCAAAAATGTGTAAAAGGCAATTTCGAAAATTTTTTTGGAATAGGCCCTTTTGTTCCCCGACCCTTTAATTATTTTTGTGTAAAACTATAGATGAAAACATTTGTTTTCTGAAATAGGTAGAGCATGTGCCGGTCATGCCTAATAAAATATTTTATTACCAATTTTAGTATTATAATTTTATTATTGATTTAAGATTATTACAGTTCAAATAAAAACACAAATACTAAAACGAAATAGACTTTTAGTCCTTTAGCCCTTGCAGTGTCACAAAATTTGGCACTTATGTCATTTTGCTGTGCCCAACTTTGAGGCTTGAGCTTTTTCAGGGATCCAAACTTTAGGACTTATGCCCTTCTGTTGTTCTAAGCTTTGCCGCTTAAGCCCTTTTGGAATTCCAAACTTTGGCTATTATGCTGTTTTCAGGTTTCAAACTTTGACAGCTATGCACTTTTCGGCTTTCAAACTTGGGCACTCATAGACATTTTTGTGCTTTTGCCCTTTATGAGTCCCAAACCTTGGCACTTATGCCCTTTTGTTAGGCCAATATTTGGTGCTGATGCCCTATTGGAATTCCAAACATTTGCTATTATTCTGTTTTGGGTTTCCAAACTTCGGTACTTATGACTTTTTGTTGTATTAACTTTTGGCGCTTAAGCCCTTTTGGAGTTCCAAACTGCGGCGCTAATCCGCTTTTCGAGTTTAAGGCATTGGCTCTTATGCCATTCTGATGTACCAAACTATCTTAAATAAAGCACTTACTTATCTTAAATAAGATTTAAGCATTTCTCGACTGAAATAAAGTAAAATATGCATCTATTTTTCAATATACAGTTCGGAAAGTAAGTTGAAGGTATTCTGAAATAACATGTAAGTCTTTCGTTACCTAAAATTGGTCGACTTTACGCCAACGAGCGGAAGGTTTGTTTCACGCGTGTAGAACGTTTGGGGGGAGAGAAACTTTTGCCTCGGAAAGCACGTGAAAGAAGGGTTGCCAACTTATAAAATTCAGATATTCCAGCTGATCGAAACTGCCGTCACCTGTCCGTAGGTAATGAAGCACACGACGCACACAAGCCGCAGATTTGGACTAATTCTTTTTTAATTTTAATCATTTTAAAAGTTTTTATTGTGCCAAAAAACGTATTTGGTGCTGCCTGTTGAAAAGATTATTCGGATTGATTACTGACTGGAGTCGTATGTACTTGTTTAAAGAAACAAATATCTTAGGTTATGTTTGTTTTGCTTAAATGTAATTTTGAAATGTAAATTTTAAGTATCTGGTTTGTCTGAAGAATAAACTATTTGTAATAGCTGATTCGAAATACATTTTTTAAAGTTACTTTTTAAAAATGAGCACTCCAGAAAGTCCTGTTAAAATAAAATCAACGGGGAATTGGTCGAAGGAGGAAACAAAGGTTCTTCTGAGTATGCTAAAAGAAAGGGATATAATTAACAAAATGGACGGAAAAGAATATAAACATGTACAATTACGTCAAATTTTAAAAGAGGATTTACACAAGCATGGGTACCAAAGAATATGTGAGGAAATCAAAACAAGACTAAAAACTTTGCGAGGTAAGTGACTATTGAGGTTATTCTCATAGCTTTACGAAACCTTTTGTTTCTATTTTAAGGATTACATTATTTTACTTATTTTTATTTTCCGAGCCTCTAAATAAATTATGCGAATCGGGGCGTAACATTGAAATATAACCGATTTTAATTGCTATTTTCCTTTCGAAATGTAATTCATTAACCAGACTTATATTTTTTTTTAAATTTACGAAAAATGGTACACAGTAGTTTACTCTAGCGGAACGCGGGAACAGAAAAGTGACGGAGTACCGTGACTTTTCCGTAACCTTTTCATCACTTTTCCGATATTTCGTCAAAAAATTAATAAGAACAGCAGAAAGTACATTTGAATTTCTGCAATTATTGAAAAGAAAATTTAAAAGAAAAAGCAATTCCTATCAATGAAGGCTAATTTTCGTGTACTCTGGATACAATTTTGCTCGCGAAGTTTAAAAATAGAAGTAAAGGCTAGAAAATGCAAATGTGTCAAATTAAATTATTATTATTATATCATTAAGCCGTTTCCCTTTCGGGGTAGGCGTGAATTGCTCGGTTGGAAAGTAGTGATGAATGCGTCAATCCCTTTAGAGATTTCATCCCTCATCCTGTCCAACTCCTCAAGAGTTAGACAGTTCTCAGGATAACCTGACGCAACGACAACCTTCACCAAGGCGTAGTTAGCCATCTGCGCGAACGTAAGGCCCTGTGTTTACAGAGCCTTCTGCCGTTTTAACTCTCTGTTTGGGGGAGTTTCTCCGGAGCCTTTCTTCTTCTTGCCAATTAGATTAGCCTGAGGAGTTGGTCCAGGTGAGGTTACCGGAGCCACTGTAACGTTGCCTTCTCCTTACGGAGAGTCCCGTTAGCTGCACTTCTACGGCTGCGACAAGATTGTCTCCACTGTTATCTTTGGTTCGCACCGCCTCTGGTGGGTTGCCCCCTAAGGAGCCTCTCACTTTTGGCGGTGGGTTGGAAGAGGGTCCCGGAACGGGTCCCTCATTGGTTTTTGTTTGTTTTAATTTAGAATTCATTTGAGTCCCACGAGAAGCTAGGGAAATAAGAAACACTTCCGGCAGTGCCCCGCTTGCAGGGGGTGGGTCTACATACTATGGGATTCGACCTGGTGTCCCAAAGTATCCGTTAAGACACCTCCTTTTGGACCCCCGCCTGTCCACCTCTACTGAGGGGGGCAGGCCGGGATGTTCCAGGATTTGTTGACCCTGGTGCCATTCAGCTCTTGGCACGGCGATCACATCGTAGCTTGGGATCATGAGAACTCGCGCCCTAGATATTCCAGGAGGCTTTGCCATTACCTCCTGGAAGCATCGCTCCTTAGTTTAAGTCCCACCGACTAGTGTCTGTCAGTTCCCCAGAGTAGTCACAGCTCGCAGTGCAGCCCCTCTGGTTCACCTATTCCAGATCTACCGCCTAATGAGACCCGTAAGCCCTCCCACCAGCTACAAGGTCCCGCGATCCCTAGGGAGAGAGCACGTTTGTAAATAGAAGGAGAATTTTTTCAAGTACCTGAAAAATTTCTAGGGACAAAAATGCACTAGAAAAAAAAAGAAATTATGCAAGTGTTGTCAGAAAAGTTTTCACATTTTTTTTATTGAATTTAATTATTTTCTAAGGGATAATATCTATTTAATTCACCTATATTTTCAATTGACCAAAATACGTTAGAAGAAAATCGTCATGACCTAGAAAGCGAAATTTAAAATACAGAGAATTAAAACAAATTTTATTTTGGTATTGAATGAAATTATCTTTATAATTTCTGGTTTAAACATTTTTCTGAACATGTGTGGGGGTTTTTAGCACATAAATACACTGGACAAAAACTGATAAGATCCAGCAGACGAAATCAGAAGTACAGCAAATTTTCAACATTTGGTATTTAATAGAACTATTTCCTTCACTTGTGGTTTTATCATTTTTTCAAGCATTGTCGGAATTTTTAGAGCACAGAAATATACTAGTGAAAACTCCAAAATAATTCTATTACATACTAAAAGCCTAATTTTTTAAATTTTCTGGAATTCTATGGTGAGAAACTACAAGCAATGAAGATAATCTTAATAAATACCAAAAAATAAAAATTTTGAAAGTTCGCGGTACTTCCAATTTCTATTCCTGGATTTTGGTGATTTTTTCCTAGTGTATTTTGGTCACTGGAGAATAGAGAGAAACTTTTCGAATTGTTTAAATTTAAACAATAAAAATGTGAAAATATACCGTTTTCAATGCTCATTGCAAGCCAACGAGTCGCTTTCTTACTCTTAGTCGCTTCTTTTGAAAGTCGATCACTGCTTTCAGTTTTTTTTCTATATATATCTGCAATTCAAGACATTTTAAATTCAATGCTTCCAGCTGCGTTTACATTAGAGTATACAATTTTTTGGATTAAAATTGAAATTTCTTAAAATATTCTATTTATTTTTTACAGTGGTAATTTATAACTTTCAGAAATGAATCATTGTACGTGAAAAGCACTAAAAAGTCCACCAGTTTCAAATTTGCAAATGTGGTATTGTGAATTGAACCATTTAAACTTCTGATAACTGGTCTAGAGTAAAAAGAAGTAAAAAGAAGCAAAATTATAAAAGCTGATTTTTTTATTTTGGTTTTGATTACAAGAAAAAAGAAAGAGCTGTTTAGCTTAAAAAACAGTTTACAAAATCGAAAACTTACGTAGGAAAATGATAAATATTTGTCCTTTTACGATCAAAAAGTAAAAATGTTGTACACCAGAAATTGCAGAAAGAAAGATGTTTTTTTATGTTACGATCTTCTTCAAGTGGCACATCTGATTGTTGTAAAAATTAAAGATAAATATATTTAGTGTTCGCATAAGGTAAATCTTGTTCTAAGTGCTCATGGATTCTATTTTTCATATAAAAGTATTGAACTATGGTTTTTTCATATTTATAAAATGATAATTAAATTCACTCAGCGGATTTTTTATAATATCTTTTGAAGGAGATACAGTAGGGAGAATCAAGTAGGGAAACAATGCAACAAAAGTAAAGCGAATACGAAAATTTTTCTCACTATCGCCCGAAAATTACGCGTTATTGCGCAATATTGCTAGTTATTACGCGTTGTTACGCATTATTACGCGCTATTATTCATTATTACGCCTCATTATGCATTATGACGCGATTATTACGCGAGAAGAGTACGGAGTAATATGTGAGTGAATATTCATTTTTAAACGTAACATGAAACAAGTTATTAAAGAAACATGTAAATTACGAAACTCGCCATTCAAGACAGTGATGAGCATTCTTCAGAAGGTTCAACATGAAGTGAAACCATATGAGAACAAGCAAAACGTAGTAGAAGAAGAATTTGGTGAAAATTTAAATTCTCCATCCGTGACAGTCAGCAGTAAAAATGATGATCATTATAATAATGATGAAGATAAGAATGATGATTGCGGATACTTTTACAATTACAAGCGCAATCATTTCTATCATTAATGAATTAAGAGATGCTGGCATTATTTAATAATATGTTTCTTATTATAGCTGATGTTAATATATTAAAAGTTAGTTTAATCTTTCCAACTGTTGAATAAACGTTTGCAATATTTGATTGAATATTCCCTGTGGTCAATTTAAAAACTCTAAAATAGTAAAACCAATACCGTACTAAGTAAGCAATAAGTTTATCTGCTATTCAATATTATATTTATATATATATATATATATATATAATTAAAAACTAAAGGTTAATAACCACCGCCGAGAATTCGATCACGAATATAGTTCGTTTCTCGAAGTCTTGGTCCTGCGTGGGTGGGACACCCTGATAGTATGTGTTCTAGATACTCAACGTGTGTATGACACGCTCTGCACCTATCGCATTTCCTCTTCGACAGACCTAAATCCACGTACATCGCCAAGATTCTCTGCAATTTACTCTCGTCATCATCTTCCTTATGAAGCTGCCTGCGTCCCAGTTTCACTATCGGACTGATTTTCAATCAATGAAAGTGCTTTCGATAATTCTTCCTTGCTATGATTTGAAGCAAGTTCTTGGACGCGCCTTTTCTTCGTCTTCTCGGATCCATCTTCAAATGATAATCGTGGTCTTCCTCTCTTTAGAACATTAGTCAAACCTTTTATTCGGATAGCTGAACAAGAAAAACGTACCTTGAACTCTGCTTCTAAGAATTCAGCATGATTTTGTACAAAAAATGCTTTCTTCCTACAGATACTTTTCCATTTTCTATTATACAAAGGCATAAAAGAGTCAACCAATTTTGTTCTTTATAACCATTAACTGACTTTCATCAAAAGAAGACGTAGCCTCAATATTATCCGAAATCAAATCTACTTTGTTATATTTTGATTGTGGATCATTATTCCAAATGATGTCACACAAGTGCTGATTTTTTATTCTGTATTCCATGTTAAAAAATACTTCGAAGTATTCCCTCAATATCTCCATAAAAACACGCAGTCTATTTATGAAAGTCTTCTTTGAAACAAAATAAAACAAATGAAAGAAACAAAATGAGGTACGACTTGAAGTTGCAGCAGCAACTTCAAGTCGTTATTGATTTGTTTTACTAAAAAGCGAATGCCTGAAGCACGATTTGTTTTAGAAAAACAAAAAATGCCTTTGTATGATAGAAAATGGAAAAGTGTCTGTAGGACACTTTTCCATATTAAATATATACGGCAAAGAGTTTTGCGAGACATTTCGAATTAATGCCGCAAAAAAAATCAAGCCTATTAACGAAAAAATAGTCAAAATGTGCATTTGCTTACAACAATTGTTTAAACTATTAACATTTTTTGGTCACTATGAAAAATATGATAGAAAGGAGTCTTTGGCAAAACATTTTAAGTTGATTGCGCAAAAAAAATTACGTCTTTTCATCAAAAAATGGTAAAAATGTGCATTTGTTTATACAAATTGTTTAAATAATTGACAATCATTAGCTATTCTTAACTCATTGTAAGCGCACATCATTATCTATTATACTTTATACAAAAGATATGGGTTAAAATTAGCTAATGATTGCGAATCAGGAAAAAATAACTTTTTTTAATTAATTTGTTTATAACATTATTAAAAAATTTTGTTGTTACGCTAGTTTACTGAAAATTATTTATAGTTATTTATTACATTGATTTACGATCTTTTTTAATGAATTTGAAAGTCTTAGAAGAAATGGTATCACGGAAAAGTTTAGCAACAAAAAGTTGTAACTTTATTGTTGAATAACAAATTTCTGTTGAGTGGAAATAAAGTATCCACAATTACTCTTTATACCTGGAAGCCTTACGGTCATTTCTAAAAAAGAAACTTCGAAATCCGTCAAGAATTGCACTGTCGGTCGATTTTTGGCCAAAAAAAGTGTTTTTTTTTCCCCACTGTGCACCGCTTCTCAATTGTTGTTGCAAAATGGCGCTCAGACTGATGACTCGATTAATTATGTGAAGGCATCTCTGCTTCTTAGATGTCCAGAAAAGGTCCTTCAATAAAGATTTTAAGGTATCTATATTGGCATTGCATTGTCTTACCATGTGGTGAATGTATTCATTCTTGGAGTCGCCATCTGGTAAATCTGGGAATATAGCTACTGCTTCTTCTGTCCTGATGAAAAGTAACTCACATTCATCCAGGGAGATGGTTCGACGCTGCTTTGCCGGCCTCTGCTGCTTACAGGTCTTGCGCTTCCCAGGCATTTTGGAAGCTGGTCTCTGCTGCTGCTGCTTATTACCATCAGCCAGGTCGTCTGGTTACTGAATGAAGGAATCGCTCTGGAGACGCGCTTTTATAGCCAGAAATTCACACTCTGCGCATGCGCAACATTTGAATAGGGGATTCCCGTAACATTGTCACCCCACCCCACCTCCACTCTGACTAAGAACCTGTGAATCAAACTGCGCATGCGTAGTCTTTCATCAGTGGGAACCCCCTCACAGTATTAGTAATACTTTATTTGTGAGCTCCCTCACAGCACTACACCCCACCTCCATCTAGAATATTCTGCTGAGATCCAAACTGCGCATGCACGTTAATATTATTAGAAGATTTGCCCACCCACCTCCACTCTAACCGTGAAGCTGTGGATCAAACTGCGCATGCGTAATATTTTATCTGTGAGGGCCTCCCCACCTCAACTCGATCTAGAAGTTGGTTTCGAGAAAATTCTGTTGAGAATAAAACTGCGCATGCGCGTATATATATATATTATTAGGGGATTCACCCACTCTACATTCACTCTAAGCAAGAAGCTGTGAAGCAAACTGCGCATGCGCGTATGTATTATTAGATGATTCACGGCACTATATCCCGTCTTCATTTCCATATAGATTATTCTGATATGATTTAAACTGCGCACCACTAACTATAAACTAAGGTTTACTTAAAGAATCTAACTTCAAATTAATAGGAGAGGGAAATCATTAGTAAATAGACAGTTGATAATCCATTTAAAAATATTTATTTAACAAAAAAATCTTAACCTAGTTTTCGCACTTCGGTATAAAAAATCCACTCCAACTCTGGAAACAGAAAAAAACCTGAAACAGAAAAAAATCTGAAACAGAAAAACCCTGAAACAGAAAAAACCTGAACAGAAGAAACCTGAAACAAAAAAAAAACTGAAACAGAAAAAAAATGAAACAGAAAAAAAACTGAAACAGAAAAAACCTTAAACAGAAAAAACCTGAAACAGAAGAAAAACCTGAAACAGAAAAAACCTGAAATAGAGAAAAAACCTGAAACAGAAAAAAAACCTGAAACAGAAAAAACCTGGAACAAAAAAAACCTGAAACAGAAAAAACCTGAAACAGAAAAAAACCTGAAACAGACAAAAAACCTGAAACAGAAAAAAACCTTGAACAGAAAAAAAACCTGAAACAGAAAAAAACCCGAAACAGAAAAAACCTGACACAGAAAAAAAATTGAAACAAAATAACTGAAATAGAAGAACACAATTGTGTAATGTATATAGATTATATAATGAAATTCATATACAAAAATATTTTTTATCTTCCTATTCTAATATAAAATGCAAATCTTGCTGCTATTTATTATAAAATGATAGATTAATTTTTTTATTAAATATGACGATGATGTATGCAGTAGGGAGGATGGCGATGACAATGACGAGGATGCCTGTGACTACGTTGTTGTCCTCTGTGATACACGTGCGCATAGGTGATTGCTAACTTGTGTGATTGCATCATTCGCCTGCGGCTCGAAGCACTCGTCTACTTTTTCACACTCTCTACGCTCGTGCGCTAACCACCGACTCATGCTTCGAGCCTCTGGCTCATGCTGCAAAATTCACACTCGAACACAAATACGTACTTTGCGCACTTGTATCACAAATAACTATTGGAAGTCAATAAAATTAAAAAATTCGAACTCGAAAGCTAAAAAATTTCCCATTTGTATAGATATAAAAACTGAGCTGTAAATTAAAGCAACCAATGTGGAACTCTGGAATTTTAAGATTTTAAAAGTAGAGTTTAAAAATTTTTCAATTCGAATATTTTGTATTTCAATGTTCAATAATTTACACGCATAAAATTTGAGATACTAACTTTTTTCTAACTTGAAAATTTTAAATTAAATTTAGTTACACTGGCGAATTAAAATTTTGAACTTTTGTAAATTGTAGAGTTCAAAGGTGCAGATTCAGTTACAAAAATATAAATCCACGTTATCATTTTCAATGCTCTAAATGGAAGAATGAATCATCGAAGTTCAAAAGTTCAAAATTATATCACTTTGGGCTATTATAAGCTACAAATATTTGAAATTAAACAGTTAAATTTTGGGTATAAGCTGAACACTACATGAAATAAAAGTTAAATTATATTTCATTTTAAATCGCTTAAAAATCCTTATAACGCTTCAAAATTTTATTTCCAAATCTTCAAAAATCTAGATATTGTTTTTAAATTGTTTCACATTTTAAATTATTATAGAAATTTTTCCACAACTTGTAAACTTCTTTTAAAATTAGTCGAATTTTTCCTAATATTTTTTCCAAATCGTGCCAAGTAAAAAAAATTCCCTTAAAATCTTCTTTTACAAACATTTTAGACTAAAACAATATTTGGAATTTAATAAAATCCGCCAATTATGAATATATTATGTGGAAGTTATTTTAAAATTGAAAATAGTTTATAAAGTTTTAATCGTGCGTTTGAATTTGTTCAACTAATTAGACTTTCCAATTAAAACAAATTAATTTTTAACGTTGAAATCTGAAAATTCCAAAATTATGAACTGATTTCGAATCTGTCTGTCTGTTAAAATGTACGCTCAAAAATTAAGATCTAAAGTAGAAAACTTTTAAAGTGAAAGATTTTCAAATTACTCATTCTAAACAGAACAATATACAAATTGAAAAAGATAGCAATTTAACTTATTATTTAAAAAACGGTTGAGATCAAATTTGGGCCCATATTTTATCACCCATTTCAGTAGCTAATTATCCGCCTGGTTAATGACAATTATAATATAATACAGAAATTAATATAATAAATTAAATAAACAAAATACAAGAAAATTTGTGTGCAAGCTTGACAGTGTATTATAATATTAAAATTTTGTACGAGGACAGAAGAGCGCAGCCCACCTAAAAGTTTGGAGACGGCCATGCTGAGCGAGAAAAGGTCGTAGACACATTTGGGGAAAACTTCTGCCTGCCACTTTTTTTCTACCCTTTTCTTCCTACGCCTTTCTATCTACACTTTTTTCTACTACCGTGGCACGTGCCTTGCCTTGATAAAATCAAGATTATTCTAAACGACTTTTATCGCTGAAATATAATTCTTATGCACCTTCATGGACAATATTGGAATCAGCGTACATTACCCTACAGTTCAAGCCATTAAATGGCGCGAAGGCTCTATCCAATTCCTGAACAAAAATCTTCAACAAAGATGCTTGTAGAAACGACATTTCTGAATATTTTTGAATTTTAAGATCTCCACTGTATTCTAGACATGTTGTACACGGTGCGACCGCAGCAAGAGCTTCCACTGCTGTTGGCATGAGCGGTTAGTGTCGAAATAAAATTTTTGGGAATGGTATGAGCCACAGTTGTCAACGCACTGACCGCTCGATAATTCACACGAGCCACTCGTGCTAATGGCAACAGCAGCGCGAGCTCGGTAAGTGTTGCGTTTAGCCCGGCCTGTTATTGGGATTGGCAATGATCTCTCCTGTTAATTATTAATAGCGCGTGGAGTCAAATAACTCTAACGTTTAGTGACAACCGCGCTTGTCGCTCGACTCATTCGCCAAATTACCAAATGCTGAAAGTACTAAGGGAAAACGTGCCACGATCAAATGTACTTTGCAGGCTTGATAATTTGGGTAATCTTTTTAGACAATTCATACATGGTGAAACAACAGTTCAAAAAATGATAAAGAAAGCAGTAAGTTCAGTGATATTACCTTATAGAAAAATATGTAACAAATTGACTTTTTTTTGTGATCTCAGATAATTTTAATTTTTGCAATACAATTTGAAGAAAATATTTTTGAACAAAACTTTCAAAGTAGAATTTTCATTAGAATTTAGTTAATGAAATAGGCACAATTTAATGAAAATATTTTTGAACAGAACTTTCAAAGTAGAATTTTTATCAGAATTTAATTAATGAAATATGCAAATTCATTATGAAAATTAATCTTGAAAATTATTCCATCAATCATATCTGATCAAATTTTATTCAATTCCATTAGATCTATCAAGAACGAAAATTAGCATGGAAAATCTGAGAAGTAACACTTGCAATAGAAAGCTGCGAAAGTAAAATTTCCGAAAAAAAATTTGATAAGGATTAGACCACACGAATAAACAAACTCGACGTGCGGGCAGGGTATGTTCTTCTCAATCAGCTGATGCCGTTCATAGTGCAGTTGGGGGAAAAAATGAAATTTGCTGCTGCGAATGAGCCAAGAGCGTCGGGTACTGTTTTGCAAAGTAACTATTTCCACTAATTATTAATGGATGCATCAAAAATTTTCCAAAAATCTTTTTTTTAACGTTCGTATCTTTTTGGCGATTTTTTTTTGCTCTTTTCATTAAAAACGTGTTGAATAATTATTTTATAAACCCTCAGGGTGATTTCATTCCCCCCCCCCTTTTTTAATTTTTCAATTCAGTTAACTCATTATAATAAATATGTTATTTGATTAATTATATATATATTTTTTAAACGTGTTCTCGGGTTAAGAAGAACCCGGTTTTCCATGATAGCCACGGACTAAGTTAAGTGACTGATGCGTTTGGAATATAGATAGTTAAATTAATACGATGTATGAAATCATTTGCGATGATGTTTGAGATACACAGTTAGGAGCATGGTGCAGTTTGCTGGTGGTCTTTTACCACTGCTATGCTTACACAGCGGCCTTGAGTGTTGGAGGTGACAGAAGTCGCCTCTGGATGCTTTCTTAGAGCTACCATGTCTTAACCATTCAAATTGATGGTGCAGAGTTCCCATAGTATTTATAAAGCCTTTCCTTGGTTTCAGTGATGGTTTTTTACGCAAAAAATAATGCTTAAGCAGCACACGAAATTCATTTTTTTTCCATTTTCGTTAACATTCACGAGGTTCTCTCCTATCAATGGCTATCAACACACAAAATAAATGACCCAGCTTGCTCAAAATTTAACAGTAGTCTATTCATAGATAGCGTTGACGGGATCAGTGGTGCATTTAAAGTTACTGCGTAAAAAAAATCAAAAAGTCACTGACTCATCAAACAGCCTTCGTACCTTAACGTTTCATTGAAATTCGTTTTATGGTTTTAGAAATATCGATAATTCAAAAAAATTTGATGCCGAAATTTCTCTCATTCAAACAAATGGTCGTACTGAATACGCATAATCATGTATTTCTTCAATCCAAAAAAATAGTTTAATTGTATGAAAAATAAAAAATTATCGAAGCAAATAAGTAATTACTTCAGCCTGTGAAATATTATTTGAGTGAAAGGAAAATGTCTTTAACTGAATGAAATTAGAGATTTGGATTTGAAAATCAGTAAGTTGATGTAATCGAATATAACTTTAATTCTAAGAAATATTTTCTTAATTGAAAGTAATGTAGATGGGATAAATGAAATTTTTTTCAATTGAAAGATTTGATTTTTTGCTAAAAGAAGCCTACTGTAAACTTCATTCAATATTTCCTGGCACCAAAGAAATGACAGTTGAGGATAATAGAAATGGTTTTAGTTTGAATTAACGATCTACTATTTTAAAGAAATATTTAGCACATTCTGTACAACATATTCGAGTTTAAGAACGGTATTATTGATTGAAAGAAATTGGAATTCCTTGAAACGAAAAATGCAAATTATATAAAGAACTGTTTGATAAAATCAAAATAATATTTCTTTTACACAAAGAAGTATGTAGTAGACTTCAATAGCAGTTTCGTGTTCGAAAGTAACGCAGTTTGAATTTTCATTTTTTTTTTCTTGAAGGAAATAACAATATTGCTTGATTCTGTATCAACTTTGTGTATCAGATGGAAGGACGGAGGGAGGGCACACGAAACACCCACGAGAGACACATTCTTAAATTATTTTATGCACAACAACATATTATTCTATAGCCTAACCTAATACATATACATAATGTACGCAACGCACTTTCCGAATGCAGTATATTGCACGCTGAGGGTATCGGTATAAATGGCCCTTATATACTGACCAAAAAATTCTTACAGCTTGTGAGAAACGACCAGTACTGGACGGAAAATTTTTAGAGGCCCGAGTTATATTTCATTTTCTTACTTGAACCTCGGATATTGTTGTGAAATTTATCACTGAAATGTTATATAATAACTAGAGGAGAGCAGGCTATATTGGCGGGCTTGAAATTAAATATCCTATGAATTATAATGTGATCTTGATGTGGTGCATTTTTTAAGGTCAAGCTCACATTATCAGCGAGCACGTATTATCACTCAAATGCTGGTTTATTTCAACAATATGAAGATTACAGAGTAAAAAGTGTACAGTATAATAATCCTGGTTTTGAGGAAAATACGTTGAAATTAAAAGTCTGAACTCAGAAGAAATAAGTTTCAAAGATTTTAAAATTTCTTATACTTGAACACTAAATTTAAAAACGATTTCACAATTCGAAATTATTACGACTTATTTTCTTGAAGTTTAGATGTTGGCAAAATAAAAAAAAATCAGTACAGTTTTGTAAAAAAATCGATTATATTCGACGGTATATAAACCCAAGAAAATGTTATTATTCACACTTTTTTCCCAATATTTCTGAAAGAGTGGTCAAAAATATTTTAACCTAGTATTAAATATTCGATGCAGAAATTTTGTATCTTTTACCCTATCTTAAGAAAAAAATTCAAATTGCGTTACTATGAAAATTAAATGATTGATTCTCGAATTTGAGAAAAAAAATGTTTAATATGAAATACTTGCTTATAAATTAAATGATCACTCAAAACAAGACATACAAAAATTATAAGAAAATACAAAAATGTACGGGTAAAAATTCCACCATATATGCGTTGTTTAAAAATAGTATGAAAATCACTGAAATGGATACAAATATGAATAAAAAGTAAAGTTTGTAAAAAACTTTTAATTACAAATTTGTCAGAACAAATATGTACTTTGATATTCACAAAAACATGAAAACAGTGTTTCGAAAAATTCATGTTTTCGACCTTTTTGAATTTTGAATTTAGGAGTTGAACAGATTTAAACGTTCGATTAATACTTTATAAACTATTTTCAATTTTTAAATAATTAAAAATGAAAAGACTCACAACTAAACTCTTTTATTCAATTTCAAATTATAAACGTTCAAATATTGTCTCAGTTTTAAATATTCCATTTTTAACCCATTGCGAATAGAATTTTTGTCATTGAAAAAAAAGGCATTTTTTAAATACTTTGCATTATTTGGCTGTTTATTTAAAATAAGCAATTACAAATCAAATATTCGAAACTAAACAATTTGAAAGTGGATTCATTCAATAGAAATTCTAGAATCGATAACATTTCAGAGTGCAAAGTTTAACCTTTTAATGTAAGAAGTTTATCATTTTGTTGAATTTTGAAATTGCAAGTGAACTTTTTCAATTTTAGTTTATCAATGACAACTGAACAATTATTGATTTCAAATGACTTTAAATTAAAAAGATTTAACCTCTAATATAAAAAGTGTTTGATTTTAAACGATCATTTGAAAAATGTTTGAGTTATAATGCTTCTAGCCTAAAATTGCTTCAAAATTATATAATTTTCAACATTTGAAAATGTATTGATTTATTCTTCCATCCAAAGCATGGAAAATTAAAACGTGGATTTACATCTCATTTCACTTAAGATTATTCCATGTTAAATAATAGTTCTATAAGTTTGAGCCACCCAGTACCGTGATTCTCACAGCGGAGGTGTAGTTTCTCTTTAACTTATTCGTAATAATCATTTTTATCTTTTACAGCACCAACTTCAAATATTTATTATCAGTTCTGTAATTATGACTGAACAGTTCGAGATGATTTACAGAAAAGTTATTGTTAATTCACCGAATTCTTGTCATATCTGCCGCATCGTAACTATACTCTGTTCCCCAAGAGAAGCTCCTACAGTCGCGCATGGGGGTTGTAGTTTCTTGATGGAGGAGTGCCCTTACCCTTTTTTTTACACGTAATTTCTTCATTGCTCTTCTCATTGGTCCATTGGTACCAGCTGAATATTTATTACTCTCATATTGAAACAGCGCTTAGAAGACATGATGTGTTTCAATTTCAGAGTTTATAGTTTATTAGAGTTTATAGAAAAATGAACATAAGGAAGCCACTGACTACAGTCACATTAAAGAGCCCGCTTAAAGAGATTGTAAAAAACCTTTATAAAGCCAACTTTGCACCAATGTCCTCTTTACTGACGTAAAGTTCGAGTGCGATCTGTCATCTGTTTTGTTTACAGTCATTTGTTTTGACGTGAAGTTCGAGCGCGGTCTGTCATTTGTTTTGTTTACAATCATTTGCTTTGTTCGATTTTACGTCTATTTTTCCGTTTTTCGGCCAAATAAGAGCCAACTGGGTTATTTGGACTCCGGATTCGGATTCAGCGACCCCAAAAACATATATATATGCTGGTAAAGTCCACCGGACAAAAAGATTTTTTTTTTCAATATACAAGAAAAATCGCGGTTTTCGTCGATTTTACGTATATTTTTGCGTTTTTCGGACAAATATGACTCGTAGAGAAAGAGACCGGCCTAAGATAAACATAGGAAGCGGTGTGGTTACGAACATGACACAAGATGAAAGGAGGGAATGTCCAATAGGCCTTAACAGCACAATAAATTTGGCTTTTAGCAAAGTAGTAGTAAATCAGGATTCTCTACTGGAAACACATTAATTAAATTTTTTTTGATCAATGTAAAGCTTTTACTTAGTGATGCATGGAAAAAATTTATAGATAAACCAGAGCAATTTATCATTGATTCAGCTACAAATATTGTTAGCAATGAACAAGCGATATAGATAAAAGGTTTAAAGCAAGGATTTATAGAAGACTTTATTGTAAGTGTTATTATTAATAAATCACTAATATAAATCACTCATAGAAAAGGTATTAAAAAGTTCAATTAAGAATATTGGAAATCAGAGTAATGTCTGTTTTTACTACCTGGAATTTCTACCGGAATGGCCAGTAGACTCCAACCGTAAAATACAAGTGAATTTTCAACCAAATAGGTAACTTTCATCCAAAAATAATAATCTTTTAACCAAGCAGTGGAACTTTGAACAGAAATAGATCAGTTTCGATCCAGAAATAGAATAATTGAATTTTTGGTTTTCAAAATTGATTTTGATAAAAAAAAAGAAGTTTCGACAAAATAGTTAAATTTTCAACCCGAACGATGAATTTTTAACTAACATGATAAATCCATAAAGGAGAAGGTCTGTTTAGTATGAAATGATTTCATTATGGATGTGTTTTTCTTATTCAAACCCACCGGAAACTATATTTATATTGTTATACCTAAAAGATTCATTGTCCTATCTGGAAAAAAATCAAGACGCGTCAAGAATTGTACCCTCGCGCGATTTCTGTCAAAAAAGGTACATTTCTCGCCACTGTCTGATACTCGTGGGCTTATCAAATACAAACACTATCTATAAATATAAATGATAATCTGAGAGAGATAAAATGAAAGCCTTTATAATACATGAAATGAGCATTTTTATGCTATTATTTACCAGAAGAATACACATTATTTATACTGTTAACTAGAGTTTTTTTCTAGTTTAAAAATATGAAAGTCGTTTATACTGTTGTTTCATGCTTGGTGCTCAATTTTATTGGTGAGTATGGTAATATAATGTTTCATATTGAAAACATTTTCAGGCATTCTGCAAATAGCAATTCTTCTGTTCCAATTTTCAATCTATCCCGAAGATTTTTTTCCAAACTCTATTTGTGTTTGTCCACAATGAGTACGAATTTAAACTGAATATATTCTGGACTTCTGTAGACGTCTTAATTTCGAAGTGCACAGTTGCGATTGTCCCATCTGCTTCAGAAATGTTAAATATTACCAATAATTGTTCATTTTCGCAATTTGAGAGCTATCAGATGATCCAGTTGTGAGTTGAAATGGGCACCGCAAAATACTTTTTTTTGGACCTCTGGCAGATTAACTATAACTTGCTTGTTTATCGATATTTTTATTTAAAAAAATTACTGTAACTTCTTGTAATGTGTATTCTTCAAACTATAGAACATTCGTTAATGAGTAATAAAACCTATTTTCAAAAAATAATTCTGAACAGTTCCTTTTTTTGGCCTTGCGAATGACCCTAACCCCTTAAATGACAATCTTATTTATCAGGATATTATTCTTCAGATGAAAGAAATGAGTCTGGAGAAAGGAAAGATGTTCTTTCTTCTAAACTGCGAATAAGTGTATTTTTTAAAACAATTTTTATTGAAAATTGTTTATAACGATGACAATTGTTCTTGCAAGCCAATATGTTATATGCAGATATCATTTTTCGGCTGGAAAGAAATATTTTCACAGTAAAGGAATTTTTGTTGAATATTTGTTCAGAAAGCAATTGTACGACACTCAAATAAAAGCCTTTCAAAAATGTGTATGCCTACGTTAAATCTACGTATATTAAAGCTATTCTATATATTTATATATAAAATCAACAAGACATCATACTTTTGAAATCTAAACCAAGGACACGGCTGAATATTACGTGGCTTCTGAGTAATCATAAAAAAACTTTACACGTGGGACGGAAATGTTTGCAAGGCCAAAACTACGAAACTCATCGCGTGGGCTAATAATTCATTATTATCATTCCTTGAAAAAGTAAATATTTGAAGCAGCCCAAAATGAACCATTTATGATGAGGTAAGTGCCTACTTATTAGCAAACAAATAGACAGAGTCATCTGCTATTAAAATATAAGATCGACTCACTGGTAAAGGCCTCAACAAATCTATCACTATTACTCAGTAAAATTGAAACATAATTCAAAATTAAGGAGCTAACCTTGAAATACAAACATCTTATGGAAATACGAATTTTCACTGAAATTCAGCAAATAAGAGTTCTAAAATGTTTACTGATTGACTGAGTTTGCGCATTTGGTAGCGCAAATCATATTATATATTATGATGAATTTTTATATATTAAATATAACATTATTATTATTATCTATAAAATAAATAACCCAGCACCAACAAGGACATACTTTGCTGCCCCAAACACACCCAGAAAGCCTGGAAAACATACTGATGTTATTTTGAGCCCCATTTGTGCAGAGCACTGAGAGTTTGAAAATCGACATTGCACACAAATTTCAGAGTACGCTTTTGAAGCTATGCCATGAAAGGGATTCATGATATCCCAACATAAGATTATGATCTATGAAAAACATTAATCCTCTATTTCTTCTTGCAGGATTAAGTTCACAGTCCGCTAGCGATTGGCCTGATACTCCCCGTCCGGGTCGTTCGCGGCTGGCTCCTTCTCGTCCCAAAAAAAGTGCGATTCGTTTCTTTTTCATTATCACTAAACTCCTCGCAATCTTGCCAACTCTGTTGCCCACCTTCCGCCTCCCCCATTATATAGGCTTTCTGTGCTTGAACGTGTATTCATCTTCGTTTTGCTACTTTCTTTCATAGATGGTTCCATAAGATGCCTCGCAAAATCTAAAAATCAACCGAGAAAAGTCTCTTGGATAAAATTAAAGATTTGTTGGAGAATGACGACGAAGGAGACCCAGCAGTCACTGAAGATATGGGGCAAGAGAGTGACATAAATTCTCAGGATGAAGTAGAGGAAAGTGAAGATGATTCAGAGTCGGAGCAAGCGGTATGGGCGGTATGAAAAAGAAACAAATCGCACTTTTTTATTAGGAAAAGATGAGAAAACCAAGTAGTCTGTAGGGCCACCTAGGAAATCGAAAAGAACGCCTGATAACATCCTCACTCAACAACCTGGTGTCAAAGGAAGTGCTAAGAATATGAGGACTGCACTCGAATGTACATGATCAAGCACCTTCATGCCAGAGAAAGAGACATCAAATCCACGGATGTGATTAAAGTGAGGGCTGTCATTGGTTTGTTGTAGTTAACAGGAGCGTACAGAGGAAATCTCCAAAGTCTGGAAAAACTTTGGGAAACACATTAACCGACTCGCGTCGATTCGGGATATTTTCGACAAGTTTGTGCAAAATTACAAAAAAAAAATACAGCGCTAGATAGAACGTCACGATTGATAAAATGCTTCCTGAATTCAAAGGCAGATGTTCTTTTCGGGAGTACATACCTTCAGAGCTGAATAAATATGGCATTAAATATTTTGTGCTTGTTGACGCTAAGACGATGTACACTGTCAACATGGAAGTTTGCCTTGGAAAACAGCCAGATTGGCCTTTTAGCGTTAGCAACAAAAGATTTGAAAAATTAAAAAAGAAAGAACTTAGCTACGTCGTAACCATCTGAAAAAAAAGTTGCCAGCAGAATTTGTGAACGTGAAAGGAATAGAACGGTACAGCAGTATTTTTGGCTTTAACAATGGAAAGGTTCGGGTTTCCTACGTCTCGCGCGAGAAGAAGAATTTTATTCTTGTATCTTTGCTTCTCGATGACGTCGGATTGATCTTCATTCTTCAGAACAACAAAAACTAGAAATTATCACGTTTTATAATTCAACCAAAACTTGTTAATGCTGCTGATCAAATGTGTGCAACTTACAGCGTGATTCGAAATATTAGGCGATGGCTAATTGTCATCTTCTTTCACATGCTCAATGTGGGCGGCATCAACTCTCAAGTCATTTACCTTGACAATGAATTCGAACCACTGCGTAGAAGATTGTACCTAGAAAAATTGGCACACGAACTGACGATTGGAGAGTTGAGTCAAAGAAGTTTGAAGGAACATGGAATCCCTGCCCGCCTACATACTCGCTTGAAAATATTTCGCCCAGATATTTTTCAAGAGGAATCTTCCCTACCTGATCCATCTCTGAAGAGGCGTAAATGCGTCACCTGTGTTGCGAAAACAGGTCACAGAAGGGTGTCTACTAATGCCATCAATGTAACGAAGCGATCTGTCCTCAACATGCAAAATTTCTCGCCATATTGGATCCACCATTTTGAGTTTTGCAACTTTAACATCGGAATCGTAATCAGCAATCCCGACACCCCCCGTACATTAAGTTCCATACGAGTTCGAACAATCCCTTATTCTGCGATTCTGCCTTTCAATAGTCGCTATATTAGATCCACCATGTTGCATTTGCTATATGACATCGGCTCTCACATCGCGTCTCTTTGTACTCTATTTTAAATTAGTGGAACATGTAGATTGAAATGAAGCAGGATAATTGAGATTAAATAATTTCTTTATGGTCAACATTTTAGAAATCACGCATGAGCATCTTTGGAGCTCTGTATGTATAATAAAACAAGGTTAAAAATATGAATCGTAAATAAGATAAAAGGTTATTGAAATAACTTTATTCAAAAAATGTACTACCAGCTTCCAAATATACAATTCTTAATATTCAGTTTTCTTAATATTTAAGTCATTGTTGCAACTCACCCTTACCTGAATTCGAAATACTTGAGGTGTAATAAAGATATTGCAATGTTTCAATGTTATTTTACATTGTTCAATATTGTCGAATTTGACTCATGATATTAAACTTTACTAAAAAATAAGCAATTCATACTCCGTAAACTTTGATTTTGTTTTTAGACGGATCTTTGGAAAAACCAACACGACATTCGGTTGCTAGGATCGTAAAGTTGGGCTCGTACATTTTTTGTTTCTTGAAATTGAATCAATATCATACTAAATGGAAGAATGAATTGAGCTGCAACGCTTGAGTGTACGGAAAAAAGTTAAGTTGTGTAACCTAAACTATTCCTTATGTTAGAGCAGGGATATGAACCATTGCTGTCCGAGGGAATTATCGAAGTAGCACCGGAGCATCATGAGAGTATCAAAATAAAATGGCGACAGCCCAATCGAGAGCAATGACATTTGTGGTTTACATTCAAAATTTTTGAGAGTGTTACATCATATGTTGTTATTTGTAATAAAGCCTTTTGTGCCACATCCGTGTTTATTACTCGAAATCGAGCAGTGACCAACGAGCGCTGATCTCCTTGACATGGAGCCTCTACGGAACGATATCGCTAACTTTTCTCCAAATCTTCCCAAACTACAGTTTAAAGTGTGTTTCGAAATACACGAAAGTCTGATGCTCTATTGCCCGAGCCACCGTGGTCCAAGCTCAAAATATAGTCTGGATTATTTTCGCGCATATAGTTCCAGTAATCTTCTAGGGTTCTGTGAAATGGTGCTGGTCTGTAAAGTGTTGTTAATCGTGCAGTAAAGATTTTATATGTTCCAGGTATGGTTATGAAAATTCTATGGTGCATATGATTACGAAGATCTTGTGAAGTATGCGCACTGAAGCGTTGGAAAGATTCAGCTTCAAGCCATACATTTTCGTCTAAATGCACAAAAGCTGTCCGTGGAACAGTTTGACGAAGGTCAGTAGCTGTGTTTGCGTTGCTATGTGCCTGCTTTGCTTTTGCAATAAAACGTCGAGAATCTGAAGTTTCTATAAAAACGTTATACTCCGTAAAAGTAAGATGAACTTTCCGAGGTCCCAGCCAGTTTATGGGTAGTACATTCGGATCATACGGTGTCTCCTGGAGGTTTTTTACGAAAAAAGATTCAGCGTCTATTTGGACAGCAAGGGTGAACGGCTTCAAATATTGTGGAGGTCCAGATGCACCTAATTTTTCAGGCAAACAAGGAGAATCCTTTCCGAGGTTTTTTGAGGATCCTGCGGTATAGGAGGGCCGAGTACTACTTGCATAATGTGGATGAATTTCCAGAAGCGCCTATCGAACTTCAGTGAGCGAGAAATAATCCAAATCGATATCAAGATACCTATTAGGAAGACACCTGCTACAATAAAGTTCTCTGGTAAGAAAGTTGTATTGCTCAATAATATTGGCACCAATGCATTTCTTCCAGTAAATCCAGTAAATGTGCTTCGTTCCAGACTTTGTCCGCTACGATCCCACGTGCTTGCTTCGATTTCTAAAAACTGAAGATCTTTGCGAGTGAGCACATCTGATATGACGGTTTCTGTCAGATTTCCAGCTTCAATTGGTACGTTTATCAGTTTAAAGTTGATTTTCCTGGATAAAGCTTTTAAGAGTTCTGCCGTTGGTTCCTAAACTTTTAGAGGATATGTTGAATTCTTTGTTATCTCAACGAAAGGAAGAAATTCATAAACTCCTGACTTTAGTTGATAACTGTTCATGTTGTAATGCAAGGAGGGAATTTCTTGTCGCACTTCGAAAAACTGATTGGAGAATGCCGAAATCACAACTTCAAGAATACTCACGTCCAAAAATTGCTGAGACCACATCCGGCGCAGTAGATTTTCGTAAGTGAATCCCTTGTTGACTGATAAGTGTAAAATTAAAATCTTGGGTCGAATTAGTATTCCTGGTGATCGGATCACGAAATTCATCTGGGCCATCAGGTTGGATCTTATGATCGAAGGTTTTTGTACTCTTCGGAAGTCTTGGTTACACACTGAGATGAGAGGAGTATCTTTTCTAATCGTGAGAATTAGATGATGAATTCGACTTTGAAATCTGGATCGATTTTCTAGACACAAAGACATTATCTGATATGGCTGTACTTCTGAAATATATTTAAATAAACTCCTTAACCAGATTATCACCTTTGCATTTCTGAAAGGAATGCACAGAATTATGATAATGCAGATGCAGAAACATTTCAACATTGTGACCTGATTTCAGGAACACTTTTTAAAGAATTGTCATTTGTTAGAGAAGTTCAAAAAATTATTTCATGTTTGTTTAAATTCTTTGGCATGAATATTTTCTTGGCCACGTAGACTTCGGGTTTTGTCTAGGTTGATCGATTAAGAGCCAGTAGGCTGTTTACATGGTTTAAAAATTTATTTTGGGTATCCGTTTGTCCCCATGTCCTATTATGGTGCGATTGCTGAAAAATAGAATGTCTTCCAAATTTTATCCAAATCGGATAATATTAATTTACTCATCGCTCCTGGCACTTGAAGTTTTCCATAAGATTTACATGAGAGGAATCGTGCGAAAAGATTTAATTTATATAACTTTCCAAGTTTTTCTTCAAGGCAATCATCTACACAGGGCAATAATCACTATATAATGCTTAAAATATCCTTATTAAAAAAATAACCTGACCATTGTGCAAATAGGGATCACCCTAATTAGCAGTACTTAAAATTCATTATATGAATTCGTTGTAAAATATTACATTTGTGTATGCCTCCTTTAAAAATTTTTTTTTTCCGTGAAAGTTAGTCAATATTTGGTGAAATTCTGATAAAGATTCGCTGCAATGTTACTTTTTATTAAATGTGAGCGACTTATCCGGACGTCGAGGAAATAATTTGATCATACTTACAAACTAGGGCGTGAATTTTCCTATAATCACTTCTGCGATGAAGACACACAATGAAACTACATATCCTATTAAGAACACGGAGAGAAGTTGCCAATCAACTTCAACAGATCCTTCGACATTTCCTGAAAGAGGAGTTATGAAGTTAACATTGCTCAGACCTGTAAACCATCTATTATAGATTCCAGAAGCTTGGAACTTCATTATTAAATCATCAAATCGTTCAACATATGGTGACCCAGGTTCAAATTTCAAGCAACGCATGTCTGTAAACAAATCTTCTGGCATTATTTTCATCAAGGGTTGACTTTTTTCAATTCTGTGTTTTCTGATGATCTCTTACCCTATTTTTCTCGATACAAAACAGGAAACATTTTTGTGTTCTTTTAACATCTCAATACAATCTTCCGTCTGCGTGATAAGAGTCTTGTCCAGGAATTTCTTAAACGAATCATCGACCATGTTCCTCACAGCAATCCACACAGGTACATTAGACATAGATGGTGTCAGATTTGAACGAATCATATAATTAATTCCAGAAATTCGCATCTCTGTTTGGCTGATCAACGTAACTTCTGATAATGCCATATAAAGCCAGGATGAATAAGCGATGCATGCTAGAAGAATGGAGGAAAATAGAATCCTTTCCGAGGTTTCTTGAGGATCTTGTGGTACAGAGGAGCCGAGTACTACTTGCGTAATGTGGATGACTTTCCAGAAGCGCCTATCGAACTTCAGTGAGCGAGAAATAATCCAAATCGATATTAAGAGACATACTGAGAAGATACCTGAGGCAATGAAGTTTGTCGTTAAAGAAGTGGTGTTGCTCGATAATATTGGCACCAATGCAGTTCCTCCAGAAAACCCAGTAAATGTACTTTGTTCCAGAGCCATTTCGCGGCGATCCCACATGTTTGTTTCGATTCCTATAAACTGAAGTTCGTGGCGAGTCAGCTAGTCCAATAATCTCCTTTCTGTCAGATTTCCAGATTCATGTAATACATTGATCAGTTCAAAGTTGATTTTCTTTGAAAAAGCCCTCGGAAGTTCTGCCCTGAACCCTTGAACTTTCAAAGGGTGTGTAGCATTTCGCGTTATCTCAACGAAAGGAAGAAGTTCATAAACTCCTGCTTTCAGTGGATAAACTTTCATGTCTTGAAGTTTTAGTGGAAAGAGTTGAGTTCTGACTGAAAACTTTTTCTTGGTCTAGATTTCAGTGAAGGGGTTCCAGTAATGCAAATAAATAATTTCTTTTCGCTCTCTGAAAAACTGGTTGGACGAGTCGAAAATCCCAACTCCGAGCACACTAACATCCAAAAATTGCTGAGACCACATTTCCGCGGAGTAGATTTTCGTACGTTAATCCTATGCTGACTGATAAGTACAAAATTAGAACCTTGGGTCGAATTCATACCCGTAATAACACTGGTTTACAAAAAAAAAAAAAGGTGAGGATTATTCGACAAGACCACTTTATCCTTATGTATTTTGACGCTCTGAATACGAATCCGAGGTCCATTTACCTCCATCACGTTGGGTTTAAGGTCATTTCAAGATCAAATACAGGAAAAGCCGTGCAATAAACTTCAAAAACCTTTTACATATGTTTTTTGGGTCGTCATTTTTTTAGATGACAGTTACTCCCAGTGGGACCCTGCGGTGGTTGTTAACCTTTAGTTTTTATATATATATCAACAAAATAGTTCAATTTGCAACCGAAGTGATGAACCTTGAACAAAACAAATAAATTTTGAACAAAGTGGTTCAAACTTTAACCAAGTTAGATTATTTAAATTTTTAGTCTGAAAAATTAATTTAAAAAAAAAATGAATTTTCAACCAATCACAAGAATTTTCAATTAAAATTATGAATCTTCGAAAAAATGTTTTTTTAACAAAATGGTTCAACCTTCAACCAAGTAATTAAATTTTTAACCCAAAAAAATGAATTCTCAACGAATAATGTAATAGTAGATATTTTAACTAAAAATATTTCAATTTTAAATAAAAAACAGTTGAATTCAAACAAAAAAGACGAATTAAAAAAAAAGTTATATCAAAGGCGATTTATTTCCAATCAAATAGTTACATTTTTCGCCAAAAAAGATGAAATTTCTACCAAAGGAGATAAATTTCTAAACCAAAAAGATGAATCTACAAAAAAATATTTGAATTTTTAACCAAAAAAAAATACACTTGAATTTTCAACACCAAAATATGAATTTTCAACAAAAAAGTTACTTTTTGTACCAAAAAAGTTGCATTTTCAATCCAAAAGGAGGAATTTTCAACCAAAAAGAATTAGTTACATGAGGCAAATAAATTACTATCATGAATATTATATCAGGGTGGCCGAAAACTTCATTTTCAAAATTCCCCAATTTTTTTCTGATCAATTTTTCATTTTCCCTGATCATTAATATTCAAAGAGCAAAATTTTAATCTTGTAACATTCTGACATATACTTTTTTATAAAGGGCATATAAACATTTTTGATTAAGATTTCAAATCTATTCCCTGAATTCTGCAAAATTTTGTTTCAAAATTCCTGACTTTCACTGATCAATAAAATTCCTCGAGTTTTTTCTGATTTCCAGCTTTTCCCTGACCTACTTTAACTCTGTTAAATTCTCATCAGATAAAAGCAGATTATTTCAGAAAATCTTTCATTAAATTTATGACTCAACTTATTAAATTCAGTCTAAAAAGGAAATTTTCAACTAAGTAGGAAAAAGTGCACAAGTCTGGCTGAATTTCTTCTACCTATACTTGGAGTTTACGGCGTTGGCTGGAAGCCAGCTTTTCTCGGACTTGTGCTTTAATATGTACTGCCCTATGAAATATAACAGCCATTTACGAAGGGTTATACATTATATAGTCGAACACAACTCCGGCGCGTGCTCGTAAATTTTCAATTTCTGTCGTATCATCATGGAAAATTTCCTACATTGAAAGTATTTCATCGCAGGGAATAAATAAAATTTACAGTATAATAAAGGATTAAATCGACTTTGTTAACTCAATCAAAAATGAGATGTTTATCCTGCTACAGGTATATAATTTAGCCATCCACATAATTAACGATTTTCATTTTAATCAATTTTAATTACTTGTTATGAACTCTCCCTAATTATAATAAATAAGAGTTTTATTGTCAATAAATACTGCAGACTCTCATTTCAAGTGATTGATGTGTTCAATAATAATAAATTAGGATAAAAATATTTTATGAGAGTCTAAAAATATAGTATGTCGTCTTCCAACCAGTTTATAAAATACGATCAATTCAAGTTGCGAAATGATGGGGCGAATAACATGTTATTTATTTCATGATTAAATTACTTGAGTGAAGAACGATTTTTTATGTAACAGAATAATAATAGTACCAACCCACATAATTAACTGAAATTAACAATGAAAAAATAATACAATTTCTCGGTAAAATTTTCCTTACATGGGTGTGAGGGGGGGGGGAGTAAATCTATACTCCTACGTCATATTTTTAACAAACCAATCTTATAGGATATTCATGTATCCAAAATTACAGTATATAACGTTAAAGTTTAGTAATTTTACAATTAAAGACATTATAATAACGTTCTTAATTTTTTTCCATGAGTTTGTAAAAAAATATCCATAAAAACAACGTTTTTTCCACAATTTTCGAAATTACTACTACCCGCAAAGTGATTCAACATTTTTATGTTTATTGGGTTAGAGAAAGATATCTAAACAGATTCCAAGGAATTTCAGAGGTTTTCCAATATTTTCAAATATTTCAAAGGATTTTTAATGAATGTGAATGGATTTCACGAGATTTTATAAGATTCCCCAGGATCTCAGTAATATTAAACGATTTTACAGGCACTCAATAAGGTATTTAGATGAATTGTCCAGGATCTCAGAAGATTTCATAAAACTTCAAATATTTCCAGAGATTTCAAGGAATAGCATTATATTTTATGTAATGTTATGGAATTTCAAGGGATTTTATAATATTTGAATAAAATGACAAAGAATTTTTAATCATCTCAAAGGATGTTAAAGATTTTAAGGTATTTTAAAGCATTTCAAAGAATTTTTAAAGGTTTTAAAAATGCAAAGGGATTTCAAAAGATTTGAAATTACTCAGGGTATTTTAAAGAATTTGAAGGAATTTTCAAGAGAGTTAAAAAATTTCAAGAAATTTCCAAGGCCTTTAATGATTTAAAGCAATTTAAAAACAATTTCATGAGACTTTAAAGAACTTTGGAAGGTTTGGAAGGATTTTATAGGACATTTAAGGTTTTAGGATATTTTCAAATATTCCAAGAGACTTTCAAGTTAGTGTATGGTATTTTATAAGATTTCCGAGGATTTCAAGAGCTTCAGGAAATATCCAGATATTTAAAAAAATCGAAGGATTGATAATAATTTAGGGTGCTTAAACGAATTCCAAGGAATTTTCAAGAATTTGATAAGATTTTCATATATTTCCAGGTACTGCCAAAGATTCGACAGAATTCAAAATATTTTCGAGTATTAAACAAAAAATGGGTAATTGTCAAATTGAAGGCAAACTTGAAATCCCAGTAATGTAACATTAACTTAGAAATGCGTACTGATTTTTTTTTTAAATTTAGTAAATAGTTATCATCATCCTCTACAAAATGGTAATTTCTTTTCTTCATTTGTCTTCCTATTTAGTTCAATTTATTAAAATAACACCCCGAAAGTCATTACCGTACGGCGTCCCAACCTCACTTTGCACAAGAATAAACGGGGGTTCTCTTTTTTTTAGACACTAACCAGAAAAACGCTTAACGCATCAAGTTTTCAAACTTTAGATAAACAAATGTTTAATTTATACACATTTTTCAAGTCAAATAAATAATATTGTAAGAACCTTAAAGTCTGTCCCTCGATTTTTGTCATACTCATGCGCAGGCGCACTTTCTCCGCTAGCCAACAAATGAAATCCTTTAATAGTTAAAGGAATTCTTTTCAAGGTCAAAAGAAATCGTTCAGCAGTAAAACAACTTCCGTTTTGCATTTAACGGATAAGTCTTTGAACAGTGCAAAGATTCTATTGATGGAAAAAAGAAATCGTCTTAATTTTAAAGGACGCATTCTGAAAGGAACGCAATTTTACTGTTAATAGACTTTTTCTTAGAGTGAACATACTGTAATAAAATACCTTAACAATTTTAAGCTTTTTTTGACGCCTCCCCCCCACGTTCACCCTCGTTGACAACCGTAGTTTTGTTTTACACCTCCCCCACCCTCCGAAAAGTAACCCAGTAAGAAGGCATGCATTGATTAGGATTAAAAAATTTAAGTCATATTAATACCTCATTTTTCCGATCGTCTTCTATCTCTCTAAATTCGAATTAGTAGAAATTTCACTAATGAAATTAGTAGCATTGAGTCTGACTGTTAAATTGTTAATTTGATCACTTTCTCCTACATAAAATGGTAATATTTGTGTCACTAGATGAATTAGTGAGGGTATTCTACTAATCTGCTTAGTAGTACTAACTTACGAATTCAATGAGCAGCAATGATTTTCTATGGAAAAATAATTTTTTAATACTTTCCGATGGTTTTTGAGTTTGTTTTCTCAATTTATATTCTCAGATTATATTTTTATAATAATAATAATTGTGTATGAACAATATAATATTCAAAACTCAAACATTACAGACATTTTCTATTTTAAAAACTTTTTAAAACAATACTTCAATCTATTTTGTGCAATGAAAAAATCATTTAATACTTTTAATTGTTTTTGTATTATTATTCCCTTCTTTTAGGATAATAAATAGAAAATAGTGAACTCATTTTACTTTTGAAAATGCTATGACATTCAAATCTCGCGGTTATGTGGGACTTTAGTTTGTCCACCGAGACCAGAGATGGCGCTGAAAATCGTGTACGCAAAAATACATTAGACTCTTATGGCAGCTTCCACCAGTGCCATGACGAGTGGATTCTGACTTCATTTTATTGCAAGTTAAATAATTTTGGTCACTGATATTATTACTTTTGTAGACTATTTAGTTTATTTAAAAATGGATAAGTTTTGGTTTAATAATAGAGAATATGTAAAGTTTAAAGGGAACTGGGAAAGTGTCCTTAAAAAAAGTTGAGTTAAGTAAAATGTATTTTCAGAAAAATTATACATCATAAGCCTCGAAGCATCGAGGCTTATAGTGTGCAGAATTTGGAAAAAGTAGTGCAGAATCACCAGACTCGACTTAATGCTAAGCAATATTTATGTGCCTTTTCTTGTGCACAAATTAAAAATAATATAACAATTTTCAGAACCTACAACTTCGTAGTAGCATTACCAATTCCTTCAGTAGGTATAATTACTAATTCATTTAGTCGGTAATTCTTACACATTGAATTAGTAGATTTTTAATAATTAGCAGTAAACAAATCGGCGCTGATCTTAATCGAATGCTGATCCTAAATATCTAGATGTTAAGTATGAATATACATTTTTCTTTGCGTACTTGCCCATTACGATTAGAATATGTTTTCATTGATATATTCCTGTTTCACGTAACACACTCCGTGACTGAGGACAGATTTTCTTATGTGCAAAACAGGGCGACTGGTTTTTTAAAAGCAGATAGCAGATGTGACGGGTTCTGCATCCCAGCGACTCGTTTGACATGGAATCTAGGTTATGGGGAACTGGTCTTCCAAAAAGAACAGCAAGGTTGCAGAGCAACAAGTATAAAATGCACTGACTCTCCAAGAATGTCTTTATGAACGCGATCCTTTATCTTTTATACATACAATACACACAATTGCGACTTTAAACGATCAGTGCCTTTGCTGGTATTTCAACAAGCATGCTTTCTAATAGGATTATCATATATTAATAGATAATACATCCTCAAGTTTCGATTGCACAAATTCTTCAAATATTATCCTCTTTTTTCCAAATTTTAACATAAAATTTTTGAATATCCCAGATCGTGTAGGAAAATTGTCCCAATTACTGCGGTTCAAAATTTCACTTAACCTTTAAGTATGGACGTGAATTCATTTTTGCACTAACATGGACCTGAGGTCTCACAGACCGCTCTATTTATTTATATCTAATTAAATAAGTGAATACATTTTTGTTATTTAGCTTATACAAGTATATGAAGGTACATTGAAACAAGTATGAAATTAATAAATTGTATAAACTTTTATTATTAAAAATCTTTTAAACCAGTTGGGGGAGGGACCCACATATCAGAAGCATGGTGCGGTCTGGGAGACCGCACGTCCATACTAATTTGTCACTTTTTGCTCAAATGAGGAATAATCGGTAAGTAAAATCTTTCTAGAACGGTCGCGTTACGTACTCTGAAGTACCCGCATCAAGCTCAAGTTTGTGTTTCAAATATTGCGTTTTAAATACCTTGAAACAAATTGAAACAGAAATATAAAATTGTGACGCTACCGTCGACGTGCGGTCTCACGGACCGTCTATGAACTTTAAATTGATATTACTTACCAATTACACGCAGGACCACACTTTGTCCACCTACCTGCCTCGAGGATGGCCTGGGGGGGGGGGGTCACATTTCAGAAGCATGGTGCGGTCTGTAAAACCGCACGTCGATGATCAAAGGTTAAAAGAGCAGGCTAAAGTTTGTACCCTAGAAATTATGTTTCAGACATACCTCCTGAGTATTTTTACCGAATATGAGAACAATTGTTGGGCCCCTTTTGAATTAACTCGATATTTGTTGTTTTTTAATCAATTTAGGTCAATTTTTTTTTAAACCTAACAATTGAACTTTTACACAAAACCAAAAAAGACAAACTTTCAACAAAATTCATAAAAATTTAAGCTATATAAAATAAATTTTCAACAAAATTGCTAAATTTTCAACCAAAGGAATGAATTTTCAACCAAAAAGATGAATTTTCTACCAAAAAAGACAAATTTTCAATAAAATGCATGAATTTTAAAATAAAAAAAAGAATTTTTAAATAAAAATACAATAGTTCAATTTTCAGTATAAAAATTAATTTTTAACCAAATAAAATAAATTTTCAACGAAATAGTTCAATTTTCAGTTACCGAAATGAATTTCTAACTAAAATGATGAATCTTCAATTTAAAAAATGAATTTTTAACCAAATAGATGAATTTTCAACCAGAAAGGTGAATTTTCTACGAAAAAAGACCAATTTTCAACAAAATCCATGAAGTTTACACGAATTCTACGGAATTCAAAAAGGGAACTAAAAGACGACAAGGAGGATTACACGGAATCCAAAGAAGAACTCCGGACTACTTTACGAAGTGGCCCGTCAACCGAAGAAAAGTATTATTTATTGTTTATTAGTGCCTGAACAAAGTAAGGTACTATACTACGAAAACCAATTAAATAAGAAATTCTAAAAAGAAAACTGAAAAAGAGCGAGGCCCGCAAACAGGCGGAAGAGGCAACGGCCTATCAAAGAAGCATCAGCGAAAAGGAGGTAGCAGAGATCAACAGGTGCAGCACACGACGAGTAGCAGCCCAGGTATTGGTCCGCACGCCCGCGACAATTCTACAGGTTAACACAACGCAGCCCACCTCTTGTAGCAGTCCAAGTATCGATCCGCGCCCCGAAAGCAACTCGACGGAGTAACGCGAAGCAGCAAATTGTAAGTAAAGAAGAATAGTTTTAAGAAGTGCAATGTTAATTTAAAGTTAGAATTTTGTACAGTTTAAAGATGTTTGAAAGGCAAATTTTATGACTAAAATCATAAAATTTGCGCCCATATACTATCAAACTTTAGGCTCACGTCCGTACACACACTTATGGTGCTCCCTGGCCTCTGTGTCCGTCAATAAACCGAAAAAATTACCTCAAATTTTCGTGTACTCGTTGTAGCACGATTGCACAAATGAGAGGTTTAAACGGAAAAAAAATTGTCACGAAAAAATTCGTCGCCAAGAAGAATCATCAACCAAAGGAAAAAATTAGCAAAAGTTAGTCAAAGGAGGTTAGTAAAGGAAAATTGAAAGAAGATTTTTTTCTTTCAAACTGGAATTTTCAAATTATCGAGAAAATAAACATTATGTGACTGAAACATATTCGTCCACGGACTCAGACTCAACAGACATAATATATAAAATCAATAACCTATTCTATACCGCAGACAATATGTCCCGCGCATGCTCTCCAACTACCAATAGAGCGCAATCCCCTTCATTTATGTCCACGGATGCATTATTAAGATTATTAATAACAAAAGTGGACGGAATTGGGTCTACGATGAATCAAGTAATAATAATTAATGTAAATTCTTTAGCTGGAGAAAATGATAAACGATTGTTAGAGAAACAGAAGACAGGAAAATCTGTGGGTTTAAAAGGGGAGACAGTGACCGATAATCCAGATATTACAAGCGACGAAACTGAGGGTGAAGAAAGAAAAGTGAAACGTAATCAATAATTCATGCAACTCATTAACCGCACCACCCACTGGACCACCTCATAGGTCGAATAACCAAGAACAAGGTCAGGGTTCTTTCGGTTTGTTGTCAGCCAAAGATATAATCAGAACTGTAAAAGAAATAAACGGTTACTACTTTATAAAAGCCGTAAAAAAAAGGAAAGAAGAGATGTAGCTAACCCGATCTTTTACTAGAGGGAGAGGGAGAGGGAGAGGGAGAGGGATAGGGGGTTGCCTGTAAATAGCCCTAGCCACAAATCGGGGGATCCAAACGTAAACAGTCAGGGTCGTCTGAAACGTTTCCACTTGAAATACATAATATTTCGCAATGTACGCGTGAGTACCCGTGCACTGCGCCTTTCCGCTACGCTGCTGTTGTTTTCATGCACGACTGGCAATATTCTCTCGCCCCAGGAGCTGAGAAACTGCGTGGGACAGCAGTTCTAGAGAGACTGAGACAGGAGGGACAGAAACCGAGAGTTTGGTGTATCTCTTTTTCTATCTTTCGGAACCGAGGACCCTTATCTTTTCCTATACTTCATTCTATCCCTTTGATATAAATTTGAATCTTTGTCTACTTCTTCTCGTAGCTTCCGCGATTCAGTACTCTTATCATTTTATATTCCTCAAAATTCTGGAATCCATCGAAAAGTTAAGAAATTTATTAGAAAAATTAATTTGACGTTGATCACTATCAGAAAGTCAACGCGACGTCCATGCTACACTCTTAAAAATTTATTTTTATTGCTCAGTTGAAAGCTGTGTCGAACTTGGCAAAATGGTTTGCCGGGCCTCTACTTATAGGCCCGAAGACAGGTTTCACTTGTTGGTTACTTTTACGATAGGCCATCTAGCGGCAAAAGCTTCAGGTTGACTAGGATAGATAAAGGACAGGATAAGATAGAGAAGAGAGGATCAAAGAAGATAGACGTAGTAGTATAGGGTGGGATAGAGAAGAGGAGATTGAACAAGATAGACGGGAAATGACAGAGATATGAAAATATTGATGTGGATAGATACATACAGGATAGGATGAGATAGAGAAGAAGGTATTAAAAAAGTTATACGTGAATTCAGATTGAAAAATAGACAGAAAGAGATAGACGTTGATAGACGTATGATACGATCAGATAGGGAAAAGCAGATTGAAAAAGATAGACGTGTATTTAGATTGACAAAGAGATAGAAAAATATTGACGTGGATAAATAAGGGACATGATAAGATACAGAAAAGGGGATTGAAAAAGATAGACGGGAATTTAGATTGACAGAATGATAGAAAAAGAGTGACGCGGATAGACAAAGGATAGAATAAAATACCTGGGGCAATGTGGCACCTTAGGTAATGTGGCATCTCAGGTAAAGTGGCACCTTAGGTAGTATGGCACTTTAGGTATTGTGGCACCTAGGGTAATGTTGGCCCTAAGCTCTGGATTTCTGACACGTCGGCCGCGGCAAGATCTTTTTATAATATAAAAGTAAATACAGAGAGATATAGAGAGATACAGAGAGATAATTACATATAGGAACATAGTCGCAATGAGGAGACGCAATGAAGGAAGAATATGGAAGTGTCAAAATGTTTTTCAAGAATTTATTAATTAAATAATACACTAGTGGTAGTAAGCGGGTGACAGTAGAAGGTTACAGAAAGGTGCGATCGAATTCGAAACGATGGTTTCGAGATCTCTCTTTCCATCATATGTGGTAGACAAAGATGATCCGATTGTGTTCCAATGACAGGTCTTTTCGTTTCGAAACGATTATAGTCTCTCTCGCTATATCTGCATACCCAATACTTTTTCTTCTTTGTTTTCTATGTTGAATCGTAGGGTCTATTGGGTAGCTGCGACAGGGCCACCAATTTAGAAAAAATTTAAATTTTAAATTAATATTAAGAAGAAATGTTATAGTAAATAATTAATTGTAACCTGTAATATAACATTTTTGATCAAAATTAAGTAATATCCACTGCTCTTTTTCATTAAAATTGCTTCAATAACTTCGAGATACTACTTCGCGATATATATTCGCGTGTCGGATGGCGCTGTTGTCAATGTCAAAGATATATTATAGCGAAGTTGTTCTACAGGATCTATCCGTACTATCACTTTTATATAATGCTCCGGGTTTTCCAGCTGATATGCAAACTAAGTTAATAGAAATTAACAAGAACAATTTACTACTTTTGGTTGAAAAGTCTAGTATCATATCTTTGGTTCAGAATTTATCTCGCGTGGTTAAAAATTTCAGTATTTCGTTGAAAATTTTATTTTATTTTTTCGTTGAAAATAGAACTATTTGGTCAAAAATTTATCCTTTTGGACCGGAAACTCAGATAGTTGGTTAAAAGTTGAAATACTTTGTTCAAATTTCATTTCTTGGGTTGTAGATTCATCTTCTTGATTGAAAAATTAACTATGCTATTTTTAGAGAATTAATCTTGTGGGTTAAAAAATCACCTTTTGGGTTGAACCTTTTTGCTGACAATTGAACTATTTTTGAAAAAGTTTAACTTCTTGGTTATAAATTAATATTTTTAAGCTGAAAATCTAAATACTTCATTGAAAGTTGAACTTGTTTGTTAAGCATTTATCACTTTTTTTAGAATTAATTTCTTAATAACAATGTAACTATTTAATTTTTTGTTAAAAATTGATATTTTTTATTCATCCTTTTTGGTGAAAAGCGCAACCGTTTGGATTTAAATTAACCTGTTTGGTTGGCGATTCAACAATTTGGTAGAAAATTAAATTGTTTGGTTAAAAATTAACTTTATTATTAAAATTCCCTATAAAAATGTTTTCAAAATTTAAAAAGCTTTTATTTTTAAAAAAACGTTTAAATCGGATGTGCGACGTGGCGCCTTATGGAATGCAGACGTCGAATAATTAATAATCTTTTATTAAATAAACTTCAGCATCTCAGTTTTCATTAGCCAGTATACATGACTGCAATTAATAAAACATAGAAAAATTAGAATATTGATTGTATTTACCAAAAGAGTCACTGAAAATCACTACGGCGAAAAACAGAATAAAAGTTAGAGTCTCCATTTTCTTGAAATACAGGAACCCAACTTATCAAGAATTTGGTAAGAGTTTGACTAATAAATATTCCTTGCATTGTTTTAGTGTATCTAATACGATTCAATTGTCCTTCTAAATTATTTGTCTTTCGTAATTCTGTTGTTTCCAAACTGTAATCGTAAAAATACTTTAAGTATATGACATCATTATGCACGATTTAGAGAGGCTAAAGCAAGATTTTCCGCAATAAACAGATGAATGATTAATATCTTTTATATTATTTCAAGAATTAAGTTTATAATACTGATGATGTTATTCAAAATAAAAAAAGATAACGGATGGCGCCGACAAGAGAGATCTCCCTTTGTTGTCACTAGAGGAACACCAGCGTTTTGAGGTTTGATCAAACTTGCTTGAATATCGGTAGAACTCCTTTAACAGGATTTGGATTTCGTTGGAGGGAATCGTAGGAGGATATTGGGTGTTTGAAGAGACTATTGAATTCTTTCGGATTATAAGTTAGACAAATAACAATAATTGATATTTTTTGCAACATGGCTATCTAAATCTAGAAGCCACAAAGAAGAAGAGGATGCACAAATCATCATTCTTGTTTATTTATTTATAGTGAAAGCATAATTTTGAGTGTTCGAAAAACGGAAGAATAATATTCTAGGTACGTTAGTCTTTTGTTATTGCCAGTGGCGTGGCGGATTGAAAGTCAGATTTATTGACTATTAACCTACTTAGAAGATCCCGCCAAGACACTTGACCATTATTTGGAATGCCCGCATTCTTGGTGGGCTGCGCTATATTTTAGGTGACTTCGGAACGCGCGGAGATGCTCCTTATGGGGATATATTTCTATACCCCTAACCGTCAATTCATTATCATAAGCAAACAATGAATAATATCGCATTGCAACATCTTCGATTTTCCAGTTAAATAATTAATTTCGAATCAAATTTCATGATTTGAAATTAGATAAAATCGCTAAAATCCAGTTCGGCGTAGATACAAGCCAGACGTGTGTGAGGTGCCAGGGCGAGCATTTAAAGTTTTTGGATGAAAAAAAGTGAGAGAAAAGGTGAAAAGAAGTTTTGAAAGGGTGACCCTAAGTGGAGAGCCTGGATAGTTGGGGAAAGGAGTCAGACTCAAGTGGTATTGTTGAAAGAGTCAAACGAACTTGAAGGATCAGCCGGACTGGATGCGAGTTTGATGGAGAAAAAGAATTGGAACAGGAGAAGTGCTATCACACGAACAAAGCAAGATGATCGATGAGAAGAAATGGATGAAGAAAGCAAGTGAAGTAATAAAGGGGGCTTGGAAGCAGGCAGTGGGTATGTTGGAAGTGCCGCAGGACAAGTTTATTACGACCATGAAGATAGAGTCGGAGAAGGAAAGAGCGCAGATGATAATGGAAAGGAAGATTGAAAGGAGAAGCTTTGAGAAAACGATGCATAATCTCGTGTCAAAGTTTAAGCAGCTTAGCTCGAAGATGAGGAAATTACAGAAAAGAAATGAAAAAAGAGAAATGACAGAGATTGGATGCCAGATGGTGGAGGAAGAGAGAACTTCGAGAAACGAGCCCAAGAAACTAACTTCAGAAGATTGAAAGAGAGAAAGGGAAAAGAGAGCGTGGAGGAGGAGGAATCCTAAAGTACTGGGAGTCAGTAAGAAGAAGAACGAAGTCATGAATGTGGTGGGTATCTTGCCACGCACACGAAGATTGAGGCGGAAATAAAAAAACTCCACGAAAATAGACGAAGGGATGCTCCTTAAGTTAAAGACGTAGGAAAACAAAAAGGACCTGCTCAATGCCGAAGGCAGATTGAGAGGCACAGGCTTGTGGATGAAGGAAGACTTAACAAAAAGGTAGAAGGAATTTCAAGAATGGTTGAGGAGGGAGACGCAGTGAATGAAATTGGCGGGGGATGAAGTTAAATTACGGATCATGAGGATGAAAGTAGGAGAGACTATCTGACACCGAAGAAATAATTTTTCAACAATTTGTTTAGTTGTAAATTTTATTTTTCTTGATAATGCATCATCAAGATATTATATGAACCATGATAATTCTGGCCTTTCAAACATTTTCTTTGCATTTTACAATGCGCAATCGCGTGAACAATGAACGATACAAATGCAGATACAAAATTATAATATTAAAATGGCACCGAATATCCTAATATATTTTTGCACGAACTATCTGTTCTTCATCAACTGGTTTGAAAAACTTCTTATTCAGAGGATGGTTAGTCGTTATTGGTATAATCACGTTGGCAAGGTCTTCGTCAATCGTCCTATCTATTCGTACTATAACTTTTTCATACCAATAGATTTCTGTAAATCGAAAAGAGTTCAAGAAATTTGACATATTGTAGGGTATTTTCAAAGATTCCAAGGAATTTTAAATAGCTTAAAAAAATTGCAACGGATTTTAAAAGATTTTAAAGAATTGGAAATATATTAGGATATATTTTAAAAGGTTCCAAGGAATTTTCTATAAATATGAATAAATAGAAGGAATTTCAGAGGATTTGAAAGATGTTAGGATTTTGAAAATTCCAAGAAATTTTCAAATGCTTTCAATAGATTTTATTAAATAAAAGCGAATTCTCAAGGATTTTAAAGATTTTAGGGTATATTAAAATATTCCAAAGAGTTTCCAATAGATTTCTGTAAATCGAAAAGAGTTCAAGAAATTTGACATATTGTAGGGTATTTTCAAAGATTCCAAGGAATATTTAATAGCTTAAAAAAATTGCAAGGGATATTACAAAATTTTTAAGAATTTGAAATATTCTAAGTTATATTTTAAAAGGTTCCACGGTTTTGACATATTTTAGGGTATTTTCAAAGATTCCAAGGAATATTAAATAAATTTAACGGATTTCCTAGCATTTTAAATATTTTAAGGCGTTTTAGAAGTCCAACTAATTTTTAATTTAAAAATTTGTTAATAGACATTTCGATAAATTAAAAGGATTTATGTTTGAGCGTATTTTCAAAAATTCCACGGAATTTGAAATAAATTTTAATAAATTGAACGGATTTTAAAGCTTTTAGGGGTTTTCATAAAATTCTAGCGAATTTTCAATAGATTTCAATAATTTGAAACGATTCGAAATAGTTTAGGGTATTTTCCAAGATTCTAATTTGATTTCGACATGAATTTTCAACGGATTTCAATACATTGAAAAATTCGAAATATTGTAGGGTATTTTCAAACCCCTCAAGGAATTTCTGATAGATTTCAATAAATTCAATGGTGTCCAAAATATTTCATAGATGTCAGGGACTTTCAAAGATTCCAAGGAGTTTTCAATAGATTTCACTACATTGGAAGGATTTTAAAGGGTCTTTAATATTTTAGGGTATTTTCAAAGATTCCATGGAATTTTCAATAGATTTCAATAAATTAAAAGGATTTCCCATTTTTTTATTGCATTTAAAAATATTATGAATATTCAGTAGCTTTGAAAAATATACAGGGATTTCAAAATATTTCAAAGAATTTAAAGTATTTATGGGTGCTTTGAAAAATTGCTAGGAATTTCGAAGTTTTTTAGATGGAATTCAAAAATGATCCAAGGAATTTTGAATTTCAAATGATATTTAAGATTTTAGGGTACTCTGAAAGATTACAAGGAATTTTCATCAAATTTCAATAAATTGAAATAATTTCAAAGAATTTGACATGTTTTACGATATTTTCAAAAATTCTACGGAATTTTCAATATATTTTAATAAAATCACAAATTTAAAATATTTTAGGGTTTTCCCCAAGATTCCAAGGAATTTTTAACAGATATTAATAAATTTGAAGTATTAGAATTATTGTAGGGATTCTCAAAGGCTTCAAGGGATTTTTAATAGATTTTAATCAATGTGAGGGGTTTTCAGAAGATTTCATAGATTTAAGGGTTTTTCCAAGATTCCAAAGAATTTTCAATAGATTTCAATAAATTAAAAGGATTTCCAAGGATTTTAAATATTGAAGGGTATTTAAAAAGATTTCTAGTAATTTCCAAGTTTTTTATGTGAAATTAGAAAAGATTTGAATTAATTTTAAAATCAAATGATTTAATAATGATTTAATAATAATAATAACACCGAATTTAATATTGTTCAATACTGTTATATTTTTCCGACACAAAATCTTTTCTACACATAATATTTTCTACACAGAGTTTGATATCGTTATATTTTTCCTACACAAAATATTTTCTACACAGTATATTTCCTCTACAGAAATAAATAGTAATTATTTTTTCCTGAAAATATTTTCAAAATATTGAACAATAAATTATTCTGATGAATATTTTTTCTACCCAAAATATCTACTACACTGTGAATGTATATATTCTACACATAATTATATAGTAATGTTTTATTATGAAGATATCCTCCAAATATTGTACACAAAAATATTATGTCCAATATTTTTCCTACACAAAATATGTTCTACACAACATATTTAAAACAGTTGAAAAAATATTGTTTACACAAAATCAAATGCTTATAGTTTTACTTTAAATATTGTTGTTTAATATTTTGTCGAGAAACGAGCTTTTCCCATTTAAAACCCGATCTTAAGTTCAAAAGCCACGGGAGTAAGGATTAATGATGACCGATTTAAAAATAAAAAAATAAGGAATTTATTTATTTTAGACCGCACCAAGCCTATATTCAGCTTCCCTATTGCTCGGTGTTATTCGATATTTTCAATTTACTCTCAAGCAAAACTTCTATATCATATCTTTTGCATATATTGTAAAGTTCACTTACATCACTTACCTTCAAGGCATAACTGATATTGTTTTTTTATATTCCTCCTTGGGAAATAATTTGTATAAAATACGTTATGTATAGGAAAAGTTTCACACTCAATATTTTTGTGTAAAATATGCCTGTATTGAATATCTTCACTCAGAATATTTGTCATATAGCAGCAACAATATTTAAAGTAAAATTATAATCATATTATTTTGCGTAGGATCTACTTTGTGTAAAAAATATTTTATTTGCTAATTTAAATATGTTGCGTAGAATATATTTTGTGAAGGAAAAATATTAAACAAAATATTTTTCTTCACAATATTTTGAGAATATCTTCATGATAAAATATTACTATTCAGCTCTGTGTAGAAAATATTTTGTGTAAGAAAAATATTGGACAGAATAACTTTTATACAATATTTTTAAAATATATTCAGGATAAAATAATTACTATATACTTCTGTGAGTACTAAATTTTGTGTAGAAAAAAATATAACAGTATTGAACAATAATTAATTCTGTGTAGGAAATATATTCCGTGTAAAAAATATTATGTGTAGGAACAAAATAAAAGTATTAAGGGGTGATTGTACTATCTCACTTTTAAAAAATCGATTTTTTTGCATTTTTCGACAGGTTATATATTCAGAGATAACATATCAAAATTTCACACAGAAATTTGGAGTCTTTCTATACTTTTGAGAGCTTGGAGCAAAAGCGTGTAGAGAGCTGAGCAATTGTTTTCGATGCATATCTGGAATTATTGCTGTTTATTTTTAAATGTGTATATGACATATATATATATATTTACATATATATATTTATATATTTATATATATATATATCTGCTAGTCTAACCGGGGATCTCCGCTGCTCAAACCGGGGATCTCCGCTGCTCAAACTGTGGATCTGCACTGTTCTAACTGGGGACCCATACTGATCTACTCATGGATCACCGCTGCTTAAACCGGGGATGTCCACTGTTCGAACCGGGTATCTCTGCTACTCAAGCCGGGGATCTACGCTGATCTAACCGGGGATCTCCGTTGGTCAAACCGGGGATCTCCGCTGCTCAAGCCGGTGATCTCCGCTGCTCAAACTCGGAATCTCCGCTGTTCTAACCGGGGATCCATACTGGTCTAACCAGGGATCTCCGCTGCTTAAATCGGGGATCTCCGCTGGTCTAACCGGGGATCTCCGCTGCTCAAGCCGGGGATTTCCGCTATTCCAACCAGGGATCTACAGTGGTCTAACCAGAGATCATCGCTGCTCAAACCGGGGATCTCCGCTAGTCTAACCGGGGATCTCCGCTGCTCAAACTGGGGATCTGCACTGATCTACTCAGGGATCTCCGCTGCTTAAACCGGGGATCTCCGCTGTTCGAACCGGGGATCTCCGCTACTCAAGCCGGGGATCTCCGCTGTACTAACCGGCGATCTACAGTGGTCTAACCAGGGATCATCGCTGCTCAAACCGGGGATCTCTGCTGGTCTAACTTGGGATCTCCGTTACTTAAACCGGGGATTTCCGCTGGTCTAACTGGGGATATCCGCTGCTTAAACCGAGGATCTCTGCTGGTCTAACCGGAGTTATCCGCTGGTCTGACTGGGGATCTCCGCTGGCCTAACCGGGAATCTCCGCTGCTCAAACCGGAGATCTCCGCTTGTCTAATCGAGGATATCCGCTGGTCTAACCGGGGATCTCCGTTGCTCAAACCGGGGATCTCGGCCTGTCTAACCGAGGATCTCCGTTGGTCTAATAGGGGATCTCCGCTGCTCTAACTTCATAGTGTCTCCAATCTGCTTCCTGCAGTGGTTTCGATGTCCAATAAAATATTCTAAATCAAATAACAAATTGTGTCTAAATAATTATTTCATGCATAAATTAATCTATATTTTGTATGTTTAGATACGCAACAGATTACGAATTAGCCAAGAAAGATACAAAGAATGAGTTGAAAAATTTAAAAGGATTCATGAAAGAATTGAGTAAGTGGACAGGCAAAAAGATAAAATCGTCGCTTGATATGTATCTTATTTACACGACTTTGGAAGCTGAAAAGTTTATGAATCTTAAACTTCCATCTTGGACTAAGGGTGTTTATCCAGATGGCGATCTTTTGAAAGGAACTCTTCTGGAATTTGATAGAATGAATTATAGCGAAAGTATGAGAAGACGAAACGGGGGCAGGTTGATCAAAAAATTCAAGGAAGAGATGGACTCTGTAGAAAATGGTTTAATGGATAAAAAAAGAAAGATGATCATTTATGGCGCTCATGATCTTAATATTGTTGCCGTTCTGAAGGCCTTGGGTGTTTTCTTTCCACATGTACCCAAATTTTCCAGTGCTGTAATTATAGAATTACATCATATGGATAAACCTCATGACGATTATTACGTGAAGGTATGACTGTCAGGATGGATTCAAATTAACAAAAAATGTTAAAAAAATTTCTTTTTTGCAGAGCTCTTTAATTTCCTGTTTATTGGGCAAAATTCTGGATACCTTTGTGAATAGAAGAATTTTTTCGAGTACTTGAAAACTTTCTAGTGACAAAAATGCACTTTAAAAAATCGGCAAGACCCAGGAATCAAAAATAGAAAAACAGTGAATTTTTTTTTATTTCATTTTGGTATTAATTGAAATTATATTTATAAATTGTGATTCAAAATATGTTTCTGCTCATGTATGGGATTTTTAAGCATGGAAATACAGTAAAAAAAATTCTTTTAGATACTAAATTTGAAATTTTGAAAATTTTCTGTTATTACAATATAGATTCCTCGATCTTGTCGATTTTTTTCTAGTGTATTTGTATGTTGAAAAAAGCTAGATAATTTAATTAAATACCAAAACCAAAATTTTCAAAATACTCTGTATGTCCAATTTTGATTCCTGAGTCATAGCGATCTTTTTCCTAGTCCATCTTAGTCACTGGAAATTTGTCAAGTACCCAAAAAATGCGTCTGCTATTTAAAAATGTGTTAAGAATTTTGTCCGAAAACAGGGGAGAATCAAATAGGAATTATCACTTGGAAAATATATGGTTAAAATCTGTAAAAAAATTTGGAAAACTTTTTCGCATCCGGATACGTAAAAAAATTGAAACTCAAATAAAATTTGAAACTATGCAAACAAGAAGTTATTTAGACATTCCTTTTCCAGAATTTCTTATTTTCGACCCACCCTGATGACTCTATTCCCATTAATATAGGGCCATCCATAAATTATTTTATTAGCTGAAAATTCAATATTCAAATTTTGATTGAAGATTTATCTTTTATACTTGAAAATTCGTCTTTTCTGGTCGAAAATTAACCTTCTTTCTTGAAAATTTATCTTTTCGGTCTAAAATTATACTACTTAGTAGTAGATTCATAATTTGTTTTGAAAATTGATCTCTTTGTTGAAAAAATTAATTCTTTTGTTGAAAATTTCTCTTTTGGTTGAAAATGTATCCCTTACAGATAAAAATTTAAGTATTTTATTAGAAAGAATTTTTTGGTCGAAAGTTAAACTATTTGGATAAAATTTCGTGTATTTTGTTGAAAATTCGTATTTTTTGGTAGAAAATTTATCTTCTTGGATGAAAATAATTTTTTTAACTGAAAGTTTACTTAACCCAGTTGAATATTTCTCACTTCGGTTAAAAATTCATCTCTTTGGTAGAAAATTATATCCTCTTAACTGAAATTTTTATTTGAAGATTGATCTTTTTTACTTGCAAATTCGTCTTTTTCGGTTGAAAATTCGACTACTTGATTGAAAATTTATCTTTTTTCAGTTGGAGATCCAACTATTTGGTTGAAAATTAATTTATTTAATAGAAAATTCGTCTTTTTGGTTGAAAAATAACCATCTTTGTTTCAGATTCGACTATTTGGTTAAAAATTCATCAGTCGTTTAACAAAGATACTATGGCTAACGAAAAAAAGATATTTCATTTTACATACATAACACAGGACCACAAAATCTAAACCCTTGCAACATGGACCAGACTAGGTGTGTCTTATATTTTCGGTGTCGCTGAATTCGAATCCGTTGTCCGTTTGGTCGCATCAAGTCAGGGTCAAGGTCAGTTCAAGGTCAAACTTACAAAATTTATCGCTAACCAATTAAGTCAGGGTACCTATAGGTTTTATATATATATATATATATATATACATGTTAAATAAATATATGTATGTTTAATCAGTTGCATTGTTGATTAAATGGTGGGTGATCGGTGATCGACTTATTGAGTGATGGGTTATGGTTGTTGGTTGATGGTTCATAATTGATGGTTGATTTTTGATTGTTGATTGTTGATTCTTCTTGGTTCATGGATGGTTGTTATTTGTTGATTGTTGACTTTGATTGTTTACTGTTTATTGTTGACAGTTGATTGTTCATGGCTCATGGTTGATGGTTGGTTTTCATGGTTGATTTTTGATTATTCAAAGTTCGTGGATGATTGTTAATTGTTGATTGTTGATTTTCGAAGGTTTATTTTTATTTTTCAATTGTTGATTTTGATTGTTCATTGTTGATTATTGATTTTTGATGGTTGATATTTGATGTTTGATTGTTATTTGTTCATGGTTCATAGTTGATTGTTGATTGTTCACAGTTGATTTTTATTGGTTGATACTTGATGATTGATGGTTGATGACTGGTTGTTGATTCTTGATTGTTGATTGTTGATTGTTGATTGTTGATTGTTGATTGTTGATTGTTGATTGTTGATTGTTTATTGTTAATTGTTGATTTTTGATTATGGATTGTTAATAGTTGATGGTTAATGGTCGATGGTTCATAGTTTATGGTTAATGATTGATAGTTGATGGTTGATGATTGATGATTGATAGTTGATGGTTGATGGTTGATGGTTAATAATTGATGGTTGATGGCTGATGGTTGACAGTTGATGATTGATGGTCGATTGTTGATGGTTGATGGTTGATGGTTGATGGTCGATTGTTGATTGTTGATTGTTCATGGCTGACGGTTGATTGTTGATTCTTGATGGTTGATCGTTGATCGTTAATTATTGATTGTTGGTTGTTGATTGTTGATTGTTGATTGTTGATCGTTGATTGTTGATTGTTGATTGTTGATTGTTGATGGTTGATAGTTGATGGTCAATAATTGATGGTTGATGGTTGACAGTTGATGATTGATGATTGATGCTCGATTGTTGATTGTTGATGGTTGATGGTTGATTGTTGATTATTCATGGCTCATTGTTGATTCTTGATTGTTGATTGTTGATGGTTTATTGTTGATCGCTGATTGTTCATTGTTCATAGTTGATTGTTGATTGTTTATTGTTGATTGTTGATTGTTCATTGTTGATTGTTGATTCTTGATTCTTGATTGTTGATAATTGATGGTTGACTGCTGATGGTTGATAGTTGATGGTTGATTGTTGATTGTTGGTGGTTGATATTTGATGGTTGACGGTTGATGGTTGATGTTTCATAATTGATGGTTGATGGCTGATGGTTGACAGTTGATGATTGATGGTCGGTCGTTGATGGTTGATGGTTGATGGCTGATGGTTGATTGTTGATACTTGATGGTTGATCGTTGATCGTTGATTATTGATTGTTGGTTGTTGATTGTTGATCGTTGATTGTTGATTGTTGATTGTTGATTGTTGATTGTTGATTGTTGATTGTTGATTGTTGATTGTTGATTGTTGATTGTCGATTGTTGATTGTTGATTGTTGATTGTTGATTGTTGATTGTTGATTGCTGATTGTTGATTGTTGATTGTTGATTGTTGATGATTGTTAGTTGATGGTTGATTGTTGATTCTTGATAGTTTATGGCCGATGGTTGATTGTTAATTGTTAATTGTTTATTGTTAATTGATGATTGTTGATGGTGGATTGTTAATAGTTGATAGTTAATAGTTGATGGTTGATGATTTATAGTTGATGGTTGATGGTTGATGGTTAATAATTGATGGTTGATGGTTGACAGTGGATGATTGATGGTCGATTGTTCATTGTTAATGGTTTATGGTTGATTCTTGATTGTTGATTGTTTATAGCTCATTGTTGATTGTTGATTCTTGATGATTGATCGTTGATTATTGATTATTGATTGTTTATTGGTGGTTGTTGATTGTTGATCGTTGATTGTTGATTGTTTATTGTTTATTCTCGATAATTGAATGTTGATTATTGATTGCTGATGGTTGATTTTTGATGATTTATAGTTGATTATTGATTGTTGATTCTGGATAGTTGATAGCCGATTGTTGATTATTGATGGTTTATTTTTAATTGCTGATTATTGATAGTGGATTGTTAATAGTTGCTGGTTAATGGTTGATCGTTGATGGGTAATTATTGATGGTTGACGGTTGACAGTTGATGATTGATGCTCGATTGTTGATTGTCGATGGTTGATGGTTCATGGTTGATGGTTGATTGTTGATTGTTTATGGCTCATTGTTGATTGTTGATTCTTGATGGTTGATCGTTGATCGTTGATCGTTGATTATTGATTGTTGGTTGTTGCTTGTTGATTGTTGATTTTTGATTGTTGATTGTTGATCGTGGATTGTTGATGGTTCATGGCTCATGGTTGATTGTTGATTGTTGATCGTTGATTGTTGATTTTTCACGGTTGATTGTTGATGGTTGAAAATTGATTGCTGATGGTTGATAGTTGATGGTTGATTGTTGACTGTTGATTATTGAGTGTTCATGGTTAACGGTTGATGGTTGATGGTTGCTGGTTGATGGTTGCTGGTTGATGATTGATTGTTGATGCTTGATGGTTGATGGTTGATGGTTGATGGTTGATGGTTGATGGTTGATGGTTGATGGTTGATGGTTGATGGTTGATGTTTGATGGTTGATGGTTGATGGTTGATGGTTGATGGTTGATGCTTGATGGTTGATGCTTGATGTTTGATTGCGGATGGTTGATGTTTGATGGTGGATGGTTCATGTTGATGTTTTATTTTGTTTATTGTTTATGGCTCATGGTTGATTGTTGATTGTTGATTGTTCATGGTTGATGGTTAATGTTTGATGGTTCATGGTCGATGGTTGATAGTTCATAATTGATAATTCATGTTTGATTTTTGATTGTTCATGGTTGATTGTTGATTATTGAGTGTTCATGGTTAACGGTTGATGGTTGATTGTTTAGCTTTGATTGTTGATTTTTAATGGTTCATGGTTGATCGTTCATGGTTGATGGTCGATGTTCTATGGTTTATAATTAATGTTTCATGGTTGATGGCTAATGGATGATAGATAGTTGATGGTTGATATTGAATCGTTGATCGTTCATAATTGATGTGATCCTTTTTTGTAGGTGCATGGCGCCTACTTTGACTACTTTTATTAAAATATTGGCATGAACTCTCCGTCTGAGGAAAGTTACTTTATGGGCAGTGAGTACATGAGAGTATCTAGCAAAGCCAAGTATTTTTTCAAAATTTCTAAATATAGTTTAAAATTTGTTAGATTTTTCTTAAAATTTTTTCAAAATTCTGAAAAATATCGAAAATTGCCTTATAATCTTTCGGATTCAATTTTGGAAATATTTTGAAATAATTTTCAATTTTATCTCAAAATTAATTTTTCAAAGTAAAAAATCATTTTTTGAAAAATTAAAAAAATGTTGTAATATTGCAAAATTCAACATTTTCGCTTTAAAGTCTTCTACATACTTTTTCACAATCATTTTTTGAAATTTTTTCAAAACTTCTTGATATCTTTTAAGGTGATTCGAATTTTTCATAATTTTTTTTAACTGAATAATTTAAAAAATTGCTTTAAAATCTACCAGATTCTTTTTTGACAATTTTGGTAATCTTTGAAAGAAAACTTGTATTCTCTTGAAATCTTTCAAAATTGCTAAAAAAACATCTTTTTTCGAAATCTTCAAAAATTTACATTTTGTTTTAAATTTCTTGAAATAGTCCCAAGGTTTGAATAATTTAAAAAAAAATTTCAAAACTTCTCATTCTCTTGAAATCTTTCATTTTTAAAAAGATTTTAAATTTTTTTCAGAGAGAATCTCAAATTTTCAAGGGATTAAACAAGATTTTATGAAACTTCAAGGAGTTTAATCAAATTTCAAGAGATTTTACGGAATCTCCAGAGATGTTGAAGAATTTTGATGGATTTTCAGGGATTTTTATTGATTTTAAAGAATTAAGAACGATTTCCGCAGATTGCAAAGGATTTAAAAGAACTTCGAGGGATTTTAAGAGATTTTTAGGGATTTTAAGATATTTCGAAATGTTAAAAAATAAGTCAATTGGATTTCAAACAATTTTAAGAGATACTGAAGTATTTTCACCAATTATGAAATGATGTCAGGGGATTTTTATCGGTTTTCGAAGATCTAAAGGGATTTAATAAGATTTCGAAGAATTGCAAGGAATTTTAACGAATTTTAAGAGTTTTCCAAAGATTCCAGAGAATTAGGAGAGGTTTCACAGATTTCAAATGAGTTTTGAAAGATTCAAGAGTTAAAAAAAATTACCTGTATAATTCCAGAGATAATCTCAAATTTTCAAGGGATTTTACAAGATTTTAAGAATCTACAAGGAGTTTATTCATCATTTCAAGAGATTTCGCAGGATTTCAATAGAATTAGAGAGATTTTGATGGATTTTAAAGAGCTAAGAACCATTTCCATGAATGGAAAATAATTTCAAGAGATTTCGAGGGGTTTTAAGAGATTTTAAGAGATTTCAAGAGATTTCGAAATATTAAAAAAAAATCATGAGATTTCAAAGGATTTTAAGAGATACCGAAATATTTTCACGAATTTTCAAGGTTTTTAGAGGATTTTAATGAGATTTTTAAAGATCTACAGTAATTTCATGAGATTTCAAAGAATTGTAAGAAATTTTAATGGATTTCAAGAGTTTTTAGAAGGTTCCCGATGATTACGAGAGGTTTCACAGATTTCAAATTATTTTTAAAAGATTCAAGAATTTGAAAAAATTACTAGTACAATTTCAGAGAGAATCTCAATTTTTCAAGGGTTTTTACTAGATTTCAAGGAACTTCAAGGAGTTTAATCAAATTTCAAGAGATTTTACTGGATTTCGAGAGATATTGAAGGATTTTTATGGATTTTGAGGGATTTTTATTGATTTTAAGGAATTATACGAACGATTTCCGGATTACAAAGGATTTAAAGACATTTCGAGGAATTTTAAAAGATTTTGAGAGATTTTAAGATGTATCGAAATATTTAAAAAGAAGTCACGGGATTTCAAAGGATTTTAAGAGATAACGGAGTATTTTTGCAAATTTTGAATAATGTTGTGGGTTTTTAATAGGATTTCGAAGATCTGAAGAAATTTCAGAAGATCTGCAAAAATTTCAAAGGATTTTAAGAAATTTAAAGAGGTTTTGATGATTTCGTGGATTTCGAAGGATTTTAGGAAAATATAAAGGATTTCAAAGTATCTTCAGATTTGAGAGGTTTGCGTAAAATTTCAAAAGATTTAGAGGAATTTCAAAGCATTTCCAAATATTATAAAAGATCTCGAGAAACTTTAATTTCTTTTATATGATTAAGAGATTTTAAGAGATTCGCAAAGATTTCCACTGATTTCAAAGATTTCAATTAATTTTAAAGGGATTTTGAAGATTATAAGGCATTTTTATGCGATTTTGAAGATTTCATGGATTTCAACAGATTTTGGCAAATTTTAAAGAATTTTAAGGGATGTCCTCAGGGGATTTCCTCAGATTTAAGGGGATTTAAAACGAATATGTACAATATCCATGCAATTTAAAGTATTTTAAGAAATTTTCTCATGTTTAAGCTAATTTTGAGTTATTTTAATTTGTTAAATTTTGGACGCCATTTAATTTACTCTTTTAACCTTTTTGAGTCCATTTTGAAAAATATTAATTGCGGATAAAAACGTATCAAGAGGTCTTGTTAGAAACTTTAATTTTCATTTAATTAATGATTTTACACTACCGGTCAAAAGTTTGTGTTCACCTCTTTTCGGATGATTGATTGAGCTCCTTCATTTCAATTATGTTGGAGCTTAATTTTTGTATCTTTTGATAAGTTAATCTCCTTACAATTTATGATAAAATGAGCCCAGGATGTAGTCAATTCGTTCATTCTTTAAGTAGATATTGCAAAAATAGTGTACATTTCAATGTGTTCTTAAATTGTAGGTAATATCCGAAATAATCAAAATTTTGAAATGTCTTAAGCTCATTTTGAAGCTATTTTCCCACATCGTTGCAGCAGATTATAAGAATAATTTCGAAAAAATTTCCTATTACAGTGCAAGAACTGAAAATTGTAACTTTGTGTTTTTTTGTATTTGATTGTATTTTTCCAACTTTTTTGTTACAACTCTAAGTTCTTGTATACTGTAACAGGAAACATTTTAAGATTTATTCTTATAAGCTATAGCAATATATACTGTGGAAAAATAGCTTTAAAATAAGCCTGAGAACATTACAAAATGTTGATTATTTCAGATATTATTACAAATTAAAGAAAAAAATGAAATTCAAACAATTTTTGCAATATCTACTTGAAAAATAGACAAATAGGCTTCATCTACAGCTCATTTTATATAGAATTTTCAAAGAATTTAATCCTTTGAAGAGAAAAAATGTTAGCTCTGACGTAATTAAAATCAGGAGAACTTACCTGAGTCGAAATATAGGTCCTCCTTTTATCCTCAAAATTCTCTATTTTCGAGAACCTAGGAGGATCAAAAGAGGATTTATATATATATATATATATATATATATATATATTGCGAAATGTGAAGAAACATAGCAGCTGTGAAATACTGTAAACACTTATAAGACTGTAAAAAAGTTTTGAACGGGAAAAGAATGATAAACCGTGCGTAAATCGATTTGTTCAAAAAAACGTTGAGTTGTCATAAATATAAATTCATCTAGAACGGGGAAAAAGAAAAACAATTTCATATATCATCATAGAGATTATTAAAACAATGAAACTTTTAGATACCATCATCTTCAACTTTATCCGAAAAGAATTTTTATATTTATCATATTTGATAATTAAGTTTTAAATTCATCCTAAAAAGTTGCAGGCTACTATGCCGTGACCTTTTCTCAAATCGTGGAAATAGGGTAATTTATTCAAACAAAGAAAAAAGTATGATTTTAAGAATTGAAGTTATTTTTTTCAATGCTATACTGTCCATACCCGGCATCATTTGTTTTACATTGCAAGTGACAACATGAAGTTATCCTATTCAAAAACAGGACAAATGACGAAAGATATCGTAAAAAAAGGGATATCTAGTTTTCACGTGTAATTTGGTATGGATTTCTATGCATCGATAAATATCTGGAATATACGTAAAAATCATTTTTCCGCTTACATGAAAGAATGGATTTAAAAGCCAGGAGAATGATAACTGGATAAAGAAAATTTAAATTTTTCTTCTTCCCACGCAGAAAACATATTATGAGATTAAAAAAGATTCCATTGATTATTGGAAGCTAACTATAGAAAATCATTGCACAGAAAAAAATTATAGGATTTTAGAATAAATAATACAGAAATATTGAAGGAATTAATGCAAAACGTAGAGAAACTACAAAGAAGCGTTTTTTTACAATGTTCATAATCTCATATTAAAGTACGCCAAAATAACTATTGCGTAGAAATAAACTTTAAAAAGTAAAAATCTGAGGGTTCCCTTGATATCTTTGAAATCGCTTAAAATGAAATCTCTTGAAATCCCTTGATATAGTTAGAAATATTTTTAAATCCATAAGAATATTGAAAATCTGTCAACATCCATTGAAATTTGTAAAATCCCCCGCTATATGTAGATTTTCAAATATTTTATTAATTTCAGCTTCTTATCAAAAAATGGACATTATATAATTGCAATTTTTCTATAGGAAATTAGGAAAGTGTACAACCGAAAAAAATTTGAAAAATCGAAAACATAAAAATGATAATTATTAATATATGTATATTTTTGGATGGAAAATTTTGTCCAAATACTTGCATAGTATTTTTTTGTTAATTACGAAAAACTTTCTCAAAGATTGAATTTTTATTGAAAAAAAAACTTTGAGATAAGGCATTGCTGAATTGAATCCTGCAAAGTTAGGAAAATGTTATTATGTTCGGAGAAAATGTAACATAGAATTTTTGTTTGTTTGATAAAAATATTTGAGCATTGTATTTTGGATAAATAAATAATATATATTGAAAACATTTTTTTTTCTAATGTCCATATCGAGTTGTGAGGGAAAAATTTTGGTATTTAATTTGTTTCTCAATTAAAAAAGGAAATTTTAATTTTTGATTGATTTCTGAATTCGAATAGGGACATTTTATATCTTTAAAATTTTGATTGAGTCGTAGTGGAAAAATTTTGTAATTTTTTCTTAACATAAGAAGATGGGAATTTTTTTTCTGAATTGAAAGAGGATTGCTCTTTATTTTTAACATTTTTATTGAGTTCGAAAAAAGTGATGTTTCGTTTTTAATTTTTTTCGCAATCCCCATAAAGTTAAGCAAGAATTACCTTCAAGAAAAAAGCGTTTCTAAATTTTTTTAAACATTATTGATAAAGGAGACAATTTCAATAATATATTTTTTTTAAATATTGAAAAAAACGCTGCAAAATAAATTTCAGATATTTTCTCGTTTCTCAATCTTATCATTGAATATGCTTTTAAACACAAATAACTTTTCAATATCCCTATCAAAGTTGCCTAGCGACAATTGTAAATATAGACGACTAGTAATAAAAAAATTATTTCATCATTGCAGGAAAGAACGAGTCATTTGTTTAATTAACAATTCTAAAATTCAGACAGTGAATAAGCTGAAAATAATATAATTAGTAATCGATAGATCAGAAACAAATTAATTTTTACATTATTTTGATCAAAAATAAGAAAGTATGTGCGCTGGGATGGTCCAGATTTGAAAAAAAAAATGTAATGCATATCGCACCAAAATTTCCTTAAATCCACAAAAACATAAATGCGTTAGAATAACATGATGGTATAAAAAAAAAATAATTTGTTGTACATTTTATTCAGAATCGTCAGTATTAGGTGAATCGAGTTGAAACTCCACATTTCTCTTCACAATAAGCCATAAGATACAAATCAAAACTTATTTTTTCAAGTTTCTTTTATAGGATCCGAAAAAAATCTCATAAGTGAGAAATTGGATTCTGTGCGTTTTTGTCGCTAATTATGGTTTCTTAAACAATAATGGTTGATAATACATAAAAAATTGATAATTGCATGTTAACATACATTTTTGAAATTAGAAAATCGCAGTCTTTCCCGAATTTTTAAATTTATTTTTAACTTTTCAAGGGTAGTGAGGGAATGATAATTGAAGTCAACAAATTCAATTCTTCAAACAATTAAGTATTATTTTTAATTATATGCTTTTTAAATAATGCTAGAAAGAAGCCGTTTTTTCTTAAATATATAACTTTTTGGTTACTTTTCACTCAGAGCAGGATAATAATTAATGCAGTTGAGGAAAAGTAATGGTTTAAACAAATCATCATTGTGTATAACTATCTCCTTCTATAATAATGCTCGATGTGGTTTTTGGATTTTTAACTTTTTGTCCACTTGTCACTTAGTGTGGTAATAATAAATGCAGGTCAACAAACTTAATTGTCTGAAAAATCGATTTTTGTTTATAACTATCCATCGAGTGATGTAAAAAAAATGTTGAGTTTGAACATGATTCACCTAATATTGCCGATTCTGCATAAAAATTTACAAAAACGACTTTTTTTTATGGGAAATGTAAATATAATTGTTTAAAGAAAAAATACGCATTTAGTAGTAGTATAAACGTTTATTCTTTAACTTAGCCTTGAAACTAACATCCTTCCACACCTTATCTCTAGGATCGCAGGCTCTTATCGACTTGCATTCCTCGCCTTGCCTCGCTTCGCCTCGCTCGCATGTCTCAACTCTCTCGCTTCCGCATCTACTACCTAATGCTTATCTACTATTTACAATATTTACATACTACTTATATCTACTTCCTTTATCTCTTTGGTTGAAAATTCAACTATCTGGTTTGATATTTATATTTTCCGTTAAAAATTATATATATTTTTTTTAGTCCAAAAATAATCCTCTTGGTTAAAAATTGATTTGTTTTTATTTAAAAACTCAAAGGAGTGACTCAACAGAGACAAAAGTTTTCTGCATTAAAAAATGCGAAATAAGTGAATTTCTTTCCAAAAATTGTTTACAAAAATATAAATTGTTGTTAAACGATAATCTTTTGTCTCACGATATTATTCTTGAGATGAAAAGAACCGATCCCTCGGAGAAGGAACAGTTGTTATTAAAAATGCGATATAATTGAATTTTTTAATGAAAATTGTGCAAAAAATGATAATTAATGATAATTGTTGTTGAATGACAATATTTTCTCACAATATTATCCTTCAGGGAAGAAAATAAGTGACTCGACTAAGAAGAAAAATTTGTTATTATCAAAAATGCGAAATAAATTAATTTGTTTATAATAATTATTCATAAAAATATGAATTATTGTTGAATAGTAATATCTTGTGTCAAGTCATTATCCTAGAGATGAAAGGAAATGATTCCGTAAAAAATAAAAAGTTTCTATGTTCCGAAAAGCGCTGTAAGTAAATTTGTTTATAACAATCATTTATAATAATAATGGTTCATGTTTATTTTTCGGTCCTGATTACTTTTACTCTCTTCAGCGATGAAATCAGTATAATTAATGCATTCAACTACCGAAAGTGCAGTAAATATTAGTTTTGTCTTTTAATTTGTTTATAAGAATTATTAAAATTAGGAAATTTAATACACAATAAAAATTTTTGCAGATCTAAACCAAAATGGTTATAGTCTTTAGCTGTAAAAAAATGTATCCATAACTCCGCTGGGATTCGAACCCAGGTCTACAGATTGCCAGTCGGTACGATCTGCACCAGACCGCCAATCTGTAGACCCGGGTTCGAATCCCCGCGGAGTTATAGAGGAATTTTTTTAACAGCTAAAGACTGTCCCCATTATTTTAAAAATAATTATAAAAAATAAATTACAAAAAATTACATCACCTGGAATTTAATATAAATTTCTGAGCCATGTATCCTCCTTCCTATGTGGTCAATCATGGTGAATACCGGTTCCCAAACTACATGATTTCTCTCATTTTTCAAAAAAAGAGTCATGTTTAATGCAATATCAAAGCATAATTCATTAGCATAAGCAAGATTCCAGGAATCATGAAACAGTTTTGCCCTGGTTAGGGGTGGGATTGATTCACGTCCAGGTCCTTGGAGAAATTCGGCCAATCTTCTCCAATTTATAGTATCGTAATTTACAGGGAAAGGTCCTGAAACAAGAATAATAATAAAAAATAAATAAAAAATTTCTAATTTCTGAAAAAAAAATCTTTCTCCTTCGCTCCGGTGGGAATCGAACCTCACGTCTTCCGATTGCCGGTCGGGTGCGTTAATAAATTAAATATTTTTTTTTCTATATTTGAATAAATATTATATTTAGATGCTTATTTAAATATTAAATTGAAAAAAGACGAAGAATCCAACAATAAAACTTGGACAACGTACCATTAAAGGTATAAATTCAAATAAAAAAAAAGAAGCCAACCAAAAAGGAATACTTCTTAACAAAATTGTTAAATTTTTAAGAAAGTAAATGAAGTTTTGAACAAATAGTTGAATTTTCAATCAAAATCTTGAATTTTCAATCGAGGAGTTTAATTTTTTAACGAAAAAGACAAATTTTCAACAAAATAAATGAATTTTTCAATGAAAAAAATCAATTTCCAGCCAAACATTTAAAGTTCCAACAAAATAAATTAATAAATTTGCAATAAAAAAATAGCAAATTTTTTACCATGAAGATGAATTTTCTGAAAATATTTTTTAAATAAAATAGATGAATTTAAAACCAATCACTTCAATTTTTCACTAAAATAGTTCAATTTTCAAACAAAAAAGACGAATTTGGAAAAAATACGTTAATTTTCAATCAAATAGTTGAATTTTGCACTCCAAAAAATTTACAATAAAAAATGGAACTGTTAGATTTTCACTTAAAAAAAATAATTTTCTACCAGAAAGATACATTTTTAAGTAAAAAGATTAAATTTCTATTAAAAAAGACAAATTTTCAACAAAATGCATCACTTTTCAAATGAAAAAGATAATTTTACAATCAAAAATAGAATGGTTAAATTTTCAGTTAAAAAATTGTTTTCAAATAAAAAAACAATAAATTTTCAACAATTTAAGTACAATTTTTCACTAAAATAGTTCAATTTTCAATCAAAAATATGAATTTTCGAGCAAGAAGATTAATTTTCTACCTAAAAAACGAATTTTAAACAAAAGACATGAGTTTTCAGCCAAATAAATAAATTTTGAACAAAATAGTTAAATTTTCAACCAAAAAATGATTTTTCTGTCTAAGAAGACAAATTTAAAAAAAATACATATATTTTCACCCAAATAGTTGAATTTTCTACTAAAAGAAAACTACAATAAAAAATGGAACAGTTACATTTTTAATTCAAAAAATTACTTTTCAACCAAAAAAATTAGTTTTTAAGCGAAAAGATTAACTTTCGATTTTAAAGATAAATTTACAATAAATAATGGAATAGGTCAATTTTCGATTAAAAACGTTAATTTTGAAGTAAAAGAAGAACGAATTTTCAACCAATTAGGTTCAATTTTTCACTAAAATATTTTTTTAATTTTTCACAAAAAATATGAATTTTCAAGCAAAGAGGATTCACTTTTTACGTAAAAGAGGAATTTTGAACAAAATACATACATTTTTAACTAAATAAATAATAATCTAACAAAATAGTTAGATTTTCAACCAAAGCTGCTGAATTTTCTGCCCAAAAAAGACAAATTTTCAACAAAATACATCAATTTTCAATCAAATACTTTAATTTTCAACAAAATAGTTGAATGTTCCACTGAACAAAAATTTCCAATAAAAAATGGAACAGTTATATTTTCAGTTCAAAAAATTATTTTTCAACCAAAAAAATAAATTTTCAACCAAAGAGATGAATTTCCAACGAAATAGTTGAATTTTTAACCAAAAATTATAAATTACCAATAAAAAATGATTGTTAAAAAAATTGATTTTCAACTAAAAAGATGAACTTTCTACCAAATAGTTCAATTTTCAACAAAATATTTAAATTTTATACTAGAATAAAAATGTACCATAAAAAGTGGAACAGTTATATTTTCAGTTCAAAAAATTATTTTTCAACCAAAAAAATAAATTTTCAACCAAAGAGATGAATTTCAAGTTATTTTCACCAAATCGTTGAAGCCACAAACAAACCAGATTAATTGAGACCCAAAAAGTAGCAGTTTTACCAAAAAGGATGAATTTTCAAACCAGAAAATTAATTTTCGACTAAAAAAGACAAATTTTTAACAAATTACATAAGTTTTCCATCAGAAAAGATCAATTTTAGGTAAACAATAGCAATTTTTAACAAAAAATAGAATATTTACATTCATAGTTTAAAAAAATGATTTGAAAGAAAAAAAAACCAACGAATTTTCAACAAAAAAGATGAATTTTCTACTAAAATAATGATTCTTGAAAAAAATGAATTTTTAACAAAGGAGTTCCATCAAAAAGATGATTTTTTAAGCCAGAAGATTAATTTTCTAAAAATGGAAAATATAGATTTTTAACAAAGGAGATGAATCTACAAAGAAAAAATGAATTTTTAACGAATGATTTTAACTTTTGACAAACTATTTAAATTTTTAACAAAATAATTAAATTCTTAACCACAAATATGAATTTTCCAGCAAAAAGAATAATTTTCTACCAAAAACACGAGCTTTTAACAGAATACAATCATTTTCAACAAAATTATTGAACTTTAAAGCCAAATGAACAAATGAGCTACAAAACGGTTGAATTCACAACGCAAAAATAAGATTTTTTTATAAAACCGTTAATTTTTTATTATAAAGTTAAATTTTCATAAAAATAGTTTAATTTTTAACAAAAGAATCAATTTACAGCCGAATAGTTTAATTATTTGCCAAATTGTTGAATCCTCAAACAAATCAGATTAATTTAGATCCAAACAGTTACATTTTTACGAAAAAGGATTAATTTTTTAACAAGAACATTAATTGTCGATCAAAGAAGATAAATTCTTAACAAAATACATAAGTTTTCTACCAGAAAAGATCAATTTTCAATGAAAAATATAAATTCTATACCAAAAATGAAATAGTTACATTACTAGTTGAAAAAAGTAATTCTCAACCAAGAAAAAAAGGAATTTTTAACAGAAAGGTTACATTTTTATCAAAAGAGATGAATTTTCAACTCAACTGATGAATCATAAAAAAATAAATTTTCAACCAAGAAAATTAAATAAAAAATACGAGTTTTTAACAAATACAATAATTTTAAACAAAAAAGTTAATTGTCAACCGAATAGTTTAATTTTGAACCAAATTGTTGAATCTTTCAACAAACTGGGTTAATTAAAACCCAAACAGTTGCATTTTTATTAAAAAAAGATGATTTTTCAGCCAAGAAGATTAATTGTCGACCAAAAAAGATACATTTTTAACAAAACACATGAATTTTCAAATAGAAAAGATCAATTTTTGACAAAAAATAGAATAGTTACATTGTTAGTTTAAAAAATTGATTCTTGACAAAAGAAAAAGGAATTTTTAATAAAAAAGTTACATTTCCAACAAAAAGGATACACTTTTAACTAAAATGATGAATTTTGAACAAATTAATTTTCAACCAAGAAAATTAACCCAAAAAATACGATTTTTCAACAAATACAATAATTTTTGATAAAAAAGTTAATTGTCAACCGAATAGTTTAATTTTGAACCAAATTGTTGAATCTTTCAACAAACTGGATTAATTAAAACCCAAACATTTGCATTTTTATTAAAAAGAATGATTTTTCAACCAAGAAGATTATTTTCGACCAAAAAAGATAAATTTGTAACAAAACAAATGAATTTTCAAACAGAAAAGATCAATTTTCAACAAAAAATGGAATAGTTACATTGTTATAAAAAATTAATTCTCAACAAAAGAAAAAGGAATTTTCAACCCAAAAATAAGACTTTTTAAATAAAAAAGTTAATTTTCTACTATAATGTTGAATTTTCATAAAAATAGTTTAATTTTTAACAAAAAAATTAATTCACAACCGAATAGTTTAATTCTTTGCCAAATTGTTGAATCCTCAAATAAACCAGATTAATTTAGACCCAAACAGATGAATTTTTACCAGAAAGGATGAATTTTTAAACCAGAACCTTAATTTTCGACCAAAAAAGACAAATTTTTAACAAAATACATGAATTTTCAAATAGAAAAGATCAATTTTTAATAAAAAAGATAAATTTTCAACAACAAGTGGAATAGTCAGACTGTTAGTTAAAAAATTAATTCATAAAAAAAAGGAATTTTCAATAAAAGTTACATTTCCAACAAAAAGGATACATTTTTAAATAAAATGATGAATCTTGAAAAAATAAATTTTCACCCATGAAAATTAAATCAAGAAAACACGAGTTTTCAACAAATACAATAATTTTTAACAAAAAAGTTAATCGTCAACCGAATAGTTTAATTTTGAACCAAATTGTTGAATCTTTCAACAAACTGGATTAATAAAAACCCAAACAGTTGCATTTTTAATTAAAAAAGATGATTTTTCAATCAAGAAGATTAATTTTCTACCAAAAAAGCTAAATTTTTAACAAAACGCATGAATTTTCAAATAGAAAAGATCAATTTTTAATAATAACGATCAATTTTTAACAAAATGTGGAATAGTTACATTGTTAGTTTAAAAAATGAATTCTTAACAAACAAAAAAAAAGGAATTTTCAATAGAAAAGTTACATTTCCAGAAAAAAGGATACATTTTTAACTAAAATGATGAATTAAAAAAAATGAATTTTCAACACAAGAGTTCAACCCAAAAGATGATTTTTTAACACAGACGAATTATTTTCTAGAAATGGAATAGTTAGATTCTCAACCAAGGAGATGAATCTACAAGAACAAAAAATGAATTTTTAAGCAAGTAGTTCAACTTTCAACCAAGAAGTGGAATTTCTGATAGAAAAAGACGACTTTTTAACAAAATAGTTGAATTTTCAACAAAATAATAAAATTTTCAACCAAATACTAGGATTTTTTTACGACACAAGATTAATTCTGGAACAAAAATGTAATAGTTGACTTTTTAACCAAAAGTAGTGGATCTTGCTTGTTGGATTCTATGAATTTAGCTCGAATTCAAGCGAAGAAACGAGAAAAAGGGGGAAAGGATTAAGATAAAAGTACCTATCATGAAGTATGTCCCAATTATGAAACAATTTGACAAAAAATTCGATTTATAAATTGAAAAAAAAAATTTTTTGAGTACAAATTATTATAATAATAAGTATAAAAGTTAGGCTTTTCATCTGTATAAAAAGCAAGTATGGTTCTGAAGTTTTAAATATTAAAATATAATTTTAATCATCTAACATCCATAATAGTTGAAATTCAAGTAAAAGAATTAACTTTCAATAAAAAAGCCGTGAAAGCTTGACTTTTTGGTAGAAAATTGATCCTCCTGTTTGAAAATTCATCTCTTTGGTTGAGAATTAATTATTTTTGGTTGAAAATTTAAATATCTCGTTCAAACCTTTTTCTTGGTTAAAAATTATTTTGTGAACTGAAAATTGAACTATTTCATTTTTGGTTACAAAATTTGTTTAGTTGCAAATTCATTTCTTTCGATTAAAATGTAACTTTTTTGTTGTTGAAAATTAATTTTTAAACTTAAAAATTAAGTATTTCATTTAAAATTCGTCTTTTTTGTTTAAATTTAACTGTTTTTTATTTTATATTAAAACATTTTTTGGTTGGAATAACAACTATTCAATTTTTCGTTGAAAATTCATCTTTTTTGGGTCAAAGTTATACTACTTTGTTAAAAAGTAATTTTTTTGGATGAAGATTCATTATTTTATGTGAAAATTCATCTCTATGGCTGAAAACGCAACTATTTTATTAAAAAATTAGTTTTTTTTAGTTCCAAATTAATTGTTTCAACTGAAAATTTAACTATTCCATTTTTGGTTGAAAATGTTTTTTTTTAGTTGAAAATTCAATTCTTTTGTTGCAAATTGCATATGTTGCTGGAAATCAAATTTTTTAATCTGAAAATTGCACTTTTCCATTTTAGTTGAAAATCTATTTTTTTTTATGTAAAAATTTAAAACTTTTGTTGAAACTTCGTTTTCTTTTAGTAGAAAATTTACCTTCTTAGTTAGAACTTCAGTTACAAATTTATGTATTTTTGTTGAAAATTTGTCTTCTTGTTTGAAAACTCATCATTTTGGTAAAAAAAAAATATAGAGAGAATGTTATCAAATCACGTAATTTTAATTTTTTTCACTAGACCATAATGTTTGTGAAATTCAGAACTACATACGCAAGAAAAAGTGATCAGTAATTAAAATATTAGATTTTTCCCTTCAAACTGGATGACTTAATCTTTTAATTTATTTTACAAGTGAACTATAAACTTTTGTTAATAATTTGTATAAAACAAAAGCTATTTTTGATTTATTATATTTAAATTCTCATGAATCGGCATTTTCAAATTCTCCGACTCAATTTCCATTCAACCGATTCTTTTTTCCTGAGATACAGCCCAGATTTCAGAATCTAAAGTTTTGATCAGGGTGGCCAATGGGCAAGGAAACCGGGAAATGATAGTGATTTTTTTTTTACCGGGAATTTTAGAATGTTTGAGAAGAAAAATCTACCCAGTCACTTGAAATATCGCAAAATTCATATCACACGATATAATTCAATTCCAAATAAATTTGATTTCAACTTTTTTTAAATGTCAAGTTCAATTGTTAACTTTTTCAAATTTTAAAATGATGAAGATTACAATGTTTCATTCTAAAAATTTGTTATATCAAAATTTTCCATTTTTGGTCTTCCCTTTTAAGGATACATTTTCAATTTAAAGAATTTTGAAATGCAGTTCTGAAGAATTAAACAATAAAGAATTAATAGCGTTTGAAATTGAAAATTTTAAACAAAAAATGTTTCAAGTTGATCTGTTTTGAATGTAAATTAATTGAAGGTTTTTTAAATTGAATTGTAGTTCGAGTGGTAAAAATTGAACAATAAATGATTTTACAGGACAATTATAAATCTGATAAAAATTAAATAATTTACTATTTTTATTTTTTAAATAATTTAACATTAATAGATTCATAAATAAACGCTTTTATTAAAGTTCAAATCCTATTCAAGTCTTATGTCAGTCTAAAATATTCCATTTTTATCCCATTTAACTTGAAATTTTTCAATTAATATAAAGAACAATTATTTAATATTTAGCAATTTTTGACTGTTTATTTAAAATTAGCAATTATAAATGAAATATTCAAAAGTTAACAATTTGAAACTGAATTGTTTCAAACAGAAAGCCTTAAATCGCTAAAATTTCAGAGACCTAAATTTGAACTTTGAACGTTACAATTTTAGTTCTTCTATTTTCAAAAAATTTTATTTGTAAGTGAAAATGTTTGAATTTTTATGTATAACCTAATTTGAAACTTGAAAAGATTTTCAAAAATAAAAAAAAATATATATATAGATTTTTGAAAATTTCGAAATAAAATTTTAAAGGTTTTTAAGGATTTTATAAAGTTTTAAGATAATAAACGAATCTTAAGATTCCTGGAAAAATTTAGAATGATTTTTTATTTTCAAACATTAATTTTAACAGGTTATTTAAAAAGATTGCAGAAAAATAACATTTTTTATTAAGATTCCTAGGAAAATCGAAAATTACTTTTTTAATTTTGAAAAATTAGTTTTAAGATAATATTTTAAAAGATTTCCATAACTGTCAAAAAAGAATCTGAAAGGTTTTAAGGCAATTTTTTAATTTTGCATGATTTTGCTAGGAAAAATTTCAAAATTAATTAAAAATTTGAAAGTATTTCACAAAATTTAATAGAAAATGTAGATTTTTGACGACTGAAATAAAATTTTGAGGCTTTTTAAGGATTTTGTAAAGTTTTAAGATAATAAAAAAATTTTATTAATATTCCTAGGAACATTTTTAATAATTTTTTATTTTGAAAAAATAATTTCAAGAGAATATTTCAAAACAAGTGTCGATGTATAAATAACAATTAAGCAATCATTAATTTGAGACTACTAAAAATAAAAATAATTGAAAATCCAATTTAAAAAAGTTCAGTTTAAACAAAAATGTGTCATTTTTCAATTTGTAATGTTTGTAGCTTAAAATTGCTTAACACTATATAATTTTGAAATTTATTGATTCATTCTTTAGTTTGAGTAATTAATTTCAATAGAAAATGTAAAAATATTTGCAAAATTGTCAAAAAAGAATCTGAAAAATTTTAAGGCATTTTATTTTTTATTTTGCAGGATTTTTTTAGGAATAATTTCAAAAGTAATTTAAATTTTGAAAGTATTTCAAAAAATGTAATAGAAAATGTAGATTTTTGACGGCTTTGAAATAAAATTTTGAGGGTTTTGTAAAGTTTTAAGATGATAAAAAAAATTTATTAATATTCCTAGGAAAATTTTTAATAATTTTTTATTTTGAAAAAATAATTTTAAGAGAATATTTATAAAAAAAAAACAAGTTTCGATGTATAAATAGCAATTAAGCAATCTTTAATTTGAGACTACTAAAAATAAAAATAATTTAACATCCAATTTAAAAAAAGTTCAGTTTAAACAAAAATGTGGGATTTTTCAATTTGTAATGTTTGTAGCTTAAAATTGCTTAAAATTGCTTAAAATTATATAATTTTGAAATTTATTGATAAAGCCGGGTTGTGCAATATGAACACCGGAAATAGTCCGCATAGAGCCGGATAAAGAACCAGATAGACTCAAGTCGTGACACCGTATTAGAATCCGGACAGAACCCGACAAAAACCCGGATAGGACAATATAAGCGCAGAAAATATTCCGCATAGAACCGGATAAATAAGCCCATAGACTAAATTTATTTCACCGCCGAAGTGCCAGATAGAACCTGATTAGGAACCGGGTGGAGCTGTATGGGTACCTAAAAACAAGGTCGAAAGAACGGTGTGCATTGGACCAGTGCTGGATAGATATTGATACAAATCCTTATCCTATTCTGCTCTATCGGATCCTATTCGGCATTTTAAGCAAGGCTTGCAGAGTACCGCATGCAAGGGTAAGATTATACATTAGGAGATCTTCCGGTATCCCAGAGGCACTGGTTGCTGTCTTTGAGAAAGTTGTCCAACTTGTTTTTTTTGTGTGCAAAATACTTGTATATCTCACTGTGGCAATATGTACGTTATCTGATTTGTTTTACTTATTTTCTCATTTTATCTTTTTATCAAGAACTCATTTCATCTTATTTGTATCTGAATGAATCTTACCATGTTCTGGTGTACGAAGAGAAGACCCAGAAAGCACAGGCTGTCTTGAACTGGAACTGAACTCGTCGGACTGTGTACTTAATTCTGCAACAAGAAATATATATTTTTTTTTAATTATAAAGCTGTTGAATATAATACAATCAGTGGACTTTTCTGACGATTTTATAAATCAAGTTGAAAGTTAAGTAATTTTAACCTTGATGCGAAAAAGGAGGATTTCGGCCCATTTTAATGCAGATTCGTCTACGAGAACATTTTTTAAGTTGGCTTGCTGCCGCTTAAGTGGAATGTTCTATTTATTTTAATCCAAAATAATATAATGTAAAAAGTTGATGTCAGGGGTCATTCACATATCATGTAGTACATTTCGTAGTCCTTTGTGTACCCCAGCCTCCTATCATGATAGACTATTTTAAAAAATAGAAAAGATGGGCATGGTGCAGAAAATGGGTGGGGCAAGATTCGTCAGTGTTTGAAACCGCCGTTGATTGAGTATGTGTAAGTCGACCCTTGTGACAACTTTTGGCGAGAATGAAAATATAAAATGTCC
>JAABKJ010075445.1:32058838-32325792 GCA_011634705.1 Andricus grossulariae
CTTGTGATCAGTCAAGAGTCAAAAGAAAGACACGCTCATTTCTGATTCTATCGGAATACATTCAAGTTTAGTTCCGAATCATTCCCGATAAACTCGTTTTAACTAGTCAAAACACGAATTAAGAAACTCCTTTTGTAAAAACCCGAAGATTTGTTTAATCCCATCTTATTTCCTGTTTTAACTGAAAAAAAACTAGATTCACCCAATTGTGCTTTTGAAAGAATTAGTTTAACCTGTAATGTTCAGTTTGGCTCGAGAAGTGATCAATCACTCTTCTGTGACCAGTCGCCAGCACGTATTTTTGTAAAGGGCGACCTGGAAAAGTGTTTCGAGCAGTGACCAATCACTCTTCTGTGACCAGTCACTGCAAACTCAGTACTTCGGGTTTTTACTAAATAGTGCGAGCGGCAACGCAAAGTAGGGAAAGAAATCTGCGTGAACTGCCGCACACCCGCAGGACTGAGTCAACAGTAGCGAGAAGAAGGAAGAGAAAGAGCTACTCAGCGAGTGACACAGACAACTATCATCAACTAACACGCATTTGTGGAAGAGAACCCGTGAGAGTGGAAAGGATAGACCAAGAAAGAAACCTAGCTGATGACAATATCCCGGCTCGTGATACTATCAGAGCTATTAAGTCCCTAAATGTGCAGGATGATGTCGGAATTGAGGAATTCATCAAGAAAGTCCATAGAATTAGGCAGCAGTGCTTTCAACCAGATCTACTGCTAGATTTTATACTTTCGGAGAAAATTCAACAACATGCCAAGAGAGCAATCCGCTTCAACGAGATCTACACCTATGAAAATTTATATGAAGGCCTACGGGAATGCTTGAAACAAGTGCTTTCAGTTAGACACTTGAGAAGTAAGCTGGACTGCTATAAACAAGGAGCGACTGAAACCACTCAGAATTTCCAGAGGAGAGATGAACGAACTTAAATATGCGGTTCAATCCTCACATAAAGGACCTATGAAAAGAATAATTGCCCTTGACATAGAAGAAATAAAGTGCCTCCAGAAATAGCTGATGAACCTAAGACGGGAAATAGGTTCGCAGGTTAAAGACCAGAAACCATCAAATATCAGGGAAGCCCAAAATTTTGCTACTTAGATGGAAACTTGGTTTTGCTCACCAGTGTATATAGTTTATTAGTGGATTCAGGAGCCTCTATGAACCTAATAAAAGCGAACAGCATCCCATACAACCATAAAAAAATCTAATTTAGAACAAAATTTGTATGGGAAATGACCTACATCAGACAATAAAAGCCGCATACATTGCACACTTCGGAAAAAACCATCCTTTTCATATCATTCCTGTTGATTTTTTCCTACCGGAATCTAGAATAGTAGGATTGGTGTATCTAAGAAAGCATGAAAGATACTCGCTAACGCCAAAATTCTTGATACTGGGCAAAAAAAAGTTACCCCTTTACGAAGACGGGCACTATATCAAAAGAAACTCAGAGCAAGTATGCCTTATCCAAGTCAAGAATACGAATTCAAACGTATGGGTCGAGGAAAATAAACATATCTCAGATGGCATTTACTCTATATGTTAAGGGGAATTACGTTGCAGCACACGCAGGAACTTTCAGATAAAGGAATCATAAGACATTCCCAATCTCGGTTTTAACTCTCCACTTTGGGTAGTACCCAAAAAATAATACAATCTAAGAATAGTCATCGATTACAGTCATGAGTTTGCAGGTTTTCACCAAATTTAAATGAATAATGAATCCAAAAAATATACTGCATTTTCAACATTTCAATGCCACTACGAATACAATCGTATGCCTTTCGGTCTATAAAATGCACCAGCGACATTCCAAAGAATGATGGACATCGCCTTCAAAGGTCTAATTGGCAGAAAATGCTTTGTGTACATAAACGACATAGTAATTATAGGAAAAACCCTAGAGGAGCACAACCAAAATTTGATTAAAGTGCTTGAAAGGATAAATGCAAGAGGACTAAAATTAGAACCAACCAAATGCGAGTATCTACGACCAGAACTTGAGTATTTAGGCCACCAACTCACCAAGGATGCAGTGAAACCTAATCCATCAAAAACTGAAGTGGTCAAGAACTTTAAAATCCTTACGACAGTGAAGAAAATTGTGTCTTTCTTGGGTTTGACTAAATAACCTTTCGAATGACCTATTGTTGGTCGAATTTCGGTTCATAGAGTCCCGGCAATCCATCGAAAAGGAGTTGTTATATCAAACTGGAGCCATCTCCTCTATCTATTTCGTTAGATGAAAAGTTTTTCCTCGAGTTTTCATATTAGGCATTAGAGTAGTCCAAATTTCTATTTTTTTATTTTGATACATATTTGCTCGGAAATTTGTTTGAATGCACAAAAAATTTAATCAATTTTTTTTTTTTTTAGGAAAAAATATTATTCAGATGTGGCTTAAGTCGCAGGAAGTCTTACACTTATTTAACATAAGAAAAAATACGTGTTTGTGCATTTTATTCAGAATCTTCAGTACTAGGCAAATCGAGCTGAAACTCAACATTTCTCTTCACAGTTAGCTATAGAATGCAAAACAAATATTACTTTTTAAATATCACTCTGATAAGTCTGTTTTATGGGGTCCCAAAAAAACTCATAATTGAAGAAAAGTTTCTGGAGCTAATTATGATTTTTTACGGTTTTTTAAAAATGAATTATTTCTAATACATAAAACACCACTCAATACCAACTAATAATTATATGATTGAATAAATCATTTAAACAATCTATTATTGTTTTTAGATATTTTCTCTCAAAATAGAGTTCGAAAGTCACGGGTTTTTTCCAAAATTTTGCATTCGAGACTAAAATAAAGTTGATGTGTTACGTAAAAAAAATTAAAAAATTGAAAAGCATGAAATGTTACAAGCAACTCGCAATTACAAACAATAATAAATACAATATATTATGATTCTCAAGGTCATATCGTTAACAATAATAAAAGAATGTATTTACAATGAGTATGTTCTATATTGCTTTATAAATTTACAATACTTATTAATTATTTCAACAATTTCCATAAGCATATTCATAGTTGGGCTATTTTTCAAGAAATAGGCACAATTTGTTTAAGGAGTCAGCTAAGAATGTCTTTTCGATTATTTTTTCTATCATGCTAGGAAGAGTCTTTCTGATTTTTCTTATCTAGGTTACTCCTTTGAATTTACAAGAATCAGTAATTATTTAAACAATGTACATAAATAAATTCAGAGTTTGGCTATTTTTTAAAGAAAGGCTACATTTTTTCATAGAATCAACTAAAAATATATCTTTCCGATGGCGTTTTTCAAAAATACTTTGTTCATTCCAAAGAATTTTTATAATTATTTACAAAATTTTTTTCAAAAAATTGGCTTGACATCTGAACTCTACTCGATTTGAGATTATTTACTGTTTATTTCTATGGAAATTTGTACTGGCAGACATTTTGGAGGGTTTTTCCTCAGCTTTATGAAAATGTTTAGAGTTGCATAATTATTTATTTTGCACTGTTTTTAAAATTAAAACCTTTTTTGGCTACTGATTCAATTAATTGATTGAGAAATATTATTATAGATATTTTCGAGAATTAATCTCTTTGGTTGGAAATGTAACCCTTCTGTTAAAAATTTGTCTTTTTTGACAGGGAATTAATCTTCTTGTTTGAAAATTCATTATTATTTTCTTGACCTTTTTTTATGAATTTGATTGTTTTTGATTTAAAAGTTAAATCTTCATTGAATCGAAATATCTAATATCACATTTTTCGTAGAAAGTTCATCGTTTTCAGTTGAAAATTCAACTGCTTTGTTGAAAATTGAACTACTACGTGCAAAGTAATTTTTTCATTGAAGATTCATAATTTCAGTTGCAAATTTGTCTATTGTTATAAAAAATCATTCTCCTTGATATAAAATTCAATCATTCAGTTAAAAACTCATGCATTTGATTGAAAATGAATTTTTGTGTGGAAATTTCATATATTTGGGTTAAAAAATTTAACTTTATTGTAGAAAATTAGCCTGGTGTGGGAAATATTTTATGCTTTTTGGTTAAAAATACAACTAGTCATAGATATATATATTTTTTTTTTGGTTGTGTATTGAACTATTTTGTTTAAAATTTGTCTTTTCTGGATTGATTAAAATGTGTTCAACTTGAAATAAAAATATTGTTATATTGAAATATCAACCATTGCATTTTATGTTGAAAGTGCATATTTTTTTAAATTTGAAAATGTAACTACTTTGTGAAAAGTTGAACCACATACCTCATTAAAAAGTCCATATCTATTTATTAAAACCAATATCATCGATACACAAAAATTAGTAGTGGCATTTTGAAGGATAAAGTTCAATTTTTCTACCCAAAATGTTGAATTTTCGAAACAAATGTTCATTTTCAGCCAACAGCGATGAAATTTCAACAAAGAAACATGCCTTTTGTACCATAAAAGATGATTAGTTAAATAATCAATTTTCAAATGAAATATTTTCAGTTACTTAAATAAAGTTCTAAAACTTGAAAATTTAAAACTAAGAACTTCACTTTGATTGCGTACATCCCAATTAAGTGTATTCCATATTAAATAACATGCGAATGAGGAATACTTAAAATTGTACACTTTCAACGACATGAAGGCTATAAACATGAAAAGATGTTCATTCCTAAGCTTACCAATCTAGGTAATTTTTCTAGTTAGCACGTAAAACTGAAAATTTTGAATTTTAAATTGCTAAAAAGTTGTATAATATCAAATTTATAACATTCAAAATGAAAAATTCACAGCTTTCCAAAGATTCCCTGAATACTCGTATATCCTGAATTCTGTGATTTTTCTGAAATCGTTGAATATACTGGGTTCCTAAAATTCTTAAAATTCTCTGAATCCCCTAAATTCTTTAAAAATTTTGAATCTCCTAAATGCTCCTACATCCCCAACAAATTGTGATTCCCTGTAATCCTTGAATATTCTGAATTCCCTAAATTCCTTCAATATATTAAATGCCTGAAATTCTTTACATTTTTTGAATCCCATGATATCTTATGAAATTTTTACATGATTATTAATTGGCATTGCAATGTTTCCAGCGCGCTTGAGCGCGTATATAATATTGCTATCTGACTTTGAAAGAACTGAAGCAATCATCGTCATACAGGTAGTGTCATACTCGTTATCGGCAACGTAGTTCAGATTAATATTATGTATATTATATTATAATAGTATTTCCATAATTTGGAACAGGCTTGAGCCCTAATTTGAAAGCATTCTTATAAATATCCTGCTTGATATTTTTAAGAATGTTTTGAATTACGCGATTACAGTATATTACATTATAATCGCACCCAAGAAAATACAAATATTTCATTGGATTTTTTGAAAAGATGAAGAGTAGAACTAAATAAGATTCAGCTAATTCCAAAGTCGTAAACTTGAAATATCTGACTCCAATTCCTTGTCATAATTAGCATTGGGGGGTTTGTAAATCACCCCTACTAACAATTGATCTTCTACGGCTGAGACTGCAAAAAATAGGTAATCCGCTATCGGATAATTAGCTTGTGGACTGGAGCCAACCACGTAACCTGAGAGAACTAAGAATATTTTCTTTAATAAAAATGCCTTCATTAATTATTAAATCGTGATACTTATAAGTATAAATAAACATTTCATTGTATGATTTGACATTTCGGTCTTGATATAATTAATAATTTAAATGTAAATTGGAAACCACACTCTTCTATGATGTTAAACCTAAATGAAAAATTGTTCAAGTTTAAAATACTAAAATGTTTTACACTAGCAGCACATGCAGACGCGCGAGGCTTGCGTTCGTTTATCACGTCTTTCGATTTATATTTTATAATATTGAAAACAAACTATTTAAAAATCCATAATGGAAAATTTTTAAAAATTAAGACTGTTACAAAATTTTTTAACGCAATCTCTTGAAATTCTTCGGAATCTTTTAAAATAACTTAAAATCTAAAAAATCATTTAAAATTTGTCGAAATCCTTAATGTCCTTTGATAAGGTTGAATTCCCTTGGAATAAAATTTGATTTATTCCCTACAATTTTCTAGAAATTTGTTGAATTCCCTTGAAATCGTAATATCTATTAAAATAATTAGAAATCCCTTGGAATTCCTTAAACAAAATTTTAATTAAATTTCTATAAAAACAAACCCGTTTTGTTTTCTAATAATAAAAACATAGATTATTTGAAAATCCTTTGAATTTTGCTGTAAAGACAGCGGTTTGATAAAATTTAGGCGCTAAATATTATATGGAATGCATATTTGGAGAAAAAATATTCAACAACTACTAAAAATTACGCTTCAATTTGCTGAACTGAGAAATATAATTAAAAAATATCCTACAACTTTTTCAACTATCATCGAATTAAAAATTGTAATTATTTTTAGATTACGATTGTTAAATTAGGTCGTTTAAAATTAATTTTTTTAATTTCGTAGAATGTATTATGTTCACTCATATGCTAAAATTACGCGATTACAATTTAAATCCATACATTTTAAATGTTTCAGTTAGAATTGTTTAGCTTATTTTCTACAGTCGAATACTGTTAAATTTTAAGTAGTAATATTTTAACAATCTTTAATACAAAATTGTTCATATTTGAAGAATTACTTTTGCAAATTTATTACTCAGAAATTGTTTAATTTCAAAGGTTTAAATATAAAATTGTCTAATTATGAAAATTTTACATCATTCGAATTGAAACAGTTTCAAGATAAAATTTTAGTTTTTAAACACTTCTGATTAAAAATTTTCTAATGTAGCGTCCTTTTTATTTAGTTCTAATTGATAGAAAATGGAGAGTTTGCCTTTCATTATTCCTAACTTGAAAAAAAATTAATTTTATTCTAGCTCATTTACAATATTTTAGCTACCATAAAATTATCCCAATAAAATTCAAATTCAGACTAATGATTCTTCAATGTGACCAGACAGACCACCGTAGATCTAAAACGAACAATTGTATTTCAAAATATTGTATATTTTAAGAGAAAATGAGAAAAAGGGGAAGTCTTTCGAAAATAATGGGAAAAAGGAGGATTTCAAAAGTGGAGGAACGCAGGAGAATAGAAGAAAGACTGTGAACCCTGTAATTTATGGATATCGGCCAAGAACTTAAAACTTTAGTTTTCAGTTAAAGTAAAATATTTTTTAAATTCTTTTCCTAATTTTTTTTTAAAGGAATAAACGTTAAAAATTGCTCACCAAAGAGTCAAGGCTGTCATAAAATTCTTTGCTACTCGAAAATGTAGGGGTCCACTGAGTTGTAATGGATTCGACTTCCTCCCCATCTTCTTGTAAGGAATTTTGCGAACTTCCTGGAAGAGAATTCTCTAAACTCTTTCTTTGGTTTCCGATAAAATTTTCCTCAACTTCCGGATTTTTATCACCGCCTTCGTTCTATTAAAAACATAAATTTGTCAACTTAATTCCGGTGCTAATTTTTTTTAGAAATTAATTCATATTTTGCTTAAGAATTTAGTTTTTCTTCAGCTGTTTATCTTGACAATGTGAATATTTAAGCAATACAATCAAAAACGACGAAGAAATAAATACATACCTCCTACACGGAAAAATACCTCGCAATCTTCAATCAGTTCTGTTGGTGGTTCATTTGGTATTTTCTGAATAGAACCATTATCATGATTCAAAGTAAAATTGGAGGTACATTTTTCCTTCGGCATCATGTAATTTCGTAGCTGTTGTTCAAATTTAATATGAATTCCAAGCTCTTCGCTTGCCAAGAGTATTTCAACGAAAGTACTCCCAGGCGCGAGAGCCTCAAATACATCTTTATCAATAGTATCAATACCACGCTCTGAAAAACAAAATATAAATTCGTGTACTCTCTGCGATAAATGAAAAATTGAACTATTTTATTTACTATCTATTGGGAAGTATCAAGGTTTTAAAACGTATGTTTACGTATACATTTGAGGTTAAGATTTGAATGCTTACTTTTGAAGGTGTTAATCAGGCACTGCAGATTCCACGCCTCCAGAATTCGACGCGTCGCATTATCCACTCGACTATCCATGTTTATTCACATCACAAAAGTATCACTTTAATAGCTTTAAACATATGTATCAAAATAAGCAAACACGCGACTACACCGGTAGTATCCGCCATAATGAAAATGAACTCAGTGTATACAAATTTTCTTTCATTTATCGAGCTTCCATAAATTATCGGTATCTACCGAGTCTTTATCCACCTGTGGTATTGCACTTTAATTATCTTGCGGTTTTTACTTCATCGTCACTAGTGCATTTACCACAGGTAGATTCATAAGTGGATAAGTTTTGTTAATGCGCCTGATTATGTGTATGATGTCTTTTGGTTTTTCGCAATGTAGAGTGGGGTGCGTCCCTTTATTTCATGCGAACTAATTTTATTTATACAGTCCAAAACAATAATAAAATCGTAGTCGTTTTAAGAGACTATTATAAATAAAATTTACTTAAAGGTGATATCTTCATATCTGTGGGAAAAGTGTATTCGACAATTGTGTTCTAGTGTGAGATTCCTGTGGATATGTTGTTATTCTGGAGGTAGGTGAGTAATGTGCTTATGTTTTGTGTACGTGACACGATAAGTCATCTTGCCATCTGGATTGGAAAATTTAACATTGCGGGTGGCTCATATTGAAAATTTGCTTGGTGCTTGTTGTATTTCAGTTTGCGGAACGCTTTAGGATTATATTTGTATATATTAGTATGGGAAATATGATAAATTTCAATGAAAATAATGTGCATAGTTTGATAGGGAACGTATTGTAGGAAATATTTAGAACCTTTTATAAGAATTTGTTATAAAATATAAGAAAGGAGTGAAATAAATGTTTCGCATTAGTTTTACGTTTCGAATCTTTCAATAAAATTCAAACAAACTTTTACATAGATGTAAATAATGCAAGATATTATGATATGTAATTACGGAAAACCAAATATCGCATTAGTTCATGCCGTAGAAACTTATTTTTCTTACAAAAACACGGGCTTATATCTATTATGATATATATTTTTTCAATATCTTAATATAATTTCAATCAAGACTCAAGAGTCAAATGGCTGGCATATTGAATAGTATTTTTTTTTTTAATAGTATTTTTTCCATAGTACATCAAAATAAAAAGATTTGCATTAATAGTAGTTTAATTTATATTAACCCTCTGTTTACACACAGGGGATTTTAAGGGACAAACGATTTCTCAAACTGGAATGTCTATGGTCAGGTCCTGTGAGTGGCGCTGCAGTTCGTCAGTTAACCTTTGAGCGGTGCGCAGTGACAGTGCGCACAGTGACATAAAAGACCCTGTGTGTAAACCACGTTAGTGTTTTCACAAGGTGGTGAATATTAAATGTTTTGCTTTATTTGGTATTTTATGGTATTTATATGAGCAACATAAAGTTTTCATGTAATTCTTGACAGTTGTTCAGTAGAAAAAAGAGTGTAGAGGTGCACATCGGGAATCTGCTTTAATCGATCCTGTATATGATGGAGTAATACTAAGGAGACCAAACGACAATACGCGTGCGAATGGAAAATGAACCTCGAATTTTCGGACATAGTTTGGGGAAGGACGTACGCTGAATTGTAAAGAAGTTCGCCTCGTTTTGAGTGGAATATCTGCAAGAAGTTTTTGATTGATGGCTTCTTGGCGGTAAATTTGAATCATGACTAACTCACCAATCAAAAAGCTCTAGCAGATATTCCATTCAAAACGAGGCGAACTCCTTTACATTTTAGCGTACGTCCTCCCCTAAAGTATGTCTGAAAAAATGGCGACAAATTTTTCACACACAGTTTTGTCTCCTTACTATTACTCCATGCTGTATATAAAGCTGACAAAAAGACATTTTACTGTTGTGCCTCCTGCGGCAAGGCAGTGTGCGAAGAAAAATCTATAGATTTCTATAAAGATTGTGAAAACTGAATGTTTTTGAGCAAATTTTACTATGTTTGTACAATAAATATGCATAAACATTCACTATCCTGCTTTTTCTATGGAATTATCTGCACGAACCACTGTAAAATATTCTTATTATTCAGGCCTTCAAATAATTCAACTTTTCAAAACCGCCGCCAAGGGGCCTATATTTTCTTCGAACGTCATAGTCTAAGCTTCAAAATCTTGCAGCGATTTTTTTTTTTAAATTTATTTGTTGCAAAATTATGAATTTTTTAACAAGGAGTGTGTAAACGAAGGGTCAACTGAAAGTTTGAATTTTCAACAAAAAAAGGATGAATTTTCAACCGAAAAGGCTTCATTTTTAACAAAAAATGTAATGATTGCTATTTCAATGAATAATTCGAATTTTTATTTGAAAATAGTTCAAATCTATTTTAAACGAATGAATTTTCAACCAAATAAATACATTTTCAAATCAAACAAATTTTTCAGTGAAGAAAAAAGGAAAAGTTCAACAAAATTATAATTTAAGGCGAAAATAGTATATTGCACAACTAGGGTTGAAAGACCCGTGTTGTGCATGCTATTTTTTAGCATACCTTTATCGGAGGTCGATTTTCGTTTGTTCGCGAACCAAATTCATTTTGTTGAAAATAATCGACTATAATATTTTGACAGCAGACAAGAGGATAGATTAGTCACTTGAAGTTGTCTGCAGCATTCGTGCGATTATGACGGAGATGAAAAGAGAGAAGGAACGATCGCGTCACATTAGAGACATTCTGCTTTCGACCAATCACGAGCCGCTTTATTTCTTTTCATACCCCTACGTCATCAATTTTCCTCCCTAGGGAGGAAAAGAAAACTCGGTTGCATTCGGCCACTTTCGCTTTTCTCTACAGGCATTGAAAATTGATCGTTCGATGAAGGTATGATGAAAATATTTTTGTATACAAAATTAAATTTTGGAATAACTATTTATGTTTTGAGTTTTTTATTTGCTTATTTTAAGATTATATAAATATATTTTCATAGGATTCTTGACAAAATTTCACAAAATTTTACAATATTTCAGATATGTCAAATAAAAATGTCAAGAAAAAATATAATTTTCAACCATAAGCTAAATATTGGAGATATTTTGATGATTTCAGTTTTCAAATCTATTCCTTGAGGCCAAACATGGAACAAAAATGTCGTGAAATTGATAAAATACCAACTATTTACAAGAATTTTTAAAATAAATATCAATGTGTATCGTATTCAAATAGCATTTAGAAATATTTATAGAAAGTATTAATAGTTTTCATTTTTAAAATTAATGTATACAGAATAAAGTATTTATTTGAAATTTTAGTTTTTAAAATACTACAAAGAATTACCTTGAAAAATTGTTTTGTCCTTTTGAAATCATGCGATATTTCTCTATAAAATAAATTTTGTTAAATTTATTTTACAATTATTTACAATTAATTTTCAATGTTAACTATTTTACAATTAAAATAAAATTATAAAAACTAAATTTTGTAATTTTGAGATGAGTATTTTAAAACATCAAAGTTTTTGTAAAATTTCATATATTAAGAAAGCATATGAGGTCAAGTTAATAACTTTTTCTCTTAAAATCCCCAAAATTATGATTAGAGCCTAAAATAGCATGAAAAGAAAGGTAAGTATCAGAGGTGAGTGTACAGTAAAAATTTTGATTAATTTAATAAATTAAAAATAATTATCATTTATTATTATTTTGAATGTACAATATTGAAAATCAATTGAAAAATAAAACATAAATAATGGAAAATGAAACTATAGAATCGGATAGTTTGAAACATTCCATAAGAATTCCTGAAAAACATAATCATTGAATATATCAAAACTTCATTACATATATTCGAAGTCTTTATTTAAGGTCTGAATTTTTGAAACCAAAAATCAACTGAAACCTCCTAATAGCCAACGAACCCGATTCGGCTGAGCTCGTCTTCATGCTTGTCCCTCGTGCTCGTGCATTTTCGGCTTTACACGAGGCTGGCCGACGCATCGCGTAACAGAGCCGGCTCACCGACACGCTAGACAGATCAGTAGATCAAAAACTAACATCTTCGTATATATTTACTGCACTGATCAACAACTAACAACTTACCTATGTTATTTTTTTCTTTTTAAAAAGTTACAGAATAACCGAACAATTTTCTTGTTAATGTTACACCGACCGAGTAAAGGAACATACTATTAAATTGTCGTTTCTAAATAAATAGAACACATTGCACATTAAACAATTTTACAAATGCATTCAATAATGTTATTTATACAAATTTCCTAATTTATCTTCACGATAAAAATTCCGAATGTTTCAATTTTTCTAAATAAAACCATTTTTACAAATAAATAGTTGAAATTATGGTAATAATAATTATTATTATTGAAAAATACGCTTCTCATTCATGTATTCATGCTATGAATAATGCCTCTCACGAAGTGCGACGCACATGCGCCGCATATCGTGCCTATCACGAAGTGCCTCTCATATGCCTCGGACCCTGCAGGCACGGCGTGCCTCGCATTCCTTGCGTGTAATGTGCCCCGCACGCTTGCTATCTGGGTAACTAAATTATATCATATTTTTTAAGAGTAACTTTTTGAATTTAAAATAAATACAGGTGCCGTTCACTAAATGTGGGGTGTCGCTCATTGAAAATATGATATCGTTCACTGAGTTAAAAAAATTATTTGCAATTAAATATAGGAAGAGTTTGGAAAATAACAATGATATTCATGGGTACTGTGTAAAACGAAAAAATTCTGCCCTTTCATATGCATTCAACTTCATTGCCAGATTAGAATTCGTGAAAACAAACTCCAGTTTTTAAGAGAACACTTAGTGCATGCCCCGAGAGTATTTGTGAATACATTCTAATCTTGTGTTACACTCTTTGTAATTCTTAACTAATTATTTATCTGAAATGCATGGCGAATCCTGGTTATCATAACCTTCTTTCAGAATTAGGTTATACATCTTTTGACCACGTCTTATGAGTCTCGAGGCCTTTGACCAATCAGCGCATATATATTGCAACATGCGGCTTTTTGCCGTGTTGATCTAAATTGATTAAATTAACAATTTAATCCATGCATGAGTTATAATCTAATAAAAAGGTGCGTCTTCTGGAGAAAAGGAGAAGATTCTGTTCACAATTAAAAGTTCTTTTTATTCAATAGTCCCTGAGCTACGCTATTTTTACATACATGTTTCTAATCCCTATCTAAGATTATTCAAAAAAAGGTAAATTAAAAAACGTAAGAAATTAGACGATAATTTCTCTAGAGAGATCTTAGATTTAAGCTAGTAAAGGAAACTAGAGTACGATCTGCACGCTAGGCTGTCGTACGATTTAACACTGATTTATTTTTGGTAGAATTACATTAAATTCTAAAATTCTAACTATCTGCTCAACAGGCAGAGGAAAATAATCTAATTAGTATATCCTATCAAACTTATGATCAGAATATAATTAACTCTCCTCAATGAAAAACTAAAAGAGAAGATATTTCTATGATAGAAATCAGTGCAAGTGAATTTCTCGCAATGCAGCGAAAATTCAAGGCTTGAACAAACTATAAGTCAAAGTATATTTATTTACAACATGATATTCAATTAAAGAATGAAAACGTATGTGCTAATACGTAAATCGATTAATCTCGTTTGAATCTTTAAGATACTTTTTCTACAGCACTCGTTTCAAGAAAAGAGTAAATGCCAATAGTAAATTTTACGGAGGTTTATTCTCCTTGTGCAGTTGAAATTCTCTTTAAAAATGCATTGCATTTAAAGCAGATTCAATTTCTCACCCCACAGGGTCAATGCACTCTCTTTATACGGAAAGGTGCCTCTTCGGTACACAGGTGTATTCTTTCAGGCCTAAGCCTCAAACAATAAATCTCGTATAATTATTCCGATTATAGGCATTCATGCGACACAAATGGATTATCCTTCAATTAAGAGGTTGAATCTCAAAATATTTGTAAATTTGTATGTTGCCTATCGATCAGGTATCCTGAGTCCCTAAGAAACAAGAGTAGTGCACGAGCATGCCTCGAGTCCCCAGAGAAGCTGAGGAATGTCGCGCCGCAGGTAGTTCCCTATTGTTCTCAATTTAGGACGGAAGTGAGAAGGCGAGTGTCTACGAGCTCTTCTCTGGCTTTGTAAGGATTTGAATTTTGAAACTTTAGGATAGTAAATCCTTTATTAAGAAGAGATATTTCTCTATGATTCGATTATTCTCAATAAATTTTTTGGCAACCACATTTGAGCAGTACGACTCCTCGTTTTTCTTGCAAATAGCTTGATATGAGATTAAAGGATCGTTTTCAAGAATTACATTCGGTTATATTGACCTGGTCCCATGGTACTTACCATGCTATTTCTCGTAAACGCAAATTTAATGCCACGATATCATAGAAATATCTCCGATATAATCTAGATGTCGTTTTGATCGAATTATAATTGGCTCTATCGAGCTGGTTACTCTGTATTTACCAAGTTTTTGCCCGAGAACGCAACTATAATGCTTTGATTTAATAAAAATATCTCTGATATTATTGAGAAATTATTTTCATTGAATTGTAATTTGTTCTATGGACCAGGTCCCTCGGTATTTACCAAGTTCTTGCTCGAGAACGCAGATAAAATGCTTTGATATTGACAACTGTCACAGAAAGGTTTTATATTTTCACACAAAAAATAAAAGTATGAACTTTGCCATAAATACACAAAAATTCCTTCAAGAGGAAGAGGCTATGTCTTTTCACTGCCTAAGATATGAATCTTAGGTAGGCTTTTAACACTGAATCGCACAGAGAACGCTCGGAGATACTCACAAAGGTTTATAGCCCTCGCGCTAAATCGCATAGATCGCTCGCTCCAGGTAAGTCACTTTTAGGCAGCCTCTGGAAATACGATTTCTTCTACTCTCTTAAAGTGGACCTTACTGTTTATAGAATCACTTCATAATATTCAGTTTTAACGCCAAATATTTTGCGGTAATCCATGCGTGGTAGAAATAAGTGCAGCAAGAAGTGAAGATGAGTCCTCAAGTCTTCCTGCGGGTTTCCACCTAGAGATCTGTGTAGTTTAGCTGAAAGATTAATAAGTGAGCTTTTCGGCCTCGTGAACCCTTTTTATATTCTCAGCCCTCTCGCGCTTACGTAACAGCGTTCAAGTCGGAGTTCTGGAGTCTGCGCATTTGAAATTCTCCTGTGGGATGCTTCTTTCAGTAAAGAATCACACAGGGTATGTTTCCTATGCCTATTTTCAGGGACTGCTTGTAACTTGAGAGTTACAATATATATATATATATATATATATTTCTTTCCGATTTTCAGGTTACACCGTTACAAAAAATCAAACTTTAGTATTTTAAATTTTGTTTGTTTCCCAAATTAAATACTTCTAGAAAATGACAGTTTTAATCTTTTTACGGAAAATTTTATGTACCTGCAGTTGTTGAGACCGACAGGTTTCGAATCTCTTATTTCAAAATTATTTATTAAAAAATTACAAGTTTCATAGGTTGTAAAATTGTAATCCTCAGCAGATGTCAATTGCTTGGTCCTAACCTAGCTACCTTTTTCCTGGAAATGACAGGCCCTGCCGGTGGGGTCCATAGTTTATAGAGGTCGCAGTATAATGGACAGTAAAATTTACAAACGAAGCTCTTGTCATTTTGACCCTGGCAAATGTTAAATCCACGAATTGGTAATATAATTTTCTCTAAAAGCAATTCGGTATATTTATTTTATTTTTTTTTTATTTTATTATTTATATACAACCATAAATGCGAGAGAAGTTTGTATATGTCCAATGTCTAGCTGGTTGGATGCAGCCAGACATCACGGTCCTAGAGACATATTCGAGACATGTCGAAGACATTCAAGCCAAAACCAAGACCAAATATTTTTACCCTGGATAAAACAGATTCTCTCCCACTCCCAGGTTCCAGATTGTGCAGAGTTGGCCTTTAGAAATCAGTTTTAAGTACAAAATGCCACTCAAAGCGATTCTCAATACCTTCGTTACGAAAAAATTTGTCGTTTAGAATGAGTTGAAATTTTTTTTTTTGTTTGGCACTGCCGGACTTTAACGAGAGCTTATGTTTTTCGAGTAATTTGTTGCTTGCTTGTGCTTAGCTTCGAAACGAATACACAAAGTAAGTTCCAAATGTCGTAGTCATAACATGATTCTCACATAATGCAAAACGAAATGGCGTTAGGTTTAAAAGCAGCAAAAAGTTTGATATACAAGGAATAATGGTCATAAATCAGATTTTGAAGTACTAAAGCACAATCTTTTATGAAACTTGGAGCCAAACAAGGTCATTTGTGATAGCGTATATATTTTTTTCCAAACTATCTCAGCTTTTGAAGGAGGTTTATTTTCATAATTCCTTGAGCCAAAATAAAAATATCGAATTCTTATATTTAATATTGCTGAAGTAAATAATGTATCCACATTAATTAATCATTTTAAATTGTGACCCTAATAATGACGTCATAATCCTTTTGGAACATCATGCACGACCTCTGAATAAGAATTTGAGATTACATGGTAATTTAGAACCGAATTAAGGGCACATATCTCTTGTATGCCAAAGCATCCCATTTTTGAATGTGCTTCATAATTTTTAACTGTATATAATATTGTCTCGTCTTTTTTGACAAACTTTCTCATAACATCTTTGTCTGCGAAACAAATCCTATAGCAGCAGTACGAATTCAAACTTTTTGGAAATCCAGGAATCTCATTTAGTTCTTTATTATCTCTAATGACAATTAATAACACGAAGTAAACTATTCCTTGAAGTTTTCTTTGTATTTATCATTATCCCCTGCGTTTCTAATTCTCTAAATTGATCGATAATTTCGGCAAATGTTCTGCGATTTCCCATTTTTCGTAGTTAGTAGTGCGATGCAATTGTGCAACGAAAATGTTTTTGATCTGACTCGCATCTTCCGGGGAAAGGTCAAGAATAGTGCAAATATGCTGCACTTTTTTTACTTAAAATTCGGTGTGTTCCGAGAACATTGTTGATTTAGACATTATCGAGAAAAAAAACAATAGAGGACTTAAAACATTCGAACAAAACTTGTCATCAATTTCTTGAAATAATTCTCCCTATGTAACGGAATGCATGGAAGGACTTTTTTCAACTTTTTTCATGTATTAATTAATTGAATTAAAAACATTGTATAGCTCTAAAAACTTGTTTGGAACTAACTTCAAAGGTATTCCTGCCTTTTTCAGTTTCATCCATCCCTCTACGTGTATTATTACATGTTTTTGATTCAAAAGAAGTACTGAAGCTAACATTTTTGGTAATATAGGAGCCTAATTTTATTAAATAGCAAAGCATAGTTTGAAACCTAATATTAAGATCAGATAATGATTTAGGATCGATAGTGCTTATACTTTTCTCTTAAAAAGGTTCACTTCGAGGTAAAAAGTGCTCAAAATCATTACTTGTTTAATGGACAAGATTTCGTGCTAATTAGCATCATCGTTATGATCATTCTTAATATGCCATAAAAACCTATAGAAGTTAGTGCCTATAACGATGATAAACGGTGGTAAATAAGGCTATTTGTTCCGCATCTGTTCTTCTCATTCAAATTTCTGAGTAGTTACATTGTCAGAAATCTGCAATTAATGAATTTGTGTTGAAGAGTGTACATAAAGTAGATAAAGGTTAAATGTAAAGGTTAAAAATAAGGTTAATGGCCCTCTAAAGAGCCCATTCTGCGTTTATCTGCGTCCATTTCTTTTCGCTGACACTATTAAAATAATTATCTGCTTATCTTTTTCTAAACCAATGTATTATTTGTCTATAACAATCGTGAATTCCCAGGTTAAAGCAAGGGGCCATTCACTCTCGAGTCAAGGGGGTTTAACACTTGAAATCAATATGAAATCAAATGCAACAAGCACAACACTTTGTGAAATCATCTGAAATCAACGGAATCTGAGTGGATCTTGTAAAAAAGATCCGATATTTTTAAAATTAGTGAAAATCGAATGAAATCAGTAGAAATCTCTTAAACTGTTCCGAAATCGTGAGCGAGTCAGTAGGAGTCAACGAGAGATTATGAGTAATCACGAGCAGTCGACCGAGCAATCAAGAGAGCAGTCAGTGTAATCGTAGTCAGTGCATTCAGCGTGCGACTCTTTCTTGCATCGTCGCTATGGGATAGCGGTCACCTATATTTAAATATTCAAACTCTTAAAGCTAAAATGTTTTCATTTAAAGTTATAAAAACTAAACTTAAAATCAAAACACTCAAAGAGGGTTTCCTTTGAAATTTTAAACTTTTAAAATTAACGCTTAACAATTTTTTTATTTAAACGCTCAATAATTGACGTGTATAAAGTGGAAGCTTCTAACACATTTCAAGTGAACAATTAAAAATTAAATGCTGTTACACTGCGAAATTGAAAATTTTAAACTTTTTCAAGTTTTACAGTTCGAAGATTAAAAGAATATAATTCCACGCTATAATATTCAATTCTCTAAATTGAAGAATAAATAAAAAAATTTGTAAATTTACAAAATTATATCATTTACAGAAATTTTATGTCAGAAACAATAAAAATGGAACGATTATAATTAGTACTGGAATCTGTGTACTCATGCCAGTACTCACTTGAGTACACGGTTTTTCCAGTACTCATTTTTCGTAAGTGTTTAGTGTGACATATTTTCAGCACGATATCTCAATCCGTTTGGATGTAAGTTGGGAAAAAAGTACCGATATAGATTCCAGTTTTATTTTCTTCGAAAAATTCTGTATTCGGACCAAGAATATGTATTTCTTGTAGATCGTCGGTATCATTTAAGCTCGTTAAGTTTTGGAGAAAATTGTGTTTTTCAATATTTTTGTTTTGAAAGAATGCAGGGCGAAAACCTGATGTTCCAAAAACTTTTAACGGGGCTCAAATGAAAGATTAAACCTTGTACTTTGACGTTATATTAGCTAAATTGTTTCCGTCGATTATATAGGCCCTCGAAAACAAAATTATAAAATAGTTGTTGGAGGAGTGTGTTTGGCCTTAGGTTTCACAAGATAAAATTACATTGAGTAATAATTAAACCAATGCTTAATAGTTTTTGCACACAATGGTGGCCCTAATTTATTAATTTTATAAAAAATTATCACAGTTGCCAATCATTAGTTGTCCTCAAATTGTGTAAACTCTTGCAAAATAAACAAATTTATTTTTAATTTTCTAGATTCTTTTTTTACATATCTGAAATCTTCCAAAATCTTTATCAATTTTCTGGAGAAACTTAGGAAAATTATATTAATACAATAAACTCAAAGCAAATAAACAAAGACAGTTCAAAAATAAAGTCTTTCGAAATTTTTATTTTGTATTATACATTATTTTTCGCTTCAATTTATAATTTATACACCATTTTTTTTCTTGACTTGAAAATATTTTTTGGTAGAAAATACAAGAATTATATTGCAACTTCGTCTTTTTGGTTTGAAAATTCATCTCTTTTGGTAGAAATTTAATATTTTTCTATTAAGATTGTAACTTTTTCGTTTAAAATTGAAATCTTTTTTCGTGGATTCAACTATTTTGTTGTAAATATGTTTGTTTGGATGAATTGAACCTTTTTTGATTGAGAATTGAAATATTTCTTAGTTTTAACATCAACTATTATATTTTTTGTTAAGAGTTCATCTTTTTGGTTGAGAATTCATCTTCCAGGTTACGAGTTGAACTACTTTGTTAAAAATTCACTTCTTTGGTTGAAAATTCAATTACTTGATTAAAAGTTGTACTAATTTGCTAAGAAGTTTTTTTTGTTGGTGACAAAATAATCCTAATCTTAATATACGAACAAATAATATGGATAAAAATGTCTTTCCTAAAAAATGTATCTTTTAAATAGTTGAGATATTTAAAACTACAGAACGTAAAAGGAAAGTTTTATTATTCGGTCTTCAATGAAAGCTTGGCTACAGGTTTGGGCCTGTAGCTGTAGCAGCAAGTTCTGTCGACAGCCTGCTACACCTTTTTTGAGCCACGTTGTTCGTACATCTTACACCGCACAGGCACAATTCGTCGAACAATCCTGTTGTTTAAAACAGCTGGAAAAGATCTTATACACTGCGTTCAAACAAGTTATTGGCCTGTAATTACAAGGGTTGGAAAAAGTTGCCTTTTTTCGGTAGGAGTGTAGTGCGTCCTGACATCAGCCACTGCGGAATGGGCGTTTCCGGCTTTAAATATGAGGTAAATATGTGAATATGGGTCCTGCAGCGGAAAAGTTCTTCTTGCCTCAAGTGCTTTTTTCACCTCTTCGGCAGTGATTGATGGACATTCCTCCTCAGATACTATAAGGGTTGTCGCAAAACCCACTGAAGAGGCGAGATGGCTCAGCGAAAAACTGTTGGTTCACCCTGATCCATCACTCCCTATTCTGTATTCTCTTCCTTGCGTGAGATAATACCCGTATTTTGTCAGCAATGTGCTGCTTGATTATCAGCCGCTTTGACTTGATCAGTGTGTGATTCAAGATCCTCAGTTCTTCGGCGAACTTTCGAACCCTTTCCGTGAATGGTCTAGCAGATGTTATGTAGACACTCACACATTGAACACGGGACGCATTCTGTCTTGCCCATCCAATCATCTTGTTCAGTTGATGCAAGCGTCTTTGCTCTTTTGATCCATCGCCGGTCTTAGCCTTGCATTTGAATCAGTCAATGCTCTCGCGGCACCATAAACTGAACAATTGATAGTCCAGAGATCGGACTCCTCAGAGATATCCTCACGAAGGGAGGAATCCATTTTAGCCAGATCTTGGGGCTTATCAGGAACCTGTATGTCAACGTTCCTCCTTGTCCAGAAACCGCTATCATCTCTCAGAAAGTGTCTGCTTTCCGCGGTTGGTCTTAATGTCGCTTCCTCTACTTTGTCTGCAGCTTGTTCAAGCAGCGGATGGGGAAGCGCTCCGCGTACATATCCATTTTTCCAGACGTAGGCACGTTGATTTTGCAATGATTAAATCGAAACGTGCTGAAGCTCTGGGTGTTTCCCGCACCACAGAGTGTGCATACGCGCCACAAAGCCTGGGTGAACAGGGACAATGCTGACATCGTAGCAGTCTAGCAAGTCATCCTTGCGTTGATTCGTTCACTCAATGTGGGCGTTTCGCCGGTTCGTCATCATGTTTCCATCTAAATTATTTTCAGCTACCCCGATTAAAGATCTTTCTTCTCAAAAAAAAAAAATAATAATAAAATTTGACAAATTACTTCCAGTAAGGCACGCACCATTAACTAACACAGCAAAAAAAAACAGCAACTAAAGAACTCAACCAGAATACAGCCAAACAATATCTAAATTAATACCTCCTAATCCCACCTATCCAAGACTTAACGGACTCCCAAAAATCCACAAAAGCAGCATTCCACTCAGACCGATCGTCAGCGCAATAAACTCACCAACTTACAACCTGGCACGCTTTCTCGCCAAAGAACTGAATCCTTTCACAGGAAACTCTATCACGCACGTCCAAAACACTTTTGACTTCGTCAGAAAGATACAACAGATTCACATTCAACCCCAAGACATCCTAGTGAGTCTCAACATAGTACGTCTCTTCACGAAAGTACCAATTTCTGATACAATCGACATTATTGAATCCTTTACAAATTTTTCTTCCGATTACATACCTTTGATAGAACACTGTGTCAATAATACATACTTCTCTTTCAATAACCAATTCTATGAACAAACTTCAGGAGCTCAAGCTGGAATTTTGGTGCCGTTACGTTGACGAAACTTTTGTCATCTGAAGACTAGACTAGACGAACTACACAAGTTCTTCGATTTCATCAATCATTTACACCCTAATATCCAGTTCACCATGGAAATTGAACAAAACGGGGGTGTTTTAAGATTTCGATTGCTTCTCTATGTTTTCTTGGAAAAATATTGTACGTTTTTGCGATGACGGTTGCTTTTTTCAAATAAAATGCTATGTCCTGTTTCGATGTGATGCCCAGCTTGTGCTGATTGCGTGAAATGTTTCAGCCTGACTTCACTCTCATGTTCCTTGTCAATCTTTACATGTTGGCTCACCGCTCTCCCGGTGTCTTCATATAGACTTTGCCACAAGAACAAGGGATTTTATATACTACCGGATCACTGAGAGGTGCCTTTTTACCTTGAGGGTTGCTTAGAAGTTGCCCTATTTCCGCAGGTGGCTTAAATATGGTTTCGATGTTGTTTTTGTTGAGAATTCTTCCTATTTCTTCTGTGATACCTTGAATGTAGGGTTGGATGGTGGTCGTTTTTCTCTCTCTCTCTTTAGTAGGTTGCGTTGACTTATTTTGTGAGTGTATTTTCTTATTGCTTTATCAATTTGTTTTTGTAATTTCTTTGTATTAGGATTTGTTCAACGTTTTGTAATTCCTTTTGTAAGTTATCTTCATCTGTCATGGAGGCAGCTCTGTATACAAGGGAGTTGATGACCGATTGCTTTTGAGATGGGTGGTGGTGGGAAGAGGCATGTAGGTATCTGTTTGTATGGGTGGATTTTCTGTAAACTCCATGTCCTAATGTGTTATCAGATCTTCTGTAAACTAGTACGTCGAAAAAAGGCAATTTTCCGTTTTGTTCAATTTCCATGGTGAACTGGATATTAGGGTATAATCGATTGATGAGATCAAAAAACTTGTGTTGTTTATCTAGTCCATGTTTCCAGATGACAAAACTTTCGCCAACGTAACAGCACCAGAATTCCGGTTTAAGCTTGGATTGGTTGAAGATTTTAGTTTCCAGATTTTCCATAAAGATGTTGGCTATTACAGGTGAGATTAGAGATCCCATTGCTGCTCCTGAGGTTTGTTCGTAGAACTGGTTATTGAAAGTGAAGTAGGTATTATTGATACAGTCTTCTATCAAAGGTATGAGATTGGAGGGGAAGTTTGCAACATATTTAATAATATCGATCGTATCAGAGATTGGTACTTTCGTAAAGAGAGATACTATGCTAAATCTTTTGTTAAACGCAGGAGTTTGTTAATAGAAATTATCTTTCGTGGAGCAGTATTATATAGAAATCGTTCAAGATTTAAGTTCATTTAATATTGTGTATATTAACAATAACTATATCGATTTTAGAAAACATAAATCAACTGTCACAAACATTTGTATAAGAAATCTATTTTTAAGTCAAATGTGTACGGAAATTTTCAACAATCCTGCGGAAATAATTGTATAGTAAAAATACAAAGACACAAAATAAAAATATGGAATGGTCGATAATTCGTGACGTCATTTACATCTTAGCAAAATATATTAAAAAGATTTATATCATACAAAGTAATATAAAGAGCACATCATTCATTAATTAATTTTTTCATAATTTCTCATTCCATTAATCTTCATATTTTAGAACAGACCTTTTTACGAATGCCGAATTTTTATGATTTTATTCTTGAATAAAATATCTTCACAACAATTTAAGTTAGTATTTTTTTATTGTATAGATAATGACTTACTCAGTAAAAAAACCCACCTTTTCTGTCATTTTCTAAATGAATGTTAAGAAAACCTTTTGCCAATAAAGATTTCTTATATACGAAAAACTTCGTGAAATAATACGTGTGTAATAGAAGCAATTTTACTTTATATAATTGTAATTTTTTGACCAGCCTGCCTGTGTTATGTAGGATCAACTACATTACATATATGCCATATTTTTACTCACGATATTATATTTCTTCTTTCTTTTCATTATAGTATATTTGACGATAAACTTCGTTTATATTAGCCCCACTTTAGGGCGAAGTGTCAGGTCTGAGACCGCTGAATGAGTTAGTCTGGAAAGAACTTTCGTCGATAAAAGATTGTATTCTTGTCCTTCGAATTTAATAAATGTTATATTCATTTGTAATCCAGATCAATTATACGAAATCCTTTTTCCTAGTGATAAAAAATTAGTGAAAGCACAAATATTAAAGTGCATAAATTTACAAATTTAAATAACGGAATGAAAATATCGAAAATAGGCGATTGTTCACCTGTTTAATAAAGATAAGTTTGGATTGATATTTGCCAATAAAGTCACTTCTGACCATATCAACTACAAATCGTAATTCTGATGAATATGTCTGTTGTTCCGAAAATATTCTGTTTAAATGAGACTAAAGAACTAAAAAAGTTGAAAATACTTTCACCAGATGCAGAACTTACACACTTGAGACAAAGGTATATAAAATAAAGTCATTGGGTCTTTTTTACTCGTATTACTATGTGATCGATTTTTGGGAAATACATTAAACAATTTTTTTAACAAAAAATTGTCAGTACTCTTATTTCTACAATAATAAAAATGGGAGATGCAATGCTGCAAAATTAATCTTTTTTAGTCAAAATAATTCAGGAATCAGAATCTAGTTTCTTGAACCCGTGGCTAATTTCGTAGGCCAACAGGTGTTTGTTGGTAAATTGAGTTATTCCTGGGAGGTGACACTGATTGACCCTGAGTGTCGACAAACATAGAGTCAAATCGTGATTTCCTGAGTACCGACGCCAAAGTGGCTTAGTGCCGAATGTGTTACCTTGGTCCCCTTTTAGTATGTACGTCTCGAAGATTGCTGCAGAACGTGTCATCAGGACGTACTCAATATCGACATCAATCTACAAATTCATGTTAAATTTTTTACATTCTCATCCTAATGAGAAGGTATTGGTTTTATGGAAAATTTGACTTAGTCGGTTTTCATCAAATCTCCACGTTTTGAGACCCCTTGAGTCAGAAAAAACGATTTTCACGAAGGTGTCTGTAGTCTGTAGTCTGTAGGCTGTAGTATCGTGTAGGCACAATAACTTTCAAAAGATTGATCAGATTGAATTGTGCTTTGGCACACTTTTTGAAGGCATGAAAATAAAGAACAAGTTCGTTAACCATCTATTTTAGATGAAAATTCAAAAAGTGAGCACATTTTGAAAATTTTTGAGACCACTTTGTTTGGATTTGAAAATTCTATTTACTATAATTAGTACTACTCAAAATGACGAACAATATATCCTCATGATATTTTTCGATAAAAAGAAAATTATCAGAGTTATAGCATTTAAAAAATCCCCCCCCCCAAACGAAAATTAACATTTTAAGCCGAACAACGCACGATATGAAAAAATGTCAAGAGAAGAAAAACGTTTCTTTCTGAGTGTAATATTAACGTATTATTGCAAGTGTATATTATATAATTTTAAATAGCACCGCGCTTTTTTGGTACATGTGCAGATGAAAATGCCGGTTTTTCAACATAACCTTAAAAACTCTCATATTTCATGTGCACTATCTTCCTTTCAAGAATGACTAATATCTATAGTTGTAGTTTCTTCATTAAATTTTTCCCAGTGCAATATTATTAAATCGAATTACAAAGTAAAATGTACACCATAAACTTGTAAAATCTCCGTAGTGACTTAAGGCTGAAGTGGAAAAAGGGCTCCATTGGAACCGTTTCAACCCATACTTTGGGTTCATTTAGAAACCATTTATCATTTTGGGTTCCTTTTCAGCAAAAGAGGTTTCTTTTTGTTGCAGCTCCTTTGGAACCAAAAATTGGTTCTAATAGAAACCCCAGTTTTTTCTGTGCAGTCATTCTTCACGCTTCCTCTACTTTTTTCAAGGTTAGCCTACCGGCTGATGATTTTCATACGGTCGTCCGTAAACAATCGTGTACAATGAGTAAGGAGCTGAAAAGGGATTAATGGTGGGTGTTAGTGGAAAAAATGTTGACCGATCATGTCACTATACCTCGTCTGGCCGGTCGTACCAATAGACACTTCGTTATAAGTTACCGAAAATGTCCAGAGATTTAAAGTCTCCCATAATTGATTTTTCTTCTGCCTTACAATCCAAGATAAAAAAGAAAAACGCTTGAGGTGTCAAATATCGTTTATAATATAAATTAATATAATCTCGTTGGATACCTAAAATCGTTTTTGTTTTTCATATTAGACCGTGAGACCGAAGAAAAACCATTTCTAGGAACTACATTTATAGGAACGTTTGACACAAAACGGAAAAAATTTGAAGTCTTGCTTTTGATTTCGATTTGATTCGTCTTTAAGGTATCCAAGGATTTTTGGAAAAAATCCAAAAAGTTCTCAAATTCCCGGGTAATTTGATAAATTATCGTAAATTTGAGAAAATTTGTGTTATCCAAAAATTTCCAAAATGTTGAGAAATTTTTTGTAATTTATCAATAATTAATACTTATTGCTTCGGGTTGACCAATCACTATTCGCTGCTTAATAATTAGTCTATCTAGTGTCAACTCATAATGCCAGACGTGAGGTTATGATTACGGCATTACTGAAAGGTAGTTTGGAATCGAGATGCCCAAGCGCAATAGTTAAAACAAGTGATCTTGCTCAAAAAGCACAAGCGCACCGGTTAGAAATAGTATATTGTGTAACAAGTGCGTGAAGTTGACTATTCCACTATTGTTACAAGCTTCACACGAGTGGAATAGCTTCTCGCGCATCACACGAGATTTCCCGGGTGAAAAAGTTATATATAATTTATATAAAGTGGACAAAACACTGATATTTTTCACTTGTTTTTGCCAACAGTTCATGAAAATGGCGATATTCTGAGTATGATGAGTGCACGCAGAATGACAGATTCCACGACTGTGAGGTAAGCGTGACGAAATACCATATTCCCGCAATCTAATATCGCAGTAGAAGAATCCGGTACTTTGCGCACACTTTACAAACACAGAATGTCGCCATTTTTATGCTTGTGTTGCAAAAAAGTATTTTTTAACTGCTTTTTAGCACGGTTTCAGAACTAAATATTTAATATTCAATTAAATATTTAATTCCAATAATCGTGCATCCTAAATGTAAATATTATTAGGAAAATGGATCTTACCGCCCAAAATTCTGGAAATACGTACCAAATGGCGGTAAGAATAGTCCCCTTCTCCAGGTCCCGCTATTTGTACCGAAATTTTGGTGCACGTATCCACGACCTATAATATTTGTAGGAATTACAAACGCCTTTTTCATATATTTTTTTGTGCCGTTTTTTTTTGCAAAGGTATAGACTATTTTTGAAGCAAGACGATTTTTTGTTCTAAAAAGATAATTTTCGAATTGCTATCGTAAACGATGCAAGGTATCACATAAGAGCGAAATATACATTTTTTGTAGAAATTTTTTAGATGTGCAAGATTTTTTGTTAAAAGTTGTTTGTACGTATCTTTCGTTGTTTCTAAGAAAATTGTGATGATTTAATTTTATAAGAAAAAAATTCTTCAAACCACGAAAATGGCTTAGCCCGCATAAAACTTATAGTCGACCAAATTTGTGATTTTTGAAAAATAGACATCAAAATTCAAATAATAGTTTATATCAATATTTTCCACAAAGTTAAGGATATTATCCGTAACTTCTTGGAAATTCTTTTTTTCTCAAATCGAATATATATGTGACCATCCGCGTAGAAAGGGACCTAATGCGAAAAAAATCGATTTTTAGTTTTTCACACCAATCGATAGCTTTTTATTTGTTCTTTCATAATGAAAAATATTATTCCTATATCTGAAAAATTCTTATTGATAATAATCTGCAAAATGAGGCCCTCTTATGGAGTTTCTGTATTGGAACACCTGTTCAATCGCTCCTCCTGTAAAAGGAAGCTAACGCGTATTGGGTCCCTTTCTTCGCGGACGGTCACATATGCATATCTGTTCGTTTATTTTTGGTCATTTTCGGGGTTTGCAAGTAGTATCCAAGCTTCGTAAATACACTCTTTTATGTTTGAAAGAAAAGTGAAAAAGAAATTAGATTGAGACATATGCAAATAATGAAAATTTTTTATACAAATTATATTTTTCAGTTTTAAAATTTACAAAATGTCTATCCTAATGAGAAGGAGAAGATATTCTCTAATTTAAAATTATTAATTGAGTTGTTTTCTTTTTGTCCAAAAGAATGTTTTCACACTATTAGAATTTTTTAGTCAAAGATTTATTTTTTCTTCACTCCAAGCCAACTTTCATGTGAAAAAAAATGTTTGTACATATGTCCAATATATGGAGATATACTAATATAATGAAAATATGTGTCCTGATTGGTTACCATGATAAAAAATTTCGTAAAGAAACGCACAGTTACGTACGTTACTTTCCATTACAGCTAATCAAAAATTGTAATGCGTAAACGTTACCCTTATCTTTTCAAATAAGTAACCCGATACCGTTACCGTTACTAAACAACTGTAACAACGTTGCAAGTAACTCCTTACGGTGAAACACTGTTTACCTGCCTCTGACGAAAAAATAAAAAAGTATAAATGACATTTTTTGGAGAAAGCGTTTTTCATTTTTAACTACAATTTTTCAAATTTTTAATTTAAAAAAATTTTGAAATCCTTCATATGAAAACTCGTAACCTCCATTGTAGTTTTATGGAGGAAGTTTTCTTAGTCATCACTTTCTAAGTCCTCTATCCGCAACCCGAGGACGCGTTCGGTGGCTTTGTCATAGGCCCTCCAGTTCTATTCGAAAGGAATAGAAACCGAAACCGAATATATATATATACAGTAAACTTCCGTATATTTTAAAGACCGCTTATTTTAAATTTCAATTAATTTAAACCCCCTACACGCACTTATTTTAAATTGCGCAGTTTCGTACTCTCCCACCACGGTCCCTGTACACCCTACTTCGCGTCAGTGGATGACCCATAAAAAAAGAGGCCCGAAGAGCGCCCTCGTCGGTTGAAATTGAGTATTTTTCCATGCCGTCATTGCTACTCTCACCTCAAATTTCGTATAGTTGATTGTATTTCGCGAAACACTTGAAACACTTGAAAAATATTACTATTGAGATCTTTATAACGTACCTTTACTTTTCGAAGATTTTCTCCAAAAAGTCGTATGCTGTTGCAGTACCATGTACAAACCTTCCTAACGGCTGTCATTTCCACCTATTGACGTCATGCCACAATACTCACTATTCCGCGAAATATTTTCGTCCTTCTTTGATTCTATAATATTGATTTTTGTTGGCCTGAACCGCTTCCATAATATTGCGCAATATACGTACTCGACAGAGTTTTGGTGCACTCGGTCCTTCCGAGACGAGAGTCGCAACCGTCTCTCGCCCTACGCGCTGAGAAACTGCGTGGGCCAGCAGATCTAGGAATGTCGAGTGTATATATTTGTATTATTATTGACAGTATTTATTATTGATTTCAAATCACCCGCGCTTTTCGGCTGATAAAGTAGCTACCGGCGGCGCGTCGATACAAGAACGAGGCAGCCAATGAGCGTCTTCGATAAAAATAAACTGCTGACTCGCGTTAAGGGTGGGGCCCCCTCCAGCTTTCAAATAATTGGTCGGGTATGTTTCAAGGACCTTAAAATAAACGGAAGTTTACTGTATATGTATATGTTATATTTATAGAAACATAACCTCATTTTCTTTGTGTTTTCTTTATGTTGATATATTAATTATCAATTCACCTAATGCCACACTAGAGATTTTTAGCACCACAAATAGGTTGAACAGACATTCTGAATTATCAGGATATGTCCTGATTTCTTATCTATGTCCTGAGTTAATGATTTTTGATGCTATATCATGATTTTTCATGCCTGAAAATAAATAGTCTCGATTTTTATTGCGCGGACTTAAATTTGATTCACAATTTCTGTGGGAAGAGTCTCATTGTGACTATTCAATTTATTTTAAAAAGTTTGGCATGTGTGGAATGTTACTAATATTTAAAAACAAAGGAAAACATCCAATATCTGCTATTGCATTTCCCCTCTTTTCAAATTCCCCTTTAGTTTTTACATATACGATATTTATTAAAAAGTACAATTGTTTGCTTTACATCCAAAAAATTATATTGTATTCAAAACTAGAAGACAATATATGCTACCGCGAGTACCCTCGTGAAAAGAAATACCAATTTAAAACAATTTTAGGAACATTTTCAAACAACGTTTGGTCTTTTTCTGGTATGTACCCTTTAGCCTATACCTGCATCACTTTTAGGGCATTGAAATAGACACCACTTTGTCTCTCTCTCTAAAATGAGGATAGCTGTATGTATCAACAGACTAGCGATACCTGAAAGTCCTAAAGAAGCTAAGCTGATTTATGATGACCAGAGGCTTCAACCAATATCCGTTATGTTTATACCTATAACTGCCTATACTGCGATCTTAAGTTGGTCTTTCTTTTCACGAGGGTAGTGAAAACTGTTTTGTAACTGAAAAGAATCTTCCTGTTTGTAATACAAACTATTAAACTTTCCACAGAAAATTCAACTACTTCTTATTTGAAAGTAGAACTTCTTTATTAAAAATGTTAAAAATCGTTGTTATTTAGTTTAAAATTAATTTTTTTCACGAAAAACTTAACTATTCTATTTTTCATTCTAAAAAGGATTTTTTTCAACAATAATGCCTTTGCTTAAAAATTTAAATATATTGTATTAATGTTTTTTTTCTTTTTTTCTTTTTTTTTAGAGTGGAAATTAATTTTTGCAACACCCACCTCAAAAGTTGACCTTTTCATACTTGTAAATGGTGCCTAAAGGACCTTATTTGAGCAGACTGTGTGCGGGAAAATGTTCGCGCATGCGCACTTTGAAGATGGCTTACTTCAGGCACTAGCGAAAAAGCTGCCCATGCGCACTTGAGAGATCTTTTAATGATTGAAGTTCTGTTTTTAAGGTTTCGTAGCCGTTTTCGTCTGTCGTACAAAAAGACATGAGCACCAACATTTGGTACAGCAAAAGAGCATAAGCCCCAAAAAATTACGAAAAATGTCGCTATCAAAGTTGTCAGCTCTGCGACTGTCTAGCAGTTGTTTTAAGTTAAAGGTTGTGTTAGTTTGTTTATTTTGATTCGTGACGTTTTTAAATTTAAGTTAATGTAAATAATAAACCAAGCAAATAGTGTAAATTATTATTTATTAAAAATCACATAATATTTAGTTTTGTTTTAAGGAGTCTTTCGGAAAAGATATCATTTTTGGGATTAGGGTATGTGAAAATTCTGCACTTTTGTGTCATCACAAGTCAGGTTAAATGGAATGATGATTTAACATCTCTTACTAATCGTACCAATCTCACGGAATATCAGAGATAAAAAAATGTCAATAACTTACACTTTTGTGATTTTTGTAAAATAATCATGGTTTAAACTATTATTTACTGGATAAACTGATTTTAATTGTAAGTGTACTAATGATAAATTATAATTATCGAGAATTGAGTATTTTATCATGCCCAGGAGCAAAACTAGAAACGATTATCTATTTATGGACAGAGGTGTCAAAATCGTACCCTTGGCCAAGTCTAATAAAAATATATAATACATTAATTAATTAATTAAAACGCTGTTGAATTTTTTGCTATCTACTGTAGCGTGGTTTCCCCTACAGTATATTATCAATAAAAAATATACCTACCTGTACTGTAATATAATTTGTAACAAATCTCTTTCTTTCTAATTAACTTATTTAGCTCAATTCTGGAGATCTGTATCCTATAGATGAAAACTTGTAACCTCCATTGCAGTTTTATGGTGGGAGCTTTCGTGATAGTCGCCATTTTATAAGTCAAAGGGTGACCTCTTTTTTAAAATGGAACTAAATAAGTAGATTTCTAATTTTATCGATCGCAGATAACTATTTCGATTTAAGTATTTTAACTATTACTTTCAATGTAAGTTGTTATTAAAGATATTATATCTTTGGTTGTTATGACTGACTTTCTCAAATGAATATTTTCAGGATTCTTTTAACTGAGTCTTAATAATTTTACCTCAGTTTATTGAAAGAAATCTATTTTTTATTAAAAATTTTTGAAATGAAGAATGCATTAAATATTAGCAATGTTAGAAATACATTAATTTTTTATTGTTTCTTTCCGTAATTGGAAAATGTAATAATCTAAACAGATTGGTTCATGATCAACCATAAAAAAATTTGAAGTCACCTTTTTGAATTTCCAACCGGAATTTGTTTTCTGTGCTTTGGAAAACCCTCTCGTACTGACTTTCATAGAAGTTTACCTATTTCATAAAATTTTCAACATTTGAGTCACTTTTGGAATTTTGACCCAAGATTCCTATTCAAATCCGAAAAACCAACTCGTACTAACTTTCATAGAAATTCACAATTTTAGTAAAATTTTAAAAATTTAGGTCGCTTTTTGAATATTTGATTCCAAATTTGTGTTCTGTAGCTCTAAAAGCCCCCTCGTACTGGTTTTCACTCAAAAAACAGGCTTTCATGGAAATCTACCAATGCAATAAAATTTTCAAAATTTGAGTCAAGTTTATGAATTTTGATCCCGAATTCATGGTCTGTTTCTCGAAAAAACCCCTAGTTCTGACTGTCATGACAATCTACCAATTTGATAGAATTTTCAGGATTTGAATCAACTTTTCAAAATATTGAATGTAGATCTTGTGTTTTTTAACTCGAAAAACCCCCTCGTACTGACTTTGATGGAAATGTAGCAATTGATTAAGAGTTTAGAAATTTGCCTTAACTTTTTGAATTTTTCAATTTTTACCTCAGATGTGAATTATGCGATTCAATAAACCTTTTCGTACAGACTGTCATTGAATTTTACCAAATAAATAAAATTAAGTAATGTTGAAGTTATTTAACATTGCATCGCTTGTGTAAGTTTAGAACAGTGTACACACATAGTTTTGTTCGGAACTGGAGTGGATTTGTTTCGATTGTGGTTCCTGTTTCGTTCAGGCTCGCAACGTTCCACATTGGAAACTTTCCGGCCCGGAACAAGAACACGGTACCTATACAACGATGTACAGGGATCCACAACCCTGTTTTTTTATTGCATCGTTTGAAATAAATTGTTTATGAAAAACTTTCTTATTTCAAACGATTTTGAATTATCCTAAAATAGCTTACGATTTCTGCATACAAAAAAATTCTCGTCCTACATATCGTTTACAAACGACTCTAATAAAAGTTCATAGCCTGTTAAAATGTATAACATATTTTGAATCAAATATAACTGACAATAGCAAACCCTTCCCCCTTTCTTTTTCCCTCACCACCATACTTCCCCATCCCTTTCTCACCCTCTCATCGCTGCATCAACCCAAATCCACCTGCCACTCCCTACTTATCATCCCACCCTCAGCCCTTTCCCTTTTCTTCTCCCCAGTCATCGTAACCCTATCCCCTAAAAGTTCTCCTTACACTTCCTTACATCCAATCACAACGCCTCCCCTTACACTGCCCCTTTCCTATAATTCTCACCCTCCCCTGCTTCTATTCCATCTCTAGCCATTACCCCTTTCCCTCTCTTTACCTCACCCCCCATTATCATTTATCCCTTTACCTCATCTTGCTCATGACTCTTATAATTCTCTCTATACGCACCACTTCTACTTTCCTTTAACCCTCCCTTAATAACCACCAATATTAAAGTTTGCTACAAGGTTGTTATTCTCAGCACATATGAATTTGTTCGGGTTTTAATAACTATTTGTGATACAAATGCGCAATACACGTATCACACGCATTTTTTACAATAAACGTCCCAGAAAATTGCAAGCTAAAGGCTGTTCTGAACAGTGACAAGAGCTATCTCACCAACGTTGTGCAAAATAACTATACATGAAGATACGCATGCTCCAATCTTAGTCTCGCACCGCTAATTAGAATGCAGTTTGATTTCTTCTTTCGTTATATCGTCCAATGGGCGATGACTAAATTCAGCAGCCTCGCGAGCTATGGTGGAAACGTCCAAATGAACTGTTATCAAAGTTGTCAAAAGTTACGAATGAATTACCATCAATTTCCAAAATTTCCATAGGCTTCCTAAAACATAATTTGCAATTATTTATGGAAATTTAAGAAACTTAGGAATATTCGAGAAATTTTTTATCATTTACGGGAATATGATAAATGTATGCAAATTTCTGGTAATTTACCAGTAACTTTGAACAAGTTGATAGTTCTACTGATTGCAGAAATTGTGCTCCAACTTCGTAGTTGCATGCTTTCCAATGGCTTTTTGAGTTTTATTGGCACTCCAGTAGGGTGGGCCAAAAAAGAAAATTGGTTAAATTTCAAAAATCCAGGTGGCTTAAAAGCTTTTGTATGGTTTAGGTCGTTCATCTTGAAAATTTGAGTCTGATAAAAAAGTAACAATCCATCTATCCCAATTATATTGAATTTTAAACAGCGAAGAGTGCTTAATTTGTTTAATACCTGAAACATGAATATATTTTGATGATTCTTGCTTTCTAAAATTTGAAAAGCGTATATTATTGCCAACATATTCTGAATGATAAAAATGAAGAATTTAATCCAAAGGATTAGCTCATTTCACTGAAACTGACCAAAAATATCTAAAATTTACTTGTTTCTTCGTTCTAAATGCCCATAAAATATATGCAAGTATTGAAACTCTGGTAAAATCACACGTTTTTCAGCAAAATATAATCTTTAAATTGAGACCAACAAACAAAAAAAAAAAGATTCTCGTAACTTCTTTTCTGTTTCAGCCTGACATGTTCTATTTTATGGATACTCTCATCTTAATATTAATGTATATTATAGTCTAACACTATTGAAAGTCATACACGTAAAACATTTATCGTTGAGAAATTCACGAAATAGTAGCTAGGTCTCGGATACGAGAACAATTCACCGAATGTATTTTTGTAAATAGTCTACAAACTTTGAGAATGAATTGACGAACTTTTTTTCATCAATAATTGCAAAAATATTACGAATGATTGCGAAAAAAATCTCAGAGAACTCACGACCCTGCATGTGGCTCGCGTGCAGGCTCGCCCAAACGCGCAATGCGTGTGTGCACGTGAATGTGTAGTTCGAGTTCGTCTGATGAGTGACCAGAAGTTTCAAAAACCCCATATTGTTTGGCTTCGACGGCTGGGCGTGTTTACGCACTCTCGGTATATGTTTAGAAACTGGTGAGAATATAAATTATTAATATTATTATTATATCATTAAGCCGTTTCCCTTTCGGGGTAGGCGTGAATTGCTCGGTGGTAAAGTAGTGTATATATATATATATATATATATATATATTACCCTGGAGTTCTCAAGTATTTAATTCCTTTCAAAATTTGTATAATGAAGCAATTAGTATGGAATCATTATTTTTATAAGCGCTTAAACGCCAACCGGGAAAACTGGAAAATAGCCTGGACTTTTTTTTCCTCCAATTGAGGACACATATATTTTCCAAGATTCAGCCAAAAAATACGAAATAAATATTTCTCAAGAAAATTTGACTGAAATAGGAAACACGTTTTTGGAAAGCTAGAACGTGACTCCAAATTTGGGTGTGAATTGGAGATTTATAATCTTGAAGTCCAGAATCCAGATGTTGAAGAAACGAATAATGGACATGGGGCTTCTAGTGACTAGTCAAGTGCAAAAGCACCGACTACGACTACGGTTCAGGGCGAGGTTCAGGGTGTATGGCGCGGCGGCAGTAAAATAATTAAAAGCGTCGCTTCTCAGACTGAGATGGGAAGCACCATAAAAACAAGGGTACAATGGGGCACCAGCAAAGTACTGAGTACAGTTAACGGACAGTACCTGAGGCGAACATGCTCCCTGGAGAGACTACCAGTAACTACTTATGGATCAGGGCATCCCACCAGAAATAAAGTTAATCTCACCATACCATCGCGCTTGTCCGTTACTTTTACAACCCCGTACTTCGGTTTAAACTTAAACGATTTCATAATTAACTGTTTTTTCAAAAGTTTCTTTTTCAAAGGAAGCCTTGTAATTTTTGGGTATTAATTCGGAAATATTTGTTTCTCATTAGATTATCTACAAACATTCCAAAGTTAAAAACTTGTCATTCTAACTTGTTGCAGCACTTACGCGATTCCCATCATACCGACATATTTTTCCTGTTAAACTCATGCCCACACGAAATGAGATATCGAGTTGAAAGTTTGGGAAATTAATTACAGTGCCTCTTAGACGAAGAAGGTATGGATCTCGCGACAGTGAAGGTGCGTGGGTTATGGGTTTATATTGAAACACTTAATGTCTATTCAAAGTTCTTAAAATTTTCCTTTTTGTTTTTCTGAATAAAACTTGTAACAAACCAGAAAGTTTTTTAGGATCGGTATATAAAATTAACACAATAACATCTGAATGTTCTCTGCTTCTTGTTTCCTCAACTGTCAAATTTTTTCATCAACTTTTTTTAATAGCCAATAAATTAACTCATGGGTTAACCACTATTGAATTCAGGTCTATATTTCTGAATTTTCTTTAATTCTTTTGAAACATTTTAGGGTATTTTAAAAGATTCGAAGAAATTTCAATAGATTTCAATAATTTGAAGTGACTCCAAAGGATTTGAAAAATTTTAGGATATTTTTCAAACTTGTAAGGAATTTGCAAAAGTTTTAAAAATTTTAAAGTCCTAAATATTTTAATATATTTTAAAAGATTTTAAAGGATTTAGAATATTGTATAGGGCATTTTAAAAGATTCCCAAGGAATCCTTAAATGATTTCAATAATTTCAAGGGATTTACAAGGATTATAATAATACCGTTGTAAAGAATTTCCTTAAATTTCAGAAGATATAGAACGATTCCACAGGACCTATAATGTTTTTAAATATTTAAAAAGATTTCTCGGGACTTTATCAGATATGCTTGGATTGCAATGATTTTTTGGGATCCTAAATGATCTCAAGGTATTTTCATTTTTCTACAGGATTTCAGGAAATATTAGATTTCATGCAATTTCGCGGGATTTTATTATGTTTTAGTGGATTTCAAAGAATTTTTAATATTTTAGGGTATTTTTCAAAATTCAAAGGAATTTTCAAAAGCTAAGGTAGGGTCGAATATTTGCCTTCAAACTTGACTTTCGAAAAACCGGTTGAACTGGGGAGGTGGTTTTCTGCAGTTTTCCTCTACCCTGGCCAAACTTCCAGACAAATTCGAGTACTTCTAATAAAGTCGGATGCAGTCGCGGTTTATCACTGGTTGTCATTAATTTCATACAGTGATTCTAAGTGAAGTGGAGTCGTCTGGCGGTATTTTAAGGAATTTCACAAGATTAAAAGGATTTTATTGAATCTTTAAAGATATAAAAGATTTCTAGAGATTTGATCAGATATTTGTAGAGAAATTTAATGAATACGTTTCATTTAATGTATATTCGAGGGATTTCCAAAGATTTTAAGGGTTTTCGAAGAATTTCACAAAGTTTAAGGCATTTTGAAGGATTTTCAAGATTTTAAGTTATTTCAGCAGGTTTCAAAGAATGTCAAGAGATTTCGAAATCTCAAGGGATTTTAAGGAATTTGAAGTGATTCCAAAGAATTTTATAGGTTTCAGGATATTTTTCTAACTTTCAAGGAATCTTCAAAAGCGTTCAAAAGTTGGAAGGGGTTTCAAGACATTTTAAAGGATTTGAAATATGTTAGAGTATATTGAAGGATTTCAATAAATTTTCAATAGAGTTCAATAATTTGCAGTAGCTAAACGATTTGAAAGATTTTAGGATATTTTTCAAACTTCCAAGGCATTTTCAAGAGTTTTACCAATTTTCGAGGGATTTCAAGAAATTTTCAAGGATTGGAAATATTGTAGGATACTTAAAAAAATTCCAAGGCATTTTCAACAACTTTAATGAATTTTGAGGGATTCTAGAAGATTTCAAAAGTTATGAAATATTTTAAGTAACTTAAAAAGGTTCCCAAGAATTTTTAATCTATTTCAATAATTTGAAAGGATTTCAATGGACTTGTAATATTTTAGGTTGTTTTGAAAGATTCCAAGCCATTTTCAAGAGATTAAAAAATTGCAACTGGTTTCCAAGAAATTACGGGGATTTGCGGGAATTTTAAATATTTTAAGCTATTTGAACAGTAGATTTCAAAGAATTACAAGATATTTCCAAAACTTCAGGGGATTTCAAAGAATTTGGTTGGATTTCAAACATTTTTAAGGATTTTGTAGGATTTCAAATATTTTTATGGATAAAAATAAATGAAATGGTTATTTCAGAGAATTTCATATTTTATTGAATCTTCAAACTCTTCAAAAATTTCGAATATTCCTAGGGACTTTAACAGTGTTATTAGAGCACTTTCATGCATAAGAATTATTTAATTTATGTGAAAAAGATATTAAATGTTTTCCACTTCCTTCAATGGATTTTTACGATTTCCAAAGATTTCAATGGATTTCAAGGGATTTTATCATTCTAGAGAACTTTAGGGAATATAATATTTTATTATTATATCATTAAGCCGTTTCCCTTTCGGGGTAGGCGTGAATTGCTCGGTTAGAAAGTAGTGATGTGTGGATACCTACTCACGTTCTTCACCGCGGGAAGGTTGGAGTATTTTGAAGAACATTTTTTTTATATTTTGTAATATTTTTCATTAATTTTTTTTTTATTTTTCAAAATTGTATCATTTAAAGCAATACTTTCGTTAGATTGCAAAAAAAAACCATCAAGAAAACACTTTTCGATAATGAACAAAAATGTAGATGAATTTTATATCCAAATTTTTAGGATATAACTGGCTTATTTAATTGGCAGGAAACAATGACAACTAAATTTGAAAAATTTGGTCCATTATTTAAAGACACCTTGTAAATAAATCACCCAAAAGTAAAATGAGGGTGGCACAAATATTTGAAAGCAGAACGAACCTATGGATTGTTCAAAATCATTCTTACCTGTATAGCCCAAATTAAAAAAAAAATCAATAAATGCGAAGAATTCGACAATTTCCGAATATTGTAAAGGTCTGCTCATTTAATGAATTTTCTGAAAATTTGGCCCATTTGGATGGTAAATAACAAAAAAATTTGTTTTCAATTTAAATTTGTGATAAGAAAAAATATTAATTGAGGAGTTATATTAAAGATGGCGACAGTCTTCTAAAAACAGGCTTATAGATTCTCTCATTAAAAAAGTAATCGAGGAAATTGAAGCTACAAAAAACTTCATGTCGAAGAATTTACCGCTAGTTTGTCTACCACCTTTTTGGAAAATCTCAAATAGAATGGATTTTCAGTTTTAACAATAAAGCGAGTTAATTATGAGTCCAAAAAGTTGGCCAATACACTAGCGATAAATTCTTCCACAGGAAGTTCATTGTAGCTGAAACTTCCTCCATCATTTTCTTAATGCGAAACTTTAAGAACATGGTTTTTCTTTCGAATAATAAAAAAACATGGATTTGAAATTAACTATGAATCTTCTCCATAATATTGTCGTCTGCGTTAGAGCATTACGTATAAAACTCAAGAAGAAATTCGTCAATTCGTTGATAAACAAATAATTTACAACGAGTTGAGTGTTAAAGAATATAGGTTTTTCATCTAGAAAATTACGCAGTTTTTTTAGTTATTATCTACAAAATATTCAACGTGAGAGAAAAACCGTGAGTGGAGGCTCAAAGTCATTCTTCAAGAGCTATCTAACGATATTTTTTTTTCTGAAAATTTTGATTTTCAATGTTGAAACATGACGTCATCTTTAATAGAACTCCTCAATTACTAAATACATTGGCGTCCTGCTTTACCGGACTTTTCGATGGTACCCTTAATGGCCTTCACGGTAAATCGGGACTTCCCAAACCATTCTTATTCTCCTTCTTTTTTGTGGCTTCTTATAGTGCTGAACCGTGAAGTGCGCAACTCCACTGACCCTGCAAGCACCCATCTTTTGGACCACCTTATCTGGTTTATCGAAATCCACTAAATCGGGACTTCAGTGTGTATAACATTACTCGAAAAACGCTTTTTTGATGGAAAAAACCGTGAAGAGGAGAAAAGTTGTGTAGAAGAGAAAGGAGAAGACGAAGAAGCAGTGAGTGCACGTGGAGAAGAGGCTGCAGATGAAGAAATAGAAGAAGGCATAGAAATCGAAGAAAGCTGTAATAATGATAGCAAAACACCTTTTTCTTAATTGCAAAAACTTTCAAGCTTTTGAGAAAGTCGCAAAAGTGTTGGGACGATTTATGCAGTTGTTGTGTTGAATTCAATATAATATTAGACAAATTAGAAGAAATCACGCAGACCTAAGGAGCAAGCTCAGCCTACTTTACTAGGAGGAAATGTACTGAAGCACCGAAGTAATAAAAATGATATATAAAGTAAAGTTAGATACTCAATAGCGCGTAGATCAAAAAAATGGAAATAGGAATTCAATCCTTTCACATTTTTTAATAAATTTCTTAGAAACCACCCAGAAGAAAAATGTTTATCAGAAACAAAAGCGCCATTGCCTGCATCAAAGTCCTCCAGTCGTTTCCATAAAACTTGGCAGCTGACTCTGCATCATTTATTTTGCCTATAATTATTAAAGAATTACATTTTTCAATCTTCAATACTGAACAAGATTATATACAATGCCTCTACAAATTTAGTAATTTTAAAAAAGCATTCAAAACTGAACGTTAAATACTTTTTTGCGTAGCTGACATTCCTGAAATGAAAACATGATGCATTTAGGAATTTTTGAAATTTATGATCAAACGATGAACATTCAGAGACTGAGGAACTAAAGCCAAATGCTTTCGAATATAAGCTTTCGAGGCAAAACAATTTATTCTTCGTGGATCACAATTGGAAAATTTAATAAGTGTTCATTTAAAATTCTAATTTTAGATTGGAATTCTAAAATTTTTAATGATGACACAAATTATTACTAGGTATCTCCATAATATTATTAAATGAAATTCAAGGTGATTGCATAGTTTTTATAAACTAAAAAAAGGATATTCTTGTATTCAAAAATCTGTCTTATTTTCTCTGTTTGAAATCAAAGAATTTAGAATTGTGAACCTGCAAATTTGAAAAATTCTATAAACCTATAAAAAACATAATTTCGAATCAAAGAGATTAATTCTGAAATTTTGGATTACCGTGTAAACAACGAAGGAACGCATCCACAAGTCTGCCTAAGGGAGATTGCTGAGTTTCTTCTGGGGTCATATCTTCAACCGCGCCGCTGTCCATGTTTATTTTACTCGTTTCTCAGTTTGGTGTCCAGTGTAATATCTTAGTGTAAATATTCCACGAAGAAATTTATTTTTCTGCACTATTGCAACGACGTTACCATTAGTCGTGGATAATACAGTTTGTTCTTCGTTTGGCATTGGCTTGAGGAGACCAAATTCTACTTTCAATTAAATTTGTTCATCACGAGGAAAAGTGGATTGTCACGTTCCTCCCCTTGTGAAATCCCAAACCCTTTTTCTAGAGAATATGTTAAAAATGTACTGAAATTGCGTACTCTCGTTGACGAAATTAGGTTAATTACTCAATAGGCGAGTAATTATATTTCCTTTTCTGGCATATTTTTTCAGAGATTGGAAGAATTCAAGCATGATTTTGATAACACTCGTTGCCCTTTCGACGAATCCGTATGTTCGGAGGAGAAAATACAGACATAGAGATGAAATATGACTTCTATCAGTGTCTATCGGTCACAAGCATCACCCTTTCATTTTCTATTGCACCACATTTTGTCGAAAATATATATATTTTTTTTTTTTGAAATCAACTTAAAATTCTTCCAAGTCCTTTAATTTTCTACTCCGGCAGAGATTACCAGAGATAAGAGTTTAATCTTCTTGAAATCCGGTCTCTTTGAATTAATGTCTCATTCACAGATTCTAACCATTCTTTCGGCGGTCTACCTCTGGGCATTCTGCCATTTAACATTAAATTTTCAAAAAGATATGGCAATACAAATTACCAGGCTCTTTTTCAAAATTCCAGGAGTTTCCAGGTGTTCCGCGTTCTTTATGAAAATTCCAGGACTTTTTCGGATTTTTCAGGTTCTGTAGCAACCTTAATAAATAAAAAACGATTTTTTCCTTACAGCTGAACATTCACAGAAGATTTTACACTGCACTTGCACTTTACGAACTCGTGCGGGAAATTCCGCTTTATAGAGTCTGCAAAAAGTTTGGATGCGGTCGTGGATTGCTACAAAGTTTACAACAGTCGTCTTCAACTTATGCAGGTAAGTTCTCTTTGTCTCTGATGTTTTAATTAAAAACATCCCAGACGTCTGAATTTCAAATTTAATACATACTATTTTATTATCTTTGAAGGTATGATAACCAGTTTCTGCAAGCAGTTAAATTGGAGTTGTATGGAATTACTAGTAGCTCAATTTCAAACTCGTCTGCAATTTGGTGTCAGCAGGGATTTAATGGACTTGTTGAGACTTCCAAGTCTAAATGGCCTTCGGGCAAGAAGTCTTTATAAAGTAGGAATAACGAGTGTTGTCGAATTGGCTGTAGCCGACGAACTTGATATCGAACGAGCTTTGCATAAAGCTCTTCCTTTTGAAAGGTACTTGTCCAAAAGATTCCTTGTAAAAAAAAAAAATTATCAAAAATTATTAAAATACTCAAAATAAATGAAAATTGAAACAATCAACCCATTTCAGTGGAAAAGAACACAATGGAGAATGTCAGTTTGAACTTACCAGACAAAATAAAGTAAGAACCACCTTTATAACAGGAAAAGATGGACTCACAACTCGACAAGCTGCTGTGCTTTTAATTCAAGAAGCCAGGTCTCTCCTCCAAGTTAGTAAAAACTGAACTTTGAACCCTTATTTCAAATTCAATTTTGAAATAAAAATTAAACATTACATCAATAACGCGAGGGGCCGTTCAAAAACTACGTCAAGTTATTTTGAACACTTTTTCCACCCAAAATTCTCTCAAAACAGGGGAAATAGGGTGAATTTTCACGAATATAGGAAAATTATTTCTTTTGAATAAGATTAATCTATAGGTACCATATTGAATTCAATATGAAACGCTCAAGATTTCAAGTCGAAATATATTGCATTTTCAACAAAATAGTTGAAGTTTCAACCAAAAAAGATTAATTTTCTAACAAAAGAGGTACATTTTCAACGAAAAAGTTGCATTTTTAAGCTAAAAATTCGAATTTTTCAGAAAACAATTTACTTTTAATCCGAAAAAGATAAATTTACGACCAAGAATTATGATTTTCCAGTCAAATAGTTGAATTTTGAACAAACAAACTTAATTTCAGATCAAACAGTTGCATTTGCAACGAAATAGTTGCATTTTCAACCTTCGAAGACGAATTTCTAACTAAATGGTCGAATTTTAAAACAAAAAAAAAGAATGAACTATAACCACAAAAAGTTTCATTTTTAATCAAATAGTCGAATCTTTCAACCAGAAAGGCGAATTTTGTAGAAGACAGTTGAATTTTCAACCGAGAAATATTAATTTTCTATATAAAAAAAAAATTTCAACCAAGAAGTTTCATTTTGAACAAAAAAATAGAACTTTTGAAAAAAGTAGTTGAATTTTCAACACAATAATTAAATTTTCAGCAAAATAGACTTTTAACCACATAGTTGAAGTTTCGACCTAAAAAGATGAATTCTCAACCAAATAGTTGAAGGCTCAACAACAACAAAAATTAATGATCAACCTTATAGTTGCATTTATAAACAAATAGTTGAACTTTTAAGCAAAAGGAATGAATTTTAAACAAAAGAGTTAATTTTTTAACTAAATAGTTGAAGATTCAAACTATGAAAATGAATTTCCAATTAAATGGTCGAATTTTTCAAAAACAAAAAAGAAAGCTTATGCCAAAAACAGTTGTATTTACAACCAAATAGTTGAATTCGAACAAAATTATTAAATTTTTAACCAAATATTTGAATTTTCAACTAAAATTACGAATCTTTAACAAAAAGAATGAATTTTCAACAAAGAAGTTCTTTTTCAACCAATTAGTTAAATTTTCTAATCCAAAAAGATAATTTCTAAACAACAAAAGTAATAGTTGATATTTAACCAAAAAATATTTTTATTTTTATTTAAAAACAGTTGAATTGAACCAAAAAATACGAATTTTCAAGAAAATAGTTGAATCCTCAACCAAAAACGATCATTTTTTAATCAAACAGTTGCAATGTCAAGCAAATAAACAAAAATTTTCTACAAAAAGTAATTAATTTTTAAACCAAAACGACGAATTTTCAACAAAAGAGTTGAATTTTCAATCAAGAAAGATTTTGTAGTCATGAAAGAAAAATTTAGGAATTTATGAATTTTCAACCAAAAAATCATTTTCAACCAAAAAGTCAATTTTCAACCAATTAGTTGAATTTTCAATTTAAAAAAAATGTATTCTCAACTAAAAATGTAATAGTTGATATTTAAAACAAATAAGGTTTTGAATTTTAAATAAAAAACAGGCGAATTCAACCAAAAAAGACTAATTTTCAACCCTAACCAAAAGCAATGAACTTTTAACCAAACAATTGAATTTCTAAGCCAAATTAATGAATTTAAAAATAAAAAAGATCCATTTTCAGCAAAAAATGGAATATGTAGTTCAATTTGCAGTTGGAAAAATTAACTTTCAACCAAAAAACAAACGAATTTTTCAACAAAATAGTTAAATTTTCAGCCAAAGAGATGGATCTTCAATTAACAACGTGAATTTTTGACAAAGTAGTTCAACTTTCAAACAATTAGTTGAATTTTCAACCAAAAAGTATGAATTCTCAATAAAATATTTAATAGTTGAATTTTCAACTAATAACGATCAATTTTCACCAAAAAATGGATAAGTTAAATTTTCAACCTTAAAAATAGCGAATTTTCAACAAAATATAGTTCAATCTTTAACCAAATAGTAGCATTTTTAACCAAAAGAGATGAATTCTGAACCAGACATATAATAGTAGACTTTTTAATTAAAAGAATTAACTTCGAACGAAAAATATTTGGATTTTATTATTGGGTTGTATTTATTCATTACGCATTTAAGGGCATGTGATACTTGTGAAAATTATCGATTTTAGCAGTGTTAGGTTCCCCAGGCTTTTTTCCTACAATAATAAAGATTTTGCCTTAAAAATTTTTTCGAAGAAAAAAGAAATTAGCTTAAAGTTTTTCTTTAAAGATTACTGAGAGAATTGAACATTCTTTCTAGTTTTTACTAAATTTATATTTTTAAACAATTTTTATTTGCTGAAGCAGTTTACTTTCAAAAAATTGAAACAAATAATATAAAATGGAACACATACAATTATTTTTCTGACTGTATAGTGTATAGGAAGAACAATTTAATTTAATTTAAACAATTATTTTTTCCTAAAATATATTTAAAGTCGTACTTTATCAATTGAACACAATATGCAGAGATTTCGGCGTGGCGCAGGTCGGGCCCAGACCAGACCCCTTTTATTTTTTTATTCTCAGCCATACTATTATTTAAATTTTCTTGCAGTAATAAATAAACAATAAATTGGAAACTTCATACTTTATTAGAAAGTGTTAGAAAATTAAAACAGAACATTTTTCATAGATTCTATGGAATAATTAAGGAAGGAATTCTTGCCAAACTACTGGTGGGGAATTCGAAATTTTCCTTTTCCATCCCAATCCTTAGCGTTGCTGAAGACATTACTTATATGAGATTTATTATCGAGAGAATAAAGTTACTTATATATTACAAATTGCCTTACCAATGACACATGAGCACATGTTACATTCTTTGAAAAGTTCTTTGTTTGGCACCCTTTTCACAACAGTAAACTGCATCGCTAATTCTCTTGATTAGAATTCGTTCAATATCATGTTGATGGTTTTTCGTATTACGTTCTCCTTGTCGTAATACAAGACCAATGAAGCTATCTGTAAATATTTGTAAGTAAAATTTGTATAAAAATGAAAAATAAGTGCAAGAAAACACTAATTGGATTTGAAAAGAAATATCAAAATAATTTAGTTCCTCTAAGGCAGTATTCTTCGGTTTTGATAGATATCACGACATTTATGTGATTTTTTTCGAATGGAACAAGTAATAATTAAAGTTTTCTCTGACAAAAACATTTAATTGACTTTCCTCTTCCCTTTAGATTTTGAAAAACGTGTAAAAAGGATCAGTTTCTTAAAATTCTACGTTTACGGTACATTTTATGCAAAACCTTTAAAAAGTTTACAAATTTCCGAACAATTATAAAAAACGTTCTAGCCTACATAATTATGTAGTTATGACGTCTCAAAAGAGAGGTTTGTCTCAGAACGAATAGTTTAAAAAAAAATCAGGAAAGGCAATCCATATTAATCACATAGAAACTTTTTTAGACGTAAAATTAAAGGTTTTGATCAGAGAACACTTTACTTACTACATGCTTCTTACGAAAAAGATCACAAAAATTGATTTAGAAAAGCAAACAAATATCGAGTTATTTTAAAAGGGGGCCTAACGATTCTTTTCATATTCGGAAAAAATACTTAGGAAGCACTCCTAAAACAGAATTTTCAAGGTATACACTTTAACCTACACTCTAAGGTCAAACTTGTTTCTGAGTAGGCATGACAGAAGTAATATTTCAATTTTTGTGTATGCTATTTCTAACAAATAAAGTTGCAAATTGTAATGAATTTTGTATAATACAAGTAGTTGCGTTAATAAATATTAAATGAGAACAATATATTGAGTTATATTAAATAAAGGAACACAGTGTAGTAGAAAACCATATATAATATTTAAACTTACGTCCATCGCCCACAAGCTTCACAGTGTATTCTGATCAGTGATCAGGTGCGACAACACAGTCGACAATTCTTTCCTTTTTTGGACCTCTTTTAATAAACTCGACCAACTGGAATGGACGATCCAGATTCAAATCCATTGCCATTTACTCTGCAGAAAAATATCCATAATTGTTTTAAATACTACATGCAGTGATAATTTCTTGATAAAAATGCTATTCTGAAATGCCCAGTCTTTTTGTTCAAAATCTTCACATTCCAAAAATGCGCATAGAAGATGACTCGATTCATTCAAAAGAAACAATAATCTACTTACTTTGGAAATCTTTCTTGATGTGGAAATTTTGTGAAAATAACTTCTGGCGTAGTGCCTCGGTTCGTATCCATCATGTGTAAAAATCGACTCTTCTTCGCGCATAGCTCTCGCGCACCTCAGGTTGTCATGCGCACGAAGTATTCAAGCGAGTTCCGCCCGCATCCTTAATATAAAAGCAGGTAACCTCCATTGGTACAGATCATGATAATCGCCATTTTGTAATAAATGATACGCTGACGAACGTCGGATGGCGGAAAACGGTACGCTAAACTCGCAGAGCATGCGCAGTAACGTCAACACGTGATTTTAGTGTTTACCACAAGCTACGGAATGCTATGTAAAATCTCTGTATTATCGGTGATCGATAAAACAGGAAATCTACTAATACTTAAATTTGACAAAATATAAAGTAAAAATTAATTGAATGTTTCAATGAAAGTTACAGTGCCCTGCTTCTCATTTTGTGTACTGATTGATTAATTTTTTTTATGTTTGTGTCGTTCTGAAATGACTATATATGAATTAAATTTTCAAAATGATATGCACATATATTTTAATTTTTATTAAATTAGTTTAAAGATTATTATTAAATTAAATGTATAGAAATGCAATTTCAAACAAATAAACATATCTACATAGTGTGAAGATTATTTGAATTATTAACTGATTCTATTAAAACTTAAAATTTCTGGAATTAGTTTGGAATCAAATTTTCAGAAATGAAAGTTCAAATTTAAAAAATATATAAAGTAACAATTATTTGAATGTTTCAATGAAAAATATAGATTAATGCTTAAATAAGTATCTGCATTCAATTTTCAAAATTATACCTAAATATTATGTTTTCCTTTTTTCGAAAATTAGCATAAAAAGTTATTAGTAATTAAAATGTTCAGAAATGAAATTTCAAGTTGAAAAAATGGGAAGTAAAAATGAGTTGAATCTTCAAATGAAAATAATAGTTTTATGCTTTTTGTTTTGTAAACAATTGAATTAATTATCAGTCAATTAATTTTGATGAAAAAATAGTATTAAATAAAGATGGAATTTAAATTGATTTTCAATTAAGTAACATAAATTGAATATTTACTTTAAGGTTATATAATTGACTAATGGGCTATTATTTTTATAATAAAAGTTTATTTTTTCTTTAAAATACCTCTATTGCAATTATTTCATCTTCTTGAATGTCTGTGACGTTGTGAAATGACTATATCTGAATTCAATTTTCAAAATTATATGTACATATATTTTAATTTGTTTAAAATTAGTTTAATAGGTCATTAATAAATTAAATGTATAGAAATGCAATTTCAAATTTCAAGGAGAATATAAATATATGTGCGTAAAAATAAATGGAATTCGAAAAGTGCACCTTTTGATACAGAATTCTTACCATATGGTGCACTCCTAAGTGGTCATCCACGGATTACATTAGACGATTGTGGGGAAGAAGGGGTTGGTAAAATCATACAGTTTCTCATAAGAGGTGATTGAAAAATCATACAAGAGAAAACTTTGTAATAACAAAAATAACAAAATTCAAAGATATTCCGACTTAGAGGAAATTCCAGCAGAAATTCGATCTGTTGGACTAAACATGAATTTTCTTCAGAAGAAAATATTTAATTTATTGCGTCATAAGTTTTTTTTTAATGATATACCATGAACATTAATTTTCTACCAAAATAGATTATACGGTGAAGACTCTGAAGTCTGCGATAAATAAATATGAACTTTATTGAGATAAAGACTAAAAAATAATGGATTGAGGGTGTTGGTTAATCAGACTTTGAATTTTTTTATGTGCACGGCACTGGACCCACATATAACTCATCAACTAACTTTTAGAATGAAATAAAGAAAACATAGCTAATATTTGACGTTGTACATTCTCCTGGGGATAATAAAATCTCCGAAAAGCTCCTTTCATGCTGATAAAACTAATATTTTGGCGGAAAATATTAATTTCCTGAATTGGAGAAATGTTCGGAGACACTCCGAGAAAAGACGTATTCCGAGAAGAAGAGGGCAGATAGCAGAAGTGTTCTTTAAACACGTCCGCAAACTTATTTTTTACGCTGGTCTCTCTCACTAAAGAAGTATTCGCAGGGTCTAGTGCTCATATAGTTGTTGTACAGATAGTATACACATTCAATATTTGAGGGTCTGATAGCAAAAGCGAACTGAAGAAAGAGTTGGAGCAAAAGTGGGTTGATTATTTCTCCGGACAAGAAAAAATTAGCCCATGCGGCACGAGCAAAAACGAGTTAAAGATTTAAATCGTTTTTGCTCGTAGCGCGTGGACTAACCCATTTTTGCCCGCACTCATATTTCGATTCGGTTAAACTCCAACCGAACTCTTGATTCGTTTTTGGCTTCGCTGATATTTTCGTTTCGCTTGCGCCTGGATGATCGAGAATAAATAAAATTGGTGGGTTTCATCTTCATAATAGCTCAAGCGCAATATCGAAAATTTTTCAGAAGAGTCAAAAAACGTTTCAAATTCGAAATTTTAATCTTAAAGAAACAAATGTATACTCCTGAAGTACATCAATGCTGAATTATTGATGCCAGAAAGATTGGAAAATTATTGTATAATTTTTAAAACTGAGTGATAATTATCAAGACAATTCATTTCATTTTCAAAACGCATACTATTTTGTGAATGAATTATCAATACCATGGGGCCCTTGAAATAATTGGGTCCCCATTATGTGAAATTGGAAAGCTAAAATAGGAATAATTGCACGAAAACTGTTTCAAGGGCATTGGCTGCGATTCGTCACATGAGTCGTACATCATACGTCACATGCTCAATCGGAGAGGCTGCTCATGTTTAAAAAAATTATAAATCTCCAGCGTACCACGTTGAATGCACGTTCGCTGATGCAAAATGAGGAGTCTGAAAACTTACGCTGGCTTTAAACATGAAACTCTTTCGAAATGCTCCAAAATCAGGCAAAAATTGTCCCAATAAGAATAGTACCTTCAATTCGTCCGATATTCTCATCTGATGTTCTTTCATATTTCATTTATTTCGTCTCCTGAACTTGTTCCTATGATATTTTCTTGTTTTTTATAGCTTCTCAGACAGTTCCTCACTGAACAAGGTTTTGGTGTTGAAACTGTTCCGGATTCGTCACCTTTCTTTTTATACCCTGATTTTCTGTTTGCATGTATGTCCTTGACTGACCCCGAAATAGCCAGATAGTCCTTATGCCTCAACTTGCCTGCCAATGAGCGCTTGCCACGGCATGAAGTGGCGTGAGGAGTTGCGGAGGCGACCTTCGTTCTCTCTGCTCGCTCCTTCGGTTATATATTTTGGGCATTGTGTTTCCGATCTTGACATGCTGCGAGATTTTCTCACTTTCCCTCGTTTTGTCAAATGTCTCGCGTTTTCGCGGCTAAGAAAGCATTTCCTCATCGTACAGGGTAAGGTTCCGGTACTGAAATAGTAGTTGAGATTAGAGACGCTTCTGTCATTCATTTTATCATTTGAAATTCTTCCTCATTTCTTCTCTTGTTTTTTCCTTATTTGAGAAACACAAGTCATTTGTTTTCTCATCTGATTTGTTCCCCCGACCCCGATCTTCTTTAGTTCTATCTTCGGGTTTTTGACTGATTCCTAACACTATAGGAAAAGGTATTCGTTGAGGAATAGCTTCTCTAATCTCATATATTGCTTATACAAAAGAAACACTGTTGTGAGAAACAACCTGGAAGCCGACAGAAACAAAGAAAGATCGAAATAACAACTTCAAATGAGAAAACAAATGAATAAGACAAGAGAACAAGTTCAGGTGACAAAACGAATTAAAGCACAAGTAGCGTGTTCAACTCGAGATAATGACGAATCTCGAATCCAAACCACTATTCCTCAAACTCGAAATAATGACGAATCTCAAATCCAAACCACTATTCCTCAACGAAAACTTTATAAAAAGTTAGAGAATGCAAAGAATTTTTAGTTACCTGAAAATTATACAAATAAGTTTTGTAAGTCTGAAGTAAAAATTTGGGCTTTTGATACTTCGGTTTTTTCTCTTTGTTATACTTTTATTATGCATTATTTGAGTTTTATGATATAGTTTATTTATTTATGAAACTCCTGCTATGTTCTTTTTTTTATCAAAAAGATTTGTATGAACTTTAAGAAATTAATCATAAAATCAAAACGGTACGCTTGGGACAATACTTTGATATTTATCATTTGTTAGATACACTCAAATCGCGATTCTATATCGGCCTTGGGCCTGGGCGGCCCAGAATCGGATGCGTTTTTTCAGACAAAAAAGTCTTTTACGAAGACTTTTACATCTTAGGATATTTGTTGTAGCAATAACAAAAAATAAATGGAACAAATTCATACAAAAATATAAATAAATATAAATGGAATATAAATATTTCCTTTATGCAGTAATATCAACAGCATTTATTTTTTGAGGTTATGTATAATTTTTTTGCTGAATTTATAAATTATGCATCAACCAGTTAACTGGTTGAAATTATTGCTAAATTCAGTATTTTTCTTCGAATGCATACATTTTCAACAACTTATAGCGAATTCGGTTATCCTGCACTGGTGCACGCCAGAGCACTCCGACCTGCTCCTTCTTACTTCTTCTCACGGCTGTCGCGTTAAAATCGTGGTTGTGTTGCCCTACTACATCAAACGCAACAGCTGTCCTAAATTTCTTTCCGTGTGTGACTTTATAAACTTCGGTTTTCGACAATTCGGCAATTTTGTGGTTAGTTTTGCCTTTGTATAATCGACTTTCTTTTTCGCGTCACTCGCGCAGTTTTTTTACGCTTATGGTGCAGTGGGAGGGTTCTGTGCCCATAACTTGTTGTTTAATTAAGGTTATTGTATTAAACACAGATACACAAAGTGGAAAGTATACGAGAACACGTCTGATTCTTAGATCGTGTGTGAGTGAACAGAATAAAAAGAATGAAACGTGTAACATAAGGTGTCAATATGAACTATATTGATACATCGCAGATTAATCGATGAGATAACTTCAGACCCATATCGACAATTAAAAATTAACATACAACAGTTTTGTTTGATTCTTGAGTATGTGTTTAGTAAACTGAAGCATAGTCACACCCTTTAGTCAAACGTAATCTAACAGTGAGATCAAGATGTTTTCCTCAATAACCTGAAGCTTTTCCTTTCATTTCGTAGAATGCAAATTTCACCTCACTTAACTGAATTTATAAAAAACACCATTTTATATTTTTCTATCTTAACTTGCGTCATAATGTTTTCTCGTCTCCACAAATCCCTCTACCTCTGAACTAGAGACTTTTTTTGAGAGAACTTAATATTCTAATGAATTTAAATTAGTCAATATTACAATTTTGTTGAGTGACGCCGAGGAGGCGTCTGGCGCCATAGAAACGAGCAAAGCCAAGTAATTATAAGTCCTTTTTTCCATTCAAGCCACTTTGTGCACTATTCCCCGATGTAGGTCCCACGGAGCTGGGAAAGAATTTTGTTTCGGAGGCAACGGCGGCCGCAAGCGAATCTCAGTTCTCTGGGTACCTCAGTGTTTTAAAATCATTCTTTGTCCGTTGGCGATTGAATGTCGAGACAAGGTCATGAGCAAAAGAGGATACGCGACGACGAATTAATACTCAATTCTTGAATTTAACTTAAAATATGCCATTGGAGCATCGTCCTACGTGACGGAAGGTACTAGTTTTCACATAATTACATAAATAAAATAATAATTTCAAGGGCTACAATTTTGCCCTGTTACACTTATAAATAATGCACTAAAAAATACTACTAATTTAACCGATTCATATAGTGTGTTGGGGCATGTTAGGGCTCCAGTTTCCTAGGCTTCGCCTTGTTCTTAGTTTTTAAAATATAAAACCTCTTAAACATGGCTGAAAATAAAAAATTGGATACAGGAGTTGTCCGGATCCCCGGTCACAAAGAAATGTTTGGAAATGAGACAGCGGATGGTCTACCCGAAGAGGTAATCGAGAAAGGAGTGCAACTTAATTATTAATTTCCTTATAATGACTTTTATAAAATTGGCCTATAACAACGCATACAACCGATTAAATACCCGCTGATCATCGTTACAACGAATACACGTGGATACAATATGAATTTTTTACCACTCATCCCGGTCAGAAATAACCATTTTTAAGCTTGTCATACTTAAAAATATCTAATCTTTTGCGAACACAGGACAGTTTTCCATCGAGTGTGTATTATGTGGGAATATATATGGATACAATATGAATTTTTCATCATTTTCCCCGATCAAAAATAACCACTTTTAGGCTGTTAATAGTTAAAAATATCTAATATTTTACCAATTTCCCGATTATCTGTCACTTTCATATAAACGATCGAACACAGGACATTTTTCCATTGAGTGTGTACTATGTAGGAATATACATGGATACAATATGAATTTTTTATCGTTTTCCCCGATCAGAAATAACCACTTTTAGCCTGTTAATAGTTAAAGATGTCTAATATCTTGCGAATTTTACGACGCAGGTTAAGATAGAAAAATATAAAATGGTGTTTTTTATAAATTAAGGTAAGTGAGGTTAAATTTGCATTGTACGAAATGAAAGGAATAGCTTTAGGCTATTGAGCAAAACATCTTGATCTCACTGTTAGATTACGTGTGACTAAGGGGTGTGACTATGCTTCAGTTTACCAAACACATACTCAAGAATCAAAACTCGAAAATCAAACAAAACTGTTGTATGTTAATTTTTAATTGTCGATACGGGTCTGAAGTTATCTCATCGATTAATCTGCGATGTATCAATATAGTTCATATTGACACCTTATGTTATGCGTTTCATTATTATATTATTTTTGGCTGTTATTTGTCGTTGTTGCTTGCTGTCACTGCATGATGCACTTGTGGCATTATTTTTTTGGATTAAAAATAAAGTTAAATAAAGTGAATAAGAAACGTAACATGGGATATAGAATGCTAATTATCTTCAATTTCTTATTTTGCGCCTCACATTTGCTTAATTTTGTCCTTATTCTTCCATTTTTCTTATATTATTTCTTTATTCAATACATATAAGTAAGGGCACATGCATATATAGGCATCAACACATGCACACTTCTGTAGTTCTCCTGCCCATCAAATAGAGCGCTGAATATCGCCATTTATTTCACACCTGATTGACCGTGCCTGGAAGCAGTTCTCGTTAAGAACGATCATTGGGAGTATGTCGATGGCAGTAGTGTTAGACTGGCGGGTGATCCGGAGGTTCCCGCCGTGGTCGCAGCTCAAACAACGTAGAACAAACGGGATAGGAAAGCTAAGGCCGATATTATCCTTGCAATTAGTTCTTCTTAGTTAGGTCATATTAAACGCTGTTCTATATCTAGAGAGGTATGGCAAAACTTAGATTTAGTTTATAAATCCAAAGGTCCTGCCAGAAAGGCAACTTTGCTAAAAGAACTTTTATACACAAAAATGAGCGAAGGAGAAAACATGCAAGATCACTTAAATAAATTTTTCAGCACGATTCACAAATTATCAGAATTAGTTATTGAACTTTCTGACGACTTGCTCACTATGTTGTTGCTCTACAGTGTACCTGACAGCTTTGATAATTTTAGATGTGTCATCAAAGCCCGTGATGGGCTTCCCAGTCCTGAAGCCGTGAAAATGAAATGACTCGAGGAATTTAGCGCCAGGAAAGGGCAAGATACCTAATAAAATTCTCAAGGTGCTCTTTACGCAAAGTTTTTTAGGGATCGAAGCGCTGAATTACATAAAAAGACTGATGGAAAGAAAAAGGCTTAGGATCTAAAGCAAAGCACATCCAAGGTGTAACTGATCCTGGCAATATACCCAACCATGATTGTCCGCTCCAGGGTTCCCATTCAGTCTCTTCCATTCAGTCCCAAATCAGTAACTCTGATTTTCAACAAAGTAGTTACATTTTCAACCAGAGATGAATTTTCAATTAAAATGATGAATCTTCAACCAAAAAAATAATTTTTAACAAAAGAGTTTAACAAGATTTTCTATTATAATTCAGCAACATTTCTTCTTTGAAATAGTACATTTACTCTAAAAACTACTTGAAGAAGTACTTTCTTTATTTAACATTTAGAAGAGGGAACTTTTAAATTGTGACTAATTCTAACTTGGAACAGGGATTCTTTTAAATTCCTTTCTTCCAAATCCGAATTATAATTCTTTAACAAAATTCCCCTTTCATGTCAAAAATTCCCTGTTCCAAGTGAAATTATATTTCTTTACTGAAACTCCCTATGCTAAAATAAAAACGATAATTATTTTCTAAAATTCCCTGTTCCAAGTCAGGATAAATGATGAGTAAACCAATAAAACGTGATAAATCTATTTTTTGAAAAAATTGAGAAAATTATTGTTTCTGTATGTTTGAAATATCATTAATTCAATTATCAAACTCAAGCGAAAAAAATCTCAGAACAAAAAATTGCAAAGGGTAGAAATCACTTTTTTAAATTGACCAAAATTATTAAAATAATTAAAACTTGAACTTTACCGCGATCAAAAGAAAATTCCCGATATAAAAAGGGCAAGAAAGTGATAATGTAACACGTGTTCCTTTAGTAATTTTCACGTGGAATCCATTGGTATAGTTATTTTTAGCATAAGGTTAATATTTATTAATCTGTTTGTAAAAATTGTCATATGAGGCTCAAAGTGGCTGCAACTAAAAATCAACTCAACATAGGCCCTAATAAACCTATGCAAAGTTTCATGATTTAATTACAAAATGCAAAAGGTTTTTCCGTCTAACGTCCGGACTATTACGACGGTTGTATGGCTGATGTGTATATTGCATTTCTTTACCTCGCTGTCACCTCCAGAGCCAGATTCAATACGGGAACTTCCAATGGAATCAATTTCATCCATGAAAATGATAGAGGGAGCATGTTCTCTAGCCATTACGAATAGTTCTCGCACCATTCGCGATCCTTCTCCAATAAACTTTTGAACTAATTCAGATCCAGATACTCGAATGAAGGTACACTCTGTGTGGTGAGCAACGGCTCTTGCTAATAAAGTCTTTCCTGTACCTGTAACAAACTTGATTTTTAAAATTACCTGACTAATTTTTCACTTTCCATCACCATCAATATTTAAAGAACAAAAGTCTGAGAGCTGTCACAGCATAATTTACTTGAAAAAAAGTGACTAAGTTACTAATGTGCATTAATGTGACTCATCTTTAAAATTTAAATAATTCGATTCATAAGTAGTGTTCTAAAGAGTTTAAGAGCTCAGAGAAATTCTCACGAGCATCAGAATATGCTCGACTTTTATGTTTTGAGCATTTTGAATTAGGATTCAAAAAATTGTATTTTCTATATTTATTAATAATAATTACATTATTTAAATTTCTCTGGAAAATGTATCGCTTCAAATTGGAAAGGAAGCTAAATTTAAATGATAAAATAAGTAAAAGTAATAGAAAACATATTATTCGCATTAAACAGTGCCTTATTCAGGGTTGCTACAATATCCCAATTTCTAAATTCTTCTGGGTATAAAACCAACCATACACCTACAAGATTAATAATGTCAATGCAAATAAATTTTGTTTCTAAATATCTTTTAAACACTTTTTAGTTGTGTTTTCAAAACAAAAATATAAATTTTCAACCAAAGAAATGAATTTTCATCTAAAATAGATCAATTTTCAACCAAAATTATATCTAATAGATAAAATGTTAGATAAATAAGTGTTCAACCAAAGAAAAAACGAATTAAAAAAAAAAGTTTTTTTTTTCATCCAAAAAAATGATAGTTTTACCAAAAATACGAGAATTGAATTTTCAGTTAAGACAATCACTTAGAAAAAATGATTTCTTAACAAAATAATAAAATTTTAAACCCAATAGATAAATTTTTTGCCAAAAAAGATACAGTTTCAATAAAAAACATAGATTTTAAACTAAAAAAGATAAATTTAAAAACAGAAAATAGAATAGTTAAATTTGCAGATCGAAAATAAAATTAAAAAAAAAGAGTTTTCAGCAAAATAAATTAATTTTCAAGAAAAAATGGAATAGTTATATCTACAGTTAAAAAAATTAATTTTCAGCTAAAAAGAAACGAATTTTTAAGCAAAGAAATTAATTTTTAATCACAATGATAAATTTTCAGCCCAAAAGATTACATTTCTATCAAAAAAGGTAAATTTTTCACAACAAATGGAATAGTTAAAGTGCATTTTTAACTAAAATGATGAATCCTTAACTAAGAAAAATTTTATTTTTAACCAAATACATGAATTTTAACTAAAAAGGCAAATTTTCTACCAAAAATAAAATAGTTAAATTTTCAGTTAGTAAAATAAATTTTCAACAAAATAGCTAAATTTTCAAACAAAGAAATTAATTTTTTACCAAAAAGATGAAGAGTCAACTAATGAGTGTACTCATCTATCAAAAAAGACGGATTTTTAACAAATAGTTGAATTTTCACCTAAAACAGATACATTTTCAACTAAAAAAAGAATAGTTAAATTTTCAGTAAAAAAATTAATTTTCAATAATATTAAAGTAAATTTGCAACGAAATAGTATAGTTTTCAACCAAGAAGATTAAATTTTTACCAAAAAAGATCCATTTTCGACGAAAAATGAAACAGTTACATTTTCAGTTGAAAAAAATTAATTTTAGATAAGAAAAAACAAATTTTCAACCAAAAAGAACAATGTTCAACCAATAAGATGGATTTTCTACCGAAATAGATGAATTTTTAACAAAGTAAATGAATTTTCAACCTAATATTTGAATTTTTAAAGGAATTTTCAACCAAAAAGATAAAATAGTCACCAAGAAGATTAAATATTTTCCCAAAAAAATTAGAATTTTCAATAAAATACAGGAATTTTAAACCAAATATTTAAATTTTCAACTTAAGATAAATTTTGAACCCAACATGTACTAGTTAAAATTTTAATTAAAATACATAATTTTCAACAAAATAATTAAATTTGCGAAAACCGAAAAACTAAAATTTTTATTAAATCCATCAAATTGAGTGAATTTAGAATAACTCAGGATAAATTAGTAAGAATTCCGGGTGAATTCCAAATGAATACAAGTAAATTGCAAAAAATATTTGAAAATCTCTTCCAATCTTTAAAACTCTACGAAATTCCTCACTTATTGTGAATAAATACTTGAAATCCATTAAAATATTATAAAGTATATAATTTCAAAAACTTATATCTACCGTGAAGTTATTCCTCTAAAATGGCAAAATTGGCGTTATTTACATACCTCATCCATTCTAACTTACGGTAGCGAGCATCAACCAATTTCAACCTAAAAGTCTCCGCACTCGCCTGTTATCTCTCTCTGTTTTTCTGATTTGAATACCTTTATTGAGTAAAATAAACGCCATTTTCGAAAGAAATTTAGTTAGAACTTCTTGCACTGAAGCTTTTTTGAACATCCTAATTGTTAGATGGCTTTGCTAAATAAATTATTGTGTCGAAGGCCATAACCAAAAGTTGGTTTTCAGCTTCAGGGGTTTCAAAACGTTAAGATTTGTTAAAAACTATGGTGTGATATTTTTAAAAGCTGTAATACTTTCTTAAACATAAATGATAAGAATGTAGTCATTCAAATTGCTGCTACAATTCTTCTTTTCAAATTGTTAAAACAATCTGTTGTCATTTTGTTTAAAATTTAAATTTTCGACCTAATCATTTTAGTCACATGAAATTGAAATAACAAGACTCACCAAATAATAGTTCACACAAAAATGGTAGGTATTTTTAAGACCTTTAATCTTTCTTCTTTACTTTCAGTACTTTGTACTTTGTACAAATAATTTGTACTTCGTCATTTGGCGTAAAAATTGAATATGTGATTTTTGGATAACATTTCTGATTGATAAAATCGTAGCTGTTGGTCAAGGAATGCTGGTTAATGGACTTGTCCTTTAGTTTGGGGTCTGAAAAAAGTGTGCTAAAGTTTAATATGATCCGTTCATTTTTCTCAAAAGTTCTCGTGTATACGCAAGGACGGATAGGCATATAGACATGCAGGCAGAAATACAGACAGACGCCATCCGCAAAACTTGATTTACAGCTTCAGGGCGTCTCAACACCTGGAGATCCGTTGAGAAAATGAGGTGTCAAACTTCTGACAATTCTAATGCTTTACCAATCATAGATGATGAGAATGTAAAAAATGGAAATATTCCACAATGAAGGTTTTGACGAAAATCACCTCAGAGATAATTTTAATTGTGTGCTTTGTAATTTTGTACTTAGACATACAAACTGATATTTCAATATTAAAATTCACTTATTATTATTTTTCTTCAAGATATCAGTTTACAGTCGGTAGCTCCCAGAGAACAAGGCCAGGGAGCCAGTAGACACGAAGATCCCAGTGTAGCTGAACTTCTCGAACACTCAAGAGCTTCTCCTCTCAGAAAAGTCAGATGTCCAACACTGAAAGAGCGTCAAATAATTACATATTTTTTACTGCGTCATCGTTTCGGAAACTTCATAGATTGCACACCAGATATAATTTTACTAGCTAGAGGACCTATAATCATTGGATTTGACAGAAATGGTGTGATTCGTCCAATACATGACATGAAGGGCAATGATGTTGTATTTAACGAAAGAACGAATAAAAGATATAAAGTAAAAAGGGAAATTCTCGAGCGACTTGGCGTGTTTGGTCCTGTGCCTGTTGAAATTCGACGTCTACGTGAAATTCATCCGTTCGGCGTGTTTCGCCCAAAGGGAAAACTCAATAGCCTTAGAACCGCTGACTTCATTTTCAAACCCAACACTCTTGGAAAGAATTAAGTTGTATAAGCTGTAAAACATCATTGGAAGCTGCACGTTTATATAAAAATGTAGAATTTACAATAGATTAGAATGTAAAGCGCATGGAAAGTTTCGTTTTTGACAAAAATGCATTATTTATTTCACATCAGCCTCACTCACAGCGTTGTCTCGTAGGTCCTAAAAAACTTACATTAAAACTAAATTAAGAAATTCAGCAGTCTGTGACTGGATGATATGAAAGTCTGGGAGTAAATTTTCAGCGTTCTGGAAACATCAGTAAAAGGGTTACGAATTTCAAGTAATAAAAGGCATATGATTCGTATAACCTAGGGAATGGTGGTGCATTTGTGACATTTGTGCATTTTGAATTTTTATCGTCCAAAGGGTGAACCAATATCAAAATTGATGTACACGTCTCAATACTGTAGTGTTTGATGATCTTGACTGTTTTTCTAAACATAAAATATTGTCCAAACACTATACAAAAAGCTTAGAAACAGAATATTCAAGATATTTATAAGGTTTTCAGAATAGGAATCTATAAAACAATATCTGATGGCGTAGCTTATTCATTCAGTGCAGTACAGTACAGTATTAACAATCAACAAATATTCAAGAGGTACGTACGCTTTAAGAATTCAAAAGAAAAACAACATTTTAAGGAATCTAAAAGGTGCAAGTCCAGATCCGGACCTCAAGAAATTAAAGGGTCTTGTCTTACCCAAGATAAAAGTGAGAAGCGTTGCAAATTTCTTAATTACAAGTTTAGCGGTCTCACTTTTTTATACAGTTATAACGTATATTATAGTAAGTAATAATGTAATGGAAATGATTACAGTGCAGCAATTATTTCGCTGTGACAAAAATTAACGTATTTTTTAGAAGTTATGAGGTCTTAAATTATGGATGACAATAAAATGATTCGTTCAAAACATATGAAGATTATTCATTTATGTTTCTCCGTTCATGTAAATATATAGCTTACCCAAAAATGATAGGGAAAACATAATATCTCACCAAATTTTGCAAACCGATTTTAATATTTTCGAGTACGTTACGCCGGGAGCCACTTTATCCAAGGTCCTACAGATGTCAATACCTCTGCTACGACTAACAATTCTGGCCCTTTTCCTGTTTCAGTCACATATCATTAGCCACAACTGCAAAATGGCCTCGGAACAGCCGCTGTGCCCTGTTATAGCTTCTTATCCTACGTTGTACCAATGTATACCAAACATATGCCATTTAATCCTAATCTTATGTCGTTCACCAGACCTACTTTTCTGTTTCATATTTACGGCACTCAAGCCATTTTTAAGTGCCCAACTGTGTCTGAAATCAAGACCTCTAACAGACCTGCACTCACTACCAATACTCTCACTACACCTTACCTTTTCTTGCTCCTTTCCTCTTTGTGTCACAATATCACCCTTCTTCTAGAAATATAAAAAAGACGTATAGCTAACTATGCAAATGGAACCATTCGGAATGAAAACCAAATCTCTGTTTCATATTTCCAAAAAGTTATTATTACAAACGATGCTGCTGTGCCATGAGTATACATGAGCGTGAGATTTGGCTGATCCCTCTACCCCTTAAATCCTGAATTCTTTCGATAACTTTAGATTACGCGTTGAATTATTTTGAACTCCTTCAAGTGTTTTGAATTCTGTGAAATTCTACAGGATTATTACAAATAGAATTGAAAATTACAACAACCAAAATCTGAAACTTCAGATTTCCGTTCGGAAAATTCCTCCTACAGATGATGCAATATCACATCGTCCATCAGTATACATTTACGTATTCAGGTAAATTTACACTAATGGACGGTGTAATTTTATGAATCTTATGTAATTTTCAGCAGATTTTTTTTACGGTGTAGTCCTACCGACGTCGCTTCTGCTACTTTTGCAACAGTATAACGTTTATGCACCGGTAGTAGAACTGATAGTCCGAAAATGTTTTGAAGTAGAGTAGAAGAAGAATCAACCATAAATGCAAACTCCAGCCGCAGCATATAATCTATTTCCTGTTAAATAGAAGAGCAGCTGAAGTGCTCATCATGAGAAATATCATACACACGTTATAGAAGCGATATAAAAGAGACCTGCTTCGCAGAAGTGAAACAAAGGGATGAAATGCCTGCCAAAATGCTATAGGGGTCAATTGACCCCTGCCGGTAACAGACTATAAAAAGTCACTTCATTTTTAAAGTGCGCATTCAATATTTCTCGAAGAATTTTCAAATGCTCCTCTTTATAAATAATTGGAAGTCACAAAACGCCATCTCCCTGCAAGCAACCGCTGCACAGATTTACCACTTCAAAAATCGAAAGGGGTCCGGTATTTCTAGTATTAATTATCAAGGTTCTTGTAGAAACATATTTGACACATTTTATATATGTAGTATTCCGTATACATATTGAATTGTTTGAAATTAAGAGCGATTTGAATGTGCATGAGTTTTCAATTGAAAGTGTTTGACAATTTAAATTGAAACATTTCCATTTATTTAGTTACAGCTTGGAATCGTTGACAGTTGCCGGGTCAGAAATTATCGTGTTTCATTACTGGAATCATAATTTCACAATTATCAGAACCGTACGAATTTAGATCAATTCGAAAGTAGGGCTATTGAAAATTATGAATGCTTGAAATAATTCAACCAATTTTTAATTTCAAAAACTCTTTAAAAGGGTGCTTGTTTCAAGTTTCATTTATTTTTCCATAATTTGGCATCCCACAATTTATTCCTTTTGGTTAGAGAATAACACCTGATTTTTGTAAAAATGAAAAATATATATATCCAGTGGTCGCCCATGGTAAATTGTGTTACAAATGCTTTTTTTAAACAAATATACTTCATTATTGTTTCTGATTCCGTGATGTCACTCATGGATTGCGTGACAAAAAAAATTGAACTCTGACTTAAAAATTAAAAGGCTTAAATGTATTTATTTTTTGCAACAAATAATAACTGCAAATTTATTTTAAATGGCAAAAAATCCTGTTGTCGCCACGATGCAAGCGTAGTGCGGAAGGATACTACAATTGGTATCCCATGTGAGTGAAAAATTGGGTTTTTGAGGGCTTTTGGCGCTGATTATGATTTTTTTGCGGTTGGAAAAAAATGTTCCTAATACATAAAGTACTTCTTTTCATTGATTATTAGACTTTATATACATTATTTAAACAATTTCATATTGTTCTTAGCAATTTTAACTTACAATAGAGTTCGAAAGTCGCGGGGTTTCCTAATTTTTAAGCTTATTTTAAACTTTTCAATTGGAGTGAGATCATACTTAATTCAAGTTAACAAACATAATCGTTGGAACTATTTAGCATTATTTCTAATAATATTGTCTTTGAATAATACATAGTGAACAATACAACTATTAAATTTTTCATTGAAAATTCATCTTTTTTCTTTGAAAATTCAACTAACTGTTTGAAAGTCAAACTAGTTTGTAAAAACTTATTTCACTGGTTTAAGATTGTTGAAAATTCTTGTCTTGTTTTGTTTTAAATTAAGTTTTTCAACTGAAAATTCAACTATTCGATTTTTGGTTGAAAATTCATATGCTTGGACGAAAGTTGAACCACCTTGTTAAACATTGATTTTATTGCTTAAAGATCTAGCTGTTATGTTGAAAATTAGTTTCTTTTATAAGAAAATTTATTTTTCAAGTGAAAAATGTACTATTCTAATTTTTGTTGTAAATTGAATGTTTTGCAGCTCTATATGTTCTAAAGTAATGAATTTTCAATTGCAATTCTTAAAATTGTAGAACTTTGTATTCCAATACAGAAATAAAACAGCGGACGGAAACAAAAATAGGATGCCAAAACGTAAAATGTATTCCATTAATTTTTGTAAATCTAGCTCTAATTTTTATATAAGTGTGAAGGAGAAAAATTGTTCACTTGACAGATTTTTGCCGTTAGTCTAAAAAAGTGGCGGGCGCAAAGAGTGATTGTATTTGCCTGCAGAACGTAACTTTCTCAACCCCAAAGGTATCTCAGGGTGGTCAGCATTAATCTGTGCCGCCGGGCTTTTGAAATTAACATGGGGTTTTAAATGGGAAAAGCGCGGTTTTGGAAAACTTGAAAACAGAAGTACTTTTTATTACCTTTTTTTAAAATAAAGTATAGTTGCTACTTAAGGGATGTTCAATCAATTACATAAAACTGATATTTTGCATTTTGTGAGTCATTTCCGGGCACATTACGAGGGTGTTGGGGGCGTCAAAATTAAAAGCTATCAGATGGGAATTATTCCTCCAACATTCCTTAAGAAATTTTTATCTTTGATTCACGAAAAGTTGATAAAAAGTACTTCTTTTTCAGTTTTTTCAAAAACCAAGCTATATTTATTTAAAATTCCATAGTAATTTCGAAAGCCAGGGGACACGGGTCAATGTTGACAGGTTCCAAAAAAAAGAAATTTCTTTTTTCCTGAAACAAACAAATTGGGGAAGGCACTGATTCAATACGAAGTGTCAAACAATAAATGTTTATGCGCAAAAAACAAAGTTCAATGTCAAACAAAATGTCATTAAAGTATGTCATGTTGTAATAAATAGCGAGTAAACGCCTGCTGAATTCTATAACTGCTCCTTAAATTATCATGCCCATCTTGAACTTGAATATTATATTTAAAATCAGGATTATATGCATAACTATCTTGTGTCGGGCATTATATATAATGCCTGGATTATATACTTTTCATGTAACATATGCTTATAGAGAGCTATGACTAATTAGGTTGACCAATAGTATAACCTGGATTAATTGGATTTATTACAATGTATGTGTGACTACGAAATCGCATACGTATTCTTATCATTTTTCTCCATTTTCCAAGGAAATAGAAAAAAGCGAAGGTGAGGCAGAAAATTCAGGGTGGGGGGGGGACGATCACCGGTTTTGCCATAAATTACAATAGATTTTCACCAATTCCAATAAATTTCCACAAATTTCAGAGACATAAATGATTTTTGAAATCGGATAATATTTGTTGTGAGGATTTTTACCTGAAGGTTTCTAAATTTCGACAGAAAACTCCAAAATATTTTCAGTTCAAAAGATGTAACTTCTGATGTAACTTGCGATGCCTCGCCTGGGGCCTGAAAAGCGGGCAAATTTAGTACAGTCAGGTGGTTCCGTAGCTCTTTCTGTCTCTCCATTTGTTTCCTCGCCTGGTGGCTCACAGCGGTAGCGGAGAAATGCGCGGTTTGGTGCAATTCTGCGGTGCAACATGCTTTTCCACCCCGCTCAACATTTCTCCCTTCCTACTACAGCGTATATCTGTGCGTCATTGAACAAATAGCGGCATTTGAAACGCTGTTCGTTTTCCTCAAAAATAATAAATAATAATATGAAAGGGCTTAGGATCCGATGTTTCTAAATGCTGCCCTAAAAACTTGGAAAGGTTGATTTATTTCTTATTTAATTCAGTTATGTATGAAGAACTTGAACGTTGTAGCTCTTTGGCTATAAATCGGTCAACCATAGAAAATTTTTAATCGAAGGGATACATTTCGACGAAGAAAATGAATGTTCTCTCAAAAAATAGGAGTTTCCACAATATATGTTAACTCCCAACCAAAAAAGGAAATTCAACATGGAAGATTTATGCTGTACCAAAGTAAAACAAAAAAACAATTTTCAATAAAATACATACATTTTTATTCAAATAGATAATTGCTTAGTCCAGAAGGATCTTCCGGTCTTGACGAAATAAGCTTGTTAAGCGAGCGTAAATATAGGATCCTTGATGTGAAAGAAAATTGATGAAAGAATGAACGGTGGATTATTAGAGTTTATATTATTTTATCTGCTATTTATAATCATATAACTTTGCAAATTTTTTTGTGTCACTAGTGCACTTCTCTAAAGATGCATTACAAAAAGACTTTAGTGATTCTACACCACAGTGGTTGCGCGCGACTTTCAAAATAAATGTACTAGTATTCACCTACAATATTTTCTTAGTACACAAGGAAAATCGCAGTGAAACCTGTGTATAGTTTTGCAGTCTTAAGCTTACTTGAGAATACGGATCCACCAAGACTTGAACTCTCGTCCTACGAACGCTGAATAATACAGATACATTTACAATTACATTTACATTCACATTGATACTTATACGGCATCAATCTTTTAAGTATGCCGTACTCTATGCGTCTGTGGGACTTAAACGAAGGAGCGATCCTTACATACGGTAATGGCAAAGCCTCCTGGAATATCAAGGGCGCGAGTTCTTATGCTCCAAAGCTGCGATATGATCGCAGTGTCAAGGGCTGAATGGTACCACGGTTGAAAAATCCGGGTTTCCAACGAATCTGAACCGACCCAAACCGGGGAGGGAGGGTTACACTGCTGCAAAAGATTTCCGACCAATCAGCCTCACGTCTTTTATCCTGAAGACGTTGGAGAGGCTGGTCGAGAGATATAGTAGGGATAAGGTGCTCTTGGCCTCCCCGCTGTGTAGAGAGCAGCATGCTTTCCAGGCAGGCTGCTCGATAGAAACTGCGCTTCATGCTGTTATGGCAACATTGGAGTAGCAGTTGGAGCAAAAGGGGTATGCTGTCCGCGCTTTCTTAGATATAGATGGTGCTTTCAGCAATACTCCTCCAGAAGTCATCTGTAGAGAGGCTCGTAAATGTAACATGCCGGACCAGTTTGTGCCCTGGATAGGAAGCATGCTACGTCGGAGAAGACTTGAAACCACATTACCAGGGGCGAAACTTGAAAAAAAATGCAGGACAGGCTGCGAAGATTACAAACGCTAGCATTCATGGGTTTCAGTTGAGCTATGAGGTCTACGCTTACAGCGGCGATAGGATTCATGCTTTGTGACGAACCTGTACATGTTGCAATAACCGCTAGAGCAGCACACGCGATGGGCCGCCTAACAAGAGAAAATATATGGACTCAAGACTCTAGGCACAAGGCTCCCGAGTGATATCAGTGCATCGCCGATTCTACAGATGAGGCAAGAGAAAATAACGAAACGCTTTAGCTTGGTCAAACCTTTTGGCGTCTGTATATCAAGCGGGATTTTGTGGCGAGCAACTAGTAACCTGCTCCTGCAAGGAGAAATCTAGTATACAGCTGGTTCCTGAGGTGAGGAAGGATCAGCAGCAGAAATCTATGACAGAAAGAGAGGAAAAGGGATAGGGATACAACTTGGTCGACCTGCTACTCTCTTTCAAGCGGAGGCACTGGCCATCCTTCGCTGTGCTGAAACACTATAAGAAGGAAACGCTGCTGGCAGACAGATCACTATCTGTTGCGACAGCCAAGCGACACTAACTGCAATGGGGAAACCAGACATAACAACAGAACTGGTTTGAGAATGCGAAAAGGCATTTAACGAACTTGCAAAAAGAAACAATGCGTATCTCATATGGGTTCTTGGTTACACAGGAATTAAGGGAAATAAAAGGGTTATACGCATAGGATGGACAGAGCCAGAGAAATCCCGGGTTTACCCAAGAAAGATATAAGGACAGTGGTGCAGATCTCAACTGGGCACAACCACTCAAACTATCATATGCCCAAAATGGGGTATAACCTAACGACCGAGTGCACGAGATGCGGCTGATGCGGATGATGAAACATCCCTGCATGTACTATGTCAATGCCCGACATTAGCTCGGGTCAGGCAACAGATCCTCGGGGCCCATTTTATTGGACCAGAGGAAATTACAGCACGATCAGTAGTTGGCATACTAAGCTTCATGGAAGGGTCTGGGGTCAACCGCTAAGAGCCAAAAATTAAGCGTGTGGCATAATAGGCTTCATGGCCTGAGCGCCAGCGGAGCTCTCCATGGGATCCTCGCCCGTCCTAAAACTAACTAACTAACTTACTAACACATCTAAGTCGTACCTAGTACTAGTTCCCTGAACCATCTGCAAATTGTCACTCTTTTTAGAAAGTCTGCAGGTGTAATTGTTGAAAATAATGCCTACATTTTGAGTTGGCAATGGTATATTGAAACCATTAACTGTTTTTAATTTGGTTGGTGTTTACGAGAATAATAATTATTTGCATCTTTTGACGTGGTTGAAGAAATGATGATAAATTTTCAAGAATAAAAAAAAACTATAATTGTTATTAACATAATTTGATATATTATTTACAAAATCAGTAGTAACAAAGATGTTCTTCCAACATCTATGGATTCTGTTCAAAAGTGGACCTTGGAGTACCTAAGATTCAGCTAAGTAACAATCTCATTCGTGAGAAGAAATAACTTGTGCCAAATATTGCTCATTGGCCCAACAAAAGAGTTTCCATCCAGGTCCAAAAGTTTACCTCGATTGTGCTGACGCGACAGCCTGTTCTTCAGAATTTGTTCTTTTTTTGTGTGGGCCTTCACCAGGTCCATTCCTATATGGAGGGCCAGCCCCACCTATGCAAGAGACTTCATTAACATCATCAAGCTGCCCACGTTTCTGAGGAAGGAAAGGACAAAGAATTGTAAACAATTGTCACTCTGGATTACAGTGTGGATCGCGATTTCAGTGGAAAGGGCGTAGTGAACTATGATGTCCGAGATAAACTTTCGCCCTCCGCGTTTGAGTTTGTGAGTTTTTCGTAAACCCATCGCCAATTTTCCCGGGCCTCTGCAACGTGCCAGGCTGCCACAATCACGTCCACCCTTTGAACGTTCACCCCGTTCCTGCTGCCCTTTTCCAGATCTTTCTCTGCTACCACTCCGTTGAGTGTCCTCTTTGTGACGAGGTATTTAAGGGTGTGATTCGCATTGGTTAATACGTCGAAAAAGTAAACGCGTTGATAATACATGCCCTAAGACTTGAGTGGGTTCATGCTAATATCCCCGCGGCTTCTCGAATCCACAGGATATACGCGGTATTATACAATATTGTCTTGACGTGTCTCATTTTCGCCCAGCCCCCCGTGTCCCAAGTGAACCCACAAGTATAGTCTTAGTGAAAGATCTTTGCTGCGAATCACCGAAAACATCCAGCTCATGTGCCCTCGGTGCTTTTGTTGTCTTATGAGGATCATCCATTCCAGAGCGAGCTTAGCCTCGATGCAAAAGGAACTTTGCCACGACTCGGAAGCAGGCTACCTTCCGTTGCCACGAAACCATTTGGCTGGACTACTAACATGTCTAGCCTTTGTTGGTGAGGCTGATCTATAATCTTGTCTTGACTGGATGGACTAATAACATACCCTGCCTTTGTTGGTCTCAACTGGCTAGACTACTAAATTGTCTTGTTTTTTTTTTGGTTCAATTTATCGATAGTTGTACTGATCTATGGCCTTGTCTTAACTGGCTGGACTACCAGTTAATCTTGCCTTCGTTGGTTGGACTGATCTATAGTCTTGTCTTAACTAGTTGGACTATCGAAGTGTTTTGCCTTTGTTGGTTGGATTAATATGTTATCTTGTCCTAACTAGCTGGACTGAAAACATGTCTTGTCTCTGTTGATTGGACAGATTTATAGTCTTGTCTCAACTGGCTGGACCTATACCATGTCTTGCCTATGTTGGTTGGACAGATCTACAGCCTTGTCTTAACTGGCTGAACTACGTTGTCTTTTTTTCTTATATAAAATACGTGTTTAAGTTAATGGGTACTACGCCATTGTTATTCATAAAAATTCAGAAAGAAAAATTTTTGGACCACCCTGCTGCGTCACGAAGCCGGGATCGAGTCAAAGGCCACATGCCGAACCACCAAATATCCAACTACCACAAGTCCAACTACCACTAGCCCAATCACCTTCTGAGCAATCAGACCCATCACGCTGATAACAAAGCCTACCACGTTATCTCGAGAATGAATGAAAAAATAATGTAGATATGAAAAATATGTCATCTTCCTAAATAAAAACTGGAAATAACGCTGCAAAGTACTCAAGTGTTTTTATTTGTCATTCCATCCTCTTCTAGAAACCTTATCAGTTTCTGTTGCTTTCTTAATCTTCCGTTCTTCTCCTACATCCTTACCATACATGGCCCCATGTTTTCTCCTTTCATTTCCATATTCAGCTTCTGTTCTTTTTCTCTCCCCAATAGATCTCCTTCCTTATCTCATTTCCTGATCTGAATCTTGCTTTTGGATCCGTCTTCACTTCCTATCCCATTTCTAAATACTTTGGTGTTTGTTCTTTTTTTATCAGCTTATACCATTCATTATATTTTTATTTCTCAATCATCCACCATCTTGCGACTAATTGTCTTTCCCTGTCCCTTGTCTTCAATTCTTTATAGCGCACAACATGCCCCTTTTCTATATCTCAAGAACTGAAAAATCCCTTCTTTCTTCTTCCCATCTTGTTAGGTACATCGTCATCTTTCTCCCCATTCTTCTACCTCCTCAAAACACTCTTTTGCTAACTACCCTTTGGTTCCCTCACTTAGCTTTGGCTCAAATTGCTATGCTCTCTTTCCTGCTCCAGTAGTTCAGCGTGAACCAGCGTCCACCTTATGTACCTCTCTTGTAAACTCTCAGTCCACTTTCTTTCCTTCCACCCCCATATATTTGCTCGATAACCGATAAGCCACCTTTAAGTCCACCAATATTGCTGTATTTGCCCTTTTTTTCTTTTTAATCCATTCACTGATCAGATAATTCAAAACATATATGTTGTCCATTATCCCCATTCTTTTTCTTAACCCTATCTGATTTGGTGGCTACATATTTTTCTTTCTGAAATTCCTTCTTAAATCTCTCAGACAGAACAGTTACCTATACTTGATACAATTTTTGCATCAGCGTCCATTCACCATAATCATTAACTTTCTTCCCTTTGCCTTCCTTCACTGTGGGTACAACTACTCCTTCTTCCCATTACCCTGGCCAATTCTCGCCTCCCCATACTCTATTGCACATTATCCACGCCCATTCCTTTAGTTCTGTACCTCGGTTTTTCCAGACCTAATTTGGTATCTCATCTGTCCCAGATGCCTTTCCATCTTTCATTATTCCTAACACCTTGAATATTTATTTTCTTCTTATGTCCTCCACCTCATCTCTTTCCCTACCATATTTTTCTTTTTTTCAAACTCAGTTTTATACCCCGTCTAGCAAATACATATAAAATTTGTTCTATTCTACCATCTTAATCTTCGAGTTTACTCTTTTTCTTTTTTTCTCTCTATTCACTACCTCCCAAACCTCTTTTTCCTCTTCAGCCTTCTATACCTCTTCTTCAAACCTATTATTTTTCTCTTCTTTCGTTTGATCACACAACTCAGTACACTTCTTGGTTTCTCCTATATTCTTCTGCACTACTATTCCCTTCTTTCCATTCTTCTCATTCCTTTCTGAGCTTTTTTTTCTTCTCTCTACATTCCTCATCCCATCTACTTCTGTTCCCTCTTTCACTTACCTGGTTTCTGGACACAAACATGTTTAATGCAACAAAAGAGATGATATACTTGTGAAAAGTATGTCCACAAAAGCCCTCAACAGACCTCACTCACACGCCTCGTATGCTTCGATCAGGCATGCTATTGAAAAGTGGATCTTGAAGAAACATACGAGGTATTGGAGGATGGCTGGGGGCATGATACACTTCAAGAAGTTCAAACAGGAAGTTTAAGTTTCTACTAGAGAGACAAATTTTCAACGAAATACATAAATTTCCAACTAAATATTTGAAGTTCTAACTGAAAAAGGGAAATTTTCAAATAATAAATAAATTTCCAACCAAAAATGGAATAGTGAAATTCTCAGGTAAAAAAAATGAATTTCCAAGAGTATTTACAACTTGCAACAAAAGAAGATAATCTTCAACTAAAAAAGAAAACCTTTTCAACCAAAAATGGAATAGTGGAATTTTCTGTTTAAAAAATTAATTTTCAACCAAAAAAAAAAACGGATTTTTCAATAGAATAGTTAAATTTTCAGCCATAGAGATGAATTTTCAACTGAAGTAATGAATCTTCAACCAAAAAAATTACTTTTCAACAAAGTAATATAAGTTTGAACAAAAAAAAAAAGAATTATAATTGAAATGCTTAATTTTTAAGTTCAAAAATTCATTTTCAATAACAAAAAAAACAACAAGTTTTCAATAAAATAGTTAAATTTTAATCGAAAGAAATGAATTTGCAACTAAAAAAAATTTGTAACCAAAAATGAAATTGTTCACTTTTCAGTTAAAAAAATAATTGTGAACCTAAAAAAGGAAGTTTGAACGAGATACTTAAATTTTCAACCAAAAGTAATGAATTTTCAAGCAAAAAGATGAATTTTTAAACGAGAAGATTAATTTTCCACAAACAAATCAAGTTTTCAACTCAAAAATTAATTTTTAACAAAAAAAAAATATTTTTAACAAATCAGTTAAATTTTTAACCAAAGAAATAAATTTTTAACCAAAATAAATGAATTTGCAAGCAAGAAAAATAATTTTCTTAAAAAAAGTATATTTTCAAACACATGGTTGACTTTTCAACTAAAAATATAAATTTTCAAGAAAAGAAAAACGAATTTTAAAAAAATTAGTTACATTTTCAACCGAAAAATGACTTTTCAACCATAAAGATTAATTGTTAAGCATAAAGATCAATTTTAAACCCAAAGGGACGAATTTTGAATAAAATGCCTCAATTGTCATCCAAATGGTTCATTTTTAAACTGAAAGAGATCAATTTTTAACCAAAGCTGGACAAGTTAAATTTTCAGTTAATTAATTTTTAACGAAAAAAAAAGAGATTTTCATCAAAATATATTTTTTTTTAATCAAAGAGATGAATCTTCAACAAACAACGTAAAATGTTATAGTTAATATTTCAATCAAAAATATTGTAAATTAAAAGCAGTTGAATTCAACCAAAAAGGACGAATTTTCAACAAATCATATAATTTTTTCAAATAAATTATCAGAACTATGTCAGAAAAATTGACTGTACTTAAAATATTAAATTTTTTCTTTACAAACTGAATAACTGACACTTTGACTCTGATTTACGAATGAACTATAAACTTTTATTAATAATTTGTATAAAAAATCTATTTTTCATATATTAAATTTGAATTTTCTGTGAGTGGTAAACTCCCCCATTAATAGACTCTAGTGAAAATTTTGCGCAAGGAAGCAAATATTAACAAAACTAAATCAGAGAGAAAACTAAATGTTATTTTAAAATTAGATTCGATATTTTTAATTTTTTTTTATTTTTTTATTTTAAGTTAGCGCCCATATTCAAAATTTGGTGTAATTATTTACAGAATAATTGGGCGTGCAAGGCGAAAGTTGTTAGTGAATTTAACTAACCAGGAGGCAAGGCTGGATAACTAGATATTGGCCTGCAGATCTTGTGGATTCTGACTTTCCATATGGAATTATCATTTAAAATTTGATGAAACTGCTTGCAGACCAAGCTTAATCCGTGAACCAATGACGATGCGTCCAGAAACGTACAGATGTGCAGAAATATCTGAAATTTTGAATTAAAATTAATAGTTGGACAAGTCAAAAAATCATATTTTTTTAATACGGAGGAGATAGTTTTGTACTCAAATCCTGGAAAAATGCAGTTTCGCGAGTTTATAAAAAAGAATTTTTTTCAGTTTTTTGGCATTCAATTAATATGTTTAATTTAGAAAGCTTTGACAAATTATATTACAAGCTATTCATAAATATATTAGCACCATCGATTAATTAAATAATATTAAAAACATAATTAACCATATCTTGAATTTATCTCTAAAGTCCATGAATTTGAATAATTGAAACAAATTTTTATTTCCTTATAAATACTTAAAATTCAGTGCATACTTAAGTAAAATTAATGTGGAGACTGTATTTAATTATATTTAAACCTCATCAAATTCCTAATTTTTCAGGCAATAATATGGAATTTTCTACAAAAAAAAAAAACGATTTTTAAACAAAACATATAAATTCTTAACCAAATAGTAGTGGGATTTTAACTAAAAAAATAAATTTTCAACCAAATAGTTAAATTTTGAACTAAAAAATCAGTCCTGAACCAAAAATGGAATAGTTAAATTTTCGGTTCAAATAATTAATTTTTCACAAAGAAAAACAATAAGCTATAAATCAAAGTGATTAATTTTCAACTAACATAATGAACCTCAAGCTGGAATACTTGAATTTTCAACAAAAAGATGAATTTTTAAACAACAATATTAAGTTTCTACCAAAAAAGACGATTTTTTAACAAAATACATGAATTTTCAACGAAATAGTTGATATCTCAACTGAAAAATACAAATTTTCAGTCGAATAGTTAAATTTTGAACTAAAAAAGATAAACTTTTAACAAAAATGGAATAGATAAATTTTCAGTAAAAAAAAAATATATTTTCAACCAAAGTGATGAAATTTTCGACTAAAATGACGAACCTCCAACCGAAATAGTTAAATTTTTAACCAAAAATATACATTTTAAACTAATATGATGGATATTTAACTGAGATAGTTGAATTTTCAACCAAAAAGATGAATTTTCAAGCAATGAGATTAATTTCTACCAAAAAAGATGAATTTTCAACAGAATACATAAATTTTCAACTAAAAAAAAATAAATTATCAACCATAAAAATGAAATAGTTACATTCTCAGCTAACAAAATTATTTAAATCCAACAAAAACACGAATTTATAACAAAATAGTTAAATTTTCAACCAAAGAGATGAACCTTCAATCAAAAAATTTTTTTTTCAACAAAGCAGTCGAATTTTCAATTAAAAAAGCTTCATTTTCAACAAAATAGTTGATAGTAGACATATAAATATATTTCATTGCAAAAATTTTTGATTTTGAATACAAAAACTGTTAAATTCATCCAAAAAAGACGAATTTTCAACAAAATAGTGGATTCAACCAGTTTCATTTTTAACCAAATCTTCTTTCCCCGCTAATTTTTCCAAGCCCGTTCCCTTGGCAGTGGTTTCGCTAGATAGTAGATAGGGACAAGATTGCAGCTGACGTGGTTTTGAAGCCACGTGGGATTACCTGGAGCCATGCGGCCTATACATCCCGATGTTAAATCCCTCAATAAATTGAGGGAGAAGCTTACTACCTGCTATCTAGATACTAGCACTGCACAACCATGAAAACACGAATGAAAGGACTAGTCCAAATCATTTGAGTTGTCTTGGAAGGTTGGAGAAAGGAAAAATTCCTGCTGTAAGGTCCGTTTGAACCAAAGCAGGCAGAAGACGAAGTGCCTCAGAGGGAGGAGGGACGGTTAGCATTGCTTGTTAGCGCCCGGCGATGTCAATGACATCCCCAGGCGCTCCCAAGCAAAGTATCCAGCGAGGACCTCGTGGAGGTTCCGCCCCCGAGCCATAGTGGGCTCCACTTCTTAACCAAAGTCTGTCATCGTCACTGTTAGTCTGTTTGTCCCCGCCGCTCGCGACGGTCACACTCTTTAATTTGAGTGACGGCCATCGCGAACGTGGTCAGCTCTTTAGAATTCGAGTCTGATACTAGTCGTCGTGCTGTCTCTGGCCAGCGAATCTCCGAGCCGATTGCAAGCTCAAGATCTCGCCTCGGGACGGAGTATCGCGGGCACTCTGTGAGCACATGCACCATGGTTTCCTCAGCAGAACCACACCCGCACGCCGGACCATCACCGAGCTTCATCTGCCAGAGTTTGGCAGAGAAATCTCCGTGACCGGTCAAGAACTGCGAGGTATGGTAATTCGGAGAGATCCATGTGCTGTCAAGTCTTCCTCGGATGTCTGGAAACCACTCGTGTGTTATCCTGCCATCCGAGGAAGCCGACCATTGGTGCTGCCACAGGTCTTTAATTTTTCTGTCTACGAGAGAGGCAGAGTCGTCACCCAGCCGATCCGACTGGATTGTCAGATCAGCGATCTGGACGGCCCTGCCTCTTCGTATGTTGTACTGTGCAACCCGTTGGGACAAGAAGAGGCTGATTGGCGCCTCGCCCGCCAGGACGCACAACGCTTCCGTTGATGCAGTCCTGTAGGCCCTCGTCATGGCCAGAAGGGCCTGCCTCTGGGCCGTCTGGAGTTTTCGTCTGTCAGGTTCCGTTGTCAGGTCATACCATCCAGCTGCGGCATAACCAGCAATGGCTTTGAACAAGCCACCGTAGAGGATTTTCATCGTGCGGTAGCTCATCCCCCACTTGCTTGGTGCAACACGTCGGATGGCTGCTGTAATCTTTTTAAGTTTGTCGGCTGTTTGTCTACAATGTGTCCCGACCTTAAGGCCCTCATCAAGGTGGACTCCAAGAGATCGCACGCTTTTTTTAAGCGAGATCGACCTCCCGTCCACCTTGATTATGGGTGCCCTGATGTTCAGGTCCGATTCATACATTGTCTCTACTCGGTTAGACCTGGAGCCAATTCTTCGAGCCCTCGAAATTTCTTTCTTATGCTTACGGTATCTGAGAAGAACCATCTCCGTTTTTGTTCCAGAAAGCTCCAACCCAGCGCCATGACACCATCCAGCGATGGCATCCACAACAGGTTGTGCCCTCTCTTCAAGGCTTCTTCGCGAGTTCGCAGCAATGATGGCCTGAAGGTCATCGGCGTATGCCGCAAAATCTCTGCCAAGAAGCCTCTCCAAGATTCTGAGGAGATCATCGAAGACAATGTTCCAAGCACATGGACCAAGTACTGACCCCTGGGGGCAGCCCTTGGTCGCCCGCTTTGAAACATTGCCCCCGTTCCATGATATCCTCACATGCCTATCACTGAAGTAATGTTCAAGGACGCTGAGGACATTCTGGGGACATCCACGCTTCTTAAGGCCACGGATTACCAGTGGCCATCTGACATTGTCGAATGCGCCCGTGATATCGAAGAGGAGGGCGAGCACGATGCGTTCATCGTGCCCGTCCACCATTCTCCGGATATCACAGATGGCGTCTTCTGTCGATTTTTGTCTCATGAAGCCAAACTGGCGATCCGAGATCTTACCAGGGCTGAGCACAGTTCTTCTCAATCTCCCGAGCAATAAGCGCTCGAAGATTTTCCCGAATGCCGAGAGGAGGCATATTGGTCGGTATGAACGTACTTGGGTCTTATCTTTTTCACGGCCTTTGGGGATGATACAGAGCTCACCCTCCTTCCATATTCCGGGGAAGACACCCAGCCGCAAGCATGCATTCACCAGGCAGAGGAATATAGGACCCAAGAATGGCCAGGCCATCTTTATGGTGATGACCTCGACATTATCGGGACCCGGGGCTTTGTTGTTCGGTAGAACCCGAACAACATCCCACGTCTCCTGCATGGTGAATGGTAGCTCGTCTTCCGCTGTTTCCCCGATGATGCCATCGACATCATCAGGGAGGTGAACTTCCCCAGAGTCGTCCGGGACAAAGGCCTTCATAAAAAGGTCAGCGCCCTCGCGTATGGAGTTCACGGGCAGGCCCTGTTCATCTCTGACAGTGCAAAGTATTGTGTCAGTCTTTGTCTTGTCCGTCTCAATATAGGTCTTGTAAACGACACCCCATGGGTCGCGATTACCCTCGAGACTGACAAAGTCAGTCTGCGATTCTCGACTCGTCTTCCTGATCAGTTTTTGGTAAGACTGATTAAGGTCTCGATATGCCACCAGCCTGAGGGCACGCTGTGCTGGCCTTTTCTCGGCCTGGAACCGTCTCCTGGAACGCATTACCTTGCGTTTCAGGTGACTAAGCTCCGCAGTCCACCACGGATGTAGCTTGCTAAGCCACCTTCTCCGAGGCATGGACGCATCACATGCACTTATAAGAGCCGTCGTCATGGCCCGCGCAAGAGCCTCCACATCGCTCCTGTGATCAAGAGGAACGCCCGAGAGTGGTTCTAGACCCTCAGTGAGCGTCTCCACAAAGACGTCCCTCCTAACTTTTTTGGTATTATACCTAGTCGGGCGTGGACTATCCATCCGCACACCAGATTGTTTGGTGTCATGAATTTTCAATTCTATGAGCTGATGATCGCTCGTAGTAGCGCCCGCGCGAACCGTCCAACCAGAAACGAACGGGAGTAAGCTCCCCGTAACCAGAGTGACATCAATACTCGAGGTCCCCCTCGAGCCACTGAACGTCTCCGCGTCACCACGGTTCAGCAGATGAAGATCGTGCTCGACAATGAACTCCTCCACCAGTTCACCCCTGTCATCAGTGACAGGAGATCCCCAGAGGACGGACTTTGCATTGACGTCCGCACAGATCAGCAAGAAATATAGAAATTGATTAATGTTTGTAGAAATATTATTGATTTTAACATTATCATCAGAGAGGGTATTAAATTTATGTCAAATTTGCCCACCCTGCTCCTAATTTTTCTCAAATGTTTATGTTTAGAGACCCTGTGAACCCGGAACACAGGTTTTTACTAAGGTGTCTTTATTTATGTATGTATGTATGTCTGTCTGGCTATCTGTATGTATGTCTGTCTGTATGTGTGTCTGACTGTATGTATGTCTGTCAGTATGTCTTTGTGTATATATGTCTGTCTGTGAGCACGATAAATTTTGAAAAAGTTTATCTATTAGATTGGCCGTTGGTACACTCTTTTAGTGGACGAAACTAAAGGTCAAGTTCGTGAGCCAGCTATTTTGAATAAAAATTATAAAGGTTAGAAAATTTTGAAAATGGTTGAGAACATTTTTTTCAAGATTTAAAAATTCTATATACAGTTAATAATAGTACTTGAAAATTCAAACAATTTATCTTCACAGAAAATCCAAAAATAATAAGTTTCATTTTTCGGTGAAACTATGCAAGATAAGAAAAAATATATGAAGAAAAATATTGTACACGCAGAAAATATTTAAAAATTTCTCAATAATCGCTTTTTGATAGGACGCATCGTTTTTGTTTCATTCATAAAAAACAACACTAAAAATAAAATACATCAAATTTTTGAACAAAGGACTTGAAACTCGCAACGTAGCACCAAATGAAAATTTTGATTGAGAAGTATCTTCGAACACAAACTTTTTAATGCGAAGTTTTATATTGTATTTTGAAAATATGCAATCATTCTTACTCATAATGTTATGTTTGCTGTACTTACTTGAGAAATTAGGAAACGCCACGCAGGCAATGAATAGCATGACGACCTTCATCATTTCTACGTACGAGTTGATATAACGGTAGAGAAATCGAAGCTAATTTTTAAAGAACTACGTAAAGGGCGACTGATTTGATAGATTCTTGACAGATGAGTGGAGAGACAAGATTCTTTATCTCAGAATTTATTGTATCGGCTTGATTTATTAGTCACGGAAGATTCATAAATGTTTGTGGAAATACATTTTGATTCTCATATTGATTAAATTGACGATGTGATAAAGAACCTTCTGCGCAATTGAAAATACACAACTTTAATCATCTTATTTAAGCAAATGAATCATGCATTATCTTCAATTTTGGGAAAATGTTCATTTCATTTCACCTAAATATTTCTTTGCTTAAAAAAAATTGATTCAAATAATATCACTATTGTTGATGTCGGCTTTTAATTTGAGAAAATAAACACAAATAATATGCTAATTTATGTAATCTGTATTATGTATTATGTATTCTGTATTATGTATCTGTATCTATATCATATATCTAGTTCGTGTGAACAAAATATTGCGGATATAGTGTAAATACAAAACTAATAATAACAGGGATGTATAATAATAAGATAGCACTAATGGAACTATTATATCTGTGTGTGAGTCACTGTGTTCTACTACCATATCTCGAAAAGCAAAAGAGCTGATTATTAAATTCAGACGAACTGTAGATGTCAAGGCTCATTAGATTTCGAGCTGGATTAGTCAATTTGAAGTGGTTAGGTTGCGTTCAGAAATTAAGGGTGGTTTTTGGAGTTAAAAAATGTAGATACAAATTTTTTTACCAAGGTTACATAAGAAAAAATTATGTGGTGTTCAAAATACAGCATTCTATTTGTTCGCGTCTTCGAGACGTAATCAATTGACCTCGACTGTGCGTGGTCTGAACAAAGGAAGGGCAATTTTATTGAAAATTGAGTGAAGAACGTTCGCAGGTTTCATTTTACATAAATATTACTTTTACACCGTAATATTTAGTATATTAATGTGTTTTATGAAAATATTTTGTGATTCAAAAAGACTTAAGTGCATTTTTAAACTGTAAAGAGAAGGCAAAACGCAGGAAGTGTACAGAAAGTACACATTATTGAAGGTCGGGAAAACAACGCTGACTTCAATACATTTATTTCATATTGCATGCACAGTTATTAGAAACAGACATGCGAAATATAATGATCCAACTGTCTGCCGTAGGCAAACTAGTTTGCAATGTTTCCTGCGAAGGGAAGGAAAATCAGAGGCTAGAGTCTATCGCAGGATGTTTTTAAACACATTTGCATTGCCTTTTTTTCGTGTACAAGTCTTAAAAAAAAAAGGAAACCACAGACATGTTGATCTGCTGCATGGAGTTGGTGAAACTCAAAATCATATTTCAGGCGCTACATCTCTTTGAAAAATAAAAAATCACATTGCTTCATTTCAATCTGACAATGGTAACTGCAATCGCTTCAATTATCCGCATGTTGAGTATCTTTCTCTCGATTAAAACATCTGGATTATGCACGAGCTTTTCCTACAGCAGAACGAAAAAGATTTGGAGCGTGGAGGTGGAATAATTAGTAATACATGGTACACCTATATATTCAAAAAACCTTCCAAATTGTTTTGCAGAAGAACACTAACAGACACCTTTCCAACTTGCGACGGAACAAACATGAAAATCAAGGTCACAGAGATCAAGGAGGAGAGACTGGTAAGAAGCAATTAAAAATTGACAGAAGTAGAGATTCGGATGACTAAGTTGTGTGCATAGAGAGAATGATGCCTCTTTGGAAAACTAGATTTACAATCTCATCTGGAAATTATCTTGTGATAACGAACAACGTCACCTTCCAGAGAGGCTTCTTTCAGGGCGATACCATGAGCCCTTTGCTTTTTTGCACCACACTTCTGCCTCTATCTCTCGCACTACGAAATCCTTCTGGATACCTCTGTGGCGACACTAACCAGCGTAAGCATAAGGTCACTAAAAAATATCGTCAAGAAGTACACAGGAGAGATTGGGTTGGACTTTGGACTGGATAAATGTGCCAAAATTCATCTGAAGAAAGGAAACATTGTTGGCGTTCCCAAGGACCCTGAGCTTGTGAATATAAGTTCTCATAGACATCTTAATACTGGAGAGACCTATACATACCTGGGCGTGCCTCAAAGCCGCATTCAGGACATAACATCAGTTAAGGATGGAGTCAATTGTCCAGAACGAGAAGTGCCAAATTTTCTGGAACTACGATTTTTGGTTCGTTGCCCACTCGAGGCCTGACATTGTTCTCCAAGACTTCGAGAAACAAACCATATTTGTGATCCAATTCTCGGCTCCTTCGAAATACAACATCACTGCCAAGGAGAAAGAAAAGGAGGAAAGGTATCAAGACCTTAGAAGAGAGCTGCAACGACTGTAATATCCTCTCATTGCATCTGGGCACCCAAATGTCGACGGCTTTTACATTTACGATCGATTATTACTTATTATCCGCAGCTAAATGAGATATCAATATTGAAAGTTGGGGAAAATAAAAGAAAGGAACTAAATTGTAAGGAACGTTTATGTACTGATAAATTTTTATTACTACAAAACAAATTTTCCAAAAGTTATATTTTTTACTTGTAAAAATGTATCAATACATAAACGTTCCTTAGTCCCTTTTCTTCACTTCCCCAAACCTATCAGTCGGTAAGGTAGGGATAGGGTAAGTGCCACATGCCCTTAATAAACATACTTTCCCTAAAAAGACAAACTTATGAGAATCTAAATAAAATTACTAGCTATTCGCAGTCACAGCCTACTTTTCGTGCATCATGGAGCGGTCGAAGAGGTAGTCGATATATAGGAATAATGTTACAACTTTGATACCTTTGAATAGACAAAAAAATGCTTAAGACGCTAATTTTGATTTCAGCTACTTAGTTTTGGAACAGTCAACCTCTTTCTATTTGCACAAACCGTTGATAAAATTTTAATGAATCGATATTCCGTATTTGAAAAATCTTGAACACAGTGATTTTATCCTGATAATAACTTAAAAATAGTAGTGATTTGGCAGTGCACATATGTACTCAACTTGTCCAATCCGCAGAAATACACACATTTGATTTATTTCATTCGTATTTATATACCAAAAATAATTCCCCCAGATTGTTACTTTTTGAAGAACTGCACAGAGGTTTGAGATGAGCGTTAACAGTTGAAAGACGTTTGGCAATCGAGTGCTTTTGCCTAGATGATTCGCTCACAAGAAACTGTTGAATCTGAATATAAGTAGGGGAAAGGGGGTATGGTGTCAGTACGGGGCACGGAGACTCTTGTAACTAATGATAATTTTTCTTAATTTTCATAATAGTTTTTTACGTGAAATAGCTTTCTTTAGTACACAAGAAAGCTATTTTATGTCAAAAAGCTAATATGAAAATAATAAAACACGAGCATTATTTACAAGTCACCGTGCTCCGCACTGACACCATGCCCCACTTTCCCCTACCATTCGTAAGTTTAGCAAAACTATTATTGGATCGATCATAATTACTCCCTTCTTTTGAATAGATACAATTATCTTTGATCATTCTTGTATAAGAGACTGTATCTTCGGGCAATTGGACTTGATGAATCCATCTGAATCCTTTTAGCAGACTTAATCATTCTGAGTAATTTACTGTGAGCTGTTTCCAAATGATAACCTGCATGACCCCATGACAGACCCCAATCTTCAAGTGATTTTACCCAAAGTAGTAGTTGGTGAACATTGTAGGTCATAGCACCTTTTGTGTAGTACTCTTCAGTGTAAAGCACAAACTTCTTCACCAAATATTCCATGTGTTCTAATTTAGCTTGAGTAATAGTATGTTTTAGGGATATATGCGCTGCTTCAACAAATAATTCCCAATATTCTACTAGTTTATTTTCTAGAAATATTTTCAGAATTGGTCAACTGAAGTACAGTGTCCAATTCTCCCATTCTTTTGCTTGCAAATGCGATCCGTCGCTTATTGGCCGCGTTAAACGTATACTTTGGTATGGCATCTGAATGATGTCCAGAAGTTTTTCAATTTTTTTCATGTCAGCAACAGATAGGGTGCTCGACATTGCTGAAAAATTGTTGTCAAACCAATAGTCTGCAAATTGTGGCGCGATTCTCAATCGTCCGAAGTACATGTCGTCGGGTACGAACCCAAGTACGATGTCGAATTTCTTCAAATTTCTTAATCATGATACGCGCTTAACACCAAACGTACAGTCACGATCTGAAGAATTACCAGGATTCGTACGATTTGAAGAATTAACCGGATTCATAAGATTAGTTATCTGCTGATGTGTCCCGGAAGTACTATTGGATCGGCAGGATTTAAAAATTCTGCAGACATAGAATTAACCAGTAAACTCATACATCGCAGCATTTGCTATTCAGTTCGCTGATTACGGGGAGGAATTACAATAGGATACTTCACATAAGCGCCGGTGTTTTGGGCATTGGGTATTCATTCACCGCGGTCCAGGTACCAACTACAGCCGCAAAAGCCGTTATATTGGGTGATATCTTGCATAGGTGCTCGCGCAACAGAATTAACGCGAAAACAAATTGCATAGGGTTTAACAAGTCGCATTTCTCCTCGTATGTTGCATGAAATTCAGGGGTTTGCCATAGTATTGATGTCTATGATGAACGCTTGAAGAAAAATATTCATGTACGGTTTGCCTCTCACAAACGGCAAGGCACAAACTATAACGTTTGTTGTTCTAACCTCCATAGGCAATTCATTGAGCATTGCATAAAGTGGATACACAGAATCCGTCGAACCTTCAAATTTTACTGCTCAGTCGCAATTAAACGTGAAAGTTAGGTAATTTAGTTAGATAACCTAATAAAGCTTGTACGTGGATTTTTCTGTTGAATGTGAAGTAGAATGTTTCGAACGCTACATGACGAAGTGAAAAGCTTATCTATTAAAAAGCATGAATTTGGCAGCACTGGCCTTCCAAACATACAATTCACTAATTTAAATAAATCTGTCACCACAGTGTGTGTAAGCTCGTGTACAATGGCGTACTTAATTAACATTTAGAAAAGTTTACCACGATTGGCAACTGTCGGTGCATGAACAACCTCCAAAATGTCGTCTGATTGTAACACTCTCATTAATTCGTTGTTGGGAAGGACAATCTGCATAGCATTCACTTATGCGCACGCTATTTTTTGCAACGCCCGTCCGAAAAAGTTGTGTTAGGAGGAGTTAACGAAAAATACTAATTTTATATTGCATAGAGTGCAGTTAAGACACCTCCCGCCTCCCACCGTCTGCAGCCCGAAAACGAAAAAATTAGGCAAAGTAGGCGTCGCGCGCCTACAAGGAAGGGTTTCGTAGTCTATTAATACGTTAATTTAAGTCTTAACAGAACCTTGAAAGATAAGATTTTTAAATTTGTAAACCAATTTTTTTGAAAAAAGTGTTTGAATTATTGAAAACAAATTATGTAAAAAAAATTGTATGGAAAAAATTTTTTGGCGCTTATGCCCTTTTGCTGTGCCAAATGTTGTCGCTTATGCCCTTTTGTACGACGAATGAAAACGGCTACGAAACCCTAAAAACAAAACTTGAATCAATTGAAGATTTATTCAAATTGAATATAAATTTATTTCTAGAAGATACCAACACCACTGTTTAAAGTTACTAATGCTAGTGTCTAAAGTACCTCATCTCAAAACAAATATAGCCCGGCCAGCCCCCGACCAGCAACCTTGTTGTGCCAGGGCTAGCCCAGGCTATTTCCACACGGGTAGTATTAACAACTTTTTTTTATATAAAAAGTAAGAAAGTTCTATAAATGTACAAATCTGAATAATCAAAATTATAATTTCTCCTGAAATTATAGGGTGTAAGAAAGTAACGCGAGAGAGGTGTGGTTCTTCGAATAAATTATGTCAATTTCGCGAATAGCTCATCGAAAAAAGAAAGTTGTGTTTGTCGGTAAACATATAGGATTCATTTTTTGAGTGCTCACTGATTGATGCTAATTAGCGTGTAGTGTGTACTAGCACCTGGAAAGTTAAATGCTATGCATTGCATATCGACGTCCAATTAACATTTCACGTGGCGAAAAGTGCTTAGAATCTACTTTCAGAATTCCTGATTCACAAGAGGCCATTATCCTTTATAACAGAAATTCTTCTGTCTCTTAATTCAACAGAAATCTTTTATAGCTCAGTTACTAAAGTTACAACATTTCCTCGAATCTAAAATATTTACCTATACTATACCTTTACTAAAATAATCCTTCTGAATTTTATTCACCTGTACCAAATATACTTATTACATTATAGTATTATATTATTGTTTGCGACAAAGATCTTTCTTGTTTATTAATAAAAGATAGAATTAGTTTCTGCGACCTTGTATGGCTTCTACTAAATGAAAAGTATTTAAAGCCACTGATCCATGATCAGCACATAAAAACCAATAAAACTAAATGAAGATTTTTTCTGGTCACACTCATTAACTCCTGATTATTATCCTTGTGGAATGTTGGCCTATTCAATTCAGCCCAAGGTCACAAAACGGAAAAGGGTTTTTTCCTCTCTATGCTTGATTTGTTAATATCTTAATAAATTTGTAGACAATTCAATTTTTGAAATTCATCGAGGACACTATAGGAGGTCGATAATTCGATAGGTGGACACAACATACTATACTCACATAGTCATGTATGGTCCATTTTCGAGTATCTTTTATCAATTGGCCTTCTAATCGTTTCTGCGATTTTACATTTCTTTGCACATCCGATACTGTTGATCGCCCGTGCATAAAATACAAAGTATGATAGTACTTATCTTAAGCGTCCTCGCAGCTCAAGCTAAACCTTGCGTCGCTTTCGAATCTTAATTAGAGTTCCAGCGAGACATCAACCTTCATACATTTTATATTTATTTTAAACGTGTACCCACGATTGCAGATGATACAAGTTGTAAAATTTCGTTTTTCGCTAACTGGTTTTTGTATAAGCTTGCTCGACGCGATGGTGCGCTGTCATTATGAATAAATGTGGTCGACACCATTTTAGTTTTGTTGGTTCAGAGTTGCAAGGACAAATGCAGATTGCAGACCTTACAATGCAAATGAGAATTGTGATCATGAGGATAGAAACTAAAAAAATTCCAGAGAATTTAATGTAGGCTCGCGAATGTAGGAATAATTTGGTCTCTCTGATATTTGTATGCAATTTTTAAAACACAATAAATACCAAATTGTGAAATTTTTATCCAAAATTGGCTCAAAGCGTTGCACAACAGAAAAACATTTGACAGATTATCTTCGTTTTTTCAAACACATTATTGCTTATCTCTTTAATATCAGTTATTGTCATGTTCATTTGTGGTAAAGCTATTCGAGACTAAGGGTTTTTTTTTATATTGTCTCCGAGTCACTGGGTGTTACGTGTGTTAGTGTATTCTTTGACTGTGTATTAATAATCTTCTTAATTATCGTTTGTAAAGTATTGTTCTGCGGACAAATTAGGAAAACATTAACGTATGTCACACTCTTGAAGAAAGCTGGAAACATTATGAAAGATAAGATCTGAGCCGTTTACCTTTCACATTAACTTCAGATTCTAGCTTCTGATTTGTGAGATGATCAGTAATAAGATTTGTACATTACATACATATAATAATATGAGTAACACGATTAGTAATGTTAGTTGGAATCTGATTAGAAAATCATATTTTAATTGAAATTTAAGGATGAATTGTTATCATAATGGAGATATTGGAAGATTTCTAGGAGAAAGAACCTCATTTTCTTATGTTAATATGTTCTTATGTCCTTATGAAATGACGTTAATAACTTGGTCGATACTCTTGACTAATATATTTAAAGTATATGAATCAGAAGATCATTATCAGGGCGCATGCCTTGTCAGGATTTCTAATGTGCTTCCTCCATAAGGTATTTTCTACAAAATCACTTGCCTTAGAGCAGACACCCACTTGTAAACGTTCGTTACCATTGGTAATTCAAGTGATGGATGGTGAACGTAACATCTCAAAATTTGTCAGAAATCCAGTTCTGCCCACGAACACCTAATACTGATCTGCTTCTTCGCAATTATCTATAGCAACCTAATTACCATCTAGCTTGGGATAACCTTAGTTTTAAGTGTTTGACAGCATAGAAAATTGTCGGAACAGTCATTATTTTGTTTCGTCATACTCATCCGGTTTTCCTGTTTATCTTCTGTGATCACTTTTTGTTGGTATTACGGAAGTTAAAAAAATGAACTGCTACAGATTTAACAATTAGGATGTAATTATTCGACTTTTTTATATGAAATATTTTGTAATAGAACCCACCTAAATTTTCTTGTTTTGTTTCTATCCCAAAGTTTAGTACTTAAAATTTTATTGTCAGATGCTTCTTAATCGATTCGAAATAATCACCATTTCAGGATAAAATTGTTCAATTTTTAACTCTTCTAAATTTGAAATTGTTTAATTTAAAATTAATTCATTTCAACCACTTGTTGATTGCAATTATTGTATAATTCTTAATTATTTTACTTCAATTTGTAATTCTTTATTTTTTAACGATATCAATTTGAAGGTTTTTTTTTCATTTGAGGTTTTTAAACTGTTAGAATTTGTGTATTATAACTAAACAATATAAAAGTATGATATAGAAATATTGAATTAGATAATGCACTTATGAAATTTTATAAGTTCCTTGCACCTTGTCTAAAAAGAAATATTTAATTTTTGTTTCAGGTGAGTTCAAGTTTCATTATTCAAGCTACTCGTTATCTTTGTAAGTATAAAGAGGTTGCATAAAATTATAGCACAGGACCATTAATGTATATTTTGAAGTACATATGTACAACTTTAAATACAATTGTAAAATTTTCAGTAGTTCACAGAAAAAACTAGGGTTTCTATTAGAACCAATTTTTGGTTCCAAAGGAGCTACAACAAAAAGGAACCTCTCTTTCTGAAAAGGAACCCAAACGCCACCGTATTTAAGCATTTCAGCGCTAATACTGTCTACACCAGCAGCCTTACCATTTTTTAAGTTCTTAATTATACCTCTAACTTCATTGACACAGACTTTCTCAACTGGGTTTTCTAATGTATTATGTTCTATGTCGCAGTTCTGTTGCTTTATGCTTTTACCTACCTACTATCCCGTCTGTATCATCTAGTATTTCTCCTTTCCTGTTTCTCATGCTGACAAACTCTATACTTTTACTTCCCTTCATCTCTTTAAGTAATGGTTTCATGGTTCCTTCAAAGTCGTTTCGTATTTTCTTCCCTTCTTATGTTCTGATTTTATCTTCACTTTCCGTGACTAGTCGTCCAACTTTCCTCTTTTTGTGTCCGTAATCATTTTCAAGTCTGTTTCTCTCCTTACCGCTAAGACCTGTGATGTTTAATGTTCTCTTGTACACTTTTTCTTTTCTTGCCAGGCTGCCTGAATTTCATCATTCCACCACACATCACCAGACTTTCTTCCTACCACCGCCGTACCACACACTTCGGTCGCAGTTTTAACAAAGATATCCCGTGATATAGTCCACCCACCCTCTTTATCTTTATTGCTTCTAAGCGACTCCCAAGTTGACCCATCTATGGGTTCGTTTATCTTATTCTGAAAATCTATTCGCACTTCCAGTTTCTGTAAATTTTCAGTTTTAGAGACTAGAAGGATTGATCAGTATTGCATTCGAAACCCCTCATGACTCTTGTATCTTTTACTAGTTCTCTTAGTCTTCCATCTACAATAACGAAGTCAATTATACTGCGGGTATTTTCTTCACACCAGGTGTACATGTGGATCATTTTATGTCGAAACCAAATATTTGTAATAAACAGGCCCGTTTTCTAAGCATAAGTCAGAGAATCCTGCTTGTTGTATGATACATTAGGTCTTGTAGTTTCACTTCACAATGATTGTCATTAATTTCAATGTTTCTTGGATAACACTCTTTTTTTGCCTCTACGACATCATTATACGATGAAAACAAATCGTGATGATGTACTTTCGATATTCTTCGAATCAGAAGATACTGCTCTTTGTCTTGACGTTTCAGGTGACTCAACATCTCGGTGGCTTGATTTGTTGGGGCTGTAGATACTTTTTTGATGATTTTAGCAGCCGTTTCATTGCCCTCTGTTCTTAATTTCATGAATGTAGCGAAAGCAAGTTTATCAGCGCTGTTGATTATCCTCAAAACTTCAGTTTTTCTGTGCTTAGATCTTTCACTTAAATTTTGGAAAGATTTTTCTGAACGACCAAAACAGCTGTAAAGACATTTTCATTTCAAGAATATGATAAAAGTTTATGCTTAGCATAACGTAGTTATGAAGTTCTGTCAATAATTAATGAAAAAAGTGCTGACAATGAACAAAACTCAAGTCAAAATGAACAGAAACGCATTTTAAGAAACATAATTTGAGAAAAATGACTAATTAAAAAAAAAATTGCAAAGTTCCAAAGTAAAATGTGGCTTCTAAAATATTCATTACTAATACCTTTTCTGTTGAGAATCACAAATTGAGCAATTAAAATCCATCTTAATCCACATTGCGTTTTTAGACCGAAAAGTTTTTTTTGAATATTTTGCCTTGCTCCACTTTTTTTTAGCGTACTTGGCAAAAGACTGAAGTTTTCTCTTTAATTTATTTTTTTCACACTCTGACACTTCTGCACAATTTTCTTCTAAAAATTTTCCAACAAATTTCCACGACCCTTTCTACGATAAAAATCAAAGAGATCGGCATTTGTTTCAAACTTTTCCATTTTTAGATCTTTGAAGTGCAATTGGGCAAAACATGCATGTACGACCGAGATTTTACCGTGTTTTCTCGAAGAGAATTTTCTCAAGACTGACGAAAGTTGTGAATGTAAAACCAAAAGTAGATGTCTGAACAAATTTTTTCCACAGTGTACAGGGAGGGTAGGATCTAGGAAAGATTTTTGGAAAAGATAGTCAATAAGAACACCCATTTTCTTCTGAATATTTATATCCTTATTGACGCTATGGCTTGTTCAAACTGAACCACTAAACATAAGGAAAATTTCCTTAACATAAAAAAGGGTAGTGTACTTCAGAAATTACAGTAGCTTTGAATCTATTACCTACCTGATGCAAGTAGCTTTACGGCACTGTCCCAGCTTTCGAGGCGCGTGGTCTGTTCGATTTCTTCGCGAGGCACTTGTCTTAATGCAGTTGTGAGCAGGTAACAGGCAGATTAAAACTTACCTTTAACAGAGCTTCTCACAAACCCGTATATTTTTTGTTGTATTAACTTTTTAGAATGATTTTGAAACAATAGGGCAAGAAGTATATACAATATTTTAATGTTATAAATAATTGTTAACATTTATTAAATTAACATTAAAAAATATCATTTCACTTTAGAATATATTTTTCTAAGTGAAAACAAGCTGAAAATGGCTAAAATTGATTTTTAAACTACAAATAATTCGTTCTAAAATGTATGAGTGCAATAATGCACATATACCGTGATTTGTAATTTTTTTAAAATTAACGTTCTATCCTAATTCCCGTCAGTTTCTGGCTCCAATTTTTCAGCGAAACTTTACTCAAATATCTTCAGAATTCTTCCACGACCTCACTTTTTTTTTGCAAGGTTTGGAAAAATTATTTATTTATTATCAAAGTTTAAGTTTTACTCTCATTTTTAGCCATTGAGCTTAGTTAAATAACATTATGAATGTTTATAAAAAATTGATTTCAAAAGTCATATTAAGCTAGAGCATATAATATACGGCAAATATAAATCATATTTGTTTAAAATTTTGTTATTACTTTTCACACAGCATCACTCAAAATCAGTCATAGATAATCAATAGAAATCGATTTTCGCAGTTAGGTAACTTTCTGGGGCTCAAAAATGTTGAAACAATTTTTTTGAAACACTTATTTTTTTGCTTTCATGTTGTTTAAGTATTGCGAAATATATTTACCAATTCATTTTTGAGAAATAATAAAGTCGAAAAATCGACTTTCGACCAACTTTTTGTCGTTCATGGACCAACATGAAATTTTACGCACGCTACATGAAACTTTACGCCCGCTACATGAAACTTTTCGCCCGCTACATAAAACTTCACGCCCGCTACACATACACTGCACCACGCAAGTGAGAATATGGAGGAAATGATCTTTATCTTTAAAAAAAAATTGTATCGCTGGACCCCACAGTCTCCCTTCTGCAAAGTACGCTATTTCTTCCTTTCACTTATAATCTAAAATTGTCAAGTACACCAAACATCCAATTTTTGATTTTTCAAGAAAATTCAAAAAGTTGTTATGATAATCTTGTAGGGTTTGCAAAAATCAACGTTTTCCTTCTCTTGACTTTTTTTCATATCCTGCGTTGTTTGGCTTAAAAGTTAGATTTTCGTTTTTTTTTATTTCGAAAATGCTATAACTCTGATAGTTTTTCTTTTATCGAAAAAAGTCGAAGAGATAAATTGTTCAGATTTTTGAGTGCTACGAATTACCGTACGTAGAATGTCAAAGTTTTGAAAAAAAATGATTTCAAAAGTTTTGAAAATGCTCTAACTTTTTGAATTTTTATCAAAAATAGCTAGTTAATGAGCTTGTTTTTTTCTTTTAGGGCTTAAAAAAATGTGCCAAAGCTCAATCCAATCTGATCATTTTTTCGAAAGTTAGCGTGTCTATAGGCAGACAGACTACAGACACCATGGTAAAAATAGTTTTTTCTAGCTCAGGGGGTTTCAAAACGTGGAGATTTGCTGAAAACCGACCAAGTCAAATTTCACATAAAACCAATACCTTCTCATTAGGATGAGAATATAAAAATTAAATTCAAGGTTCTCATGAAAAATTCAAGTTTTCCAGGTTTTCAAGGTTAACAAAAATTCAAGGAGAATTCCATGTTTTCAAGGTTTTCAAGTTCGCTGTACACCCTGAATAGGCTTTATTATATTCATAGAAATAAGCAATATAAAATAAAATGTAATGAGTTGTAATGTATTGCAATTAACGACAAAACATTAATGAATTAATTGAAATTATTTTTTTTTTTTCACCGCTATCTGTATTGAAAGTATATTACTGAAAACGTAAACTTTGGAATTTCTTAGAAATAAATCATTGAAGAAGTCTCCCAAATTAGTCGAAGCGTCTCATTAAAAAGCACAGGTTTTTATTTTTGGACACTAAAACCCATACAAAGAAACATCAACTTATTTAATATAATTTTTTCTAGTGTGTTTCAATGCTAAAAAAATCACACATGGTCAGAAAGTTTTTAAACCACAAGTTACAAAGATAATTTTATTAAAGGCCAAAATCAGAATTTTGGAAATTTGCTGTATTTAAAAATTCGATTCCTGGGTTGTAGCGATTTTTTACCTAGAGCATTTTTGTCACTAGCCATCAGATTAACCGCTTTCATTAACTGTTATTTTTAGTAAAAGATTTAACCAGGATTTTTTTTTGCTAAAAGTAGCAGTTGGCGAAAGTGATTAATCTAACAACTTTCCTATAGTAAAATCTTTTTTTTTTCATTTAATTAAAAAAATATTGGTTATTCCATTGACTTTCATCTGAACGGGGTTACGACACAATATTTTTTAAATATTTTTTTTAATCGGATATGGCAGCATGAATAATTTCGGTACATTAATAAGTTATTTAGAATGTACACTTTACTATAGGGTAGCTCATAAAATACCTTTTGTGATCCCTTAGCTAATAAAATAATCCCCTATTTTCTGTAAATTTTTCAAAGAAAGTAAGAAGGTAAATATTGAAAAAAATTGTTCAATAGCAGAAATTATCACCAGTTAAATAAACAATCTTTCCTGTAAATTAGAGAATTTTATAAAGATTTCTAGCGCAGAATTTGACCATTTTATTTCACAGTTGTTGAAAAATCGTAATCCAATTCAATGCGAAAGAAATTGTAAATAAACATCTTACCTGCTTTGTCACACGAGTCATCATATCTCGCATCGTTCTTCTTCGGAAAACAAAACAGAATTACTCCTTCTGTTTTCAGGTTAGAACAACCTTGATATGCACAACGTTCGACCGATTATAGTCTGTCTGTCATTTTGCCAGCTTTTCGAGAAAACTATAACTTTTATAAATCGCTATCTGCTTAGGAAACAATTAGCAAAACCAAAGTGCGAAAACACGTGTTTTCGTCACAATGAAACCGATAGTGTTTTGTTTTTGACGCGCGCATTCGATTTTTCATCAGCAAATCACTTTGCAGCAATCCAAGTGATCGACCATGATTAAAAAAATGTAAATTGATCAAACTTCTATTGAACATTAAATAACGTTACTCGTCTTCTACTTTTACAATTAAAAAACAATCATAACAATTTTATAACAGCAATGAAAATTAAAAATAACTAAAAAAATAACAGAACAAGTAACTATTGAGACTATACTTATAAAAGAACTGTTTTTTTTTAATTTATACTAAATAAAATTACAGTATGACAAAGAAAAATAACGTTTTACTTTAAAGAATTCAAATTGTTTAAAAATTGAAATTAATAAAAAGAAGCAAAAGATGGAAGGGTCTTTTAATCAATAATTCTTATTCTGAATCTTATGTTATATATGGGTCGCTGTGATATAAATTTTGAAATTTGTATTCTTTTTCCAAAGAAAACCATTTTTACAATCTATTCTTTTTATTAACTTCAACTCAAAATAGCAACAAGAACAACATTGCAGATATGGAGAGTAATTTTCAACAAGTGGACATTTATAAAACTCATAGATAACTGATTTACAAATTATATTATTTCGAAACAGACAGTAAAAAGATAAACGTTTTTAAAACTTTTCAATAATTTCTGAATATTTATTCTTTTCACCTTCAATTGAAAAATTTAAGACAAAATATTTATAAATTTGCATTAATTTTAACTGACCCACCTGTGTGGGCCTAGAGGCGTGGACCATTCCACCATTCGATTAAAATTTAAAAAATGCATTTTTTAATTTTCAAATTATCGGTTACACAATTAAAAATTGAGAGCCTATGGGTTTAGGCGACTAAAAATATAAACAAATAGCGCTGAAAAAGTCACAAATTACGTGCTTATAAATATTTCTTCATAAGTCCGGAATTTCTTAGCCTTTATTGATACTCAACTCTTAATGAGTTAATAAAATTAGTAAATTAAACTTATTAAACTAAAATTAATCATTTAAATTTATTTTGTTTGTGGGCACGATACATACAATTTTATCAAATATTATATTAAAAATCAAATCTAATAAAAATAATTCCATTATACAATTTTATTTTATTTTATTTATAATTAATACCACGAACATAAAAATTTAAGAATTATTGTTTACTTAAATTAAAAACAATGTTATAAATTCTACACCATCAAATTCTACACAAAATAATACTTTAAATTTTGCAAATTTAAATAAACCCTACAAAATAAAAATAATTGCGCATAAAATATTTCAATAAACAATCCTTTAAAAATTGCAATTATTTTGTGTACAAAATTTACGGTTTGTGATTTAACCATGTTAAGTTCACATTTAAAACATTTAATAACAAAATTCAACGAGATTTCGGAGATTTCCGACCCGTACGTAATTTCACAGTCGACGACGGGAAATTTATGTCCTGCATGTATTTCTTTACGGCGGACGCAGGTTAGGAAGAAAAATATGTATTTTTACAGAATTCTGCTTATTTATTATGTCCCACACCGATCGAATTATTTCCATCGTCGCAGGATGTAAATTTACACCAACTTTCTTTACAGTGTAGGTAATAAATGGATCTACTTTGAGAGTGTTGAATTTTTTGACGCTGGTAAAAGTAAAGAAACTGTCAAAAATTCCATTTTCCAATGTAATCTCACGTCTTGAAAAATGATCATTGATAACGCGGCATACTTGCACAGCTCTTAATGTAGTATAAGTACAAGTAATTGTAAAGTTTCAAAGTTGCGGAGAATAATGACAAAAAATGGTAAAATTACAATTATTTGTCAAAGAGTATAAATTCTGGAAAAATTTATTTACAAAATGTATGCAAAATATAGTTAGAAGATGTATTTAAAAAAATAAATTTATTTATTTATATTCGTATATACCTCAATATATTTGTTTGATAATTACGTAGTATAACATCATTCATATTTCTCATGTAGGTGCTAAAGTTACCATGTTGAATAAAAACACGAATATTTTTGGTTAGAATGCCATCACCTGCAAATTTATAATCATAATGCATTGTAATTTTACAGAATGTGTCTGAAAATTTATGCAACTTAAAAGTTGAATTCCATACTAAAAGTGGATATTCGTTATTGTCAGTGAAAACGTTACTTTCGGAGTAGGTTATAATCGGACCTACTCTGAAAATGGTAAAATTACCAGACATTTTTTTTACAGTGCAGCCATTTTTGACAAACGATTCTAGGTTTATCTATCGAAAATTCTATTTCAAAAATAAAAACTTCCATCTCCCAGAAAAACTGTATGAGGTACAATAAAAATATTGAGAAGCTAAATTATTTTTCTCAAAAAGATCTACAAATTTGTTTGAGACTATTTTTTTGATAAGACGCATAGTTATGGCAATCCTAATTCGAGAAATTGAAACAGAAGCGAGAATAGAAGCCCTGGCAAAGGAAAAAAATATGCGAAATCGAATTTACGATAAGACTATATGTTTAAAAAATTCAAATTAAAAATTGTTTTCAAAAATGTAGAGAGGCCTTCCCACCACCAGCGATTAAACTTTATATGCCCTTCTACGATCCGGCGGTTCAATTGTCCGTGCAATGCAATGATAACAGCATTCTGGAAATTCACAGTGGAAAGACAGATCCGAGAGAAAGGAATGAAATGGGAATAAAAAGAAAAGAGTGGAGAATCAATCTGACGTACACTTCCCAATAAACTCACGATTAGCATACGGAAGGGTCTTTCGCTTTCTCCGAATACCTCCGAATAGGTGTAAATGTCGTCAACCCGCCCGAGTGCTGGCCCTTCCACCAGTTACAATAAAGTCCTATCCAGATGGCAAATCGATCCAGAACGTCCCCTGCAATGATTCACGAGGTAATTACCATTTAGCTACCATATTTTTCACGAACCTCGAGATAAGCACCAAATATTTGTCGAGCACCTGTGTTGTTATTCTGACCATCTTCCAGTTGTTAATGCGCTCAAGGCTTTTATACGTAGGTCAGCCTTCTCTTCAAAGGTCAAGACGAATTTTTCGGTGCACGTGCACTCACTTTCGCGAGTGCAAGTGCACTCAGGAAAGAGAGTAATGAGCGAGTTTACTTTCATAAACAAAAACAGCTAAACAGCTTAATTACTGACATCTTGCAAAGGAATGCAAATTGTTCTTGTCTTCCATAATTTGTTCATTCATCTCTGAAAATAAAATTATTAAGGAAAAAATTAAGATCTGATAGACAGACAAAACAGTCACGGAGAAAATTATTTGGGTAACTTTTGCCATATTATATGCATTTGACGGACGTTGATAGATTATGTATGAAGCGATAATAAGGTATTTTAATGCAAAAAAGGGAGAAGAGTTACATACTTTAAGACATGGTAATTCCGCGTGGCCAGAGCGATCTCGAGACGTTCGAGAATTGAGGGGAATGTGACGATGCTGGACGGTATAACGCACTCCTAGAGCTAGCTGACCTTGCCGCGTCACTGCCCCAAAATATTCTTTTAAAATATTAACATTACTTATTTATATTTATTTCTTTATTTATTCAAGCATCTATTCATTATATATAATATTTTATCATTGTGAATCATACACTATATCATTCTGGAGTTGAATACAAAAATGCTGTCTGTTTTGGCGTATCTCATTCCGTTTACGAGATAAATTATATTTATTCCACCTTTAAACATTCTGAGACAAATTTTAGATATCTGAAATCGTCGAAACTGGCCCATTCTGAATTTATAACTTTCGCAATGGTAATTTCGAAATTTGTAATCCTTAGCTCTAAATTCGAACGGTTCGAATCGCCGCGCCGTTCTCATCGAGTACGATACGATAAAAATATGCCAACTTCTATGTGAATTAATATACAATATACATATACACGATAATAATCGCATGGCTATTTTCCCCGTACGCAAAATTAGGTTATCATACTCATTGGAAGTATTATTTATTTATGGACAAATCTGCTATAAAATGCGTGTAAAAATTTTCTTATTGTCACTCGTCCCGTCGAATCAATATAATATTATAATATAGTAAAAAATACCCTAAACGTTTACTCCGCGTTTACGGAGAGACTTTTAGTATTAATATTTCTTTTAGCGCGTATCCATAATTGAAATAAAATATACGAATTTAGGGATAATCGAGTTACGGTTAGAAAAAGTCGAATAGTGACTATGAAAATGCAGATTAATATCTCTGATTGGAATAAATCGTAAGAATATTAGACTCTTACATACAAAAAATTACAGTATTTCTCAGTCGCCGTATTAAATTTTGTAATGGATCCAAATAACGAAAATTTGTATAGTGCTTTCAAAGAAACGAAACAAACGTTTTGCAACCTTTCTAGCCCACTATACGAAAAATGGGGGTCACGTGATGTGTTTCACGCTGGCGCAAGGGAAAAAGAAAGACGGGTGGAAGTGTACGAACGCACACTATTACATGGGTTACAAACACTTCTTAATGTATATATTTGTGTATGCTTAGACGACGCTCGCTGGCTACAGTGGTTTGTTTACGAATCCTACACGCAGAAAAAAGAAACGTTATATTTACTTATCAAGAAATGTAACGTGTTTCTTGTAACCGTAACAGTAAAAACTGCTCTTAATGAGGGTGTGAGCTTAGTCGCCAATTTTCACTATCATATTCGTAATTAGCGCGTCAAAATACATAAGTATACGAAGTTTCAATAAAATTGGAAAATTCATCTATTCGCAACTGCACCCTTTATTACACCAGTTCGTAGGCACATTTCAAAAGATAAAGTTGAAATTATTAAATTTTCGGACAGGTATAAGATTTGCGGAACAAACCGGGAGGATTAGACTTTAGAGAACCTTTTTCGAAACAGGGGTTAGAGGCAGGGTAATTTGCGCAATTATGCTACTCCCAATTTAGAATCGTATAAATTTTAAACGCATTTCATACAAAGATATCTGAATGTTTGGAAAACGGAAAATTCTGAGTACCATCCTAGGTACTAATGATGTTTATCTCTTCTATTATGAATATTCCACTATATCCTTCCTCCAGTCTATTTCTTATTATTTAGTATAGGGACTATCGATATTCAACACGTTCTGAACAAAACTATTACAAATATTTGTAGAAAAATCGAAACTATTGGGATTTTTTTCTGAACCAAAAAAATAACTTTTAGGATACCGCACTGTTCGAAACTACAATGAAATACATTCATGTACTCAGCAGACTTCTTATTTTCCCACTGATATATAAGTCTGAGAACTATCTATTTTGAGCATGTTGTTAACAAGACTATTTGCAATATTTATATAAAAATCAGCGTGATTTGGATTTTTTCTGAACCACAAAAACGACACGTACTCGCTTGCAATAAATATTGGTCTACATTTAATTGTGGGTGGTGTCGATTCTCAAACTGTTCATAACATTACTAATAAAATAATAGGTTATTGCTTTTAATCCAGCCAGGTAATGGTTAGGTAGTATATCTTATAGTAATATAGTAATAGAGTAATATAGTAATATAGTAATATAGTAATATATCTTTTAGAGTTTTGAAGGTAATTTTCAATATTTTCTCAAGAATTCTAGGAAACGTATTCAGAATTTTTAGTTACATAAAGGCGTGCGTAAGCTTCGTTGCATATTCAAAGGAATTGGAGTATTAGCTGAGTTTTCAAAGAAATAGGAAAAACCCGCACACGGTGAGCCTCAATCATTTTCAACCTGAAAGTTTGTGCACCCGATTTTTCTTTATAGAATCATTTTTTCTGATGACATTGAAGTATTCCATACTAAAACGAAAATAAAGTATCGAGCCCTTTTTGAAATAAGTAAAATTCAATTATATTTCTGCAATAAATATATCTTCATTGAAGAAAAGAAACCTGTAGGATGAGGGCTTATTATATTAAATAAAACTATTTTTTAAATTTGGAAGAAAATTTGTTTGAGAGTTTTTAAGCCTCTTAAAATTTGCCTTTCAAAAACTTAGAAATCATTAGAAAGATGCTACCTGTAAAGAAACGTTGAGTTTAACAACTATTTTAGCTTCAGGATAGTTGAGGCTCACCGTGCACCACTTTTTAGTCAATTTTTGAATATTGAATTTCAGTTACATCTTCAGAAATGTTCAACGAATTATTTGTATCCAATGACTTCAAATATTATATCCAGTAAATGTCCAATTTAAAATTAGCTAAGAAATAATGGACGACTGAAAAACATTATAGTTTAAGACAATTCATGAAATGTTTAACGAATAGCAAATTGTACATTGTTTATTAAAAAAACATTTTCAGTATAGTTCACCGTCGTGAAAGAGATCAGCGATTTTCTTTTTTTTTAATTATAGATTTTTTAATATTGCAAACGCTAAACCCTGAGAGGTTCCACGTCGGGAATATCAGAGTTTTTATCGATAAGAGCCATTTTCATAAAACTAGAGGAAACAACTAACAGTGTCTGGTAGGTAAGATATTGTGGTAGACATTTTGTGATGAAATTTCAAATTTGTGGGAGTTATGTCACTTTAAGTTTTTTGGATTCATTTTTTTTAATGCCATATCTCGGAAACTTTTCAAACGATTTTAATGAAATGTATCAATGTTATGTAGAATTCACTACTATTTATTTCTATAAGAATGTAGCGAACAAAATTCAAAATTTCGAGAAAAGAATGTCGTACTTCTTTGTTACTGTTTCATGTGCAAGTTATTCCTTATGATTATATCTTTAATTAAACAAACAAAAATCGTAGTCGAGTTATGCCGTACAGAGGCCGAAAATGGTGTAGAAATGAATTTTTGCTGAAAAATTCATCCACAGGATACATTTCTTAACCGATTTACGATTTTTTTAGAAATATTCTGCATTATTATTTGTTTTTGTGTATTTTTGTGTGCATTTTATACTTCAATGTATCAGTTTGTTTCTGGTAAAAATGTATGTTGTCTTAAAATTGTTGTAATTTATTATTAGAATGGTATTAGAAACGAAAGAATGTCATAATTTGAAAATTGAAAACAACGTATAAAGTTATAAACAATTTTTTTAAATATTAAGACTTATGGACAGACTACCATAAAGACGTACAATGGGCAAACGTAACATAAAAAGACGATTTTTCATAAAAAAAGAATTTAAAGTTTTGATTGTTCAAACAATTATTGTTTTAACCATTTTTTCATTATGTCCTTTACGGGAAACCTAATAGCACCAATCGATTGCACGGGATAGATAATTTTGTTCTGAAATCTATTTGTTATGAATGTGTACACGTGTGTCTTACGATGTAATTGTTTATTTATACTACATTCGGAATAGTGTTAAGAAAAAAATGTCTGAAACATGCACTCTACATAATTTTTCCCGTAGAATCGAATTATCCTATTATAGTTTTGTCGTAACTAATATTTTTGAACAAATTGTCTAGAAATTCTAGTAGTTTCATTTGCTTTTCATGAAAAATCATGTTTTAAGGAAAGATTTACATTCCAATGTTAACTTTTCTATTATATCAATTGGTCTGCATATGAAACTAATAGGTTAAAAAATTGTTTATAGAGCTTTATAAGTTATTCATAAATTTTCAAATTATGACCATTTTCGTTGCTGATACCATTATAATAAGAAATTACGATTTCACCAAATATTTTGTTGTCTACAATAAACTTTCTTTTGAGATTAAAAAAAAATCGAAAAAGAAATATGCCTTCCATCCAAGAAAGTCACATTTTTTTCGAATTTCAGTTTTGCAGGTCAAATATTGATTTTTCAAAAAATGCTTATGATCAATGAAAATGCAAATTATGATCAATTTACAAATATGGTGTATGTAAACGATATTTTGTATTATTATTATTATTATTATATCATTAAGCCGTTTCCCTTTCGGGGTAGGCGTGAATTGCTCGGTTGGATAGTAGCCCAGCGCGTTGGTTATAGCTTACGAATTCGATTGAATAGGCCAGCCTTCAACTGTATTCGTGCTGATGAATTCAGGCGAATTGGAGCTTGACTTCAAATCTCGCGAATTAAAATGAATTGGCTGACACTGAAGTTAATTCGTGCTGATAAATTCAAATGAATGAGGTCCCCTAAAAATTGTTCACCGAATTCGGGTGAATAGCAGATTTAAAGATTGAATTACTTATTTGCAAATTTAGAAGAATTCAGGCCTGCTCCAATTCGAGATTGTCGCAAAGCGAGATTCACGGAGGTTTTAGCGAATTCATCTCAATTCGCCTCAATTAGTTTCCTTTTACTGGGTATGTGTATAACATTTTCCAGCGCCGTCCCCTCCAGGTCACTTCTCTGGATCCGCGCTTGTGCAAGAGCAATAACAGTTTAATATTAACTTTGGTTGAAGTATTACTTCAATATTAAATACACATAAAAGAAAAAAGAAAGTTGCCATGAAAGATGAAATTCGAATACAAAAAAATCGCTACGGGAAATTATTATCTGCGTAATCCGATTTTGTCAAAAAATGTACAATTTTACGTGAAATTATTATTTTATTACAAAAAATGAAATAAATAAAAAATAAAAGCATACATCTCATTTTAGGAATGTATGTAATGGAAAGTTGCAATTGAATTCTTACATCAGTTATTAAAGCAGTTATAAAAATCAGTATTGAATCAGTTTTTCAACCAGATTTGAATGAATTAGTTAAAAAAAAAAGAAAATATCTGTCATGACGTCGATACTGCAGCTATATGCAGAGCAGGCTCTCCTCTGATAGAATATAAAATTTATTCTAGTAATAGAATCGCATCGCACGCCAAAAATACGAAAATCAGCTCCTAATTATTTTTATTATATAAGAAAGATAGTACATAACCTCAAATTAATATATTATTATAACATTACTTTTCATAAAACGCTCATTTCTCACTTCATTTCATAACTGTTGAACTTATTTAATTCCCTTTATATTTATCCAATTTTATTATATTTAATTTAAAACAACTTACATTTTCATTCAACTTTATCAGATTTTTTATACTTTTTAAAATTATTCTCAGCTCTTCTGTATCGGTAACTCAGTCTGCATGTCACGCCGCCAACCGTATATTTTTGGTACAACTCAGTGACGTCACACTACTTTCTAACTACGCACACGAACCTCTTCCGGGCAACTCTACAGGTGATGCACACACTATATAGTTTTAGTTCAAATGGCATTTAGTTGAATCGATATTTAGTTCGATTGTATAGCAACCCCACGAGGATGAGGTCTTTAGGTTAAAAAATCGATTTTTAGGTTTTTGATACTATCTATAGTTTTTGAATCGTTCTTTCATATTAACACCGTATTCTACAACGTGAAACGCCGGGACATAAACCACAGCGTGGGGTCTGTTTATACCCCATCCGCTTTTCAGCTGCATAACAAATTTTCAGCACAGTTTGGGTGATAATAACGAGTCACAGTCTTCAAAGAAACACTTTTATTGAAAAAAAAAAAAATGAAAAGACGACCAAAGGTCATTAAAAGTCATAAAAATGGGACCGTGTCCAGGCATACTGAAATAAAAAATACTCAAAGCCACGCCCCCCTCATATCTCTGTGCTCCAGCGCGTGCGCGTTTTAGTCGCCTTGGGGTCCATTTTTACCCCCACGTCGTAGTTTAAGGGTTCAAAAAGAATTACGTTTTTATCTGTAAAACTTGAATTGTTATAAAGCTGTAACGCCTTGCGTGAATCGCCTATTTCGACGCATGCGGACGACCATGAGAAATCCAGTTCCACCACTTTCCACACATCTTTCCGTTCTCTTTCCGTGTGACGTGACAGCTCCAGTAGGACTACGATACCGTGTCGAAAGTCGAACCGACCTCTTTTTATAAAGTGTGGATATAGAAAGAGAGGTTCGTTCGATTTCGAAACAGCATCGGCGTCCCACTGCTCATCTGACTCACTACGAGAAGATGCATTCGTAAGTGGAGGGGATGGATTCCGCAGATTGTCCCCCACTCTCTGAGTGTCTGACTTCGACCGACTATTGGGATCTGAATTTGTGGGTGCGCCACCGTCGACTTAATTTCAATATGGCCGCTATTCCAGGTAGATCTTGAATAGAAGCCTAGGTAACGTGCGAAAATCATTAAAAATTATTACAAAGAAAATTTTAAATGGAGTTCACTATTGGTGAAATGGAAAAGAAGAAGGCGATAATAGTTCGATGTCAATAATTGCATATTGTTTACAAACATCCGATGTAAAAAGTGATTCCCATGAAATAAAGCAGGGAAGGGGGGTAATTTATTATGACACCTTAACCTGGACCTCTCTGCATGATTTAAAATGGAATCGGTTATCATCAATAAAAACAAGATGTTGCTCTTTTGAGGTTAAGGTTCTTGACGAATAATTATAAAAAATGGAATATAATTATTATGTTTTTTATTAATAATTTACAATGTTATCATTTATAAATACTCCAATTTATTTCAGCTGGCATATGCGCTGATCAATCTGTTTGGGCTCTCCAAACGTGTTTGTAATTGTCACAACTGATACACCGACGTTAGGAATTTTTTAAATAACAAAATAAACTTCTGCTTTAATTTTAAATTAATATTGAAGCATTATGTATTGTTTATTTTTGAATAAATAGTATTTTTCTGCGATTGAAATTGATATTGAAAACGTGTTAAATAATTATTTATAAACCCTCAGGGTGATTTAATTTTTCCCCCTCTTTTTTTAATTTTCCAATTCAATTAACTCATCATAATAAATATGTTATTTGATTGATCATATCATTATTATTAGTATTATTTAATTATAATATAGTCCAGAAGTTGTCGACCTGAAAACAAAATTCTCTTTATTCATTTTGAAAATAGTGAAGGTAAAGTGGAAGAAAATTACGCAGGAACTGTTTAGCTTTTTATATTCTATATTATTTCTTATTTACATGTTCCGGGATGATATTTGTCATAAATCATTTGAAGCACAACGTTTCATTGCAACGAGCGCATTTCACAAATGCAACCTCATTGCAATCGCAGTTTTTTCGGGTAAGAGTTGAAGGGAAGCAAGTTTTATTTACGTTGGCAAAGGCAACTCTGTTTGGCAATAACTTGGAAGCATACCACGCGTATTTTAACATTTAATTAAATATCGGAGCACTTAATTGGTGGTGGACAATAGAATTAATTTTTATGGCATCCTCGCGAGTGTTGATTTCTCGTTTTTCTTTTAATAATGGATTTCTCCCACCCAACCTATCAACCGGCATTTTACCGGACCGTCGGTCATGCAGTTCGCTGGACCGCGTCGCTCCCGCCTGTCAGGCTGGCTATATGGCCAGGCCAGCAGAGATCTCTGCCAGCAAATCGCTTCAAGAATCGTCAAAGTGTCCCGGATAAGAAGAACAATCCATGGCCCCCGCAAAGGCGCCCATGGCATCATACGCTGATAGTAAGCCGAATTTATCCAGGTTGACTATGAAGGTCCTAAATCAAGCCTCAGTGGCCAAATCCTTCAACCTCCTTGATAGAGGCATGTTATTCCAGCAGAAGTTACGGAGGATGAACCTATTTGCTAGCAGAGACCTACTGAATGACAGAAGAGTTTCGGAAGCCTCGGAGAGGTGCACAGAAATGGGCGTCGAGCTCATACACCCCAAGGATACCCTGAGAGATGCATAATGGTCCGTGACGGAGTCGTTAAGAGGGATCAAGCCACTGTCGAACACGGAAGGACACAGTTGGTTACCCAGAAAGTTTGAGTTAGGAGAGCCCGAAATACGGGAGTGGGCATTAAAATCCCCACAAACGACTAGAAAGTCCTGATTGGACACATGCTCAATTAAACCCAGCCAGAAATCCTGTGTGATTCTCGCGTCAGGGGGACATACATGGAAGGGAAGGCAATTTTTCTAAGTGACGTATTTATAGTTACACCCACAGCCTCCATGTCACTCATCCATGGACCAGTCAGGTCAATATTATCAACGCAATAAACGTCCTTGACTAGAATCAGCTATCCTCCTCCGCTACCGATCACTCTATCGCATCGATAGGTTATGTAGCCCATAATTTCGAAAGTATGTTCTCGAGTAAGCCATGACTCGGATATACAAAGGACATCCAGGTCATTCTGAAACAGCAACGATTCAACTTCTTCTCTCTTACCTACAACGCTGCGAGCGTTCTAGTTCCCCAGTGGCGTAGTTGGTTGAACGCTCCACTCGTGAATATTGGCGTTTCCCGCTTCGAATCCGGGCCAAGGCAGATTTTTTCTCGTTTCTCCAAAAATTATTTGACCAGTACAATCGACAAAATTTATTCTCTGGAATTTACTGATTAATCTGGTAGACAACCTAACATCATTTTTCTAAATTATATTAAAGATTCAATAATTATTGTGATTAGAATTTATCGTTGAACAATTTTCACAGGTTATTAAAATTCTGATATGCGTCATCCTGTGAAATGTGAGAAGAAAGAAATGATCTGCTGTAGCCTCAGTGGCGTATTTGGTTGAACGCTCCACTCGTGAATACTGTCGATTCCCAGTTCGAATCCGGGCCGAGGCAGATTTTTTCTCGTTTCTCCAAAAATTATTTGACCAGTACAATCGACAAAATTTAACATCTGGAATTTACTAATTAATCTGGTCGACAACCTAACATCATTTTTATAAATTATATTAAAGATTCAATAATTATTCTGACTAGAATTTATCGTTGAAAAATCTTCACAGGTTATTAAAATGCTGATATGCGTCATCCTGTGAAATAGGAGAAAAAAGAAATTATCTTCTGTGGCCTCAGTGGCGTATTTGGTTGAACGTTCCACTCGTGAGTATTGGCGATTCCCGGTTCTAATCCGGGCCATGGCAGATTATTTCTCGTTTGTCCAAAAATTATTTGACGAGTACAATCGACAAAATTTAATATAAGAAATTTAATAGTTAATCTGGTCGACAACCTAATATCAATTTTCTAAATTATATTAAAGATTCAAGAATTATTCTGATTAGGATTAATCTTTGAAAAATTTGCACAGGTTATTAAAATGCGGATATGCGTCATCCTGTGAAATAGAAGAAAAAAGAAATTGTCTGCTGTGGCCTCAGTGGCGTATTTGATTGAACGCTGCACTCGTGAATCCCAAAAACTATTTCACCAGTACGATCGACCAAATTTAACATCAGACATTTTCAAACATAACAAAGTTATATAACAAAAAATAAAAATTAGAATAAGCGAACGACGAAACAAGATTTCAAAAATATTTCTTATAGAATTTCATATGTATCGTTAATCCAATTCTAGCCCGGAAAAATTAATAAAACTCGAACATCTGTGATTCGAGGTGAAAAAAATTCAGAAATAAAAACTGTCCTGTAAACTAAATGACTAGAAAGATCTTTGACTTTGCAGAAAACACTATATCCACATAGCACACTTCCCGAAAAAACTGGTCTTTTCTTAGGACTTGGTCTAAGTTGCCGGGATAAAAAAACCCGGGCTGTCCTAGGTCTAGACCTATACTTAGACCTAGTTTAAAACATAGGTTCACGTCCGCCACAATTTTTTGGTTTAAAAAAAATTACATTGATTCTTCAAATTTTTTCACAGATGATTTAGTATTTGTAATTAAAATAGTGTTTATTAATATAATCCAATCAGAAATTGATTTCACATATATAAAAAAATTGTAATGCGTTTTAAAAAGTGCTAGAGATTTCGTTAGTACTTTTTGAATTTTATTTTTTTTAATGGGCATTTTGAGACAGCAGTGAATGATAATGAAATTTTCTTAACAATCCCTAAAACGCATGTGGCTATTAACAAAATTACTTATTTCGTTAAGTCAGAAAATGTTGATTAACGTTTAGGACATGAAAAAGCTTCAGCAACTAAAAAAAAGGGGTGGGGATGAGGGGGCCCCAACCATCCATTGAGATCCAATGCACGGGAGTGGGCGGATGGTGCGGATCGCGATTTATGATCTCCCCGAAGAATGATCGGACTAGAAGAAGTTGTCGTGCGTTACCCGTTCGGGCATTATTACACAATCTGAAGGAAATTTGACATGACTGGAATTTAAAGTGACGTTCGTTATATGTGGGGCAAAAGCCCGCAGGCGGGAAAAAACCACAAGATCTGATAATTTATTTTATGAAAGAAAAGTAAAGAAGAAGAGTGGGAAGGGGCTAGAGGGATCGAAAAATCAAAGTCGCTGGTTGACTTATTTCACGAGGAAGTCTTTTGGCATCGCGTGCTTGCGAAGCGGGTCAAAATTGTATTTACCTACAGAGTAGATATGTATGTTCAAAAGAAGATAATGACCCTAGTAAAAATGACAGTTAGGAATGAATAGAAGCCGTTTAGAAAACGTATAGGATGTAGATGGCATCTTACATGGTCCTAACTGGTTTCTAATAGGATTCTTATTTTAAATTGGTTTCAAACCGGTCTTATTTGGTACTTATGTGCTTTTGTTAAATTTTTCTAATTGGATCTAAGTGGGTACTATGAGGTATTCTCTGGGCTGGAAGCGGCCACATTACGCCTGCTTCACGTGCATGCAATGGCGCGTTTTCAAGGGGGGGTCGGACAAAAATGGATTTTTAGGGGTATCATTGAGAGAACGTTTAATTCTCATAGTCGCGAACCAAAGTTTTTTTAGGTAGCTTTTCATTCAAGGAATACAATGGAAATGGTTTTCTTTTAACGATAAACTTTTATCTAGTGTTTAAAAATGGCTAAAGGTCATAGACTGTACTGAATCATTAAAACCTCCTTATAGATTTTCAGAAAGTAATGCATTAGGTACTTTCGGTTGCATAATGGAAAGAACTTCGTCCAAAATGTATGGAAAAAGCCTTCTGGTGAAATTGTCTTGTTACTACTTTTGATAAACATAACCTGGCGTAGCAGAAAACAAAACTCGACTGAACTTTGACAGAAAAGGCATTTAGGTTCTCTAATATATTTACAAGAAAGAATGCTCGCTAGATTTCATGAATGTTAAGTTTTTTTTTAGTTTTGTTAAACGATATATATAACCGAAATTCCGCGAGAAATCAGAAACAGTGACTTTTATTGTTAGAAAAGATGTTTTTTTATTTTAATCTGACTAACAAATTTTCAGGAAAAAAATTCGCTATATTGAAAAAAAACAATGACTGGATCCCAGCAAATGCGTTTCATCAGTTTATTTTATTTGTACCAAGGATTTGATTACTTCAGTTGAATAAATTAATATTATCGACAGGCAGAAAATTATGCCTTGGCCCTTGACTCAAAGAAATCATTTCTTTGGTGATATTACTTTAATACAAGGAAATATTTCTTCGCAATAAATGACAAAACTATTAAGTCTGAGAAATTTTTTCTTGGGAGTTAACTCTCTTAAACTGAACCTGAGGAATTCACACTGGTTGAAGTAGCATTTTTAGTTATCACTGGCGAATCAGTGATTTTCCGATTTTTACTGGGTAAAACAGGAAGTGACTCTACTAAGACAGCGTTACTGAATATACCAGTAACGCCAAATGATAGATTTAAACAGTATCATAGCGCTCCATGCGGCTAAGGCATGAACTTCCAGTCGTCTCGCATGCGCGTGTTGCCAGTGGCATCTTTTTATTTTACAGAGGATATAATATCTTTTGCTTAAAACTGACAATGCCTCTGGCCACTTTGTGCGACGCGAGTTGCAACGCGTTGATGGAATGGCGGGCTTTCTCACAGGCGAAATATATTATATCCTATTATATTGCAGCCCGGCCCTTATTTATTGCTTGGTGTAACAGCCGTACTAAGAGAAACAGTTCCTGCAGAAAACGCGAGGTCGACTTTGTATGTCGATTTAGTGTATACGTTTTTTCAGTTTGGTATGGATGTTTCTTCAGAGCAGTGCAACCGTAGTACCAACGTCTCAACGTTTGGTACAGTAGCCTGCCTAGTACTAGTGCAATTATTGCTCTAAGGTTATGAGGCTGCTGTGGTACGATAGCCTGTGCGGTTGCTGCGCCAATCTTCTTTAAGCTGACAGACGACAACGCGTACGACCGACTACTGGTACTGAGTAACCACTGAACATCAATGATTAAACCAAGGACGGAATTCCACTGAGTGAACCAGTGAAACTTCACTGATTGCCAGTGATACACTTCTGGCTGCTGCAAAGAGTGAGATTTCACTGGAAATCAGTGAGATTTCATTGGTTCATTTCAAGAGAGAAGAACCTCGTATCTTTAAATCTGTTTCTCACGCCCTGTAACATATTTCCTTATTCCAATTAAATTGATCTTTGGAAATGATAAATACGTATTTAAATTAAGTAATTTTTCCATATGGGGATTAAGTAATCTAGGTTACTTAGAGTTTCAGAAATATTTTTCCCAGATAAATAATCATTCATAGAATTGAAAAAATATCTATTTAGTGCCAAGAATTGACAACATTATGACAAGTAAATAATTACATACATAAAAAAAATATTTTCCTAAATTATATATACATGTATTTCATCAAAAGAAATCGTTGTTTGAATGAACAATCTACAATTAATTCGAACAAATATTTGTCGGAACGAAGGAAATACTTTTTTTAAATAAATAAAATTCCACTTCGTTGAAATAAGTATTTTTTTATTTTTACATCTTTTTATATTTGCTTCAATTGCACTTTTATTTCAGTGCAAACAACATTTGTTTCAATGAAATGTTCACGAATTCCAATGGCAGATAGTTTATTTAGTGCATGAAAAAAAAATTAATTATTCTAAATAAATATTTCTTTCGATAGTAAATTTCTAATATGCAACTCACAGTAGTTCAGGAAAAACATCGCCAGATGCCGCAGAGCGCATTACACAATTTTTGTTTCGAAAAACTGATTACGTCATTCGATTCTCCGGAAAGACTTACGTATACTCCAGGTTTTGTATGATTTTTTTCTCAGCTCCATTGGTTATATAGCATAAATGAACATTTGCATAGCATGCACGATACGCATTTTAGCATTTATTTATACTACAAAACAAATTGGGTGCAGAATCAAAAGATTATCCAACGCCCGATCTATTTCATTTTTTACTTAAAATCGAATGGTTTAATCAGTTTTTCTGCAACTCATACATTTAAACAAATTTTTCCAACAATTCTCCTTCCCCAACGGTTATGAACTAATTTTTTTCAGATATTTCAGACAAGTGTGAATATGAAAAAATTTATTTTTTATAACACCTTGGTATTAAAAATAAAAACATTTTTTTGTTTAAATTTGAAAAAGAGAATTTGCTGCGGGTAATAGTTTTTTTGTGGTAGTTACATCTTCGCGTGAAGCAGACAAGACTACACGTTTTTAACAATAATAAAAATGTGGCGATTTTTTGCATAGCTAAATCAGCAACACTTGATTAGCACAAAATTCTCACGTTATTAAAAATTTGATTCGCAGTTTAAGTTTTTTTTCAATGAAATACTATATTAAATATAATCAAAACTTACAAAATAGGTTTCATTGAATAAAATGGACATTTCAAAATGTAACTAAGCTATTAATTACTTATTACGCGAGGGCTGTTTGATAAGTCAGTGGCTTTTTGAATTTCCCGCGCATTTACTTTAAATGCAACACAGCTCCCGTCAAGACCATCTATGAATAAACTACTGTTAAATTTTGCGCAAGTTGGTCATTTAGTTTGTGTTTGCCAGCCATTGAAAGCAGAGAACCTCGTAAATTTTAACGAAAATGGAAAAAAGTGAATTTCGTGTGCTGATTAAGCATTATTTTTTGCGTAAAAAACCCATCACTGAAACCAAGGAAAGACACCTTTCAAAATTCTTAAAAAGCTTCTTCTTTTGGAAATATTCAAAAATCTACATTGAAAAAAATGGTTGAAATCTTTTCTAAGTTTTAAATTATTTTTGAATCGTTCCAAAACTTCTATAAAGGTTTCTAAAAGATAAATCAAAATCGTTAAATTTTTAACCTACAAAGATGCGTATTTCGGCATTTCCAAACAAAAAACATTAAATTATAACCAAAAACAGTTCAATTTTTAAGTCAAAAAGACGAATTTTTACAATATAGTAGAATTTTCAACTTGCAAAGTTGAATTTTCAACGCAGAAGTTAATTTTGAACCAAGAAAGATGACTTTTCTACAGTAAAAGATGAATTTTCTACCAAAAGACGAATTTTGAACGAGTTGAATTAAAAAAAAACAAAAAGACTTTTTAACAAAATAGTTGAATCCTCAAATAGACGAATTTCCAATCGAAAAAGATGAATTTCAAACCAAATACTTGAATTTTCAACTAAAAATGGAATCGTTACATTTCCAGTTTAAACAAATAATTTTCAACACATACGAATTAATTTTCAACTAGTTGTATTTAACCAAAAAATAAAAATCTTAAAAAAACTAATTTGAACATAAAAACAGAATTTTTAATCAAGTAGTTCAACTTTCAACCAAGAAAAGGTCAATTTTCAACAAAAAATATTAATTTTCCACCAGGAAAATTAATGCCCTGCAAAAAAAGATAAATTTTTAACAAAATACATCAATTCTTAACCAAATTTTTGAATTTTTGAGCCAAAGAGACCAATTATCTACATAGCAGTTGAATTTTCATCCTGAAAATATGAGTTTTTAACAAAAAAGTTTATTCTTCACCAAATAGTTGAATTGTTAACCAAATAGTTCATTTTTAATCAAAGGGTGACATTTTAAACCAAAAGTTATGAATATTAAGCACAAAAATTAATTTTCAACAAAATAGTTACATTTTCAACCAAACAGTAAACCTTAATTAAAAAAAAAATGTCAACAAAGTAGTTCAAGTTTTACCCGCGCAAATAAATTTTTAATTAAATAGGTCAGTTTTCAACAATATAGTTAGACTTTGAACCAAAGAGATGAATTTTCAAATAAAAATATAAATCTTTAACAAAAAATTATTTCCTAAAGAAGTGTAAACCAAAAAGTAAACCAAAATTTTCAAACAAAATAGTCGAATTCTCAAGCAAAAAAGAGTGTCTGGTAAGAGATAAGCTGAATTTTCAACAAACTATAGTTGAATTTTTCAACCAAAAAGTATCAATTTTTCACAAAATTTTTGAATTTTCAATCAGACAGTTGCATTTTTATCCAAGAAAGATGCAATTTATTCTAAAATAGATGAATTTTTTAATTAGAAAGATAAGTTTTCAAAAGAAAATAGTTGAATTTGCAACAAAACAGTTGAATTTTCAATCAAACAGTTGCCATTTTATCCAAGAAAGATGCAATTTCTAATAAAATAGATCAATTTTGTAATTAAACCAATTTAAAAAAAATTTGAATTTCTATAAAAAAAATCAGTTTGACTAATTAACAACTAAATATTAGTTTTAAATGAAAAAGTACATTGCACATTTTCTATCAAGAAACTTAAATTTTCAACCTAAGAAGACGAGTTTTCAACAAAATAATTTCATTTTTTATTCAAGATTTATTATAATAATTTTTTAAATTTCATTTCATTTTACGCTTCTTCGAAGCTGAAAAGCTTAAAATTTTAGAGTAATAAACTCCATCGGAAATTATATCTAAACTGGAACCCAAAGGGACAACAGCTTAATTTTATTGTCGGGATTCCAGTTCGGCTATTCGTACTGTAAATGTTCATTTCTCACAACAATTAAATAAAATCCCTTCAGTCATATAAGTTCACTTTGCACATGCTTTGCACATCGCGACAGATAGGACGTTATATTTCCAACGTCTCGTGGGGGCGTAAAGGAACCCTTGTGACTGGTCCCAGAAGTAATGTTGCTCAAACCTCCACCCCTTTCCAACGTATCTTGGGGGCAGGAACGCACTCCTGTGTCTGGTCACAGAATTAATTCTAATCAAACCCCTTCCACTTTCCAACCTGTCACGGGGGCGGGAAGGCACCCCTGTGATTGGTCACAGAAATAATGTAGTTCAAACCCCTACCTCTTTCCAACGTCTTGTCGGGGGCCCTAACTCACCTCTGTGACTTATGGCGTGCTATACTTTACATACTTCAAAGTTCAAATCATACCCCTAACCTTAGCTGTTATTTAGTTTACAATAACAATAATTTTTGATAAAAAGAACATAAAAAAATATATTGCTCTTGTTGCATTTTTGCTTATAGAGATTTTGTGTTTTTTTTATTACACATGATTACTTTTTTTTACTCAAAGTAATTCAATCTAGAATATTCGACGTTTTAACTTTAATATAAATGCATACAAATACCATTTTTTATATTACTTAACTGTGAATGTTTCCGTATTAATAGCTAGGTGAGAACTCCGAGCTATTCATCCCAAACTTTCGGCATAAATAGTCCACAGCTTTGAATCAGCTATTTGTACGGATATCTCATGATGAATAGCCCAGATCCGTGAATCGGCTATTAATCACGAAATTTCGTGATGAGCCTAGATCGTTGAATCGGCTATCAATCACGAAATTTTGTGATAAATAGCCCAGATCGTTGAATTGTCTATTTTTACTGAAATTTCGTGATTAATAGAAACGGGTTTCTTAATTATGTAAAAGAAATTTCGTTAAAAAAAGACATCATTCAGTAAAATATTTACTGAAATACATTCTGTTTTTAAGAAAACTATTTCAAATTGCCCTAAAAGAGATATACTTTTAAAAAAATAGACTTTTGCAACATTTCTGTCAATGTTTAGTAAAAATTGTATGGACCAATGCAAGTTTCGACCATTTATCTATACTAAAATACGTTGTGTTCTCACTAAAACAACTTTAAATCTGCTTGACAGTATTGTTTATACAATATCCTTAAAAAATTTAAAAAATAGGTTGCAAAAGTCGATTTTTTCCACAACACGTCACTGTCAGGGCAATTCGAAATATGTAGTTTCCGTGAAAGCAGAATGTATTTCTGCAATCAACTGGTTGTCGAAAATAGTCAACATTTTGAAAATCGCTCATAAATATTGTTTTCATTTATTCGAAGTTAGTTTAAGCTTGTCAGCAAACTAGTTATACTAATGAGTCCACGACCTTTTGTGGAATTTCTTCTACTTTTTGAACTAAAAGGTAAAAGAAATTTTACAAAATTGACCAGTGGTAAAAATATTACATCGAACAATTCATCCGTGTAGGAGGAAACTTGTGTTTTGTAATACATGGGCTAAAATTCATGCCTGAAGAAGCACCTTAAGACTCAATTTGAACTGGTACAATTTTGAACTAAGGGAGTCATCGTGGCTCAGACGGTATCGTGATTGTCTTATGTTCAAACATAGCAGCCTTGGCAGCCACGCTGGCGCGGGTTCGATTCCCAAAGCAGGAAGCGAGGCTGGATGTGTGTTCAGAAAGCGTTGCTTCTGTCCCTTGGTATACTACCCCATAGATACCCTACAATTCATAATTAACCCTATAGTGTTTTAGCAGTTGATGTATTTAATGTTCTGTAAACCCCTTTAAATCACTTGAAATCCGTTAGAATCGCTTCAAATCCTTTGCAATTTTGGAAATATTTTGAAAACCCCTGAAATCTTTTGAAATCTCCTTAAATCGCTCTCATTAAAATCATCTGATGTACTTCAAAATTCATTAAAATACTTCCCTTAAAATTTCTAAAAATCGTATACAATCCGTGAAAGTCCGTGAAATATTTCAAAATCATACGAGATCCCTTGAAGTCATTGAAATCCCTTTGAATTTCACTGAAATATTCAAAATCCGTAAGAATCTTTTCGAATCTCTTGAAATCCCTTACAATATATTAAAATCCTTTGAAATCTTTGCAAATCTCTCAAACTTTTCTGAAATCTGTTGAAATATTATGAAATTTCTTTAATTTCTTTAAGGCACAGATGCAGCGGCTTATTCCCGCTATATTAAATATATGTGTTAAATATGCGTAATATATGCTAGATGTTTATTATATATGTTCAATATGTTAAATACTTAATATTAAGATTACAAAAAAAACAAAAAAACAATACGCACTAGTGTGCCATTTACGTATGCTCGGTTGAAATGTGCCGTTCAAGGATTAAATCCTTTGAAATACCGTGACTTATTACATCTTTTATAATCCTCTATAATCCTTTGAAATCCGTCGAAATCTTTTAAAATCTCAAAAAATCATTTAAAATTCCATGGAATATTTCGACATATTATGAGATCTCCTGAAATCTTTGAAATCCCTTTGAAATTAAAATCCATTAAAATTCCACGAAATCCCTTAAAATCCTTTATGATACTCAGAAATCCTTCTCTCTAAATTTGAAACAGTTAAAATGTTTACTTATTTCAATCAGTGAATGACTTATAGCTATACAGATCTGATATTATAACTGATGAATTAGTCAATTTTACTTATTCATGAATAAAGAGTAAATTATTCACAGCTAGAATTAAGTCACTGAGTTAAATTAATAAACATTGTGACTGATTTTTTGAGAGAAGCATTTCCGAATATTACAAACCATTTTAAGGGATCGTTTCTCACGGATCTTTAAGATTCCGGTTAATTTTAAAGGGATTTTAAAGATTTACTTTAAATTGGATTGTGGATGTACTTTGGAATTTGTTGAAATCACTTCAAATCCTTTGAAATGCCGTGAAATCATCGAAATCCCTTTATACCTCTTAAAATCCATGAAAATCTTTGCAATCCTTTGAAATCTTTGCAGATCTTTAAAAATCCTGGGAAATTTGTTAAAAACTTATATAAAATCTCTTAAAATTCTTTAAAATCTGTAAAATCCTTTAAAATCCTCTGTTATCTTTCAAAATTCGTCGAAATACTTAGGTATCACATGAAATCCTTTGAAATCTTTTCAAAATCCATCGAAATCCTTCGGTACCTCTTGAAATACTGTGAAATCTAGCAAACTCTGATAAAATCCCTTGAAAAATAGATATTCTCTCAGAAATTGTACTATTAGGTAATTTCTTCAAACTCTTGAAATCTTTTAAAATCTGTGAAACCTCTCATAATCCTAAAACTTTTGTAATCCCTTAAAATCTGTTGAAATTCCTTGAATTCTTATGAAATCCCTAAAAAGCTTTGGAAATCTCGTTAAATTCCGTAACAAATTTTTTGAACAATGTTCTTTTAAATCTTTTGAAATCCCTTGAAATCTCGTTTACGTCGAAAATATTTGGTATATTGATGATATATTGAGTAAAACGTATAAAATCCAACGTAAGAGAGAGAGAGTCCTAAAAACCTCAAAGTCCTTATAACAGGGGGGATGTTCTAAAATTTTAAAAATCATCCTTGCGTAAATAATAGACCTTCCCTAAGGAATACCGAATTAAAGATTTCAAGATATTTATGATAACGAAAGAGTACAACGTTTCGACACCTCGATTTTATTAAAAATTAAAAAAAAATTAAGCTATCGACTGAAAATAGGGTACTATATGGATCGAATATTGAAAATAGAGGATAATAGGGGATATAGGGACCGGTTGGTTAGGCCCACATCAAACCTTTCCCTTTTATAATTAAATTTTTTTTAGATGAAATAGAATTACATTCTGAAACCTGTATCTAATACTTAAGTCAAACCCTATAAGCATACGCGTAAGGAGGACTGGAGGACAAGAGGAGCGAGAAAAGTAGGGAGGAGAATGCGAGCTAGTTGCATAGGAATCCTCCTCTCATACGTTCCACTGATTTCTGGTCAGATTGGGCCCCTATTGAATAGGTACTATCTATGTGGAAGCTTTCCTGGTACTGAACAGTGAATAGTTGAATCCTGATACCAGTAACATCCAAATTCCTTTCAACACATTATAAATTATCATTATACAAAATACAAAGCCTCTTATCATTCTGAGCTGGTAACTTCGAATACACATTGCTTAGTAGAATGAGAAATTGAGAATCCTATCAGTGCCGGTTTAAGGAAAAATCCGCCCCTAGGCATTACATTTTTACGTGCCCTTCCCCAATCTTCGAACCTTTTCATATATTTCTATTTATTTTTTATTAAATCTCCTCAAATTATATTACGGAAGTTAGAATGCAAGACAAAAAATTTCTCTTAGTTTTCCATCAATTATGTTGCCAGTAATATCATGTGATGCCAATAAAATTCTACAGACAGTGATAATTGGTTTAGATAATCCATTTCTTTAAAAAGTTGTAGTCACGAGATCTCGCATATATTGTTGTCGACATTGCGTGAATATAACTTTTGATGACTGTTTTCAGTTTGTTTATCTTTTATCTATCAGAGTATATTCTAAGAAAATTTTAGAGCTACACGGATCCAGCCTAACTCGAAAGCTAAAAAAAAAGGAAATTTTAAACCAAAATTCCGTTTTTTTTTACCACACTACCCTTCGTGATTGAACATAAATTAAGTCCCCTTTTTCTCAATGTAGGCCGTAGTCTTGGACATGTTCTCAGTGGATGCTCAAAGTATGCACGCTACGGGTACATAGAGAGACAGAATGCGGCTCTAAAAGTGTTATGTTATTATCTTAGGCACTTCTATGGCGTTAATCTATTGCCCGTCTTGCCATACGCCCAGGGGGAACTTGAGTCCGTTGTGGAGAATGATCAGTGTAAGATCTACTGAAGTTTCTCATTCTCCGTCACTCAACGTACCAGTGTTACGAAGCCTGATATTGTCCTCTATGATGTAAAGACGAAGATCATTCACATGATTGAATTCGCGGCAACAGCCGATAGTAATATCACGAAAAAGGAGGAGGAAAAACGGGCGAAATATCAAGCACTTCTTTTCGAGCTCAGCAGGCTGTACCAAGGCTACAAAGTCCATCTTGTACGTTTCTTGTAAACTTTATCCATAATTAGGTAGATTAGTTTATTATCGGTATCTCAGTCCTCTGAATCAGAATCAGTTTCGAGATTCTCGACTCTAGATCCCGATTTTTTTTTATTTCCGATCTTCATTAATTGTTTAGATCACCTGAACCTGTTTCAATAAAGTCTTGAATTTTCTCGAAATCGTCTGGAATGTATCACTAGCTAAAAATTTGGTGTCTGACTTGCTCAAAATTCGTCTTGCGCAAAAAGATCTAAACGCTTCTTGTAGAAGTATCTCAGGATGCATCTTATAGAAATCGATTTATGATAAAAGCAGCAATTCCTCTGATTTAGAGGGCATCTAGTAAAGTAAGCTAAAAATAGTGATGCATTCGAGAAGTTTTCGAGAAAATTAAAAATTTTCTAGCAACGTGTTCAAGTGAACTCAAACCTTCATGGAGATTGAGAATCGCGAATAAAAGTTTCAAGATTCTCGACTCAATAGCCTGATTTTTTCAAGATTCTCAATATTCCTTAATTTTTCAGTTCCTTTGAACATGTTTCGAGAAAATCTTGAATTTTTTCGGAATTGTGTCGAATGCATTACTAGCTAGAAAGGCTTTTTGTGATAAAGCTCAAAACGCTTCTCAGTTCCAACGCATCTTATGAAGGTGTCTGACTAGCTAAAAATTCTTCTTGCGTAAAAAGCTATAAACGCTTCTCGTAAAAGTATTTCAGAACGTGACTCATAGAAATAGATCCATGATAAGCAGCAACTCCTCTGATTTAGAAGACATCTAGTAAAATTCACTGGAAATGGTGATGCACTTGAGAAGTTTTCGAGAAATTTTGACATTTTGTTGAAACTTGTTCAGGTGAACTTAAAACTTTATGGAGATCGAGAATCTCGAATAAAAGTTTCGAGATTCTCGACTCGAGATCCCGATTATTTTCAGATTCTCAATATTCCTTAATTGTTTAGTTCCTTTGAACATGTTTCAAGAACTTCTCGAATTTTCTTGAAATTATCTCGAATGCATCTTTGAAATTTAGCTGCAAATAGTGATGCATTCGAGTAGTTTTCGAGAAAATTCAAATTTTTCTCAAACATGTTCAGGCGAATTAAAAACTTCATTAAGATCGAGAATCTCAAATAAAAAATTTCGAGATTCTCGACTCGAGATCCAAAATTTGTTTAGAGATTATCGATCTTCATTCATTGTTTAGTTCATCGGAACATCATTGAATAAAATCGCGAATTTTCTCGAAATTGTCTCGAATGGACCACTAGCTAAAAATGTTTTTTGTTGAAAAAGCTCAAAACGCTTCTCAGTTCAAACGCATCTTATAAAGGTGTCTGACTAGCTCAAAATTCATCTTGCGTAAAAAGTCCGAAACGCTTCTTGTAAAAGTATCTCAAAACGCTTCTTATTGAAATAGATGTATAATAAAAGCAGCTATCACCTCTGATTTAGAAACCATCTTGTACAATGGACTAAAAATAGTGATGCATACGATAAGCTTTCAAGAAAAGTCGAGATTTTCTTTAAACATGTTCAGGTGAACTCAAAAGTTCATGGAGATCGAGAATCTCGAAATAAAATTTCGGGATCCCGATTTTTTCAGGATTCCCGATATTGCTTAATTGTTTATTTCCTTTGAACATGATTCAAGAAAATCTCGATTTTTTGCGAAATTGTCTCGAATGTATTACTAGATCAACATTTTTTTCTGTTTGAAAGAAGCTCAAAACGCTTCTCAGTTCAAATGCATCTTATAAAGGTGTCTGACTAGTCTAGCTCGTCAGAATTCCTATTCTCTTACCTAATTCAAATAAAACTATTTCCGTTTGTGTTATTGAACCCTCATTACTGGTATCTTCACTTTCTTTTTGAAAAATATCTCCCTTTCATGTCAAACCTTAATGATCGCCGGTAACGAGATCTTCGAAGGCACTTGCGTGTTACAAACACGCCTTTATCTTAAGGGCATGCGTGCAGAAAAATGCACGATCACGCACGTGCGTGACCTTCAATGCATACAACCAGAGATACCCTAATTGGCACAGATTCCAATCGCCAAAAGACAGCCGGGATGATAATTTTTATTTCATGATAATTTTTATAATTTATAAGAAAGGTAATTTTTTACCTACCGATAGCATCACTTCTTCAGGGTAGCCGAAAAATTTCATTTTCAAAATTCCCTGACATTTCCCCTAATTTTCCCTGAACAATTTTTTATTTTTCCTCACCATTAATATTCAAAGACCAGCATTCTAATCTTCAACTATTTCTAACAACAAATTTTTCATAAAAGGAATAAAAATAAATTTAGATTCCACTTTAAAAATATGAAATTTGCTTATTTATTTCAAACAAAAAAGAAGAATTTTTTAATTATTTGGTTGAAGATTTCACTATTTTGTGAAAATGAACTTTTTTGGTTAAAAACTTAATTTAACCAAAAAATACCATTTTAACAAAATAGTGAAATCTTTAACAAAATAATTAAATTTTCAACAAAATTATAAAATTGTCAACAAAATAGTTTAATTTTCAATAAATAATTGCATTTTGTACCTACAAAGATTAAAATTTGACCAATTAATCGAATTTTTAAACAAAAATGATTGAAATTCAACCAAAAAAGTAGCGTTTTCGACTAAATAGTTTAATTTCCAAACATTTTCAAGCTGAAAAGTCAGATCTTTTAGAAAAAAAGTTGACTTTTAGGCCCGGAAAGATAAATTATTAACAAAAAAGTTGGTTTCGATAAAAAAAATCTGCCCGCTGAGCGGCCACATTCTCATCGCGCGCTAGGCGCGCGGCTCGCGGTTTGAGCGCGCCTAGGGCGCGCGACTGTTGGTTCTCGCGCTTCGCGCTTGATAATATATTTATCTCGCGCTTCGCGAAGTCGGCCCCACATTGTTGTCCAAGGTTGGGCCGACATCATCTTGATAGATGGCCCATATATGGGACCAAATGTCGAGCTGACGTCGACAAGTCAAAGGCGGTTGGCCGTTATCATTTAGCTGGTTGGCCCGACCAGTGGCGCACAAAGTTGGACCGACCGTCCGACGATTGGCCCGACCGTGGGCCGACGGTCAATTCGCACCTGGGCGTAAGCAGGTACCAGGTATGCAGTCGGCTATTCAGCGTCGATTAGCCGATTGGCCACCTAGTCGGCTAAGCGACTAGGTCAACTATTGGGCTACGACATTTATACAGCGTTTATTAATTCCGTAGATTTTCATGAAAGTCGTAAAAAGTGAGTTTTTCGAAACTTAGAGTATAAATTTGGGATCAACATTCAAAAAGTAGACCTACAGTTTTTTTTAATGTTATTGAATTGGTAAATTTCCACGGAAGAGGCGGATTATCGAGTCTCACAACGTACTGACTTTCATAGAAATCTAAAATTTTATAAAAATTTAAGTCAACTTTCTGAATTTTGGAAATTTGCCCTTGAATTCGATTTTTTGTACTCGAAAACTTACCCCTTACTGACACTGATTGAAATCTACCAATTTAATAAAACTTCCAAATTGACTCACTTTTTTTGAATTTTTACTCAAAAGTTGTTTTCTGTGATTCGAAAAACCAGCTCGTACAAACTTTTATAAAAATCTACCAACTTAATAAAATGTTTAAAATTGAAGTTAATTTTTCGTCTTTTGGAAATTTGATTTGCAATGGAAAAAATATTATGTCGACTCAAAATTCATGTTCTGTAATTCGAAAAACCAACTCATACAAAAAACAGACTTTCACAAAAATTGAGTTACTTCTCTAAATTTTTACTCAAAATTATTGTTCTGTAACTCGAAACACCCCCTGGTACTGACTTTCATGGAAATCGGTCAAATTATTAAAATTTCTAAACTGAGTCACTTTTTTTAATTTTTTAATTTTGACTCAAAATTCGAGTTCTGTGCCTCGAAAAACCCGCCTGTACAGATTAATAATCTTTTTATAATTTGAGTTTACTTTTTGAATTTTGGAAATTTGACCTTAAATTTGTATTTTTACTTGAAAACCCACCTTTAGCTGAATCTTATTGAAATCCACCGATTGAAAAGAATTTTCCAACCATTTTTTTTTTAATTTTTAAATTTTGACCTTAAATTCGTATTTTACTATTTAAAAAAAACCTCGTACTGACTGTGATGAAAATCGACCAATTTAATAGAATCTTCCAAATTTGAGTCCACTTTTTGAATTTTGACCTTAAATTCGTATTTCTTACTCGAAAACTTACCATTTACTGACTTTTATTGAAATCTACCAATTACACTGGAACCTAAAATTATGATCTGGTTCGGGCTTTGCTCGCTTGGGTTTTGTCATAAATTCAGTCAGTCCAAAAGTAAACTAGTCAGAGGCGTGTGAACCATTTCCTAATATTACGCAATATACGCGAGTGGGTAACTGCGCACTGCTCCTTTGTCGTTACGCTGCTGGTGGTTATGCATGGTTGAGCAACCCCCTCTCGACCCTTAGGGGCTGAACTTTCAGCCCGAAACCACCGCGGCAACAATTCTCGGATGGACATAAGCTCGGTGGCCATAATTGAAGACCCGGATCCAATAGCCGGTGTATTGGTAGAATAGAGAAGAGGGAGAGATGGATCAGGGAGAATCAACAGTTTCTCGCTGACCCATCTCGCCTCTTCAGTAATCACCCTGTTTTTGTCAAAAATCTACCCAAGCCGAACGAGGTAGAGACTTTTTGAAGAGAGGTACACAAGATCCCAAAAACACTGAAGTTGAAAGAAGATACTGACAATATCATCCGCTTCAAGGAGTTTTGCGACAACCTCATAACATCTGAGGAGGAATGTCCATCAACCACTACCGGAGAGGTGAAAAAAGCACTTAGAGGTACGAAGAACTTTTCCGCTGCAGGACCAGATGCTATCAAGAACTTCTGATGAAAGAAGTCTACTTCTACACATTAAAATCTGGCCCGCATATTCACCAAATATTCAAAGTCCAACCCAGAGATTTACAGGTCAGTAACATGTACAAACAACGTGGATCGAGAAAAGGTGTAGCAGGCTACCGAGAACTACGAGTCCTGGATTGACTACCAGAAAGCTTTCGATTCAACCTCTCATAGACTCATAATCTATCTGTTGGAATGCTTGTAGGTCCATCCACACATAGTGAGATCCATAGAGAGATTGATGCTCGTTTGGAAAACTATATTTACTATCTCATTTGAAAATTATCGTGTGACAACGAACAACGTCACCTTCAAGAGGGGAGTCTTTCAGGGCGATACCATGAGCCCTCTGCTTTTTTGCATCACACTTCTGCCCCTATCTCTCGCACTACGAAATTCTCCTGAATATCTTTGAGGTGACACTAATCATCGCGAGCACAAGGCCACTCATGCATTTTATATGAATTACCTGAAGGTCTATGCTGCTGGTAAAAACAAACTTCAGATTGCTTTAAATATCGTCAAGCAGTACATAGGAGAGATTGGTATGGACTTTGAAAAGACCTATACATTTCTGGACGTGCCTCAAAGTCGCATTCAGAACGTATCATCAGTGAAGGAGTCTCTCCGAAGCAGATACAAGCATCTTCTTCGACCGATTTCGTCTTGAAATCTATCGGCGTTGAGCAAGGTATCTTCTACTTACATGCTTACCATCCTGGTTCTACTCTACTCGTTGGACGTGGTTCCAGGTCCGAAGAACGAACTTACGGCCCTTGATGTTACCAAACGTAAGATCATGCATATGCATAAGAGCTTGCATATCAATTCATCCATTCCTCGATTATACATCTCACGCCGTCCAGGCGGATACGAACTTCTGAATCTCCAATGTCTTTACATCCGAATTATTCTAAATACATCGTACATCGTTGTAAATGGCAGATATCCTCTCCTAAAAATATTGAGCAAACACGTGGTGATTGGCAAACGAGCGCTCCTTTACAAAGCCGCGGAGTAGGCAGCCGAAACCCTTGACCTGAATATCAACATCAGAAGTGGGGTAACTACATTGCTCCATCTAGATGCTTCACTTTTAAAAGCTGGAGTAAAGAAAGCAAAGGTAGAAGCTTTCAGCCAACAGCTACTCGACAATGCACGGAAACTTTCACAGAAATGTAGTAAAACAGTCCTTGTCGAAGGAGCAAACTTTTGCTTTTCTCAGATCATCAGGGCTTAATTCAGGTACAGAGGGTTTTAGGCTGGAAGCGGCCACATTACGCCTGCTTCACGTGCATGCAATGGCGCGTTTTCAAGGGGGGTCGGACAAAAAAATAGTTCTTAACAAAAGAGTTTAACTGTCAACCATGTAATTAAATTTTCATTCCAAAAAAGTTGAATTCTGAACAAAAAATATATTAGTTGATATTTCGACCAAAAAAGATTTTAATTTTTAATTAAAAACAGTTGATTTTTTAACTAAGAAAGATTTTACAGCGAAGAAAGAGAAAACAGTTCAAAAAAATTGTTGAATTTTCAAACAAAAAGATAAGTCTTAAACTAATAAAATTAATTTTATATCAAAGAGAAAGAATTTTCAACAAAATACATGAATTTTCAATCAGATACTTAAATTTTCAACTAAAAACGATCAGTTTTTAACAAAAAATAGAATAGTTAAATATTCAGTATAAAAAATTAATTTCAAACCCAAAAACGAATTTTCAACAAAATAGTTAAATACAGTCAAGCCTGAAATAAATAAAAAATCTTGATATTTCCAGGTTTTTCCAGGTATATAAAAATTCCCTGACAATTCCACGTTTCCCAGGCAGGGTATACACTCTGTTGATAAACTAAAAACTGTCAAAACATCCATAAAAACAAATTCTAATATAAGTTTAAACGTTTTAATTGTTCAATTTTGAGTTTTTTGAATTTAAAATTATTTAATTCTGAACATGTTTGAAATAATTCAATTTTTAAGGTTTACAGATTAAAATTATTTAATTTTTGTCGGTATAAAAGTAAAAGTATTAATTGTATTTTGAAACATTTTCTAATTTTGAAGCACGTAGAATTTACGGTTTACAGTATTGAACATTTAAACTTAAAACTGATAAACTAAACATTTTAAATCTAATTATTTTAGAGCTTTTCCTTTTTATATAGTTCTGTATACATAAGATAAACATTGTTCAACTTTTAAGGCTGAAGGCTTCATTTGAAAATTCTCAGTTTTTGAAGCTTATAGTTTTGAAAAAATATTTTACGTTAGTATTATAATAAAAATTTCAGACAATCGCGGATGTTTTCTGTAAAAATAGACTTTCTCAATTATTAAAGAAAAAAGCCATATTGTTATGTATAACAAATTTTAAAAGAGAAATCAATGTGCGATGTAGAAAAAAATTATAAATTCTGTACCTAATTGTTTATTTAACATTAGTTACTTGAGACTTTATAATTTTTCTTTCGTTTTGTAGAAAAAATGGTAATTTTGATTTTAATCCTCATCAGAATAAGCCGAAATAAGCCATTAATGAGAAAGATTTAATCGAAATTATATGATATATTACTATAACAGCTAAATGAAATCTCAAATACCTGATGTTAAATAAACAATTGAAGATTCGATTCTTTTTTTTTATTGCACTTAGATTTCTCTTTAAAAAATTTGAGGAAGTACCAGTAAATAAAAAAAAATTAAAATCTACTGAATTTAATTAATTCATCTGGTCAACATTACTAGCATGACAAAAAGAAATCCTTAGCATACATTGCCATATATAATTTTTGTAGTCTTGCATTCGTATTTTGGCATTACAGTGAAACCTGGATTTAGCTCCCCTGGATTTTGCCCTTCCTAGAATTGACGCCGCGCCGTGGGGACACGTGAGAGGCGTTTTCGGGGGGGGGGGGCTGTGTGCACTCAGGCGTAACAAAACGCTAATAACAAATTTCTTGAAAATTTCAAATTTTTAATTTGTTCAATTGTTATTTTTAGCTTTCCAATTTAAGCTCAGTTTTCGATTCAATAATTTAAACTTGGAGGTTTTTCAATTTCGATTGCTTTAATTGTATTTTAATTTTAATAGTTTCTCTCTTAAAACATTACATTAAAATTAGGTTTTTAGATTGCAATTGTGAAAATTGTATAGCTATGAATGATTGATAAACCAAGTTCCTTCACTGTTAATTTTTAACGTCCTTAAATTCCTAATTATTTAATATTGAAGTCTGAAATTCTGAATTTTGTGAAGGTTTCTTATTTTAAATTGTTGAATTTGATAAGTTTTTTTGTGGAAACCGAACAAAAATTATTTCCGGGACTCTACGAACATTTTTTCAATGCGGCCCAAAAAAGTTAGTTACGCCCCCACTTTTCAACCTCCAACAGGTGCGACACTACGTAGCTGTGGCATGGCTATGGCTGTTCGATGTGCTCAGTTTAGTTTTGTGTTCAGCAAGGTTCGGATATTCGGTCATCATTCTCCTCGATTCATGAAATTTTTACAACTTTTCACACTTCTGTTATGTTTTTTAGATCACCATTATTAAAAATTAAGCCATTAATTTACTTTACTGATACTTTTTATTGATTATCAACTTTTTCTAGTGGTTTTTTTAAAATATATTTAATGTGCACGCTATTGATGCAATAACATTTTTTTAGCTGACCAAATTATTTTCTCTAAATTAACCATTTCGAATAACTGAAACTAAAATCTTGTTACTCTTGGACACGGAAGTTCGATCATCAAATGGCCCGATCGGCTCATCAACTTGCATCAAAGATAAGTGGACAAATTAATATTAACAAATTACAATAACATTTTAACGGGAAATATTTTCTGCCAGAAATCTCGTGATGAAAGGAATCTTTGTTTTTCAATTACAAATGTCACCATAGATGCTAAAAGGCTTTTCCTAAAAATTAAACATATTTTTGATCATAATTAATTGAACATTAATTGAAGCCTCAGCAGAAATAAGCTTGTATCAACAAAAGTTTTGTATATATAAAGAGTTCCATAGAGTTATTATCCTTTTTTAAACTGTTTTTCTATTCGCCAGCGGCGTAGTCAGGAATTTTTCGGGGGGGGGAGGGGCTTGGAGAACAAACAATTGTTTCAACAAATTATTATTGTTTATCAATATATTCTCCTATAGTAATGCTATAACTAGTTGCGGCTTTTTCCCTGAAATTTTTCGCTTTTTGTCAGTTTTTCACTCAGAGTGAGGTAATAATAATAATAATTATTATTATATCATTAAGCCGCTTCCCTTTCGGGGTAGGCGTGAATTGCTCGGTTGGAAAGTAGTAATGTGTGGATGGGTATATAGGTGTAGGGTAGATAGGTATATAGGTGTAAGGTATAGATATTTTAGATTGATCTAGAATTCTTTTGTTGTTTATTTAAATAACACGTTCATTCCGCAACACTGCTCCGACCCAGGTTGCTGATCAATCTCTCTAGCGATTACCCCACGTGGAGAGTCTCACAAAATTGTTATGTGTGGTTCTCCACTTGGGCCCATTAGTATCCAAGTCGGTCGGTAAGTTAGGCTCTGGCCGGGTTAGGCGTTTCATTTGTGGTTTGGTCCTGTCTAAATCCCCAATTTGGGGTCAAGTTTGGTTTTATTTTGGGCCCAGCTAGCGCCATGACAAAATTTCCACACAAGTACATATGACGGTGATGGAACTTTTCTAGAACTGTTATATAAGGAATTAAGATGATTGTTACACCTTAGTTTTACACCTTAGTTTTTCAACGGTACTTCACGTTTTAAGACCATGTGAAGCCGAAAATCAAGTTTTGGCGATGACGTACGTCTATCGGTATGCCCGTAAACACAATAACATTCGAAAAATGGGCGGAACAAATCGAGATTTGACGCACTTTTTTGGGTTCTTGAAGAAAAAACAAGTTCGTTAACTAGCATTTCTTGACCAACGATTATGATTTTATCCATCGAAAATGCCATGCAAAAATCGAATATTCCAATTTTACGCCAAACGACGACAGATACGTGAAAAAAGTTTAATAGATGAGTTGTAGATTTTTAAAAGACCTATAATTTTTTCAAAGCATTTTTTTATAGGACTTGATATTTTGGTTTTATTTATCGGAAATACTATGAAAAGAATCACAAAATAAAATTTTGAGCTGAATGCCGCGAAATACGGGAAAAAGTCTAAGAAAGGAATTATAGCTTTTGAAAAGTTCTATAAAATTTTCAAAAACCATTTTTGATAGGACTTGTCATGTACGTTCCTTTTTCGAAAATACTATAAAAGAAATCGAAAATTCAAATTTCTAGCCAAACGACGTGTTATATGGGAAAAAGTTCCAAAAAGGAATTGCAGCTTTTAAACAATTTTACACAATTTAATTTACCCACTTTTCGAAAAACTTGTCGTTATTCATTTATTTATCAAAATTGATAAGCAAAAATCGAAAATTTCAATATCGCGCCAAAAGACACGAGATACGTAAAAAATCTAAAGGAAGACTTGTAGGAGTTTTTGTTTTATCCATAAAAAATACCATGGAAAAATAATTCCGATTCTCAGGATGACACCGAGAGATAGAGATGAAAGTCTGAAGCATGGATTGTAGCTTTTTATTGTAAGACAGTTCAGAAAATAAATATTTATTTAAAAATGTATTTTGAAAGTGGAGCGCGAAGCGCTAGTCTCAATGTAGAATATGAACATGCATAAAAAAACTGGAATTTAAAATTGATGTTTTTGCTAAAGTTTCATTCAAGTATTCCAAAGGCCAAGAATATATAACCAAGCGCAAAGCACGAGGTCCAAATATGTCCGAGCACGAAGCGCGAGATTCGATAGATGGGCGCACTAGGCGCGCCCAACCTTGCGAACCGCGCGCGCAGCGCGTGATGAGAATGTATCCGCGCGGCGGGCAGTTTTTTTTATATTAACGTTATGCAACTGATATAGAATTGACATTTTAGAATTTATGTAACATTTATGTAACACCTGCGTGATATTTAATATAACTTCATTCTCACGCTGTTATAATGGCGCCTGTCGGATCCCGAACATGTACGTCAGAACAATGAACCTCAATGAAAGTAATGTTATAAGCTTGGTAGCTTCCTGTGTCCTCCATTCTTTTGTGTACAATATTACTCAAATCTTTCTCCTGGCAGGATACCGGCAAGCAAATCGACAATAAAGGATTTACGGGAAGAGTTTTGTTTTTGTACGACAAGTGAAGAACGTATATGCAATGGTTGCCACGAATTTCGCTGCCACTTTTATTTACATGAACTGACATGCACTCATCATACATGCCCATTTCTATAACATTTCCTATCAAAAGTCCTGGTGGTATTTTTGATGAGGCATCCAGCACTGAGAAAATAATATGTAGTTTAAATGGTATTAAAAGCTATTATTATAAAAATGTTATATACAAGGTAGAAAAATGTGTCATATTTATAACTTTAGCAACATTTCTGTGACTAAATAATGCTTACTGAATAGAAGTGATATAATTTGGTCATGTAACTGTTACATAAGAGTTGCATAAAACTTTCGTAATAATTACATAATATATAAGTAATAGTGATACAATAAATTTTCATATAAAAAGCTGTAAGAAGACTCTTGAACTTGCAGAATATGTAACATTTATGTAACAGTGAGGTCATATTTGAAAATAATAATGTAAATATTAACTTCTCAAAGCCCACATTTCTTTCTTGTCAAATCCACTTTTGTAAGCTGAAATATCCGTTTTACACGCTTCATTAGAAATTAGCCCTCTGTTTGTTTTGTTCGAAAATGTTAACAAAAGATTTTTTGGCCCCATTACGTGATACATCTTCTCCAGGTTTAGTTGTTCCAAAAGTTCTCTATAATTTGCGCTGACGTACGTCGTGCTGAGATCAAAAAGTACCAATACACAATATAACAAAGTTTTTGGGATAGAACTTATCATTTTAAAGAATTGAAAGATCCGTTTTGAAATTAAATCCTAATTTTGTTTATTCAATTGTGACACGTCAATTATTCAAATCAGATACGTTAATGAAAGATACTCATTTCGCTAAACTTCTAGGATAGTAACTGAAGAAAAATATTTCGAGTTCTGACTTTATAGGTTTACAGAGTGTTTGCTTCGATTCATGATAGTGTTGGTAAGGTCGATATTCATAACTATACGTTGACATTAAAGACCGGTTTTTATTCTAATTTCTTGCGATCTGACCAAAAAAATACCGATGATTTATTCAATGCTAGGAAAACCTTACAACGTTCTCCTGATGCAATAACAGATTTGTAAGAACAAATCTAATCCTTTCATTGGACCGTCAATATCAATATATTTGAATAAATTTTCTCAGGTCTTACGGTCTATTTTTAATGAAACATCCACTAAGTTGACATTTTGTTTTATTAAACAATCAAAATCCTGCTACGTACGTTTCAACACTACTGCGTGTCTTTTTCAAGCATGCCTGTAAAATTATGGAGTAAGACATGTAAAAACGAGTTATTTTCTCGGAGTATAAAATGCGAGACGATGAGTCAATATTTATTTTAATGTCAATTTCAATGTCAAAAAATTTATAAAAACATGAAGACAACATTTTAGAAACCCAAAAAATTTGAGGGGACTTCAATCCAAATCGACTACATTTTTAATACTGTTAAAAATGTAGTTGATTTGGATTGAAGTCCCCTTAAACTTTTGCGGCTTCTAAAATGTTGTCTCCATGTTTTTATAAATTTATTGACATTGAAATTGACATTGAAATTAATATTGACTCATCGTCTCGCATGTTATACTCCGAGAAAATAACTCGTTTTTGTGGCTATTCGTGTGAAAATAAGTTGACAAATAAAAAAAGTGTCGGTAAGGTAGGAAGCCGGTCACGTGACCCACTAGTCACATGGCCTTAAGCCGGAATGTTTTCTTCACGAATACTAGCCATCTTTGGTTTCACATATCAATGCGAAAGTTCTTTCCTAATAATGAACTACGTGAAATCCAAAGGAAATACTTCATGATCAGAGACAACCCTTTCGTCATTGATGAAACTTGCGTTACCAGAATTACAGCCCGATATTGATGCTCTTCTCCAAGCAAAAATAGGAAGTTGCTACTTGCGAATATCACGAGTGCGTACGTCGTCTGATACATCGTCTGATACTCTTAACATTTCAAGGGATCCAATAAAGAAGTAGATAAATAAAAAAATGGTAATTTTTCAGGAGAACGAAATGACATTCTGCAAAATCTAAATCACACAACAAAAGTTTACTCCCGAGCTGAAGTGTTTCTGAATTGAGACTAACTTATCCAATTCCGAGAAATGGAATGTGGAAGTTTACAATCTCAAAGTAACAGGAACCTAATATTGGAAAATGCTCAGTTTCGGATTAAGATAAAAAATTTCAATTTTCAGTTTAGACAAAAAATAAAAACTTACGAGATATTGTGTTGCCAAATTGGGAGAAAATGAGTTTGATTAAAAAAAGTTCAAGAATTTATAGGTCTAAATGTCATGGGTTTTGAAAATCGGCTTTATGCTGACTTAATTAACGAAAGCTTTTCTCGAAGCTAAGACAGCACGTTACTACTTGCGTAATCACGAGTGCCTGTATAAAAAATTGTGCCCGCTGCGCGGGCACATTCTCATTAGGTATTTTCACTTCATCTACCAGCCAACTACATTTTGTTGAGTGCTGAGCACTCGACCAAATGCATGGGACAAAACTTTATTTTTTTTTTTATATCTTCGTAATGAATAGTAAATATTATCATTTTATTATTTGATGAAATAGTTCATCAAAAATCAAAACTATTTTTTAAATACACTTATATAGAAAAAATTAGTTTCTACGAATTATTAGCAAAATAGAGCAAAAATGGACCGAATCCCATGCGTTTTCGTACGTTTAATGCGTACATTTCAACTACATTTTTTCAAATATCATAAATATTGTAACTTAAATCGAAAACTGTCATTTAAACCCCTGAGGAACTATACAGTCATAAATTGGAACTGCAATTGGTTTTTCATTTGTTTTTAAAGAAGGTTCTCAAAGCACCTGTGGCTTTGACGATTAAATTGTCATTATGACACTCGCGCTTTGCGCTCAAGATTAGGTTTATAGAGTCAGTTCTCTTTGAAAAATAAAACGATTTAGACAAAATTGAATAACATATAAGAAGTAGGTATGTTTTTCAATATAATTTTGATAAAAAAACACACTTTGTCTTTGAAATTTACTAAATAAAGACATTAAGCCGTAAGCTTTGATTCCTGTTGTTCAAACTTAAGTTTAAAGACAATTCTACTATGATTAAGTAATCTAGAATATTTTCAATTTCTGTTGAATTAAAAAATTTAATCAAGATAATTTATAAATCTTGTTAAAATCTATTAAAAATAACACTTTTAGCTCACAGATCTCTTAAAAACAAAAATGGCATAATCTTGAAAATGATCTAACTTTTTGAATGTTGATCTAATTGCAAAATTTTATGAGAATGGTTTCGAAATATATTCTATATCTAGTATAAATATGGATTGATATTTCTTCGTCTATCAACAAAATATATTATTTATCATTTTTTGAAAATTTTCAAAATGTTGAAAAGCATATAACTTTTTTAATTTCTATCGAAATTAAAAATGGCATTAGGATAATTTACAAGTCTTTTTGTCGTGTAATAGAAACTTTGACAAAAATTTCTAAAATTGTGAATATTTCAAATGAAATGTCTTAATCCATCAGAAAAATAATTTTATATATTTTTTTACAATTTTGAAAAGAATGTAACTTTTCTAATTTTGATCAAAATTAAAAATTTCAGAAAGATAAATTGTAAGTATCTTACCTATCTTACCTATCTGAATTTCTGAAACTTGAAAAAAAAAATTTAGTGTTAAAAATGCTCTAAATTTTTTAATTTTGGTTGAAAATATCTGGTTAACGAACGTAACCTTCATCTTGGGACCCTTAAAAAGTTTATCAAAGGCTGACTCGATTAGACAAATCCTTCGAAATTTAGCGTGGCTACAAAATTCAGGTAACCAGACAAACATACATATTGACATACAGACATCGACAAAACGTGCCAAAAGGTAAAGATTCATTAAAAACTAGAGATCGAATATTCGGACGATTACATTACACTCTCATGAATGAGAATGTACAAATTTTGGCAATGGAAATCAGTTGATATTAGCAGAATATTTTGAAATGTACAATTGCAGTTGGCTGGTTTGTAATTTTTCGTTAAATACTGCATCTGACAGAAGGAATGCATCAGTTTACCTGCACGAAATAAATGTTATGTTATCAACTCAGAAATGTTCATAATTTTCTAAACATTTAATTATTTACAATTATATTTGTAGCGAGTCATCGTGGCTCAGACGGTATAGTGATTGTCTCATGTTCCAATACTGCAGCCTTGGCAGCCACGATGGCGCGGGTTCGATTCCCGAAGCAGGAAGCGGGGCTGGATGTGTTTTCAGAAAGCTTCGCTTCTGTCCCCTGGTATACTACCCCACAGATACCCTACAGTTTATAATTAACCTTATAGTACAGTCGCTAATGACCCTGGCAGCTGATGCGACTGTAAACATTTAATGAATAAAAAAAAATTATATTTGTATTCCTTAGAAGTACGCTTTCGCCGAAACTATTTTCGCAGCTCTATCCATTAAGAAATATACAATGTATGCTGCTCCGAATGCATTTTTCCTATTAAAAATTTATTTTTTGTCAACTCTCTAAATCTGAATCAGCGATAAATATACCGTTCATTCAAATCATCGTATACGCTCTGGCAAATCAGCGAAATTTAGCTTTAATCAGTGAAATTTCACTGATCAGCAGCTAAATTTCGCTGGTTTGCTAGTGCATATACGCAGATTGGAATTAGCGGTATATTTATCGCTGATTCCGATTTAGAGAGAATATTTTTGCATTTAGGGAGATGTCAATATGAAATTATATATGACATATAAATATATGCTTTTTAACATGTTGTGATTTTTTCGTTTTGTACACGTAATATAATCAATATTATTAATTAAAAAATTATATTAATATTAATTGATATATATATATATATATATATATATTACTTCCCTCCCCCATTATCAACCACGTCCCCTCGCCCTTTCCTATCACCTCCCCTACTTCACTTACTCTTCCTCCCCTCACTTCACCCTTCCCCATCTCCCTCCTCTATTTTATCCTATTCTCAGATCCCCTATTTCTGTTCCTAAGCCCTCACTTTCCTTTCCGTATCCTAATTTCTAATCATTTTACCTCACTTCCCTTACTTCCCCTTCTCTGATGCCTTATTTCTCCTCCCCCATTACCAACCATGTCCCCTGCCCTTCTCAATTTCCCTCACTTCCGCTACTTCACTTACTATTCCTCCCCTCACTTCGCCCTCCATCTTCTTCCTCGATTTCATCCTCTTCTCAGTTCCCCTACTTCTGTTTCTAAGCCTTCCCTTACTCATCCTTATTTCTGTTCATTTTTCCTCACTTCCCTCCCCCATTACCAACCACGTCCCCTCCCCCTTTATCACTCCCCCTACTTAACTTACACTTCCTCTTCTCACTTCACCCTTCCCCATCTCCCTCCTTCTCTACTTTATCCTGTTCTCAGATCCCCTACTTCCTTTCCTAAGCCCTCACTTCCCTTTCCTTATCCTAATTTTTAATCATTTTACCTCACTTCCCATACTTGCCCTCCTCTAATGCCTCATTTCTCCTCCCCCATTACCAACCATGTCTCCTCCCCTCCTCAAATTCCCTCACTTCCTCTACTTCCTCTACTTCACTTACTATCCCTCCCCTCACTTCGACCTCCCCCTTCTTTCTAAGCCTTCCCTTCCGTTACTGATCCTTATTTCTAATACATTTCCCTTACTTCCCTCCCCCATTATCAACCACGTCCCCTCGCCCTTTCCTATCACCTCCCCTACTTCACTTACTCTTCCTCCCATCATTTCACCCTTCCCCATCTCCCTCATTCTCTACTTTATCCTGTGCTCAGATCCCCCACTTCCGTTCCTAAGCCCTCACTTCTTTTCCCTTACTTATCCTAATTTCTAATCATTTTTCCACTCCCATTACCCACCACTTACCCTCCCACCATTTCACCTCACTTCCCATGCTTCACTTACTCTTCCTGCCCTCACTTCGCCCTCTCTCTTCCTCATTTTCTTCCTCCTCTACTTCATCCTCTCCTCACTTCCCCTAATTCCGTTCGTAAGACCTTACTTCCCTTCGCTTACTCACCCTTATTTCTCCTCAACCATCACTCACCACATTCCCTCCCTTCTTCCATTTCCCTCACTCCCCCTACTTCACTTACTCTTCCTCCCCTCACTTCACCCTTCGCTTTCCCCCTTCCTCATTTTCCTCCTCCTCTACTTTATCCTCTTCGCAGTTGCCCTACTTCCATTCCTGAGCCCTCACTTTTCTTCCCTTACTCATCCTAATTTCTAATAATTTGGCCTCACTTCACTTAATCTTCCTCCCCTAACTTCGCCCTCCCCCTTTCCCATCTTCTTCCTCTATTTCATCCTCTCCTCACTTTCCCTACTTCATCCTCTCCTCAATTTCCCTACTTCATCCTCTCCTCACTTCCCCAACTTCCATTCCTAAGCCCTCACTTCCCTTCCCTTACTCTTTCTCCCCTCAGTTCACCCTTCGCCCTCCCTCTGTTCCATCTTCTTCTTCCTCTACTTTATCCTCTCCTCACTTCCCCTACTTCCGTTACTAAGACCTCCCTTACTCATCCTAATTTCTAATCATTTTCCCTCACATCCCGTACGCCCCCATCCCTCACCCCTCTTTCCTCTTCCCTCATTACCACCATGTCCGCCCCTAACTTCGCCCTCCCCCTTCATTATCTTCTTCGTCCCATGCTTTATCCTCTCCTCACTTCCCCTACTTCCGTCCCTAAGCCCTCACTTCCCTTTCCTTACTCATCCTAATTTTTAATCATTTTCGTCCACTTATCCTCCCCTCATCCCTTATCTCCTCAACCATTACTCTAACTGCCTATCCTATACTCACCATCATTTCCCCTACTTCCATTCATCATCCTCGTCCCTTATTTCCCCTCCCCATTACCCGTTGCGTCCCCTCCCAAACCCATCCCTCATTTCCCCTAATTTCTCCTACTTCACTACCTTCCCCTCATTTTCCCTTAATCCCCCTGTTATTTCCCACACCACCCTTCCCTCGTAGCCCTTCCCTTTCCTCCACTTAATCTCTCCCCTCATTACCCTTCACTTCCTCTGCTTCTACATAAAATGTACATAAATTCAATATTCTCAGCTTTCAATATTAACAACATTGATTGAAACAGTGCTCCAATTGCAACATGATATCCTATTGTGGAGTACTTCATCAAAAAAAGCATTGGTCTCAACACAAGGATCTCTGCAAAATAATAGCCACCATGAGGAAGGAAAGGCGAGTCTCGCACCTCTTTGAAAATCTGCGTGGAGTCGACATGTTGACTTGGAGGAAAGAGAGAATGAAGATGAGTTATGAAGCAGAAATTCGAGTCTGTCGAAGTTTCGAGATGAATGATCGCTACATGTTCAAATATCCAAGATCCTGTTTCGTCTGTCACGAGAGCCGACAAGAATTATTTAAAAAATGCCCGGGATGTACATCCGCGAGTTTTTGCCAAGAACATCCCAATAGTCCCATCCACGAGGAAGATTGTGCCAAACTGAGGGAATGCTTTGACTACGCAATAAAATCGGATCTCTACAACCCGATGGTGAACCATCTAGGAATTGCTTCAGTTCTCTCGGTTACAAAACCTCCAACAGCCGCAAATCGACCTTCATCCTCGAAGGATTTTCTGTTCAACTACGCAAATCCTAGAAACCCCATCATCCCTTTTAACAGGCATCGCAGGACCAGTTTATCCGAAACATTCAGCATATCACTGACGACTTTCAACGCTCTAAAGATACTGGACTGGCCTTCTGTTTCCGAACTAACTATTCATGCTGGACACGTGGAGCTTCCGGTCGCTTTTATCAATCACTGGGAAACTCTCTTACATTTGCTGCCAGATCTAAAAGTCCTGAAGGTTTTAGTCTTGGACTATCATTACGACATCGAAGAGTATGATAAGAAGATTGAGATATGCCCGAGGTGTACTTTCAGGGGGAAAAAACTGACCGTTGATATGCGGGATCTTCCGTATGCTGTCTACATGAAGCAATCGTGTTACAAGCAACCGGACATCCTTGTGTACAGCAACCTAGTTGTTCCAGAGAAGGATGACTGTCCTGTAAAGGCTTCAACGAGTCTATGAAGCAATCGTGTTACAAGCAACCGGACATCCTTGTGTACAGCAACCTAGTTGTTCCAGAGAAGGATGACTGTCCCAAGGATAAGGCTGCATACTCTGAGAGGTCGCCCGGTATCCCAGAGTCACCGTTTAAGACACCTCACCCAGGTGCCAGTCAGCTTTCGGCACGGTTGCTACGCCTCCGCATAGGGGTTATTCCTCCGGGACCATCCCTGGAAAATTGTCCGCCCCTGCTTATTAATTATAGTAACCATATTCAGCAGAAACCCTTGGTACAGGGACAACTTTTTCTTGAAGGGCACATCTTAAGGAATAAGTTGACGTAAATTAAACTTTGATCCGAAGAGGAACGCCGGGGAACGATGAATCGGAAGTGTACGCAAGATTGAAAAAAGATAATTGATAACGGAATGTTTAACACAAATATTAATGAATAGTTCTGTAAGTTCATCAATGTTTTTTCTAATTTGTGTATGTCTACTGATAAGAAAATAATAAAGAAAAAATTGAAATATACATGGAGTATGAAATAAATTTTTATGTTTTGAATATCGATCTACAACTAAAATTTTGAATTTTTTGTTATCATTTGTTGTTACCAACAACATAATACCTAAAGAAATGTTATACAACTTTGGTGAACCCTGCTCCAATATACCCTCATGAATGCCCTATGTTCACTTTTCCCAGATACAGAAGTTGGCTTTTTGCCACTTTTACCGGTCTCCTGGCCCACTATGAGCTCATAGATAAACTGCATAGCTGGCGCCACCACTCGGCCACCGTCAACACATAGTACATTTTCAACTCAGAGTTCCAGGGGGCTGATGAGAAAGATTCAAAGTCAACATAGCCTCAAATTTCAACTCAATCTTTGTGATAAATTGGCGGTAAATTCAAATTTAGAAAGTTTGCAACACAAAATTTAAATATTTTAATAGTAAAAGTTCCTCTATGTATTTTTATTTATTTATTAATATATTCATATGAATAAATACTTCATATGTAACTATGTAAATAACGTGAACAATAACAATATTGTTAAAAATAATAAATTCCTGAATTGTCCTAAATTCTTTTAAATTCTCCTAAATTCTGTCATATTCTCTAATATATGAACGGAACTTAAGTTCTCGAGAATTTAAGAACTCTATACCAACAAATAGTGATGCCTCTACAGGTGTAAAGCCGTACTAAAAAGTTCATCAGAGTAAGGATAGCGTGAATTCCTTCTCTCTTACTCCAATACGATTTGTTAGTACCACCACGTACTTGTAGAGGCGCCACCTTTCGCACGTCGGATCTAGGCTGCAGCATCTATGGTCTCTTTCCCCGCGTTTGTTCTGATTGGTTTATTTGGAGGGACGCCTTCTCCCATTGGCTGATAGCCATCGATGTAAATTCCGGATGAGTTTTCGAACCGTCTTCTGCTAGCTTGGCCCCTTTGCGAGGCGCATATGGCCGCTCAGTGGTGGTGAAAATTCGGTGGGATTTGTGATTGCGAATTTTCGCAAAATTGCCATTCGAAAAGTCGCCCAGCGAAGGTCGATTTACGTCTCAAATAGTGGCGAGTCCACTAGGCAAGCGTAATTCACTTCGTGCGCGCCCATTCGAATGTTTCTACTCGTTCAAAGTTGTGAACAATTCGCGAGTGAATTTCGTGCATCCTGCTCGTTCAAAAAGAAAATTCAGTCACTTCAGCACCTCTCCTGACTGATTTTTGGGATCCAGTCACCGAAAACTTTCATCATTCCGCCAATAACCGAGTGCCGGCCCGCAGGGTGGCGATCTCTTGACAAGGTAAGAAAAAAAATTAAAATCTCGAAAAATCGGAACGTCGCGGAAATATGGCGGGCGGACCAGTTGCTGAATTCCAACTGCAAGCTATATTTTAGCGTATTCGAAGATGATTCATTCGATTAAAATTCGTATCCGAATGTCGTGCTCTGTCAGGAGTTGAGTTTAAAAATCGAGGCTATTTTAGCTGATTAGTTTTGTGAAGGCTTTTTAGTTTTGGAGTGACGCTTTTTATGTAATTGAGACTGATAATTTACTCAATTTCACGGATTTTTCCTGTGATGACGCTGGCTATAATTAGCCAAGTTTTCTTTGAATTTGATATGGCTTAGTTTGTTTATTTCACCTTTTTTTGGCCGAATTTTAACCAGTTTTAATTTGCGTGACAGATTTTTTTTGGAAAGAGGGGGGATCCAACAAATTGGAGTAATTTTTTTTATTGGGGATTTTTAAAACTGAGTGATTCATCGGTGGGCGGAATAAGTCGAATATAGTTTCGGCTAATTAATTCGGTCGTTTAATTAATATTAGATTTCACGGGACGACCGAAAAATCCTGAAAGTAAAATTTTCGAATTGGAAAATTCGCAAATAATTCCTGAATAATAAAATTCCCGGCGGAAAATTGCCGAATTATTAAATATTCGGACTAGAAAATTCTCGAATTTAAGCAATTAAATAAATTTAATAAAAATACTATCAAATATTGTTCCTAAAGAAATTTCTTATGTGTGGTTTTTTAAAATTATTGCTTGAATTTAAAATAACAAATGAAAAAATAAAATTCACGAATAATCAAATTATTTTCTCAAAGAAATTTTGTTTATGTTTAAAGTTTTTTTTTAATTATTGATTGCATTTAAAATAACAATAATTTAAAAAAATCTATTTCTGGATGATTAATTTGGGACAATTGAAAAATCCCGTGAAATAAAATTCGCAAATAATAAAAATTACAAGTGATAAAATAACCGAAGAATAAAATTTGCAAATAATAAAATTGCCGAATTATAAAATATTCGAACTCAAAAATTGCCGAATTTAATAAAAATAAAATAATCAAATATTTTTTCCAAGAAATTTTTTATTTTTAAAGTTTTATTTTTAATTATTGATTGAATTGAAAATTAAAATAATTCAAAAAAATATATTTCTGGATGATTGATGCGGGATATTAAAAAATGTAATAAAAATACAATAATCAAGTATTTATGTTAAAGACATTTGTTTGAATTTACTGAAAAATCTCGAAAAATAAAATTCCCGAATAATAAAATTTACAAGTAATAAAATAGCCGAATAATAAAATTCGCAAATAATAAAATTTCCGAATTATAAAATATTCGAACTAGAAAATTCCCGAATTTAAGAAAATAAACAATTTAATAAAAATAATATATTCAAATATTTTTCTCCAAGAAATTTTTTATTCAGACATTTTTTTTATTATTATTATTTGAATTTAAAATAACAATAATTGAAAAAAATATATATTTCTGGATGATTAATTTGGGACAACTGAAAAATCCCAAAAAATAAAATTCGCAAATAATGAAATTCCCGATTAATAAATCACTTGGCTCTCGTCTTCGAGCGCCTGTCCATTTACGGACTCACAGTCGCCCCTGCCAAGTGCAGTTTCGGGCAGACCACACTTCCTTACCTCGGCCATATGGTCAGCGCCTAGGGAAACTCGGCGCAAGCAAGGCACAATAGAGCCATAAAAATGCCACCCCTCCGCGCACGCGCAAAGAGATGCGCTCATTTCTAGGTATATGCAATTGGGTTAAAGAATATGTACCAAATTCCTCTATAATTCTGGTCTCTTTGTCAGACCTACTATCGACAGAACGCCCGTACAAAATGACCCAACGTCCGGTTACGCTCAGTCGACCGGACCCAGATTTGATATATTTTTTGCAAGCGGACTGTAACAATCAGAAGTGCCTCGGAATTGTGTGGGCAATAAAAAGATACCGACCATTTTCGGAAGACCGTCTTTTTACCCTAAGGACGGACAGTAAAACTCTCACGTCGTTAGAGCGGCAGAAGGACACGCGGGACAAGCTAACCCGTTGAGATCTCTTTCCCAGCCGTTTCCCCCGCATCGTGGAGCACGTGCCGGGAAAGCAGAACGAACTGCCGGACGCGTTGTCCAGAAACTCCAATTCCGAGGAATTTTTTTCCTGTGAGCCCGATTTAGAGCCAATGCTGCTGCCTAAAGTCACGAGGAACCAAGCAGATGCGGCACCTTACGTGCCAATTTTGAGTGCCTCAGCCCGACCGCCGCTTTTCTAGGAGATCGTGGCCTCGCAGCAAGAGGATCCCACGATCGCGAGAGACGCCATATGTTGGCACACCCTTCAGGACCAGGACCAGCATACTCAAGAAGAGTACACGTTTCTTGAAAGAAACCGTTTGACGAAACGAGTGTTCTGGCGCCGAGATCCAGTCGATGAATAATGGCGGCTACAAGTGTCGGCCATGTTACGCACACGAGTGATCTGGGAGTACCATGACGCCGCCCTCGCCGGCCACCCAGGTATCGACGAAACGATTCGCTTGATACGAGAGCATTCCTTTTGGCCAGGGATGAACAGAGAAATCAGGCGTTAGGTATCCGGTTGCTATCTTTGCATTTGTTGCAAACCGGTACGTGGAAGCCAGTCGGACAACCAACGCCCGTGGCCTACCCGAAAGGCATGGAATACTGTGGCCGTGGATTTGATGGGGCCTTATCCTCGAACGAATCAAGTCAATAGCCATTTTTTGGTCGTGACAGACGTGTACACCCTTTGGGCGGAAGCTTTTCCGTTTCGAATCGTCGACGCACGTCGGATAACGAAGAAGATAGAAGACGAAGTTTTTAGCCGTCACGGCTATTTCCGAAGAGTGTTCAGCGACAACAGGCCGCAATTTACTGGTCATGTCTGGGCGAAGGCCAGTCAACACTGGGGTTTCGAATTGTGGACCACGACGGTCTACCATCCACGCACAAACTCCATCGAAAGGCGTAACCAAGAAGTAAGAAAAGGGTTACAAGGGGAATCAACGTTCATGAGATGAGCACCCGCCTGAGTTACTCTTCGGTCTGTGAAGACGCACGAATGCCGCCACCGGCACAACGCCTAGTTATCTCCCTATGGGGAGGACGATTCGCCGCCCAAGTGAGTGGAAACTCGAGGAGGAAGCCGAACTCGACCGTCCGACAGACGAGCAGCAGCGACGCGAGTACTACACCCGTTTGCATCAGGCTGCGAACCAAGCCCGGTACTCAGCCGCGCAGGATCAACCGAGGTACTACACAGGAGACTGCGATTACGTGCCCAACCATCAACTTTCCAATAAAGTTGCTGGTTACAATGACAAACTGCCCCCCGTCCGACTATGCTCATACCAGATCCTCGACCACATCGCTGGCGAGTTATACTGGGTATGGAAAGGCGATGTGGCACAAAAAGTACATGGCAGTGTACTGACACCGGTGCCAGCACCCGCGGTGACAGTCGCTTCCACAGGAGCTAGCCGAAAGCGTCGGCGATAGCACGGACGAATCATTCGGAAGCGTCGAAAATCCCCTTCAACCGGAAGTTAGTCGCGCCCGGGCCACCCCGCCCGCCGGTGATTCCCTGTCCGAAGGGGAAGATTCCAATAGTGCCAGGAGGCTCTATCGCTTACGACCACGCGTTCCGGTCGTATATTGCGACGCGCAACCCTACGCCCCTCGGAGAAGGCGGTCGTAGGAAGATCGTAACCATGTACATACGAGGCTGATGAATATTCACTTCGGATATCGATAGAATTAATAAATAGGACAAGTGCCTGCCGAGAGGTACCATTTTATTAAGGCGTAAGGGTGAGTCATCCCGGATTCTAAACATTTTAATTTTTCATATAGTTAAAGGGCCAAAACGGTGTAAGCAAGCTATATCCGGGAAGAATTGAAATTTGATACGGACCCATAGTCCGATAGAGAACCGCTGAGAGACGACAATTTATCGAACGTGCCATCACTCAAATTTTCCATCCGGAAAATTGAGAGATGGCCTACATGCCTAATTGACTGTCTCAAGTTGTTGGCGCAACGAGCTTGCTAACCTCTCTTAACCCACGCGCGCATCCTTCGTCCTTCTCTAGTGTTCTCTTCCTCTCCCTTCTGAATCTCAACTCTTGCCAGCCAGTCAGCTCAAGCGGTGGATACGCTGTTACACAAAAATTGAATCAAAACAGATTGAAAGACGTTTCCTTCTGCCTTAATTTATTATCAAGAAATGACGAATAATATTTTATTAACGCCAAAATTGATACGTACGGTCGGATAGTATCAACAGAGAGAGAGAAAGCATGATTATGACAATTAAAATAAAATAAAAAAAGCGCAAATAAAATATTGAATGCACCGGGACGACTTTCTCAAACATTTACGATAACAAAACGTAGTCGAAAATAGCCATAATCATTTTTGTACAAATTTTCCAGGTTAAATTTAGAGAATAATAATTACTTTCGTATTTTCATTCATTAAATAGGGTTTTTAGCATAGTCAAGTAAAATCAGGATGTATATTTTATAAAGTAGTAATTAAGTAATTCATTTATTCTCAGCCGCAAGTGTTGATTATTGTTTATGAATATTTTTAAACTACGTAATTGATTCATTTTTCGTTTTCTTTAATATTAGCATTACTAAAAAAGAATAAAATGTCTGTCGGATTCAAGACTCGACGCACGGAGGTCGGTGGTCGAGAACGAGGCGGCTTCCCCACCACGTTCTCTGCGACTCTAGTTTCTGGTCGCCAGCCAATGAGTAGGCTGCAGAGCCTACTCTTCTCCCTGTCGAGAGAGCTCGGACCGGCCACTGCCGAGAGTATTTATTTATATAATTTTAAAGAAGACAAAGATAAGTTTTTTGTCTTTAAATTTTTTGGTTATTTAGTTTTTTAATTAAGAAACTTTCTTATTTATTTAATTTCGAAGAACATAAAAATCGGGAGTTTTTTCCTTTTTTTATAAATTATTTAGTTGTTTTTCAAATTTTTAAATTAAGAGCCTTTTTGAAAATACGTTTTTATTTAAATAATGGTAAAAGACATGATAACTCGGTGTTTTTTTTTTGAATTTTTTAGTTTTTCCTAGAAATTATTTAGTTTTTAATTTTTTTAATCAAAGAACTTTTTAAAAATACGTTTTTATTTAAATAATGGTAAAAGACATGAAAACTCGTTTTTTTTTGTTTGAATTTTTTAGTTTTTCCTAGAAATTATTTAGAGTTTCTAATATTTTTTACATTAAGGGACTTTTTCAAAACAAAATTTATTTATATAATTTTGAAGAACACGAAGACGAGATTTTTTCTTTAAATTTTTTACTTATTTAATTTTGAAATTCAGAGACTTTCCAAAAATACATTTTTATTTAAATAATGGTTAATAACTTAAAAACGCGGAGTTTTTTTTAAATTTCTTTGGTTCTTCCTATAAATCATTTAGTTTTTCATTATTTAAATTCAGGGACTTTATAAAAATGTGTTTATATAATTTTGAAGAACACAAAGATAAGGTTTTTAAAAAAATTTTTAGTTATTTAGATTTTTAATTGAGAAACTTGTTCTTTAAATACTTTTTTATTTATATAATTGTGAAAACACACAAAGAACAGTTTTTTCTTCGATTTTGTTAGTAACTTAGTTTTTAAATTAAGAAACTTTTTCATTTATTTCATTGCGAAGAACATGAAAACACGAGTTTTCCATTTTTTTTTATAAATGATTGAGTTATGTTTCAATTTTTGATGTTTCTAAATCAGCAGACATTTTAAAAATACTTTTTTATTTAAATAATGACAAAAAACATGAAAACTGGGAGCTTTTGTAATTTTTTAGTTTTTCTTATAAACTGTTAAGTTTTTTAATTTTTTTAATTAAAGGTCTTTTTAGAAAAAAAAATATATTTATGTAATTTTGAAGAACACAAAGATAAGTTTTTTTTTCTTAACATTATTTAGTTATTTAGTTTTTTCATTAAAAATATTATTAATTATTAAATTACAAAGAATATGAACCGCGGAAGTTTTTTCGTCTTTTTTTTCAAATTAAATTGTTCAGTTATTTTTTAAGTTTTGATATGAAGAGACTTTTTAATTGGGGGATTTTTAAAGGATAAATATTTTTATTTATATGACTGTAAAGAACACGTTGATTAGTTTTTAAAAAAAATTTTTTCAGTTATTTAGTTTTCTAATTAAGAAACTTATTTACTTATTATTTTATCATTTTTTTAATAAGGGGGATTAAAAATAATATCTTTTTATTTATATAATTGTTAAGCACACGAAGACCGAGTTTTATCAAATTTTTAAATGATTTATTTTTGAATATTTTTCAGTTTTTTAATTAAGAAACTTTTCTAATTATTAAATTACAAGGAATATGAAAACCGGAAGTTTTTTCCTTTTTTATATAGATTATTTAGTTATTTTTTAAGTTTTTAAATGAAGAGACTTTTTAATTAAGGGAATTTTAAAGAATAAATATATTTATTTATATGATTGTAAAGAACACGAAGATCAGTTTTTTCTTCTTCAATTTTTTTTGTTATTTAGTTTTCTGATAGAGAAACTTGTTTACTTCTTATTTTCTAATTTTTTTAACGAGGGGAATATCAATTAATATCTTTTTATTGTTAATAATTAAAAGACTTTTTAAGAATAAGTTTTTATTTGAATAATGGCGAAAAAACATGAAAACTGGGAGGTTTTGTAATTTTTTGGTTTTTCCTACAAACGGGTTATATATTTTTATTTTTTAAATTAAAGGACGTTTTAAAAATGTTTTTATTTATATAATTTTGAAGAACACACAGATAATTTTTTTTTCTTTAAATTTTTCAGTTATTTAGTTTGTTAATTAAGACATTTTTGTATTTATTTAATTACGAAGAACATACAAATCGGGAGTTTTTTCCTTATTTTTATAAATTATTCAGTTGTTTTTCAAGTTTTTAAATTGACAGCCTTTTTAAAAATACGGTTTTATTTAAATAATGACAAAAAACATGAAAACTGGGAGATTTTGTAATTTTTTAGTTTTTCTTATAAACTGTTAAGTTTTTTAATTTTTATAATTAAAGGTCTTTTTTTTAAATTTATTTATATAATTTTGAAGAACACAAAGATAAGTTTTTTTTCATAACATTATTTAGTTATTTAGTTTTTTAATTAGGAATCTTTTTAATTATTAAATTACAAAGAATATGAACCGCGGAAGTTTTTTCGTTTTTTTTTTTAAATTAAATTATTTAGTTATTTTTTAAGTTTTTAAATGAAGAGACTCTTTAATTGGGGGAATTTTAAAGAATAAATATTTTTATTTATATGATTGTAAAGAACATGAAGATTAATTAAAAAAAATTTTTTTTTAATTATTTAGTTTTCTAATTAAGAAATTTATTTAATATTTTCTAATTTTGTTAATAAGGGGAATTTAAAATAATTTCTTTTTATTCATATAATTGTTAAGAACACGAAGACCGAGTTTTATAAAATTATTTATTCTTGAATATTTTTCAGTTTTTTAATTAAGAAACGTTTTTAATTATTAAATTACAAAGAATATGAAAACCTGGAGTTTTTCTTTTTTTTTCTTTTATAAATTATTTAGTTATTTTTTTAATTTTTAAATGAAGAGACTTTTTAAAAATACTTTTTTATTTAAATAATGAAAAAAAACATTAAAACTGGGAGTTTTTGTAATTTTTTAGTTTTTCTTATAAACTGTTAAGTTTTTTAATTTTTTTATTCAAAGTTTTTTTTTAAAAAGAAATTTATTTATATAATTTTGAAGAACACAAAGATAAGTTTTTTCATAACATTATTTAGTTATTTAATTTTTTAATTAGGAATCTTTTTAATTATTAAATTACAAAGAATATGAACCGTGGAAGCTTTTTCGTTTTTTTTTTAAATTAAATTATTTAGTTATTTTTTAAGTTTTTAAATGAAGAGACTTTTTAATTAGGGGAATTTTAAAGAATAAATATTTTTATTTATATGATTGTAAAGAACACGAAGATTAATTGAAATTTTTTTTTTTTTTAATTATTTAGTTTTCTAATTAAGAAATTTATTTAATATTTTCTAATTTTGTTAATAAGGGGAATTTAATTTTTTGCTAAAAATTTATCTTTTTTGGTTTAAAATTTGTCTTTTTTTCTAGAAAATTGAAAATGCATAATTTTAGTTAAACGTGCATTTCTTTAGTTACAAATTTAACAAATTTTGTTGAATTTTTTTTACTAAAAATTTAGTTATTTATTTTTGCTACTAAATTTATCTTTTTCGAATCAAAATTACTTATTTCTTGAAAAATCGTCTATTTTAGTCGAAAATTCAATTATTTTGGTAGAAAATGCATATTTTTGGGTTGTAAATTTAATTTTTTTCAAAAATTCGTCTTTATGACATAAAACCTCAACATTTTGGATGAGATTGTTTGTTCTTTACTGATTGAAAAAATTTTCTTGGTTGAAAATTCAACTCCTATGTTGGAAATTCTTATTTTTTGGTTTAATTTAAGTTTTTTATTGAAAACTAGAATATTTTTTGGTGGAAATATCAACTATTATACTTTTTGTTGAGAATTAATTTTTTTTATAAAAGATTCACCAGGTTAGTTGAAAATTTAACTATTTTATCAAAGTTTCTTTTTCCTGATCGAAAATTAATTTCTTTAACTAAAAATGTGATAAAGAAATTTCTAATCTGATGTAATAAAAATTGGATTGTTTCAGAATTGAAGAAAAATGGCTACAGGTGGAATTTTGAGTATAACCGAAGTGAATGCCTTGCCAAGTGAACAATTTGAATGGCTTTTTGGAAATGTAATCGAACACTGTCCTGAAGCTGCAAAACAAGTCGCTTCCAAAAGACCTTTTGCCACTTGTGAAGCTCTAAAAAGTGCCTTCGACAATTATTTAGGTCAACTTCAAACTGCAGAAAAGGAAATTATTTTACAGAAGCATCCCGAGTTGGCAGGAAAACTTCTAGATGAAGGAAAACTCACTGGAGAATCTCGAAATGAGCAAAAATTAGCAGGACTCGACTGTTTGAACAAAGAGGAAAGACAAGCTTTGAGTAATTTTAACAGCTCGTAAGTCTCAATAAAAATTATCTCTTCCCTGCATTTTGATTCCAGAACTCAAAAATTTAATCTGGATTAAAAAATTGACGATTTTTCAGATACAAGGAAAAATTCCAGTTCCCTTTTGTGATTTGTGCTCGAGAAAATAAAATGCAGACTATCCTCTCAGCAATAGAGATTCGTGTGAAAAATTCCAGAGAAGTTGAAATTAATTTAGGAATCGAAGAGGTGAAAAAAATCTGCAGGATACGAGTTGGTGATCTCGTCTGGCCTGACAAATAGATTTTCTTTTCTCTGAAAACGCAAACATCAAAATCTGATAATTATTATATTTTTATATTGAAATTTTGATTATCTAAATCTAAAATTACGTTAAATATTAAAAGACAGGAAAAAAATGGATCTATTTTTTTTAATTAGGTCGTATATTAACAATTATGAATTTGTTTTATTTTTATCGGTAAAAAAGCAAGAAAATAAACGCTAATCTTACAAAATTCCAAGACTTTTTTCTACAACGGCGTGTGGTTGGCCCATTTGTTCTCTGAATTCTGGAGGATTGAGAATGTCCTCGAATCTGAAAAAATCAAGAACCAAATATTAATTTTTAATCAGGGCCTAAAAACACTTTAAATTCCTAATATTTCAAGTAAAAAATTTGCATTTTCAACAAAATAGATGAATTTTTTATCCAAATAGTAATTTTCAAGGAAAAAGATGAATTTTCAACCAAGAAAATCAATTTAAGACTATTTTTCAACAAAATACATGAATTTTACATTAAATAGTAGAATTTTCAACAGAAAAACATTTTTTTAACTGAAATGATGAATCTTCAACCAAAAAATGAATTTTTATAGAAGTGATACAGCTTTTAACCGAATTCTTGAATTTTCCAGCCAAAACGGCATTTTCTACAAAACAATTGAATTTTTAACAACAAATTTAATTTTCAACCCAAGAAGCTGACTTTTCTAACAGATTAGTTTACTTTTCCCCTAAAAAAAACGATTTTTTCTACAAAAAAGTTAATGTTTAATCAAAAAGTTGAACTTTTTACCAACCAGTTGCATTTTAAATTAAAAAATATAAAATTGTTACTAAAAGAGATACATTTTTAATAAAATACATGAATTTTCCATGAAATAGTACAATTTTCAAAAAAAAACATTAATTTTAAACTGCAATGAAGAATCTTCAACCAAAAAATCAATTTTTAACAAAGCAGTTCAGCTTACAACCAAATTGTCGAATTTTTATGCCAAAAAGGAGAATTTTCTATAAAACCATTGAATTTTTAACACAAAAATATGAATTTTTAACAACAAAGTTAATTTTCAACCCAACAAGCTGATTTTTCTAGCAAAATAGTTTAATTTTCCGTCAAAAAATAAGATTTTTCTACATAAAAGTTAATTTTTAATCAAAAAGTTGAACTTTTTACCAACCAGTTACATATTAAACCAAAAAAAGATTAAATGTTTACCAAAAGAGATACATTTTCAATAAAATACATGAATTTTACATGAAATAATAAAATTTCCAACCAAAAAAATGACTTTTTAACTGAAATTAATAATCTTAAACCAAAAAATACATTTTTAACAAAGTAGTTCAGCTTTTAACCAAATTGTCGAATTTTCAAGCGAAAAAGGAAAATTTTCTACAAAAGGATTGAATTTTAAAAACGAAAATATGAATTTTTACCAAAAAAGTTAATCTGCAACCAAATAACTTATTTTTCTACCAAAATATTTGAATTTTCCACAAAAAAAGGACGAATTTTCTACAAAAAAAGCTACTTTTCGATAAAATAGTTCAACTTTCTACAAAAATCGTCAAATTTTCAATCAAGAAGATTAATTTTATACCAAAAAGTTCATTTTCCTATCAAAATATTTGAATTTTCCACGAAAAAAGACGAGTTTTCTACAAAAAAGGTTAATTTTTAACTAAATACTTATACTTCTTACAAAATACTTAAACATTTTACCAAAATGGTGTCATTTTCTACCAAAAGAGTTCAATTTTCAACCCGACAAGAAGAATTTACAACCCAAAAATATGCATTTTCTACCAAAATAATTGAATTTTCGACTAAAATAAACGAGTTTTCAACAAATAAGTAATTTTTAATTAAAAAAGATAAATTTAATAACAAAAATGAAATAGATAAATTTTAAGTAAAAAAAAATCAACAAAATTTGCTAAATTTGTAACTAAAGATATGCAAGTTTAACTAAAATTATTCATTTTCAATTTTCTACGAAAAAAAAGACATATTTTAAACTGAAAAAGATAAATTTTTAACAAAAAGCAACTATTCAAGGTATATTTTTTAATTGAAAATTCAACTATTTAGTTTAATTTCCAACTATAAATATTAATTTTACACCAAAAAGATAAATTTTCTTCCGCAAAAGACGAATTTGCATGTGAAAAAGATCATTTTATAACAAAAAATGTTATATTTAAATTTACAGTGAATGAAAATAATTTCCAACTAAAGAATAAAACAAATTTTCAACCAAAAAGATGCATTTCCAAGCAACAAGAATAATTTTCTACCAATAAAAACCAATTTTTGAGAAACTGCATGAATTTTCAACAATTTAATTTATATTTTTTAGTTAAAAATTCAAGTGTTCAGTTGAATTTTTAACTAAAAATATTATTTTCTTTCGAAGAGAATAAATTTTCAAGTGAAAAAGATCAATTCTTAACAAAAAATTGAATAGTTAAATTTTTATTTAAAGAAAATAATTTTCAACCAAAAAATCAAACGGTTTTCCAAACAAAAAGAATAATTTTCAAGCAACAAGTTTAATTTTCTACCAATAAAGACAAATTTTTAAGAACATTCATAAATTTTCAAACATTTAATTTACAATTTTTAGTTGAAAATTTAACTATTTATTTGAATTTTCAAATAAAAATATGAATTTTCTACCAAAAAGATTAATTTTCTATCCGAAAAGGCGGATTTTCATGTGAAAAAGGTCAATTTTTAACTAAAAATTGACTATTTAAATTTTCGTTTAAGAAAATAATTTTAAACTAAAAAATAAACCAAATTTTCAACCAAAAAAATGAATTTTTTAATCACGAAGAATAATTTTCTACCAATAATGACAAATTTTTACAAACATGCATGAATTTTCAGCCATTTGATCTATATTTTTTATTTAAAAATTTAATTATTTAGTTGAATTTTCAACCATTCAAGTTTTTTTTCAAATTGAAAATTCAACTATTTAGTTGAATTTTCAACTAAAGATATTAATTTCGTACCAAAAATAATAATTTTCTACCAAAAAGATTAATTTTCTACCAGAAAAGGCGAATTTTCATGTGAAAAAGGTCAATTTTTATCAAAAAATGGACTATTTCAATTTTCAGTAAAAAAAATTTTTTCAAGTAAAAAATAAAAAAAAATTTCAACCAAAAAGATGAATTTTTTAATTACGAAGAATAATTTTCTACCAATAATGACAAATTTTTTAAAACGTGCATGAATTTTCCACCATTTAATTTATATTTTTTATTCGAAAATTTAACTATATAGTTGAATTTTCAACTGAAAAGATTAAATTTCTACCAGAAAAGACGAATGTTCAAATAAAAAAGATAAATTTTTAACAAAAAATAGAATATTTAAATTTTCAGTTAAAGAAAAAAATTTCCAACTAAAAACTAAAACGAATTTTTGACCAAAAAGATGAATTTTTAAGCAAGAAGATTAATTTTCTACCAAAAAAGGCAAATTTTTAAGAACATGCATGAATTTTCAACCATCAAATTTATATATTTTAATTGAAAATTTAACTATTTAGTTGAATTTTCAACTGAAAACATGAATTTTCTACCAAAAATATTAATTTCCTACCGGAAAAGAAGAATTTTTAAGTTAAAAGTCTAGTCTAGTCTAGTTTAGTTTAGTTTAGTTTAGTTTAGTTTAGTTTGGTTTAGTTTGTTTACTTAGTTTATTTTAATTTAATTTAATGTAGAATTTAATTACATTTGAAAATTTTAAACCAAACTGAACTAAACAAAATAAAATTACCTATAATATATATATATTTTTTTAAATTGCAAATTCTTTCAATTCAAAATTAATAACTATCAATCATTGTTTCAAAAATGCTTAAAACCTAACAATAAACATTTTTTTAATAATGGATTTTCAAATTGTTATTATTAATTGAGCCATTTTTGCTAGTTAATTATAAAATATTAAAATTTACCATATTCATCATAATATGAAGTGTTGTCTGATGTTAACCAGTAGGTGGTATTTACCATAGGTTGCCACCATACATCAGGACCTCCTTCTTCTGGTGACCACGAATTATTCATGCTGAGACTAGAAATCTGAAACACAAAACACAATTTTTTTTCTTCAAATTTATGAAATAAATTTCTCAATTTAATTTAATTTAATTGTATAAATGTATCTTAATTGTAAAATACTGCACAAATTAATTTAAATAATATACGGAATATTCTGCAAAATGTTGGTAGTTTTAATTGATTTTTGAATTAAAAAATGTAAACAATTTCGTAAATATATATTAGGGTGGTTAAAAACTAGTCTTTCTTCCCAAAATCAATTCTCTACACATTTTTTTTAAATGTCCCCTGATTTTTTTTAGTAACAAAAAATTTTAGTTGCCTCAAATCCATTTCTGAACAAGTTGCTTATTTTATTTTAATTGCCGTCGTGAATGAATTATTTCACTTTAAAATATATTGTTTTATACTCATATTTGTTGAATTTTTGTTTGTTAACTTTTTTTGTTAATTTTTTGTTTGTTTGTTAATTTGTTAAATTATTTTAATATTAAAGAATTCACAGTATTTAGTTTGTGTACATGAATTTAAAAATTATTTAATTCAAGGAGGTTAAATAATTATTTAAAGTTAAAAAAGTTAATCGTTTAGACAATTTATTATTATTATTAATAATATTCAAATTGAATAATGCTAGAAAGTTGTAGTTTTTTCCTAAATTTTCAAGTATTTGTTTATTTTTCACTTGGAGTGAGATAATAATTAATTCAATTTGGCAAAAATAATTATTTAAACAATTTATAATTGCTCCTAACTATCTTCTCTTAGATTAATGCTAAAAAGTTATTTTTTTCTGAAATTTAAAGTTTTGCTTTAACTTTTTAGTTATAAACAAATAATAAGTGAACCTCAAAAAGAATCATTTTTAAATAGTATTGTACTTTTTTAAGAGAATTATTTTTGCTCTTTTCCCAATGTTTAAACAAAATTGTTTGCATAAAAAAGCTGTTAAAATATGTTTCTATTCAATGTTTATTTATTATTTGTTGATAACTGAAAAGTCAAAGCAAAGTTAAACATATCTGAAAAACGGCAAGTTTCTAGCACTTATCTAAGAGACGATAGTTATAAACAATAATAAATGTTTCAAACAATTATTTTTATCAACTTGTATTAATTATTACCTCACTAAGTGAAAAGTGGACAAAAAATGGAAGATTTAAGAAAAAACCGCAACTTTCTGACAATAATTTAGATGAAGATAGTTATAAACAATAATAATTTGTTTAAACAACTACTTTTGCTCTGTCTCTTATACACCTATGGAAAACAAGAAAATATCTGCTGCAGCCTCGGTGGCGTAATTGGTTAACGCTCCACTCATGGATAGTGGCGTTTCCGGTTCAAATCCGGGCTGACGTAGATTTTTTCTCGTTTCTCAAATTTTATACGTCGGAAGGAATCGCTTTAACATCAAAATTTATAATAATTAAAAAATTTAAAAACTCGGACTTTAACATCTTTGAATGGTAATAACATCCACTGAGAACATGTCTAAGTGTTTCTGGCCCTTGCTTGCAACAAACATGTTCGACAAACCTATCGAGAACTCTTCTCTACGTATGATGCCGTAGAATTTACCACAAAGGGGCTTATTAGCATGTTCTCTCAGTAGAAGCGTATGTTCTGCTTCCTGTACACGACTTTTAAGCACCAAAAGTGTTAGTGATGCTAGGCTATGTGTAGTGTAGCTAGAATCAAATGGGAGGCGAAGCTCCTCTGCGGCCCTATCTGCGGCACGGTATAGAAACGCGGCAACATTAGCGACTTCATGTTGATAGACGAGTCGCATAAGAGAATCTGCACTATTCAGAACTGAGCAGGCTATAGTCAGAAACGTTCTTCGATGAAAACACTGTAAGCTTAGTAAGCCTCTACCCCCCTTATCTCGAGGTAGGTACATTCGTGGTACGGAAGAAGTAGGATAATGACTTCGTTGGATTGTCATCATCCTGCATGTACTTCGGTCAAGTTGCTTCAACTCATCGACGTTCCATTTTACTACACCAGAAATGTAGAGTAGTATGTGAACAGCCAGCACATTGGTCGCCTGGATCTTATTTTTTCCAGATAATTCAGAAGCCCAAATTTTTCTGGGAATTTGGCGATAGCTTTTTACAAAGTCCGTTTTTAACACATGCACATGTTGTGTTTCCGCTTGCGCTATTCCAAGATCTGTATATGTTTCTCCATTACCAAGATCTTGAATAGTATTTCCGCCTTTGAGTTGGACATCCTGATCGTCACGCGATAGTGAAGTTTCTAGTCTTCCTTGGTGTACGTGGACGCACGCACACTTTTCCAGTCCGAAGCTGATACGAATCGCTCCAGAGTACCTATTCACCGCCTCCACAAGCATGTTAAGATCCTCTTTCGAGAAAGCAAAGAGTTTAAGATCGTCCATGTATAAAAGGTGCTTGACCTTATATTCTCTTCTGTTCGGCGGGACACATAGGTATCCAGAGATTTGCCTCAGAGCACAATAGATAGAGGCAAGAGGGAGATGCAGAAAAGCATCGGACATAGAGAGTATATTCGGAAGACCCCCCTCTTATATGTGATATAGCTGGCAGTCACTTGTCTTTTATCAGATGTGATGAAAAATCTTGACCGCCACAAGAGCATAAGCTCTTTTATGCATCTCACTATTTTTCGATGCACCTCCAGGCACTCAAGGAGCCTGATAAGTAGCTCATGGTTGGTGTTATCGAATGCCTTACGGTAGACAATCCCAGCCATGTACACATTGCGTCGATACCTGATCGAGTGTTGGGTAATACACCTGTCTATTAACAGGTTCTCCCTGCGACCTGCCAGCCCTCTCTTGCATCCACGTTGTTCAACTATTGCATCATTCTTAGTTCTAGCGATAACTCTCTTCACTTCTTCACCAGTAATTAGTGGACACTCTTCCTCTGGAGCGTGCAACCTTTGCCTTTGGCAAAAGTTACGAAAAACTGATAAATCTGAAGCGTCCTCATTTAACTGATAAGTATCTCCATACACTTTCTCCGAGAAGACTTGAATCTCTTATCGGCTAAGCGGATTTTTAACGGCACATGTCGTTGCATTGAAGAGGCGGAAAGGATAAGTTGAGAAGGTGGAATTTTCTTGAATCCTTTTTACTCGCCGTTCAAGGCGCTGTTTCCCTTTTGAAAGAGATCTCATTTTTTGCGTTCAGTGCTGCTTGATGGTCAACAGTTTACACTTGTTCAGCGTGTGATTTGCTTTCCTTAAGTTTCGAGCAAGTTCCCTAGTTTTTGGAGTAAATTTTTTATTTGATGTTATGTAGCTAATCACGCACTGGGTATTTCATGCATGCCGTCTGGCCGGTTCCATTTTAAACTGAAGCTGTGCAATACGCTCGCGATTCTTACTAACGCGTAGTGAACTGTCGATACTTCTATCGTCTCTAGGAAGGGACACCGCCTTCTCGTAAACTACACAGTTCGCAAATCGGTGAGAGCATTATCAGCTTCAGATAATTTTTTCTTCCTGGGGAAGACATTTTGGTGGATTGATCTCCTGCTTCTCATGTTGGCATTTTCAGCTATCTGTGAAGGTGGTCTTGCTGGAACGGGTGGTATGTGCGCTGGAGGATGTTGCTCTTCTTCTTGCCGATAGAGAGCTTCATATCCGTTTGTGCGCAAAAAAGATACCTGATCTCTTAAATACTGAGGCGTTTTATGAGCATATTCCGGGTGCATATTGACCCAACGTTCACGTAATCTCTGTATGAATCATCTTCGCGCCGATGAACTTCTCTGCCAACAGGTAAGGATGTCCTTCCGGAGTTCGTCCGACCACTTAAATCTATGTTCTCGCATTTTTACGGGGCCATTGCCTGGTCGCCGCCTCGGTTCGCTCCTATTGCCACTCCCAACTGAACCATGCCATTCATCCAAGAGAGAACTATTGTAGGTGGCACTGCGTGATACTGGTGACGTAACAGCATAATTCGTTGCGCTGAAGAGTTAACCCAATGCAACATAGCTGACTGCCAGAGCCGTAGCTCTCGGGCGATGGGGTCCCCACATCCCTACTTTATAATGAGAGAAGTTTCAGGCTCTGGAAGCTACGATTATGGTTGCTTAAAGCAACCAATCTCGACGCAACTGGAACGTGTACGTCATCCACTTCTGCTCCTTCTGTCCTAGAAGGTGAGCAAGAGCGGGAAAGTTACGCGAGAAAACATCGTTCAACACTGTTCCTTGGAGTCAGTCATCTAGCCGCGGATGGCCTTACGCGGCAGACGGGACAGTTAGAGATGAAAATTTCACCTCTGGATACTGTTACAGAGCTACCAATATTTGTAGAATGTTGGTGGAAAAAGTGTTGTCGGACCAGATGAAGTTTGCACGCTCGGCAGTTAGTATCGCCTACAGGTATATTCATAATGCGCACGCGGTAAACGAAGGTGTCTATAACGTTGTCTTGACAGGCAAAAAGAAATTCCTCAGTCTCCGATCTCAATACAGCTGACTTGAGAAACATGTTGGACAAACCTATCGAGAGTTCTTCTCTACGTATGATGCCGTAGAATTTACCATGAGCGTTGCAAAACGGGCAACCCGGTATGGCACGACTCTGGGCCATGAAATTAGCCCTACCCGGGCCAGATCATGCCAGACCGATCTGAGCCAGATGAGTAATAGGGATAATTTATGGCGATTTCTGCGAGGGCTAGCGTATCCGTTCCGTCCATTCGGTTCGCTAGGGTTTATAGCAGAAATAGGTATTTTTAGTAAAAAATAATTAGATTTCAAATATTACAAATTTTTTTGAAATTGTAATTTAGCTAGCGGTTTTTACCGGCAATATAGATATAGATTTCAAATAAGATTCTAATAATTTTGCAATAATTTAAGGTGATGTTAATTTTTTCACCGGAAATCGGTTATTTACAAAAAAATGAACTTTCTAAGAAGATCTACAATTTAAAAAAAAATGTTGTTACATTATATTAGTGTTTTTCGTCAGAAATTAGTATTTTCAATAAAAAAAAAATAAGGAGATTTTTCTGATTATCATTTGGAATCATTAAAGTTGCCATCTTTGTACAATTTTCGATTTTCCGTTGGCGTTTTATGTCGCAAATCGGCATTTTTAGTAAAATATTGTTAGTTTTCGAAGAATATCAATTTTCTGTGCAATTGTAAGTGATGCTAGCAGTTTTCACCGAAAAATATCAATATAGATTTCAAGGAATATATACAATTAAAAAAAATTGTTTGCTTTCAAAGAATCTTCACAATTATTCAACAACTTTAGGTTATATTGGTGTGTTTCACCTGATATTGGTATTTTTAAACAAAAGTAATTAGATTTATATCTGAATAATTTTTACTTAAAATAATAAAATTGACAAGCTTGAACAGTTTCGGATTGCATTTCAAACAAAAATCATTATAATTTGAAAAAGATCTAGAATCTTTAATAATTTTGGATTGTTCCTTTTTTTAAATCGGGAATTACTATTTTTCATTTTAAAAAAAAATTACGTTTCAAAAATTTCAAAGAAGATTCACTTCTTATTAGCCATTTGAGGTTATCTTGTTATTTATAACAGAAATTTTTTGTTATGTTTTGTTAGTGTTTTTCGTCTAAAATTGCTATAGTTGCTAAAAATGCATTACATTTCGAAAAATATTTGAAATATTTGAACAATACTAATATATGCTAGCGTTTTTAACAGAAAATCGGTTTTTTTAAACAAAAATGTATTTGATTAATTCTGAATTTATGATATCAATTCTCATCAATTATCAAAAATATTTTTCTTGCTTTTCTTTTTTATTGTTTTAATTAGTATATTCTATGAAAAATAAAAATATAGTATTAATATTCATTTTATATTTTAATTCAAAAATTGCGTGAGATAAAAAAAAATATAATTTCTTATTCATAAGAAAAAGAACACCAAGAACATTTTTGTATGGACATAAGATAAAACAAAAGTCTTTACTCTGTTTCAGTTTCAAGAGCGAAACAAAAAATTACGAAATTTCTATTCTTCGCTAAGGAACATTTCACAAAAAGAAATTAAATTAAATTTTACGGAAAAAAATAATTCTTAGCTTGAGACATAACAAATAAAAAAGTAAGAAGATTTTCACATTGATTCTTGAAAATCAAACAGAATGAAAGTTGACGATGATTTTGTAAAAATTTTAAGACTTGCAAGTGGGATGAAATTTTATAATTGGATTATTATTTATTCTAAGATCATCGCTATTCGGCGAAAGGGATCAATGCTGCGTCGTTTTGAAAAAAAAAAATTATAATAAACTTACCCAAAGGCAAGTGTTATTAGCAGGGCCGATTTACTACGGATCCAGCGGGGCCATGGCCCCAGGGCCCCCCACAAATGTAACTAGTCTAGTCGTTAAATCAAAATCGCTGCGACATACACACACTTCTGCATCGGCTCTTAATTCGATGACCTTTTTTTTAAGCCAGGAAGGAATTACAAAAGGCCCCTACATTTTAGCCGGCCCTAGGGCCCCCACACCCCTAAACGCGGCTCTGGGTACACCATTTTCGTTTAGAGCGATCAAGAACCAATCTCGAGAATAGGGTCATCCACTAATTATTTTTTATTTTTGCATATTAAAGTATATGCTCTAAAATCAGTAATAATACAAGCATTGTGCAAAAAAACTTTTTTTCGCATTTATATTTCAAAAAGAAAAATTTGTACATATTTAAAACTCCTATTTCTCTCGCGCCCATTCCGCCATCTTGATGTGACGTACCACGCCGCCAAATGCTTGTAAATAAGCCGGGCGATTCACGTTTTTTCATGAAAACTTAAAGAAAACAGCGCTACCATTAGTATTTTGTACCTAAATGTAAGAACACCTATGTCAAAAATGCAGGAAATTTATTTATATCTATACTCAAAAGTGAGGAACGAAAAAAATGGTACAAGTTCGTCGTGACATGTGCTGTACCGCATCTTTAACGTCAACAATATATTGTTTCGAAGATCATTTCAACGATATTTAAATACTTTTATATTGAATATAAAAATATATAATATGTTTTTTTTAGAGCATAAAACTCGCAATTGACTTATGTTCAACGGTGTTATATGGGGTGTCGGGATGTATGTGAGCTATAACCTGGCAAAATCAAATCGTTTATTTACGCAACAAATATTATAAAATAAAGCATTTATAAAAGTAATTATAAATCTTATAATTATGAATTTTATAACAATTTTATAGAAGTATTTATAAAAGTATCTATAAAAAAAGTGAGGTTAGGTTTTCTGGATGTAATATCGCCCATATTACATATATGTTGCGAGGCGCCTAAAGCAATTATCATTCCAAATTAATAAATAAAAATAAATGTTTCAAAGGGTTGATGTCATTCATCCCATTTACTTATTTTTTGCGTTTACTCCTCGAGTCTCAGCAACGTTGAAATTGAAACACTTCGAAAAAAAATCACTCTTGGAAAATTATTCCAACTGGCTTTAATGTATCCAGGCAGACTGATACAACATGATCCAACCCACTCATGGTCCAGCCAAACATCGTCCCATTTTCATTGTAATTACGCATACCAGCTCCGTCGCTAAATTGAATTTGAACGGTGACGGCGACGATCCATTCAACACTGTCGCGCCGTGCAGTTGTTTTTTGCGCACGTTGCACTATATTTAATGAAAAAAGTGTTTTAAATGTATACATAGAGGCTTATATACGTGGACTGGATATGATGTTATAAAATTATAATCGAAAATTAGTAAGTATGCAAATAATATGTCATCACAGAAAGTATTATTTACTAATTCTTATCCAAGCTCCGATAGTAAGTTTTCAATTTTTAATATTAATTATAAAATATTAACATTCAAATTTGGCGGCGTTCGAAGAAATTCGACATCTCTACAGCAGAGGGCCAGGACAGGCCCAGGACGTAACACCAGGACGTAACACAGTGCCAGAGACGTGACACGAGTCACATTTTCCATGGACGTAAAAATTTTATTTTTCATACTCATGAGTCATGCCTTGCCATATTCACTCGCGGGCTCGCGGGAATTTCTTTCGCGATAGAGTGTTCGCGATCTTCGTGAGTGTTCGCGATGTTTTGGCCCGATTCTTGACGATAGTGAAGTGAACAAGACTTTATAATAAGTGTTTTTTCGTATTTTTGTTAAAAACAGCCGTAAGCTCGATAAAATCCAGTAATTTTCCCTACTTAAGCTGCCCAATTAACAGTTATAAAAGCCAATTATTTCTGAGTCTCGCAAAAGATTATAACCTCACAACTCAAAACAAGCCTCTTCTAACTGTGTATTGACGTAAATCTGTGCAACGTGTGTTGTTTCCTGGGTGTTTCATATGTATATTGATGATATTTTCAAATTTCCCGTTGGTTAGAAGTGAAAGGTTCCAAAAAGGATAACCAACACGCCGAGTTGGTACGTCCTTGTTGACGGGGAGGATGGGGAAAGGGAACTAAAAGATGTTAGCTTATGGAGGGTGTAGAGGTGTGTGCCATCGTGCCATGATCCAATGTGTGTGCCGCAGCAGTGAGCAGTCGTGCCCGAAACCAAAACGTTCATTTCAGTTCATTTCGATTCTGACGTTCGGACTAGAATGGTTTAAATTAAATGAACTTGTTTTCCGTGGCTCCGAATAGTAACCATAAAATACCATGGCTGCTCAGCCACAGCCAGTTTACGTGCTACGGCGCCTAAATTTTCCAGGCGTAATTATCATTAATGAGCATCCATCCGTAAGTTTATTTTTTATTTTAATACAATTATAGCGTGTAATTAATATGTTTATTAATATTATACTCAACCAACGCCCTCCGAATAATAGTATATCGTGTTTTAACTTGTCGAAATTTGTATATTCCTGTTGCGTCGCGTGAATGATACGTAACCTAAATTGTTATTTTCTTTTATTTCAATTTAAATCTTGTCAAAGGCCTTAAAATGTAAAAAAAAACAATGGTTTGAGGCTTTATAATCAATTTACTTCAGATATTGCTACAAAAGTCACGAAATATTGTTTTTGTTTATTTTTTATCAATTGACTATCGTTTATTAAGAATGCAACAGTAATTAAAAAATTTCAAGGTATATTAACTATAGAATGCAAAGTAAATGTTAGGAACGTTCAAGTAAACTAAATATTTTTTCTCAACTTGGATTTTTCTTGAAATATTATTGACAAAGACAGATCATAATTTTTTGAAACACTACACTATTTCAACATTCAGTACTTGAAACGCACGCAGGAAGGAAAAAATGCTTATCTGGAATCCAAATGCTAAAAGACCTTTATTTGGACGAAGCGTTTTTCCTTTGGAAAATTGATTGCCTATATTTTAAATTTAGAGGCAGTTTTTCAAAACCTTTGAAAGGGATTCCTTTCGAAGTAGACTTCTTCACAAAAAATTGTCTACCTGAGTATTCCTTTATTCGATTTGTACTATGTATTTCAAAATATGAACTTTTTAAGAAAGGCTTATTTCTGAAAAGTGAAACTCAATTCTGAATATTAAGTTTCTTTATTTCTTCATCGAAGTATTGTTGAAAAATAAAGTAAAGATTTTATGTAAATTAAAAGAAAGATCTGAAAACCATGAAGATAAAATTAGCTCAGACCCACAGGAATCTTTGTAACAATAATAACAATAATATCGTCATCTCATGATTTAAATTAGGTGGGCCTGACCTATTTTTAAAGTATTGCTCAGAATGAATACATATTTTTATCCGATTATACCCACTGTGAGTTCAGAACTTACCTTTTTTTTATTGAATATTGTTATATTCAAATAATGCACATAAAACTTCCAAAAACAAAGATTTTATTTATTGAAATCTAATTTGAAAGCTATATTTCCTAAATAATAATAATTTCATATTATAATTTGTATCTAAAGTTAGAAAAAGTGATTCTTAAAACATTCTTATTATGTACTTATTGTTTAATGCACTTTACAAAAATACAATATTGTTAAAAATTCAATTCAATCTCCTAAAATATATTTTTTTCTTGTATGTACGGACTTTAAATCGTATGTGGAATTTGATAACAGATGATTCTCTACTAATACATATTTTGTCTTCTGAGAAATGTCAAGTATTTCCTGTGAAAAACGATAAAACCTTTGTGGGATTGAGAAAAGGAAGAGGACAGAATGTCAGCTGGTTTTCACGTCTATTCTAGGTCCCGATGGGACTTCGAAGATTTAACACTAGAATAGGCCCTTAATTTCTCTAGAAGCAATAAAAAAGGACCACCTCGAAGCTCGGCTCTTTTCCTTTTTCTCAACTTCTGACTGGTTTTTGTAGGTCACCAAATACACAAAGCTAACGGAATTCTTATTTTATTTTTCTTACATCATACATTTCTGAATCTCGTAGCTGTATTAAAAAAATTAATTTACTTTATTTATTATTGATATATTGCTCAATCAAAAATTAGATTCAAGAAAGTTTTAATTTCTATTTACTTTTTTTTTTTTTTTTTTTTACTCAATCGTGAATCCTACATGTTCATATTAAATGCTTGATTCACTTGAATGATATCATTTAAAGCAGAATAACTAAAAAAAATTCAATCTATTTAATATTTTCATATTACTTTTATCTTTGTGAACCTTGACCCTTTTTATTCTTTTGAATTCCTTTGATTTCTATACCATAAATAAGCACTGTTAACGAAATTCTGTTTACAATTTTCTTATGGCGACATGTCTTGTAAATCTCATAATTTTCTTATTTTAAAAATTAATTTACATTATTTGTTTGTTGTTAAATTAAAATGTAACTATTTTATTATTTTAGGCCGCGTCAAAACGTCCAGACAGGTTGTACGTTTATACCACGGTCGAGTCTAAACGTACGGACCTGGCAAAGGGAAGGAGAGATGGGTTGTGCCCAGACGTATAGACACTACTTTTATTTTATTTTGTACTCAGTAGTGAATTCATCATGCTTTTTGATTATATCATACATTATTGAAAGTAAATAACTAAAAATTAAAGTTAAGAAGTTAAACTTTTATCTGCCTATGCCCTACCCTATTATTATTATATCATTAAGCCGTTTCCCTTTCGGGGTAGGCGTGAATTGCTCGGTGGTAAAGAAGTGATGTGTGGTCACCAGGTTCGATGCCTTTAGCAGAGATCACATGTCCTAGGTAAGGAACTTTTTCTTTCAGGAACGCACATTTCTTTAGATTTATAGTAAGTTTCGCAATGCGCAACGCATCTAAGACTTTAATCAGTCTTTCTTTGAGATCAATCCAATCTCGCCCTGGAATTAGAATGTCATCCAGATAAAACAAAACGACATTGTTTTGAAGAGGCCCTAAAACTTTGTGCATTAGCTTACTTAAGTAGAAAGGCGCGTTCATCAATCCAAAAACCATGCGGGTGAATTCGCCCATATCATCTGGAGTTATTATCGCTGCTTTCCCCCGACTTGCTTTATCAAGTGGAACTTGTAAGTATCCGTTTGCAAGATCTAAGGTGATATAAATCTTGCTATCACTTAGTAGCCGGAGATAGTCATCCAAATTAGGTAGTGGGAAGTTCATCCTCACTATCTGCTCATTTAATCGTCTTAGGTCAACTACCATTCTAGGTTCTCCATTTTTCTTCTTGACTAGTAGGACTGGACTGGCGTATGGGAAAGATTTTTCAGTCATTAATCCATTTTCTTTTAAGTCTTTGATGATTAACTTAAGCTTCTCACGTTCTGAGTCACTTGCTCGGTATGGTTTGCAATAAAATGGTTTACTGCCGGGTATCTCTCTGATTTCCATACTGATAAGATCGGTACAGCCCAAATCTGCATAGTTCCTAGAGACCGTATCGCTATACATGTTTAGGACTTTTAATAAATCATCGACTACTTACTTTGACTTACCCGCACCTATATCTAGTTCGGACCTCGTTATCATGGTTGTAATTTTCAAAGTTTCAAGCAAATTTATTGCTTTGACTTCGCACTGATCAGGTAATTTTTTTAAAGTTCGATCTGAATGTCCAACGTTCAGATATGGTAGTAGAAAATCTTTTTTGAGTCCACAGCATTGATAAAAATTACGGAGTTTTGAAGTATCGTGATTTTGTCTTTTATAGACAAGTTAGGACCCATTTTGTCGACTTCCATATTTGTAAAGGGCATGTTTTTGTTTTCCTTAAACATCAGCTGATTACCGCTCTTTATATAATCCACATAAGGTAATTCTGTAAATATCCTACCAATAAAGACATCCTTTTGGTTAAGTATCGTCGGCACACTATTATCCCATTTGATGATACTCGGTAGTTATCAGGACCCCAACTCTTCAATCCTGATCGTCTTTGGATTATGGGGTAATTGTCCTTCATCGCAGCTGATTCTCTGCTAGTGCAATCGGAGCTTCCAGGATCAATAAAAGCATTCCATTCGATGTCACCCAACAATACGGATTTTAAATATTTCTTTATTGCTGGATCGTTGTTGCCTGTGATTTGGCGAACCTCACCTCGTTCAGTCGTTGCTTTCGGACAATGTCTCCGAGTGTGTCCGGTTTGCTTGCATAACTGACAACTTTCCGTTCGATGTGGTTCTGGACAGTTTCTAGATAAGTGGCCATACCCATTACAATTGTAACATTTTAACTCGCCCTTTTCATTGCGAAGTGGTGATGTTCGGTTAGGATTCGTAGGTTGGTCTCGACGAGTGTGGCTTCCAGTTTGCTTTTCCTTTATATCTTTGGGACGATCATTCTTCTTCCATTTTTATGCCTTAGATTCTTCTTCCTTTTTTGTTACGTCTGTTGATGTAAGGTCATCACCCTTTTTCGTTTTAGAAGAATCTAGTAGATTACGAATCCTCTCTCCGCGTTGAGAATTCAGTCGCTCGTCTCTATTAAAATCATGTAGCAGATCGCAACGCATTACGTAGGTCTCTAGATCATAACCCAATTAGTATTTGTTCTTTGGTTTCACCGATGGGTAAATCTAGTTGTTAACACAGTCTAGCTTTATCCATGAAATAAGTACTGAGAGATTCACCCTTTTGCTGGGTACGCGCAGATATCCTTTGCCATTTCACTGTCAACCCTTCAGATTTGATAAAAGTTTTCTTAAGCGCTCACCCGAAATCTGACCAAGATTTAGGTTTAGAAGAACTTAATCTAAACCAATTCAAAGCTTCCGATTTTAGATGGGCTCGTGCAGTTTCCAATATAAATCCATCCGGCAATTCATCCCCTCACTTGGCGCGGCCTGGGTCGGAGCTGCCAAGGCTCATGATTTTTTTAACAAAATTAAGATATTTGCTGGACGCCAGCTCAGTTGAATCCCAACCGGCAAGGAATATTTTCTTTTAAATTAATATTTAGCGAAAGAGAGTAGAGGCTGAGTGAGATTTCCGGGCGAGGTTCATCGGGAAGACCCAATAATAATTACTAGCAAAGCAGAAAGAATTCCAGAGGCATATTATACTTTATGGATAAATTCGTTACTTACATTTTGACTTTCTAAATCCCTGTCGACAATTTCAGTTAACAATCCAATTGAATTTTTATCTCAGATTAATTTCAGTTCTTTACATTCGTAATATACGCAGATCGACTTCTCGTCAGAACAACAATACAAATTCTACCTACTCGGTCGGGAGTCTGACGAAAAAGTGACGCATCCGGCTAGCCTCGCGCTTGAGGTCCCACCGAAGCCATCGCGCGCGACCCACATGTAGGTCCCAAGACCCCGTGCTTGGTACTCAAGACGCTGGACGGCCAGAGACCTGACATACCGACGTAATTCAAATTCAACATGTGTCGACTTCAAAATGAGCATTCACATCTTGACGTCTGCGGGTATATGGTATTTGGTGTGTTAATGATCTTGTTTCAAATAATCTCCTGTCACAAGTTTACTTTAAAATAATTTCAAGTTAAAAAAACTAAATCATGTATTTCAAATTTTATTATTAAATTGGATTTAGAGGCTAAATACGTAGTGTCAATTTGAATTGAAAACATATATAAATAAAAAAGACACGTATTCAGCCTATAAATCCAATTTAATAATAAAATTAGAAATACAATATATATATATATATATATTTTGTTTAATTAAAAATTATTTTAAAGTAAACTAAATATTGACATTCTAATTTTACTATTAAATTGAATTCAGAGGCTGAATATGTAGTTTCTATTTTTATTTATATATTTGTTCAATTTAAATTCACAAAATATATAAGTAAAAATAAACCCCGCGTATGAAATACATACTTAACCTCTGAATCCAATTAACAAATAAAATTAGAAATACTATGTTTAGTTTACTTTTAAATAAGTTTATGTGAAAAAAATAAAATAAATTGTATAAGTTTTTAAATAAAAAATAAACACTATAAACTTACTACTCCGAAGACATCAGTTCTTCCATCTCATAGAGTTTTATGTCCATTTTACCAATTAGAAAGTAGGTCATGTGGCTCCACCTACTAGATATAAGTCGCAAAATCAGTCATTCGACGATTGACATTTATAAACAGTGATAGTCCAAAGTCCTTACTTATTGCGTTTTACATTCGCATCGTTGGCGCCATAATGTCATTAAGGATACTAAAAATAGTACAATGACTCATCTTTTAGCCTAAAATAGCGATGACCTAACCTTGCATCTATTCTTAAGTATAGTATTTATTTTGCTTTAAAACAGAGTGAGGTATTGATTTTGAATCAAAATTTCTTACTTGTTGCCATCTCATAACATTTATATAACTTTATTCTGCCTTCATAATATTACGTTAAACCGCAAAATAATTTGAATTCTCCCGCTGAATCTGCCATCTTTAGTCTACCGTGATCATTCGTTTATATACTTTGTTTCTAAATTTAATCAATAATATCGAAAAATATATTTTCAAAATTAAACTTTACTGGCAATATAATTCAGGGACAATTAGGAGATAAAATTTTTGTTTACTCCAAATGTCCGCACTGGGAAATTGTTCACATAATTTGTTTCTAAAATTAACAAATAATATCGGGAGACATATTTTTGTTATCAAGTATCAGTTTGGGGCTAAAAGTGAATAATATCAATGCCGAAATATCCTTTACAAATAAGCAATCCAGTAATATTCAGTGTTTGTTAATAGAACTTGTTTATAACAATTATTGTTGCAAGTCAACATTTTTTTTCAATTTCGCGCACCCCTGAGTATCAAACTCGAGCCACGCCGAGCATGGAACAAATTTTTCCAACAAGATAAAGCAAAATTTGCAGCTTCTATCGTTTGTGAGTGGCCGCACTGGAAGCGAAGCGCAGCGAATGGTCTCACTAAAATGACAATATTTCTGGAATTAGAAGAGGCTCTATCAATATTTTTTTCAATGAAAGGTGATTTCATAAGGAATCTTTATATCCTACTTTTAAGTAAATTAAAAGGGAAGAATTTCACGAAAAAATGAATAAAAATTTTTTTGAACAGGCAACATTTTTTTTGTTCTTCAGGCAAAATTTCACATTTCTTTAATAAAAATTTTATAGCTTAAAAACGTATAATTTTATCCCTAATACCTATAAACTTTAACAAAGTTCAATCATCAGTTGCGAAAATGTCGATAATTCCAAAAAATCCAACCCAAAAATTCAATATGACGTAGCTTTCAAAATTTTGAAAAATTAATAAAAATAGTTTGAGCCCAAAATGTCTCTTATATAACACTATAATTTCTCCAACTAGTAAGTGCGGGTTTGAAATAAAATTTCGTGTATATTTTTTTCTTACAAATCAGTATAACAAAATTCAAAATTCGTTAAAAAGGAGTGGTGCTGGTGGGAAAATTGACTGGGTTCATTATTCAGACACGCATGAAATTTACGGCTCTAGACCATCAGTTACTAGCAGGGGTGTAGACTCTGCAAGGAACGTTCTTGTAAAACAGAGTAGACCAGGAAAATCATCTTCAACGCCTCCAAAAATTGCTTCAACGAAACCAACTCTCCCTATAAACAAAGTCCTTCAAAAGCCAGCACTAGATAACAACCAACTTGATCCAGATTCGGTGTTAAATTATGAAAATATGCCACCAGCTCATGAAAATTTGCTGCCAGCATCTCAACAAGAAGTACAGAATTTTGATGAATCTGTTCAATCTGAAATAGATTTTTTCGAAATAGAAGACCCTCATTTCGATACAGAAGACTTGTCACTACCTCCTCCAGAGCCATCAAAGTTGGGAGCTTTTATTATGACAGAACAAATGGGCGCAAACAAGGATAGTCTAGAAGAGTCCACTGAAAAAATGAAAACAGAAGAATCTGAAAACGCAGAAGGAGCTTCAGCGGATTCTTCTCTTGAAATAGACGAAAATTTTGATAAAGATAGTGAGGAAGAATCTCTCTACGAAAAAAGAAAGAAACGTCGACAGGCAATGGAGGAAGAAAAGAAGAAAATCTTTGAAACTCTGATTGCAAAACGAGCCGAAGATACAAAAACTATAATTTCTCATCAAGAAAAAATACAAAATAAAGCAACGGAAGCTTTTCAGAGAATCCTGCAACAAAATTGCTTGCTTTTGATCCAGGCATTTGCTATGTCGCAAAACCATTCGCAAATGCCAGCTCAAACTGCAGGCTGTTCTTTTATGCCGACACCTTTTTTCCACGGTGCACCTAATGCATATAGTTATCCCAGACTAGTTCCAGGCTATCCAGGACAAGTTCCAGGAGGCTTTTCTGCTCCACCGTTTATACCAAATCAGCCTTATGTTAATAATTACTTTGGGGCACAAATTCCTGGTGGTTCCAGGATTAGTGATCGGCAGTGGTAGTCCTGTCCCTAATTTAATTAATCAGCCTCATGATATTGACTATAGTAGCCAAATCGTTGGAAATTCTGCAGAGATAGCTGGTACTTCATGTTCTGAGAATGTTCTTCCAGCAGAATCTTTTGATGTCCTCTCACAGAAAAAGAACGGCGTAACCAAAGGCGTATTTGATCCACCGATCATTCCAAATTTGCCCAATACACATTTATTTTTAGGATCAGTGAGCGGCAGTGTTAGTCCTGCCTCCAATTTAATGACTCCGCCTCATGTCATAAACTATAATAGCCAAATCGTTGGCAATACTGCAGAGGTAGATGTTACTCCATGTTCACAGGACGTACTTCCAGTAGAACCTTTTGATGTCCTGTCAAAGGAAAATAACTACGTACCTACATGTAAATCAGACACGAATGTATTTGAAGAAGATAGCATTGAAAAGCGCTACGCAGAACAAAAGGCAGCCCAGGAAAACGAAATTCGAAAAAGCAGCAAAAATAACTTAGAAGAAAAGGACTATGGCAATCACGAAATACAAAGGAATACATCGACATAAAACGTGCACAGGTAGTGAAACTTCGTGAGACAAGATACTTACCGTCCTTTCGTTACTAGCATATACTACGTCATAAGTGAAGGACTTGTTTTATCGAAAAGCTTTATTATAATTTATAAAACGCTTAAATATGTCTACATGCCACTGGAAGCCAAAAATGTACCAAAATATTACTTTAAAGAATTTTTGTTTGCAAAGTAACAAAGTTTATGGGTTGAGAGTGTATTCTTAAAATTATTTGCAGTCTCGACTTGTAAAACTATTCATCATTGATAAGCTGGAGTTGCAAAAGTCCCTCTTCTATAAGTTTACAGAATTATTTACTTTTCCTCGTATATTTCGTTCAAAAATAATAACTGTCGATTGTCATAGAAACATCCCTAAAGGTTTATAAATTAGTCAATAACATTTGATTACGTTGAAAAAACCAAGCTAGTGCGTCGAAAAATAGCCCAACAGTGCATTTTTTGATTAGGTTTATTTAAATAAGCATCAATTGTTATTAACTGACCACATATATGATAACTAGGTGTCATTGCCGATTAATTTTTGGTCGATTCCGTAGGAAGAACTTTATTTATTACATAATAAATAGCTGATGTCGATAATGGCTCATAAAATTTGTTTATAAAATTTAAAAAAATTCAATAACTTTCATGAGTTCAATATGAAAACTCTTTTTATCTAAAAATTATTGAGATTTAGTGCGAATCATGTGATGAATCGCAGCCAATGCTCTTGAAACAATTTTCATGCAATTATTCCTATTTTAGTTTTCCAATTCTACGCAATGGGAACCCAATTATTTCTAGGGCCCCATGGTATTGATAATAATTCACTTACAAAATATTATGCGTATTAAAAATGAAATAAATTTTTTTGATAATTATCACTAATTTTTTTTAAATATTATATAATTTTCCAATCTAACTTTTCAGGCATCAATAATTCAGCATTGATGTACTTAAGGAGTATACATTTGTTTTTTCAAGATTAAAAATTCGAATTTTGAGAAGGTTTTTCGACTCTTCTGAATAATCGTTGATATTGCGCTTGAGCTATTATGGAGATAAACCCATCAAGTTTATTTATTCTCGATCCTCCAGGCGCGACCGAAACTATCAGCGTAGCCAAACACGAATCAACAGTTCGGTTGGAGTTGAACCGTATTTCTGGAATACCGGTATTCGTACTACAGATTTTGTCGAATTCTTCAAGAAGTTCGATCATTGTTCGCATTTTACAATCCCGCGACCGATTATTACATATTTAATTTCGTCGCTGAAATGTCTTGCTAGCTTCCGTATTACCTCCCCTTGATCAGGAGTGGGGATAAGTTCGCTGGTATCAGCGAACATTTTCGTGGCATATTCAGCTCTTGATCGGTCCTTGTTTGGTTGATAAAATCCAAATTCTAGTTTCTTTTTTACTTCGTGTTGCGTTTGTTCTCCCCAGTAACGCTGTTGGAATTTTTCAAGATACGATTCGAGGTTTGTGACGTCATGCTTAATGACTAGCTACCAATCATTAGGGGGTCCAGAAAGGGAGTTTTCGATCAAATAGTCCGCGTCACATGCACGTGGGCGTACTACCTTCCAATACTGCCTGAGTTGTTGCACGCATCTCATTGGACTTCCTTGGCCATTGTATTCCGGAAGGACGTACCTGATGTTTGGTTGAGCGACAGGTAGCTGATCATTGGTCCTCCTCTCAATGTCCCATGTCATGCGTATTGCCTGTATTGCCTGCTCCCTCTCAGCCATTTGTTGGTCGCGCCGTCTTCTGTCCTCTTCTAGAATTCTCTGAGTCCTTTGCTCTAATTCTTCGAGGCGTCGATTGATCGTAATCAACATTTAGGCCGAATCGTTCATCTGTGGAATTAATAGAGCATCCTCTGAGCATTCTAAGGATATATTTCGAACGGTCGTATCCAATTCCTCTTGAATACTTTCTTCATCACTTCTTTCAAATTTGAATTAACTTCGTATTCGTTGTGAAAAGTAATTTTTATGCCACTTTCGAGAGTAATTTGCGTTTTCCACGTATTAATCGTGTATTGTTCATAAATCGCGATATGTATTTCACTAATTATTGTAGTTCGATGATCACACTTTCTAATTTCCGTTGATTGTTCGTATTGATGAACACTTTGTTCACTCGGTGTATTGTCTTTCATATTCGATAACGTTTTTAGTTATTATTATTCCCGGTGTTCTTTTTCTTTTGCTCTTCTAGCCATTTATCAAGCTCTTCCATGCCCCAAGGTACATTTTCCTGGCTCGTAGGAGGTGGCAGATACACTTTTTTAGCATTGCCTTCAAAAAACGCTTCGATCAATTTGTTTTTGACCATTTCAAATGGAAAGAGATGTAAAAACCTTATCCTTTTTTACACTCACATGCCCCGCACGTTGGGCGCCAATTGTAACTACCGAATTCTGGCCAAGTTAACATTTTAATAATATTTTTAATTGTTTAAATAATTTTTATTAATGCAAAGGGTTACACATGGAGAAAGAATAAGGTTTCTTTGCGAGATACAGGTTTTTGTTCATAAGAGCCTACTCTGAGCTATTTGTATATATAATCCCTGTCTCTGATCTAAATTTCATACCTATTCACTAAATTTCTTAAAAGAACTTAATGATCATTCTGTACGCTGAGAGCCAGTTACTTCTCTCTTTGGGTTTTCTCCTTTCTTACTCTCTCTCTCTCTCTTTTATTCAAGATTTTTAAAATGAACTTACTTTCTATTAGTGGGCTCTTGGCTAAAACGTGTTATTTTATTATCCCTTATTTGCGCGATCGCTTCTAATTTTCGAAGAATATTCAAATAGGTGTCTACAATGGCAAGACCCTTTTAAAAGATAAATTAAATGTGGTAGTCAAAATAAAATGCCACAGTATTCGCTTTAAGCGTTCAAAATATTACCGTAGAAAGGAAGGTTGAGGTAGCTAAGTGGCACTCGCTATATTTCTCAAAACAGAGGACTCTTAGGAACTAGATGGGAAGATTTGCTTCCGTCCACTCCTACAGCTTTTTCCTTTACAGAGAAAGATTTTGGACTTAGGATTTAAAACCTAAGCACTCAATATTTCCCGAACTACTTAGAGAGAGGTACAGGACAAGGATGGAGAGAGTAAGTCTCTGGATTTTCCTGAGGTGCTCCCTAAGCTTGTTGCGTTTGCCATGCAACACCCCCCACTGCCGTTTTCGGCTTGCGTAACAGTTTTTATGGAGCGCGCTCCAGTTTAGTCTCCCACTACTCGCGTGAGTGTTTTAGTGGGAGGCTTCGGAGTGTGCGCTCTCTTACTGCCTTACAATGATGCAACTCTTTGCACTATTTTCCAATGTGCAAGGAGTTCTGCCTACGAGAAGGCTCTTCGCTGTAACCCGCTGGTTACAATATATATATTTAAAAACTAAAGTTTAACAACCACCGCAGGGTCTCACTACCAGCAACTGCCATCTAAAAAATGGCATCAACTGCCAGTAGGACAGCGGTAAATCCCACTCATGGCCACGTCTCACAACCGTGAGATGGGTGGCCAGAGGACACGACGAAATCACAACGACAGGCCGGCGAAACTCTCGTGTGTTTTGAGGACATGAAGCGACCCAAGGATGACAGCTTTCTGCTCACATCCTGTGGGCCTGCCCCCGTTTCGATAACATACGTGGCACCCTCATCACAGGTCTCTCTAAAGCCTTAAAATATCCTCCCCCCTTCATTAGTTACCAGTTTTTAACTAATCCCTCCCTGCGAGTTGTCTCACACGTGTTTAAATTCCTAAAAAATGCAAACCTAAAAATTTTACAGAATAAATAATTTTAAAAATCGATTGAATAACATTTTCTTTCTTTCAAAAATTGTGAATTTGCCGCCCGCGTACACTAACGCATGAGCAGTGGTGTCGGGGCACGGGTGCCACCAGTTGCACCTGGAGCGTGCTCGAGATGCCCGCCCCTGGACGCCACTGTGCATGGGCTATTGCTTTTCTCTCTCCGATGGGAGAGAACCTTTCCGTTCGTTACAGATTATACCACTGGGTAATATAAAATCCCAACACTAGTTCTTGACCGTATATACAAGGCTAATGAAGAAAGTATGGTGTCAACGTACAGCAGCCATTGGCTGTTCTTAAAGAAGAAGAAGCCACGTTATTGGTCGTAATACGCACGCTTGTTTTAAATGCTTCAAATTCATTTTTATTTTCAAGTCGAGATTATATTAATTTATTTTAATATCTTTCATACATGTTACTGCAATAACTATAAGATCCATGATAATACAGTATTTTATTATTATTACTATGGTAAATATAATGTACTTAATATCCGATAAAAATGTCAAAGTTTATCTAAAAATAGGAAATGAAATTTTTAAATTTGAAAACAATCTTATTCTGACTAGCGGTGTGTATAATATGTATTAAAATAAAAGCTAAAAAGTTCTTCTTGGAATTTTTATTATAATTTTTTTTCGAGGTTTTTCCCTCTAGATCCGTGATTTTCTGCGATGACAGGGGCACCTCTTGTAGGATATATTACGGTCTTAGATCAGTAGAAGATATCAGTTCTGCTATCATTAAATCTGGTCAAATACTGTCAAAAATATTTTTTTCTCAATCAGACCCTTACTGTGATTGTGAATTCTCGTTTGTTAACGCTCCTTTGGCTTTAACGAAAACATTCCCATCACGAATCTCGTGCTTTGCACTCGATTTTGTCCAAAATTTGAACTTTTCTACATTATGTTCAACATTATTGTATCAAATGTATATCACATTTATTTCTGTATCTCAAGCTGGCTACTGCTTATTCAAATTTTGCAAAATAATGTACGAATTCTATTTTTCATGATTACTTCAATATTTGGTCCTTATTTTGCACTAAATTTTATTCTACGCTACCCTGAAAAATCTATCCTTTCAATAAATTTATGTTATCACAATTCATAATATGCATTGGTATTGAAACATGCGTATTTTCATTTTCTTGTTTTTATAATTATAAAAAAATGTCCATCCTATACAAAAAATGTTTTTATTATACATTTTATTACAACTTGTGTCGTTTATTGCAAGTTTGTCTTTTATTTTATTTTTTTCCTTTCCTTGTGTTTTTTACGATTAAAACAAAAACTAAGCGTCCTATCGAAAAATTGTCGATGAAAAATTTGTAGCTGTTTTTTGGATGAGCAACTTCTTTCTATTCATTTTTTCTCATAAGCTTGTGTTGTTTGTCCAAAAATTTAAATTTGTTATTTTTAATGTTGTTTTTCAAGATAAAACAAAAACTACGCGTCCTATCAAAAAGTGACTAATAACAAATTTGTAGATCTTTTTTGGGTACACAATTTTTGTTTTCTCAAATTTTTTTTATCTAGCATAGTTTGACCGCAAAATAGAATTTTTCATTATTTTTTGTGCAATCAAAATTTGAATTTTCAAAATTTCTGGAAAAATTTGAAAAGTTGTTATAATAATCTTGTAGGGCTTACAAAAAGAAACGTTTTTCCCCTACTGACTTTTTTTCACATCATGCGTTGTTCGGCTTGAAATGTTAATTTTCGTTTGTTTTTTTGGATTTCGAAAATGCTATAACTCTGATAATTTTCTTTTTATCGAAAAATTTAGTGAGGATAAATTGTTTTTCTGTTTGAGTACTACTAATAACCGTACATAGAATTGGTAAATATTGAAAAAAAGTAATCTCCAAAATTTTCAAAATGTGCTCACTTCTTGAATTTTTATCCAAAATAGCTGGTTGACGAGGTCGTTCTTTCTTTTTGAGCCTTTAAAAAGTGTACCAAAGCACAATCCAATCTGATCAATCTTTCGAAAGTTATCGTGCCTACACGATACTACCGACTACAGACAGACACCTGCGTAAAAATTGTTTTTTTTTCTGACTCAGGGGTCTCAAAACGTGGAGATTTGATGAAAACCGATTAAGTCAAATCTTACATAAAACCAATACCTGCTCATTAGGATGAGAATGTAAAAAATCAGAAAAATCTAGAAGCCAAATAGTATAAAAGATAAAGAAAATGTTGTTCTTAAAACTATTGACCTGAAAATTAGTACGGTCAGTCTCAAAACTATCGACTGATACCTTAGAATCAACTAACGAAGTGATAGATCCTACAAGAGGTGCCCCTGTTATAGCAGAAAATCACGGATCCAGAGGAGAAAAACTGTGGAAAAAAATATAATAAGCATTACAAAAAGAACTTTTTAGCTTTAATTTCAATACACATAATACACACCTTCAGACAAAATAAATTTTTTTTCAAATTTGAAAATTTTATTTACTATTTTCAGATAAACTTTGATATTTTAATCGGATATTAAGTACATTACATTTTCCATAGTAATAATGATGAAATACTGTATTATCATAGATCTTATAGTTATTGCAGTAAAATAAATTAATCATATTAACATAAATTATTGTAATTTCTCGACTTGAATATACAAATGATTTGAAGCATTTAAAATAATCGCGCGTATTACGGTCAATACGTGGCTTTCCCCTTCCAGAGCCACGCTTGCGCAGTTGAAAAAGTCGCGGTCTATTAGCATCACTGCCCTGAACTTCCCGTGCGTGGCGCTAGTATGAAAATATGGCCGTCGTGCACGTACTGTCACGTCACAGCGCTACAATCGTTTAAAGTCTATTGGAACTAAATGCTGACACGTCGGAGGTGAGGATTCGTTTCCTGTCGTTGAGTGGTTAAAACCACTAGTCGCGAGAAATATGTCAGGTTTAAAATAATTAAAAACACGAACACTGAATTAGTCTTTGTAGTGAACTCTGTAGATTTATTATAATTCGTCCACGTTCAATTTTTCATGTATAACATATTCTTCGATGTTGTTTCTTGAATAAACAACTATAATCACATAATGAAGTTCGTGGTAGACGCCGTGCCAACGCAGGATGCACACTAGTCAGGTACTTGTACCAGAAGTTGTGCACCATGTCTGGACCTGGAGCTTTCCAATTAATGTTTTTGTCAAAACTGTTGAGACATCTCAAGCTGTGATGTTAGTCAGCTCCATTCCAGGGTTATTGCTAGCGCTTGCCTTCTCTAGTTGGAACCACGCAGAGTTTGAAATGCTTTTATCAGTGTTCCCCCAAACACCTGACCAATAGTAAATCATGTCTTCCAGTTGAGTCACTTTGGTGTCTTGCTGTTTTTTTGGCTTCACAGTGAGTTCATGATAGAAACTACTTTCATCTGCCTGAAAGGTGAGATTTTGTTGCCTTCTTGCACTACAAATCTTGTAACGACGCAGTCTAGCAGTAAGAACATCACAACTTTGCCGCTGGGCGTCTATAATCTCATCCAATATTGCTGGTGTTAATGTCTCGATGTAGCGAGGGTGGATGATTTCAGTAACATGGTGTATCAGCTTCCTGGTTCTGATTGCTTTTTCATATTGAGTCAGTCAGCCCAATTTGCTCCTCACTTTGCTGATATCCACATCCAACCTGATCTTCCATGGAGGATCTCGCTCCTTTCCTGGAGCAAAGACTTCAGGTGTTCTATTAGTGTACGCAGATCATTTGCGATGTTCATCTTGGGCAGAGAATGCCTTTGTGTTGGTTCTACATTTCTGAATTCTCGTAAAGCATGACCAAAATTTCTTTCAAGGTGCTGTAGTTTTTGTGGGATTTCGCTGTTCAGATCATCATTATTAATGTCCGGATGTGGTTCTCGTGGATCCGGTACTTGATGTTTATTATCCCTAGCACTTATGCCTTCAGCTTCAATCAGGTCTTTGTTGTCCAGATCTTCCAAGGAAAGTTCATCAATAGGAAGCTGCTGTTCAACTTCCATTTAGATGGCAGCTATTTCAACAGCCAAAAGCAATCTCTTTACAAATATTTAGCGTTTCTTATCTGCTACATTCTGCTCTTTTATTCTTGTGGCTAGTTCTGGGTACTCGAGTAAGAAGAATCGATGATGTTCTCTTCTTACACTTTGCCCGCTTTTCTTTGCCAAAAGATAAAAGCGCATTACATCTCTGTTCATATGGTATGTTTATTTTAATCGCCTTCTTAGTTGTTGAACCTCTGCTTCTGGCTCTGGTTGTATCAGGCCATCTAACTCTGGAGGATATGGTGATGCTGGATCATCACCAGTTTGAGGAAGAAGATCAATTGCCGCTGCTTGTTCGTGTGATGCGGCATCCTCTAACTGATGTTCACTGCCGTTGTTTTTCCATGCCAAATCAACCTGTTGTTTAATTTTCATTGCTTGATATTCTGAGATGTGTAGCTTAATCCTGATATCCTGTACCATACCGATAAGATCTCTTAGTGCGACTTTCTCTATTTGAGGATACTTTGCAGCAAATTTTGTTCTAAAATTGTATCCTTTTTTGCATGGGGTTTCAAAATGCAAACTTTCATAATAGAGACGCACCAATTCCTCGTTCATTGTGGTATCCCATTTGATGCTCTCCCACCGTATTTCTGTTGAGGTGGTTGGCTACAAATAGCTAACGCTAGCCAAAGCTTCCTCAGTAGACTCACCATCACCACCATCCCGCATACTGTGCCCCCCGTGGTGGCTCCAGGGGTGCCCGACGATCCTCAGGAAGCAACAAACGTTTCAATATCTCTAATAGACTCTCCATGATAATTATAAGGTGGTGTTCGTCTTGATCACTTTCCTCTTCGTTCTCTGTCTGTCTGGCATGGCAAACCCTGTCAGTAGCAATGCTACAGCCAACATAGCCGTCAAATTCATGAGAGGAAAGCTCAAGCCCTACTGCGACGACAACGCGAGAACACCTTCAGTAGGGTAATTATTATTACTAATATTTTTTATTATTATTAAACCATTAAGCCATATCACTTTCTTGGGAAGCGTCACTCCCTCGGTGAGGAAGGGAGTCGTACGAGGCGATATGGGGAGTGGGGTATAGATTTTTTGATTGATCCTGAATTCCCATGTTGTTTATTTAAACAATTTGTTAATTCCGCAACACTGCTCCGACCCAGGTCGCTTATCAGTCTCTTTAGCAATCACCCCAGACAAAGAGCTTCACAAAGTAACCGTGTAAAGTTCTCCACTCGGGCCCGTTAGTATTCAAGGTATTTCGTTTCAGGCGTCATTCTCTCCACTGACATTCTCCATCATGCATTTCTTATAGACTATTTATCACCACACTTTTCTATCTTAGCTTACCTCTTTAGCTTTCTTCACGTCCGTGCATTTCCCCATGCAAGCTCTTGTGTTTCTATAGTTTTTATATCTCTTTGAATTATGGTCTCATTCACACATTCTAACAATTCTTTCCTCGGTCTGCCTCTGGGTACGCTGCCGTTTACTTTACCTCAAGGGACAGTACACGTCAGAAATATCAGGATCTGCAGGTGGTTCTTCGAGTTCAATAAAACTCTGTGAAATTGTAATGCTATACAAAAGAAATTTCAGCCCTTAAGGATTTTCGAAAATTTTCAAAATTACGGCAGTTACGCCGTGTTGAATTTTGGAGTTACATTTTTTTGAATTATCGATATTTCTGCAAACGCTGATTGGATTTTAATAAAATTTGGACATGTTAGAGTTAAAATAATATATTCTAAGAATATAATACTTAAAATACCTAAAATATCGATACAATGATTCCTTGTGATATTGCCTTTCTTTAAAAAAAAAAATTCATGGAGACTCTTATAGGTCCCAAGAAGCCGTCATTTTAGCGAGACCGTGCGCCGCCTCTCCACTGCGGTGCGGTGTCAGTGTCGCGACACGCAAACAATTGAACCTGCTACTTTTTACGTTTCACCATTCTTTAACCATCAAATACGGTTTTATTTTGTCTACTTAGTTGGTGACTTGGATTTTCAGAAGCCAAAAGGAAATATAATTGTCAAACATTTCTGACATGTCTGTGATATATGTGTCTGTAAGAAAAATGCTAGCGCTTTCGTTTAGCTGTCTTTTCGATTTCGAATTCGAGAGTTTCTGTGGTGGCCGAGTATTGTCTGCACTCTATTATAACCAATCGGTTTGAATGAGTGAAAGCTTCGGGTACCCGTAATTGAGCTTCGCAAACCGACTGTTCAAGCTCCGAGCTTTTCTGTTGTGCTCTTTTTGTGAACAAAATATCAACTTGATATTCTGCAAAGCATTAGTGCCCCACTCGTATAAATCTCTGGCTGTCAAAATCTGTTTGTTACTTGGCCGTTGAAGACTAGCTCGCCGACCTGTCGTTGTGATTTCGTCGTGTCCTGTGACCACCCATCTCACGGTTGTTAGACGTGGCCATGAATGGGAGTTACCGCGGTCCCACTGGGAGCCGATGTCATTTTTTATGACAGTTGCTCCCAGTGGGACCCTGCGATGGTTGTTAAACTTTAGTTTTTAATTATATATACAGACTTTTGACCGGCGGCGGCGATTTGAACAATTTTGATCGGCGTCGCGCCACCTTCTTCGCTTCTCGGTGGCGGGGCGGCGTGATGGTCTATTTTAGTTTTTTTTTTTTTTTTTGATACACAGCTTGGAAAATATAAAAATAAGTAGGAACAAAAGATGAATTTCCAGCATAAGATATTTATTTAAATCGGTTTACTTAAATTCCTAATTGGTCGCAGGAATTTCCGCAACCAATTAAAAGCCACCGGATCACCTGGCGGGAAAAAATCCGCTACCATGTAAATATTCTTTTTATGACACATGCATGATTTCAGCCCTTTTCAACGCCTATGAAGCAGGGCTAAAGCTCCACTTATTACTCCCTAGGGATTGAAAAGTGACGTCAGAGGTGAATAATGAAAGTTATACTTCTATGAGCTCGCATTTTACATTATCAGCCCACTCAACGTAAAAACTGTGAGGAAATTTTGGTTCCAGATAATAGTTTGTTGCGGTTATTTATGGAAAGTTACCGTATATAACTAATAAAATTACCGTAAATTACCGTAAATGACTGAAAATGTTCATAAATTTCTAGAAATTTTTGGAAATGAATATTGTGTAATTTATGGTAAGTTACCATATTTACCTGTAAAATTACCATAAATGACCAAAAATTGTCATAAATTTCCGGAAATTTATGGACATTTTTATAAATGAATTTTGAATAATTTATGGTAAGTCACCATCTTTACCGGTAAAATGGCCATAAATTACCGAAAATTTTCACAAATGTCCGGAAATTTAAAAAAATGAATATTGGGTATTTTATGGTAAGTTACTATATTTACCGGTAAAATTACCATAAATTACCAAACATTTTCATAAATTTCAGGAAATCCATGGAAATTTTTCAAAATGAATATTGGGTAATTTATGGTAAGTTACTATATTTACCGGTAAAATTACTATAAATCACCGAAAATTTCATTCGATTTCCGGAAATTTATGGAAATTTAAAAAAATGAATTCTGGGTAATTTATGGTAAGTTACCACATTCACCGGTAACATTACCATAAATGACAAAAAATGTCCATACATTTATGCGAATTTATAGGCATTTATAAATCGAAACCGGCCTTTTTTTTTATTAAATTTTTGATAATTTGTAATAAGTTAACATAAATTTCATGATTCTCTTTATACAAAATCTGCTATGAACTGAAATCATGACTGTATTTCGAAAAATGTTTGAATTCATCCATTTATTATAAAAAATATCGTATGCACCAAGGGGGAGAGGCAATTTTTCTCCCCCTAGGTGCATAATATACTATAAGATTACGTCGGCGCGCCTATACGCTGCAGCGACGCCACGCTGACGGCGCCGAATTCCAATCAACGGCGGCGCGGTTTTGAAGCAAGTTGGCCGGCGGCGGCGGTGTGGCGCGGCGGCGCAACCGTCTAATATTAATTGAATATAATTAAATAATTAATTACTGCGATTTAATAAAAAGCAGTACTATAAATAATAAAAAACAGTGGTGTAAAATCTCCAGTCCAAAAGTAAAAATTCTGAAATTTAATAATTGATGTAAGGATTGTATTATATTCATACCAGTCTCACATAAAAGAACGCAAAATATTGTGCATTTTTATGAAATGAATCATTTAAAGTGTACTTGCATGTGACATTAACGATATTAAGTCATATTAAGTGGTATTAAGTGATTCATTTAAAAGAAAGTATTGATTGAAGAATGTTTTCAGAGATTTAAAATTTTATTACGAGAGGAATTACGTAATTGTAAGGTGAAATGAGAAGCGATATGAGAAAGTCAAAATTCTCTTAGCTGAAGTTTAAAGCGAAGTCCCCTGTAGAAACTTTAAAATTGGTAAATTTCGATTAATATTGTAGGATTTTAGAAAATATCTATCTATATAGACTAATATTTTCATCTAAATAAATATTACTTAATAGGTTAATAAATATTATGTTATAATAAATAAATCCTATGAAAGCTCATTTTTTCACATTTTTATCTAATTTTTACATAATTAAATAATACATAATTAATTAAATACTTTCACTTACAAACTAAACATTTTGTTAATGGAATAATTGAAATTGTAACGTTTAATGTAATTATTTATGTTAAATTGTGTATATGTAAGAGCGATATATTTATAAATGGTATGACATGTCTGCAGTATTGATGACCTTCCACATTATCTGGAAGTAGCCAGCACTTTTTTCCTTTGCCAGCACACGATATTTTACATAAGTGGCATTTAAGAATTCACATATTAGAGAAGGCAGGTTTTCTTTTCTTTTCTTGAATCTGTATTTAATAGTTCGTCTCATTTAACAGAACTGATAGGTAATCTTTATTCGCTAGGTTTATTATTTCTTACTAAAACGCGAATTATGTTATAATGAATTTTTATTAGTAATTGCTATTCTCACATCAAATATTTCCCTATTTCATTTTACATGACTGAAAGTGAAGTTATGGAAAATTTAGCGAACAAATATTCTCAGTATACTGACGTGCCGCATTGATGAAGAAATATAACAACTGTAGTTTTTATTAAACATGCGTTCTTATATCTCGAGATAATTATTAATAATAATAATGAAGAAACAATACATGTGCACAAAAGTGTAACATATTATCACGAATTATAAGATTTGGCACAGTCACAACCTGCTAAAAATAAAAACACATCTGCGTAGATGTTTTTGTTTTGTCATGAGAATCTCGGTTTTTCTGCAGGCCAAGTTTCTGATATCAGTCCAGGTGAAAAAGTTATATATAGTTTATATAGAATGGACAAGACAATGATTTTTCTCAATTGTTTTATGAATTTTTCCGTGTAAAATAAATGAAAAATATCAGTGTTTTATCCACTTTATACAAACTACATATAACGTTTTCAACTGGGAAATAGTACACAGAAAAAAGCTAGGCCTACTATTCTTTTGTTTGATAAGTCCCGTTTGACCGCGGTCATATACACAGGCCCGGGGTCTCTCGTGGTGGGGGAAGTTCCCTAATGTAAGCCAGAAAGTTTCGCAAACTGACCACTGAATATAGTGGCGTATGTGTCGAGTAGTGTAGGATTTGAATTTAAAATATGAATAGCTGTACACTTTATATTAAATATAATATACAGGTCGATATAGCAGCGTGCTTGAAAACTCATAGTGCTTTTATTTCTTTAAATCTTATCAACTAATCGCAATTGAATTAATAATCTAGAATTCGTTGATTGAATTGCTTTTCATTAATAAAATGCAACGTAGATGTGGAACTCTGTCCAAAATTTGCCCTGAATGATAGAAATTTAATATGAGTACAGTTGATTGTGGGTTAGACCTGTCAATTATTCATGTAATTGTACTTTTCGACTTCAAGTTCATCTCTAGTTTTTTTGATCAATTGTAAGAAGGCATCATGTTTCATTATTAGGAATAAAAAAATTATAAAAAAATAAAAAAATAATCTTTTATCTGTTATTCTTATAAAATTTGTTTTGATTTTGTGCAAAATGGAATTATCTGAGCGATTACCATGATGTATATGAAATTTAACAAACACGTACCTAAATGGCGATTTCATATTCTTCAGATATTAAGTTCAATATACATTGGTATTATAGGTTTAATACTATTTTTAATAATGCCCTAAAAAAGATTGTTGTATTATAAATATACCTAATGTATGTCTTTTGGAATTATGACAAAACTACAATTCTATAAATACTTAAAAATAAAAATGTTATCCTTGCTATTGAAACCAACATATAAAATATACATTTTTTCTCTTCTTTTAGTACTTACCACCTTTAGTTCTTCATCAATGAAGGCACAAAATCTGCTGGCGATACAATAAACTCCGTTTAGCCTATGACATACGATTTCGCGTCTTAATAAATCCTGAAGTGCTAGGATGACAACAGGCCTATATTTATCCCAATAACCAGGTAAATAACGCTACTGATCAAATATAAAAAATTTCCTCCGTGGAAAATCCCCTGAGAAAATCCATGGATCGATACCATCAGCTTCATAAATGTCAATTAGCGACTCTGCCTCTTTAGCAATCTCCTCTGCAAGGGACGCTATAAACCAACCTCACTATTTCCTTAGTAGCCACTTGTAATAGACACTCTAATTTCACACCTCTTAATTCTATAAAAACCAATAACGGTAGAAAACCCATCAAATGACTGTCATCCTTTTATTTACAACTTCAATAATTTAAAAGTTCGACATATTATACATATAAATAATACGCGTTTATCAAATATTCATAATTTTCATAGCATTTAATCCATACAAAAAATTACTTCTGATTGTGAAGAAGGTTTTAACCCTTTGAATTTTTCACAGCCAAATTGAAATCGAAATTTTATATTTTTTAACAAAACTTTCTAAATTAACAGCCCCAAAAGCTCCTAGATGCCAAGTTTCATGAAAATCCATTAATTTTTGAAAACTGGTTTGACATTTTGAATTAGAAAAAAAAAAAAAAAATGACTCCAGATTCGTTATTGGATACCCCAAAACCTCCCTTTTTCTTCTTCCACCCAATCTTTGAACAATAAATTCCCGCCATCTACACTGCTCACTCTCCTGCCCTCATCTTTAATGATCAAAAAGTAACACATCTTCGTTTCGCTCGGAGAAGGAAAACTTTATTAAAAAATTTTGTCTCAAATATAAAGAAAGACTACACGTTTGAAAAACAATAACGAGTTAAACCTAAAAGTTGAAAATTAAAAATTCGCAAATGATTTTAGGTGAAAATACTAACTATAAAACCCTTTTTTTAGACTATGATCCCACGGACCGATGAAAAAATAAATATGTCATGCACTCCGATAACTTTTAGTCCAGTAATACAACAGATTGATGCGTATGGACACCTAATGTCCTTATCGTGTTTTGTTAATCACACATACCATAATAACATTTTTATTAGTGGAAATGGATTCAGTCGAATCTGCAGTAATTGTTATTTCAAACTACCTACTATACTATGCATAAATTACTCGAGAAGAACTAGTTGGCATTCAATTGGACGAATAGATACAGTTGACACAAAATGTCATCGATGTAGACAAGAAATTATTTACCCGCGATCTAGAGTAACTAACTATCTAGAGTAATACTGACTAATCTAAAAATATTTTTAGTCAATGGATTCAACAAAGGAAACCGCGAGTATCATGCTCAAAGAATCAAATGTATTAGCAGTAAAAATAAAATCTCAACCTTGTGAAATTGATACATTAAATAACTTGTCCATAGAGTATAATTTTACTGAACCAAACTATCACATTCTGGCGGAAAATCTTCCTTTCCGTGCAACTTGTTCAATTCAAAAAGGATCGAATTAATTTATTTTTGCCGGAGAAATAGCCAAAAGTAAACCCGAGGCTAAACGAAGTACTGCAAAAAAAATATTGTCAATACTAAATGAAAAATACGAATTTTGTGACAAAAAAGAGCCAGAAACTTTCAATATAAACGAATCAATCAATCAGAAAAATGAAAAATTGTATAAATAGGAACACGAATGCGAAAGATGTTATTCGCGAAACCATATCGCGAAATATTCTATAAGGCCTAAGCGTAATAAACGCGATGTCCAAAAGATAAATGAAAAAACAATAATAATTTTTTTTAAAGGGCGACTTAATTATCTTATGTTGCATATTTTATGCATAATTGATTTATTCTTAAACTATATAGGCAAATTACATATCGCCTTCTCTCCATGTTTTTTCACTCATTAGCCCTTATATACATATGGATAAAATTACGCAGGTCAAATGTTTATCGAAAAAAGGTAAAAAAATGAGAAAAGAGAAAAAACTAAACCTTTCCAATTTTGGAATCAATTGATACGTAAGCGAAGGCATTGTGTTATATCAATTGAAGATTGCATAGTCGAAACAAAAATCAATATGAAATAAACTTTTCTCCTTTTTTCTAAATACATACATACCGGGAGCAGGTGCTAATCTTCAAAAATTGCACCCGCTTCCAGCGAAATCGCGGTAAAATTTCAGCTGTAACCACGTCTCACGACCGTGAGATGGGCGGCCAGTCTGCGACGAATTCAATACGATGATTCGGCCAACGATCAGGACGATTAGCCTAACAGAATATTCCGGGTATAACCGTCGCAGCTCCCTTATAAGGTCTTTATACCACTCTTTCTTTTCATTCTCCTTGGCTATGATGTTTTTGTCAGCTGGTTCCGAAAATTCGATAACGAACATGATTCGTTTCTCGAAGTCCAGAAGAACTACGTCAGGCCTCGAGTGCGCATTAGAAACAATTGTCGAGAATATGAAGTTTCAGTATATCCGACACTTCTCATTCTCGACAATTGACTCTATTTCCCTAGGAGATTCGTTAGAGCCTTCGTGAATCTCGCTTTGCGACAATCTCGAATTGGAGCAAGTCGTGAATTCTTGTAAATTCAGTAATAAATAATTTAATCTTCAAATCTGCTATTCGCCCAAATTCGGCGGACAATTTTTAGGGGACCTAATTCATTTCAGTGTGTCGGCACGAATTAATTTCAGTGTCAGCCAATTCATTTTAATTCGCGAGATTTAAAGTCAAGCTCCAATTCGCGTGAATTCTTCAGCGCGAATACAGTGAAAGGCTGGCCCATTCAATCGAATTCGTAGTCTATAACCAATGCGCTGGGCATAAAGGATCCATTGTAAATAAATATCAATGAGACCCGTAGCTCAGTGGTCGCCCTCTGGACTTATACTCTTGGGGTCGCTGGTTTGAGACTCGAGGCATACAATTTTTATCCATTTTTTTTTAAATTACCTTGACCATGAATTAAAACGAATTGGATCGCATTCAATTCGCACTGGCTCAACTCGTTTTAACGAATCAGAAAGCAGAATTCGGGTGCATTCATAAATATTCATTCGCCGAAATTTGCCCCAATTATTTTCTTTTTACTTGGTACATGAAAAAAAGGAGGATAATTTTGAATTTTCAATACTTGTATTGAGCTTGAAAGGAGAAAATTTTGGTTTTCAATTCGTTCGGAATTGGATGAGGTTCTTTTTTCGTGTTTATCATTTTCATTGAGTTGGAAGGGATGAAATTTTAGATACTCTAGATACGGACCGCTCTCACGCGGTTTCTTCAATCGCTGAACAGTGGCTCAATACCAAGCTGTTTCGAAAAAACCTTTAGTGAATTTCAAAGTGACAGGCTATTTCGGAACAGTTTAAGGCGAGCAGCTTTTGAGGTGGTAGTTGCAAAAAATAGCGTGATACACGTGCCTACAGGTACTTGCTATCTCTGGCAATTATAATAAAACATTAAAATGTACGTTAAATGGCCATGCCGTAATTGCAACAAGTTTCTTTTTCAGCGTTACAAAAAAAAAATAATGTGGCTGTCATTGCAGTCTGCTAAAGGCGGCTTCAAGCGGGTTGCCAACATGCAGGGGCCTGACTTTAATGACAGCCACTTTGTTTTTTTATTTTTCAACGCTGTAAAAGCCACTCGTTGCAATTACGGCATGGCCATTTAACGTAAATTTAAACGTATTATTATAATTGCAACAGTTTACATATTTATTTTGCTTCCTTCAATAATTATAATGCCATATTACTTTAGCATTACTTTAGCATTACTTTAGCATTACTTTAGCATCACGCTGTCGCGTAATGCTTGCGTTCGGCCGGTCTGCCAGGGATTCATGTGACTAATTTCATTGCAGCATTCACCTCCAGCAATGCACACTCATATTTGCTCGTGTGCTAACTTCGACCAGGGTTGGAAACGTTTAATACTCTAGGTATTATAGGCAGTTTTATACGCGTATAGTACTTTACGTATAATACGTTCCTAGTTTTCTAAATAAGGCAACATTTTACACATCCGAATCAAAACATGCACGGCGCATGCATCGCGTCATTATAACATCACTTATATTCACCTATAATATAACTACTTGATATAAAAAAATACATTTAATGTGAAAAATTATTAATTATTTAGCTACCTGTGACTTTCTGGTTCATTCAAATTTATATTTTGTAACTTTTTCTAGCAAAGCAAACATTTTGCGACAGTTTTGTGTCCTTTTAATCCTCAAAAAGGAAACTCCTGCAATGGGATTACACTATGTTACGTGGTTTTCCTCATTACAGATATAATTATTTATTTGTTCTTGTTCATTTGTTCTTGTAAAGGATTCAATTTATAAAAACAACTCGATTTATATGTGAGGTTAAGCGCATGTACAATTTAGCATGCTTGCCATCTTCAAACGTTACTTACTGGGTTTTCTACGGTTTTCAACGTATATTACGTAGAAAATCTATTATAGGTCAAAAACTCCAGAGTTACAAGTAAATGACCAACCATGCCTCCGAAACTTATTTTGAGCCTCCGGATGGTGCTGCAATCTGCACATTGGCGCCAATCAGGGGCGGGGGGGGGGGGGGCATTGCGATTAAGTGTTTTTTTTAAATAATTATAAATGATGTGCAAAAAAGAAAAAAAATGGGTACATTATGTTAGGAAAGAAAGTAAAATAACACAGAACGTTCGCAAATCGAAATTACGCACAATATAAGTTTATATTTGTCAACAGGCCAGTTTACGAATATTACTGATTATATTAAGTAATAAGAATAAAGAAAAGTTTGCCAAAAAAGCAACTATATATATTATGTATACTTTTGTATATTGTGTAGTTTAATGTCCAATATTTTTGAAATATACAGCTTGAGTTTATTCTAATTCTCCTTCAAAGTTTCTATTTTGTCTGGTTATTGTACTGGAAATAAACTGTGGCAGTACTTGATCACGAGAAGTCTAATTATAGAATTATTACAGTTAAAGTACAAAGAATTTATTTTGTTGAAGGCTCTGTTCAAAATGTCGAGCATATCAGGTCATAAGGGTAGGATTTTTTTAATATATCGAGAAATATCATTTATCACCATTTTTTATTTCATCGCTAACTTGGCGCGGTAGAGATTTTTTCAGATTTGTGTTCAGTGCAGCCGATTCAATCAAGAAAATGCCCTGTCTCGAAAAACACTCAGCAAAACAGCTGAAACGTTATGCAAGGCAGACTAGAAACTACATTATCGCGTAACGATCAGGATGTTCAAATCATAGGCCGTATTCTGGCCGTTCCTACACTGCTCTACACGTTTGGTGTAGTGAAATGAAACGTCGATTAGTTGAAGAAACTTGACCAAAGCACACGCAAGATGATGTCAATCCATCGAAGTCATCATCCTAGATCTTCCGTACCTCGAATATACCCCTCTCGAGATGAAGGGGGTAGAGACTTGCTGAGTTAGGAGTGTTTACATCGAAGAACGGTTCTGGCTACAGCCTTCTCAGTTCTATATAGTGCAGATTCTTTTATGCGACTCGTACATCAACATGAAGTCGTCAATGCTGCAGCGTTTCTATACCGTGGCGCAGATAGGGCCGCAGAGGAGCTTGACCTCCCATTTGATTTCAGCGACGCTACGTATGGCCTAGCACCACTAACACCTTCGGTGCTCAAAAGTCGCGTACATGAAGCAGAACATACGCTTCAGCTAAGAGAACATGCTGACATACCCCTTCATGGTAAATTCTACGGCATCATACGTAGAGAAGAGCTCTCGATGGGTCTGTTCAACATGTTTCTCAAGTCTCAACAAACACATATGAATTCTCAGGGAGAAATATAATACTGCAAATATTTAAACCAAAAATGTTGTAATTGTAAATCGAAAGCAGCAAAATTCATCCAAGAACGACTAATTACTAACAAAATAGTTCAACCTTCAACAGAAACAGATGCATGTTTAGCCAAACAGATCAAGTTTACATTAAAAAGATGAAATTTTTACCAAAGAAGATACATTCCAAAAAACGAATTTTCAACAAAATAAATCACTTGTAAACCATACAGATAAATTTTTAAGGTAGTAGTTAACATTTTAATCAAGTGGTTGAAGTTTAAACCATAAAATATGAATTCTCCACAAAAAGATATTAAAACTGATAAAGATCTAATAACACATCAAACCCACTTAAATTAAACCAAGAAAGACCAATTTTCAACAATATACATGAATTTTATATTCCCAAAATCTATGTCCATTTTTTCGGTGAGGAGCTGGTGAGGAGCTGAAAAAGCTATTCATTCACGGCGGAGATTCGAGTAGCGTCCAGTTTTGCTGGAGTTTTCTCGGCATCCAGTGAGAACGCCTTTCCTTCAGTATAAGAGATCGTTCATTGCGGCGTTTAGACTTGAGAGTGTTGGGCGTAACTCGCTGCAAAGCGTGAACGTTCAACACATGCGTGGACGTTCAACAGAATCATCACTAGAGTAGCACTTTTTTGTGCGCACGTGTATTACAGTATCACACGCTATTTTTTGCAACAACCGTCCGAGAAAAATATTTAGACCTTTTTTGCTCTTTCCCACCTTATTTCCGATTCCGTATGGTGGTTTTTCAGCCAGATTCGCATATAATTTTTTTGAAAGAATTTTTACGAATATTTTTATTTGGTTGGTGTGCACGAATTACTTATTTCCAAAGTGTGCATGCGCGTCTGTTGCGTCGACTCGCAAAATATACTACCGTCGGAAATTGTACACACGACTCTTGTGATCGCTATTAAAAATCACTGCTGACTTCGAACCACGATATTTCGGTGAAAAAAAAAGAGATTGGGCACTACCTAGGGAATTTTTTTCAAAAACCTCAAAATTATACGACATCGAACCTGAAGTCTTATCTTTGATTTAAGCCCAGAAAACTTGAAAAATCTTCGTGGATACTCGAGATTGATTAAAAATGTTCAATCGTATCTGAGCTCAATTACTCACAATTGACACAATTACTCTACAATTGAGCTCAGATACGATTGAACATTTTTAATCATATCTCGGGTATCCATGAAGATTTTTTAAGTTTTCTTGACTTAAATTAAAGATAAGATTTCAGGCTCGATTTCGTATAGTTGTGAGGTTTTTGAAAAAATTTTCCTAGGCCGTGCTAAGAGCTTGAGTTGAGGTCGGACATTTAAGAAAATGTTGAATTTTGTTTTTAAACTTCTCATGTGCTGTATTATGTTCAGAAGGTCAAAGAAATATTTGTTGGGTACCACCAGACGTGGAATTTCATAAGCACCGAAATATCGCGGTTCGAAGTCAGCAGTGATTTTTAATAACGCTCACAAGAGTCGTGCGCACAATTTCCGACGGTAGTTTATATGTGTTTAAAATTGCGCATGCGCCATTATTATTCTCTACTGGATTGAAGCACTTTGCATATCATTTAGAGGCATGTAACTTCTCACATTCGAGGTTGCCCTACCGAAAATCTAGACGATTTCTAGATAAGATTTTCTAGGAGCACATCATCTACAATTGACCCCTTTCTAGATGATACTGGTCGAATTCTAGACTCAAAAGTGTCGCAGGTAAAACTTACTAGACACAACTAGATGAACTCTAGACGAACCCTAGACAAGGCGACCGCTATAAAATTAATAGACTTTCGCTAGAGGAGCTGAGTCTAGAAAGTATCTAAAAATAATCTAGATTTCCGGTAGGGTGGTGTTGCAAAAAGTATATTTGCTGTAAAGCTAAGAGCACCTTAGGACTCTATTGCGCATTCTTAAGACCTGTATAACTCCATGGTGTATCCTTATTATCCGTATAGATCTACTGCGCGTCACACCCATCCAAATATGATGCGCAGTCTATCTTACCGTACAACTTAATTGCGCAGACATCTGAACGGCAGACGTTTACTACACAGTAATCAGTTCCGCATAACTGTACTGCGCAACGATAGGAACCACATAAGTTAACCGCGCTGTTATAAGTGATCCGGTCGGGTTGAAAACAAGTTTTCATAATACATGCATGGAAACCTGTTACTTTCTCAGCAGGTTTACCGTGTACAAAGTGGGTCTTTTCGCAAGAGTGTCGCAAAGTGAGCGTGGAAAAAACTTTGCCACACTCATGGTATCTCTTTCTACTCTTTTACGTTTCAGCGAGACGATAATATGACTCCAGTAGTAAAACTAACGCCATCAGACGGTAAAATTGGTCACAAAAGTTATCCGCATGTCTGAAACAGTACAACTAACGCCATCTGACAGGATGATTGGTTACTAGTCAATGATTTCATGAACGCAACAGAAAATTTCGATAAAAATTAGTAAAGATCTAGATGACTATGATGCTGGGATACCCCCAAGCAGTTAACACTTATCGAATTTGCTACCCGGGAAGTGGAAAGAAATATATACTGCAAAGCTTGCGAACGATTTATGAGTTGGAGAAAAAAAACCCTCTTCAGCTGATAAAGTGTTGTTCTCGTATATTATTTTAGCTATAAAGGGAAGGGTTTGAAAGGTTAACCAGAAAATACGTTACTAATTACAGGGAAAAATTAGGATAATTTAAAACAGAAAATTTGTAAAAGCCATATTTATCATCCTTGCGGGTAAAATTGTTTTAAAATCATGAAAGTGCTACATATTACCCACATCCATTAAACTTTCCTAACATATGTTCAATTATCCATTAATTAAGACCGTATTAGAGCCATTCGTTTCTATATAAGAAGCCAGTTATATTATTGGGGGGGGGGGGGGTTCAAAAGTCCACGATTGTTCACGAGGGGGGCCGGGGGTTCTAGCCAAAATCAACATGGATGCATGTTTTCCAACACCTGCGGATTTCTTTTAAGAAAAAACATGAGAAACTGGAAACTTTGCACTACTTTTTGTTCGGACTTCATTCCTTGTATCATTAAGCATTTTTTCAAGATAACCCGAATTTACAGCCAATGCACTGCTTCTTTTGGCTTCCCTTGCTTTTGAATACCACGAATATCCAAACTTTCATAAAATATGGAATAAGCCCACGTGGACAGAGGAGTGAGGGGGGGGGATCGTAATAAGTTCACGTTTGTCCACAACCACACTCGATCGCTAATACGACCCAAATAGCGCTATCGTCAAAAATAGAAATAAGGTTCTAGATATAAGATTTTATGCAAATAGGTGTAAATAAATGACGCCAAAAATCCGGCTATTCGTACCGAAATTTCGATACAAATAGCCCCTTTTTCAGCTACCCCTATCCTTACCGCAAAAAGATTTAATATCACAATTCTTGATTTAGTTATAAATAAAGTTCAACGTTCCGTAGCAAATTTTTTTTAATTTTGAATCTTTCCCATTTAAAATTAATTTTTATTTTGAACATTTTTTTAGAATAATTCATTTTTAATGGTTTATAATTGAATATTTCTCCATTTTGAACGGTGAATATGACGATGAATTTTTATTTGATCTCAGAAAAAATTTTCTACACAATTTTAATGTTGAATTATAATTTTTGATGCAATAACAGTTTAAAAATCTAAAATTTCAGAAGCTTTGATGATGAGACATTCAAGTTAGTATTCAATTCAAAATTGTCAAATTTTAATCGCTTCGAATTCAAAATTATTTGAATTCACAAGTTTCTAATTTTTAATTATTCAACTTCGAACGCTTTCAATTAGAAATAATGCAATTTTAATTCCATTTCATTTTAAATGATCCAATTTTCAAAATTATAATCTGAAAATATTCCATTTTTAACGTTTTAAATTTAGAATTTTTGATTTAGAATTTTTTAACGTCAAACACTTTCAATTTCAAATTATTTGATTTTAAACGAAATTATTAATTATGAATGATTGTTTTATAAATCTTTTGATATTTTGTGTAGGAAAAATATTGGACATAATATTTTTATGTAAAATCTTTTGAGAATATTTTCAAAATAATATAATTACGATTTAAGTTAAATGTCCCAGTAATCGTAACGGTCCCAATAATCGTGAAACTTGGTTATAATTTGAATATATTGTTTAAAAAAATAATATCTTAAAAGTAATATTTAATGACAGGATCCATTTATTTTTTAGCAAGTGTAAATGTCAAATGGAATTTCAATTAATTCAAATTACATAAAAAGCAAGACAATTGGCGTCACGATTACTGGGACGTTTACCTTAATTCTGCATAGGATATATTCTGTATAGAAAATATTTTTTGTAGGAGAAATATAATCAGTATACTTTGTATACAATTCTGCTTACAATACATTTGTGTAGAAACAGCGTCTTCTCAAAGAAAATTGGCAAGAAACGAAAATTTCTGAAATTTTAAATTAACAAAAAAAAATGAAACTGCCGAAAATGTTTATTAACAGTATTGAAATATTCAAGAATTCCTCAAATTTCATAATTTTAAAAATACCAAAATTTCCAAAATTAGTAAATTCTCCATATTAGGAAATTCCTGTAATTCCAAATTACCGAAGTTTCAAATTCTTGAAGAAAAATTATATTTAATATTTTGATCTGTTAAAAGAATGATTTACTTTACAAGAATTACGTGCATACCTTAAAATTTTGAAGAACTCTTTTAAATTTAAATCTATGCAGCATACAGTATGCGAAATATATATAAAAAAGTATTATTTTACCAGATGTAATAAATATTAAATTTTTGACGGGAATAAGAAGTTTCGGAAATTTACTAATTTTATGAAGTTCTTCTAGTTTTATTGACTTTTACTTTTGGAATATTTCAATTTCATTACTAAATATTATCGGTGATTTCATTTTCTTTGGTGATTTGAAATTTCGAAATTTGTTTAATCCAGTAGTTATATTTTGGGTATTTTTCCAAATTTAGAGTATTTTTTGGTAAAATGATGTCATCCCATATTATTTAAGCTTTTATAGACCATAAAACTAATAATGTTTGATAAAATAATTGATATTTTGAGAAATTTATTTTAAATTATAAGAATAGTATATTACGACCAAAGGACAGAAAGTTGGATTTCCGGGCATGTGTGTTATGAAGGCTGAGGCGAAGCCGAGGCCTCATATCACGCACGCCAGGGCATCCAATATTTCTGGCCGTGTGTCGTATACTATTTTTCTTCGTGCCCAGTCGAAAGTACGTTTAATAATCAATGTTTTATTAATAAAATGCATTGTCAGCTGCTAGCTCGGATGTTTTTTCTTTTGTGGTCTGCATCAGTACGCGCTGAGGCCACCTCGCGTAGCGCCGCCGCGCCGGTGCTCTCGTTGAACACACCGACGCTCTCTTTTTTCCATTCACCTGTCAAGATAAATTTTTTCGGAGTTTAAGTACACAATAACACAATACTGATTGAGCGTTGCTACGTCAGGTTGCTACGTCAGCGAGCCACAAAAATCTCGCAGCCAATCAGAGAACGCGTTAACTCTAGCAGGCCGCAAAAGCCACTGATCCCGGACAGAAAGGCAGCCGGGAAGGCGTACTTTCGGCTAGGGGACGAACAAAAGTAAGTTTTTCTATATGAAGGGATAGTTTAACGAATATAAAACTCGCAAGAAATCCTCCCTCATATTACTATAATTATAAAAAACGAGAAAAAATCGAAGGTGGCCTGTTTGAGAAAATTCACTTTTTAGTTTTTTTGCCAAATTTACGCGATTTTGGTCATTTAAAAAATGTTCAAGTTTATTTTACGAAATCGAAAGAGTGCAGAATACACTATAAGTGGCTGAAAAAATTGAATTATATCAATTTTTGCCCAAGATTTTTGCATGATTGATCAAGTTTCAACGCTGTGAAGAGCATTATTGTATTTTTTTATTTTAAATAATTTAACATAGATGTTACCTACTTTGAGCTAAATGCAACTTTTAACTAGAGATAAGCTGATGCCATTGATAACGAGTATAATAAAATTCGACATGAAGTATAATGCGGAAATCCAAGGATGTGATCTTAGCCTAGAAATAGATCACCTTGATCTGCTGAATGAACACTTGGATTCTACCAATTATTCAAGAGTCTGCAATTATCTTGTATGCTGTGCTGCCTACAGGTAAAAATGTCAACATTTAGATCAAAATAAATTAGATAATTACATATTCATTTATTATAGTGAAGAAATTGAGCGTCGGCAGATTCTTCAATCAGTGGCAGATAATTATTTAAAATTCGGTGATTACTGCAAAGCGACTTTGGTGGCGATGCAGCTTCAGGATTTTGATTTAATTTCCAAGTGCTTCACTACTTGTCCGGATCCTTTAATGAGAAAACAGTTGGCATTTCTAGTTGCCAGGCAACAGGTATTGTATTATTATATCATTAAGCCGTTTCCCTTTCGGGGTAGGCGTGAATTGCTCGGTTGTATAGTAGTAATGTGTGGATGTATATATATATCGACCCACCCTACTATATATATCTATAGTAGGGTGGGTCGAAAAGAAATACTTTTGGAACTCGAAATCGCTACTACGGGGAAAAGTAGCGTATTGGGGTCTTAAAAAGTATAATTAATTTGGAATCGATCGACATGCAGCTTGGTTACCCACGCTCGAAAAAAATGTTAAAAGAATTTATTTTTCGCAGAGTTTTTAAATTTTATTGAGTTTCAATTTTATTTTACATACCTAGAGGTTAAAAAAGTCTTCTAAATTTTTTTCGGATTTTAATGTATCATTTTATGAGAGATAATTCCTATTTAATTTACCATTGTTTTCGGAATTTTTTTTAACACGTTTGCAAATAGGAGGAGAATCATTTGAGGTATATGAAAACTTTTTCCTGACAAAAATGCATTAGAAAAAAAATCCCCCAGACAAGTTTAAACATTTTTGTGAGCATGTGTAGGTTTTTTAAACATAGAAATACACTAGAAAAAATTCAACAATACCAAGGAATCGAAATTGACAATAGAGTATTTCTATCTTTAAAAAAACCCAAGCATGCTCAGAAAATTTTTTAATCTACAAGTTATAAAGATAAGTTCATAAAATACCAAAATCAACATTTTTAAAATTTACTGTATTGCCAATTTCGATTCCTGGTTCTTGGGGACTTTTTTTCTAATGCATTTTCGTCACTAAAAAGTTTTCATGTACCTCAAATAATTTTCCTCATATTTGCACAGGTGTTGAAAAAATTTCCGAAAACAATGGTAAATTAAATAGGAATTATCTCTCAGAAAATGATAGATTAAAATCCAAAAAAAATTGAGTAGACTTTTTTTACCTCCAGGTATGTAAAGAAAAATTTTAACTCAATAAAAATTGAAAACTCTGCGAAAAAGGAATTTTTGAAACCTTTTTTTTATGTCCGAAAATTTTCCAGCCTATTATAATGCCTGGATTTCTGACATGTCAAAGCCGGAGCATCATTTACTCTGTACTTGGCATGTCGACAAAAGCTGGAGGAATAATCTGTGAAAAATCAACAGTGATACGAAAAAGAAGGATGCCCACAAAAGCTGCAGGACACTGATGGAGACAATGGACAAGCAAGAATTTAAAAACAAACTTTAAGGCTTCGTTTCGAAATGTGAGTCCAACCTGGAGATGCAGAACTTTGGGGCGTACTTCCTGCAAAACTACACTAACCGACCTGAGCAATGGGCCTTTCGCTATCGTCTTCGATTAGAGTTGAATACGAAAATGTTCATTGAAGCATTGAACAAAAGAATAAAGCACATTTATATGCAAGGGAAGCGGAATCGCAGAGCCGATAAATGTAAAACAATTCTTTCGCGCTTTGTAAGGGACATGATGTTCAAAAGAATAATATGCATGACAAAGAATAAGCCCACACATCGTATGTAAGAGATTGCTCATAGTCATCACATAAGTAAAATTATCGAAGACTGCAAAGTACAAGTTGTTGGCGAAAACGAATGGCATGTAGAATCGTCAACTCCAGGAGCAACACCACATAAAGGGGTACAAGGTACTGTCAATAATTGTAATGGATGTCCTCTAACTTGCCCTGTATGTTGCGTTTGTGTTCACCAGTTCAGGTGCAGCTGCACAGACAATCAAGTCAGGGGAAATCTTTGCAAGCATGTACAGGCTTGTGTGCGTGTGAAAACAGAAAATCTCTGTTTTTGTACCAAAAGAAGAAGTTACTTCAGCTTTTGAAAATCATAACAACAATGTTATTCAGGCATCTTAGGGATTGCCAGTTTACACAGGAGAAGCAGTATCAAATGCAACCGCTGCACATCATGCGCTATAGCTACAGCGATGGGGACTGTCACCAATCTCCCTGACGAAGTGCTTCCACAAGCGCGTAAAAAGATTGATGGTTTAGTCCAGTATCTAATGACACGACAGGCCTCAGAAACTGCTGTCAACGAGAAGAAATCGGTGCCGCATTTTCCAAAATTAGTAGCCACATCTAGTCATAAAAGCATTGAGCAACAACGGCGCTTTTATTCAAAAAAAAAAAAAAAAAAGGGAAGCGAAACGTTCTGTTTTGGGTCTGTCAAAATCAACAAACATGGAGAAGATTTCTATTGGAGAAGTTTTAATGAGCGATAAAAATATTAGCGAACATATTCATATGGACTTCGACCATGTTTATTATTCTACGGTACCAGAAAGAAAGTAGTATAGAAAATTCATCTTTTCGTCTGGGAAATTCTTAAAAAAATTAACTATGTGGTAGACAATTTAACCGTTTTATAGAAGATTCGTTTTTTTTTTAATTTTAAATTAATTTTTTCAAGTGGAAATTTAGCTATTCCATTTTTTGGTAAAAATGAATTTTTTCTAAATTTATAAATTCAACGATTTGGTTTAAAATTTCAGTAGTTTATTGAAACTTCATATTTTTAGATTGAACATTTAACTGTTTTCTATGGGAAATTCGTCTTTTTCGTCTTGAAAATTCAAGAGTTTGGTAGAAAATTAAACTATTTTGTATATGATTCGTTTTCTTATGTTAAGAATTAATTTTTTTCAACGAAAGTTCAACTGTTTAATTTTTGGGTAAAAGTTGATATTCTTAGTTTAAAAAATCAACTATTTGGTTAAAAATGTACGTATCTGGTTGAGAATTCGTCTTTTTTTGTCGAAAATTAATCCCTTTGGTCGGAAATGTATGTTTTTGGTTGAGACTTATGAAAATATTGTGAAATTTTAATGGACTGAAATACAAAGTATGTGCAAAATAGATTAATATTGTTTTGATTATCTATGAAAACATTTTTTTCTTCTTTATAAAAATATCACAATAATGTTTTAAACGTAGTATCTTCGAATACACCGCCAGGCAACAGCCGCGCCACACCACGGCTTTTTCCGTAACGACCAGGGAAAACTGCATGATGGTGGGAGACAGGAGCAAGGTACCTGGTTACTATTGTAACGGCATGCGCCGTTTTAAGAACTAAAGCTTCCGGGCGCTAGGACCCTTTACCAAATACTCTATAGGCTAGTAATTTCTCGAGTGGAAAAGTTCAAAAAGTTTAAAGTAAAATCAGAATACGCATGAAATGAGCAATTATTAAAATGATTAATAATGATATAGAAATGTCGACGGAATGATAGATTGATTACTTATGAGTGAACTAAGATTTGGGTATAGCATCAGGTTTCAATTTCGTTAATGTCCCAGTAAAAAAAGTTGAATAGATATAACGCGAAAACGAATTCAGGTTAGGTTTGGTGTATTCGATTTTCTGCCATTTCTTATTTTGCATTAAATTTTATTCTCAGCTACCCTGAAAAATGTATCATTTCAATAAATTTATATTATTACCATTCATAATATGCATTGGCATTAAATCATACGTATTTTCATGGTCTTGTTCTTATGATTTGAAAAAAGCGTATCCTATTTTTGAAAAAAAAATGGTTATTAAACATTTTATTGCAACTTGTGTCACTTTTCAAAAAATTTGATTTTTTACTTTGAGTGTTATGCGTTACGATTAAAACTAAAACTACGCGTCATATCAAAAAATTATTGCTGACAAATTTGGATGAACTTTCAATCTTTTTCGGAAGAACAACTTTTGTCTATTCATATTTTTCATAGCATGCGTCGTTTGTCTAAAAATTTCATTTTTAAATTTTTAATGTTTTTTTTTACGAATAAAACAGAAACTACGCATCCTATCAAAATATGATTCATAAAAACTTTGTGGTTCTTTTTTGGGTTAACAATTTTTGTTAATTTCTTTTTCTCTGTACTATGCATAGTTTGGCCGCAAAATGGAATTTTTTATTTTTATTATTCTTTGTTCGATCAAATTTTGAATTTTCGATTTTTCAAGAAAATTCAAAAGGTTGTTTCGATAATCTTGTTGGGCTTTCAAAAAGTATACAGACTGACAGACAGACAGGCAGACACCTTCGTAAAAACCATTTTTTCTGACTCAGGGGGCCTCAAAACGTCGAGATTTGATGGAATCCACGAAAGTCATTTTTCACATAAAATCAATACCTTCTCATAATGATGAGAATGTAATAATCCATTATTTTTTGTGCGAACAAAATTTGAATTTTCGATTTTGTAAGAAATCTCATAAAGTCGTCATGATAATCTTGTAGGGTTATCAAAAAGTGGACAACGCTCACGCTGATTGAAATGAAATGCGCAATAATACGTCTCGTATAAAGTAAAAATTATTTTAATGTTTTAATGAACATTATATCTTAATGCTTCTTATATTTTGTGAACTGACCAATTAATTAGTAGCTGATTAATTTTGTGCACAATATCAAATTACATATAGATTGAAGTTTAATAATATTCTTCAATTGAGTAACATAAATTTATTTTTTACTTTAGGGTTGTGTAATTGAATGTGGGATATAATTTGTATCATTGAAGTTTATTTATATTTGAAATAACCCTATCCCAACAACATAATTTCTTTAAAGTTTCTGATGTAGTGAAATAATCATTTGAATTCAATCTTTAAAAATATATTGTACATATTTTTTAAGTTTTTATGGAATTAGTTCAAATGGTTATTATGGATTTAAATTTTCATAAAAATGTAAAGTAAACATTATTTAAATGTTTCAATGGAAGTAATTGTTTATTGATTTTTATGTTGTAAAATGAATTATTAATTGATGATTACTGTTTTCACAATCTTGCATTACGTAAAGATTGAAGTTTAGTATTCTTCAATTGAGTAACATAAATTTATTGTTTATTTCGAGGTTATGTAACTGAATACTGGATATAATCTGGAGAATAAAAGTTTATTTATATTTAAAATAGACCTATTTCAATTACATAATTTAAAAAATGTTTCTAATGTTGTGACATAATAATCTGAATTCAATCTTCAAATTTATAAGTAAATATTTTTCAAGTTTTTATGGAATTAGTTCAAATGTTATTAATAAATTAAATCTATAAAAATGAAACTTTAAATAAAAAAATGTAATGTTAAAATTAATTGAATGTTTCAATGCAAATAATTGTTTAATGCTTTTTATGATTTATTTATTTATTTACTGATTAATTAATATGTAGATACATTTTAATTTAAGAAAAAATAGTTTTAAAGGTTATTTATTATATTATATATATAAATATATATATATTGAATTACATAGAGATTGAATTTTCATTTATTTCAAATAATGACATAAATTGATTATTTACTTTAAGGTTACGTGATTGAATATTGGCTATGATTTGTATAATAAAATTTATTTATATTTAAAATACCTCTATTCCAATTACGTAATTTTTGTCAATGCTTGTGATGTTATGAAATGATTTTTTGAATTTAATTTTAAAAATTATATGTAAATATGTTTTAATTTCTTATGAAAATAACAGTTTACTAATAAATTAAATTATCAGAAAAGAAAGTAAAAATTAAAAAAAAATGTAGAGTAAAAATTATTTGAATGTTCGAATGAAAGTTATAGTTTAATGCTTCTAATGTTTTGAACTGATTAATTTACTAATTATACTGATTATTCTATAAAAACTCACATTTTCTGGAATAAGTTTAAAAGATTATTGATAAATCTAATTTTCATTAATGAAAGTTCGAATTGAAAAAGATGTAAAACATAAATTGATAATCTATTTTAAGGTTATGCAATTTGATATTGGCCATAATTTGTATAATAAAGTTTTATTTCTTATTTATAATACCTCCATTACTATTATATAATTTTTTTAATTGTTTGCGATGTTGTGGAATAATCATGTGGATTTAATTTTCAAAATTGTATGTAGAAACATATTGTGTCCTAATTATTTCTAGAATTTGCAAGAAAAGTTATTAACAATTCAAATTTTCAGAAATGCAGATTTAATTTAAAACCAAATATAAATTAAAAATGATTTGAATGATTCAATGAAAATAATGTTGAACATTATTTCATTATTAACTTTTTTATTATTATTATATTATTATCAATTGATTCTATTAAAACTTATATTGTCTAGAATTAGACGAAAAAGTTATTAATAAATCAAATTTCTAGGAATGAAAGTTAAAATAAAAAATGTATATATATAAAGTAAATATTACTTAAATGTTTCAATTAAAATAATAGTTTGATGCTTTTTATGTTATAAACAGTTTGATTAATTAGTTATTTGTATAATAACAGTTTTTTGTGTACAAATACCTCTTCAAATACATGTATAGAAATGCAATTTCAAATTTAAAGAACAATATAAAAAAATTTTAACGTTTCAATGGAAGTAATTGTTCGATGCTTTTTATATTGTGAGCTGATTAATTAATTAATCACTGATTCTATTGAAAGTGCAATTTTCTTCAATCATCTTAAAAGGTTATTAATGAATAAAATGGTCATAAATGAAAGTTAAAATATTTAAAAAAAATATAAAATAAAATTTTTTTTCTGGTAATCGATCTTTTTTGCGCAAATTTAATTACTTACAGAATTATTTGTAATAAATTCTATAATTTATTATTACAATTGTAATTAATTTATTTAGCGATTTCATAATAAAATTTTGTATTCAAAAGCAGTATAATGGACAGTAAAATTTACAAACGAAAACTCTTGTAATTTTGACCCTGGCAAATGTTAAAGCCACAAATTAGTAATATAATTTTCTCTAAAAGCAATTTGGTATATTTATTTAATTTTTTTCATTTTATTATTTATCTAAAACCATAAATGCGAGAAAAGTCCGTATATTTCTAATGTCTAGGTGGTGAGACGGAACCAGAGATCACGGTGCTAGAGACATATTCGAGAGATATCGAAGACACTCAAGCCAAAACCAAGACCAAATATTTTTACCCGGGTTTTCATTTTCAACAAGAAAAAAATGAATCTTCAACAAAATTGGTTAAATTTTTAACTAAAGAAATAAAATTTTAACTAAAATGATGCATCTTTAACCAAAAAATACATTTCTAACCAAATAGTTGAATTTTCAATCTAGAAGATGAATTTTCTACAAAAAAATACAAATTTTCAACAAAAAGATAAATTTTTAGCTGAAAAAGATAAATTTTCAACAAAAAATAGAATAGTTTCATTTTAAATTACAGAAATAAGTTATCAACCAAATAAAATAAGTTTTCCACAAAATAGTTAAATTTTTTGTCAACAAAATTAATTTTTATTTTTAACAAACTAATTTTCAACCAAAGAAATGAAATTTCAACAAAAAATATTAATTTTCTACCAAAGAAGAATCATTTTTAAGAAAATACATGAATTTTCAACCAACCATGTGAATTTTTGATAGAATTTTCAACCTAATAGTTGAATTTTCAACCAAAAAGATTAATTTTCTACCAAAAAAAGAGAAATTTTCAACATAATAGATGAATTTTCATCAAAAAGTGGAATAGTTTAATTTTCAGTTAAAAAAATAAATTTGTAATCAAATAAAAAAAGATTTCAACGTAAAAGTTAAATTTTCAACCAAAAAAATGAATGGGTCAACAAGAAGATTAATTTTCTAACACAGAAGACAAGGTTTCAACAAAATACACAAGTTTTGAAGAAAACAGTTGAAATTTAAACTGTAGAAGATAAATGTTGAAGCAAAAATGATGTAGTTAAACTAAAATGATGAATCATCAATAAAAAAAAAGAATATTTAACAATGTAGTTCCACTTTCAACAAAGAAGTTCAATGTTGAACGAAAAAAGGTTTTTCAGTCACTATTCGCAATTAGCGAAAATCTTGAAAATGTAATCAAATAGTTATGTTAGAAGAAAAATCCTGGGACCTAAGTCAAATTTACAGGATGATTCGAGCAAGAACTTATTTTTAATACCCTGTTAAGTCCAGATTTTTCCGTTTTTCTCTCTATGAGGAATTCATCTTGAAAAATATGGAAAACCTCTAAAGTATGAAATTTGGAACTGAAATTTGTCATATTATGAGATTAATTTGAAAATAGAAGATTAAATTTTTAATAGAACTAGAAAAAATTAGCGGTTTGTGATAAATTTAATCAGGAACATAATTTCACATTTTTCTTACTCTTGAACTTTGAAAATGAAATTTTTATATGTAGAAAATTCGAAGCAAATTTAAATAGTCGAATTTAATTCTACCTTGATGAATAGTTCATCCGGAAATACCTTGAGGACCTATTTTTTTATGTTTTTTAAATGTTAAAAAAAATACTAAAATTACGGTGTCAGATTATTATACAAGCAGCGAGTTATATTTTGTTAATGAGAAAAATAATCTGCCAACTTGAAACAATTGTAAGGAAGTGGAAAAAATAGTGTCGTTTATATTGAATTTACTGGAATTTCCTCGCTGTAATAAGAAAACTTCTGTAAATTATATGCAGCATTCTCTAATCAACTGAAACTTTCTGTAAAATCCATAAAAAATGTTGGAAAATAAACCGAGTTCGTCTAAAGTAAGGATAATTGGTGCGCGCGTAACACGCACAATGTTCTAGTTATTTTAAAATTGATGAATCTCAAAATATCACAATACTTATATTTCAATTTCGATAAACATTTTTTTCATGAATTCCATGAAGAGATTTGGTGAATCATTCCTTGCATTTTTTAATTCTCCAAAAAGATGGATGATTACACTATACATGCTGATTATGCTGAGAAAAAATTCTTATTCATTTTCTAGATTATTTGCCACCTTTAGCGTTTGAAAATTATTAATCACTCATATTTGTAATTAAGTACTAACTGGATCGATTTTCAAAATCATATTGCACAATCACACGCAGCTCGGTAATGATTTTCACCCAGTTCAATTTACTTTCACGCTTCCGTATGATAACATCTGCATGACATCGAGTCCAAAATTCAGTGCGAACAAATTACACTTTTCAAAATTTATTCTTAACAAAATAATGTATTCATTGCTTAGACCATTCTTGACTACGAAATTAATTCTTTCTCATTTAACAGCGTAAATTATATTTTAATCACATACTATTGGCAGTATTCTTTTATACTAGTCATGAAGAAGTAATAAAAAAGAAAAATAGTATATTATGCATCAAGGGGCAAAAGCATACGATATTTTTTATAACAAATGCATGATTTCAGACACGCTCGGAACAGAGGCCCGGTTACAGCTTATATTAAATTTTCAATTGATGAATTTCAGAAAAAAACATTATAATTTTAGAAATTAAATTACAGTTGTGATTTTTTTTTCTTGTAGCATTTTTTGTACAGAATATAATAGGTTTTATAATATTCATAAAATTAAGCAATATAAAATAAAATATGCTTATGTTAGTGTAATGTAATTATATTATGAAAAACGATGACGAATGAATAGAAAACTGGTTTATTATAGTAATGAAAATTCAGGATTTTTTTTTGTTTCTTAGGAGGAAAGAAGAGTAAACATTTTCGGGTTATCCATAATTTCTCTAATCTCATTAGTTATATATACATACAGGGACTCCCAGACTCAATTGTTCGGACTTATATAGCTGCATAAAAATAAAAAAAAATGACACGAAAACTCTTTTTCCAAAAATCAGTTGATGTTTTAGTTTTTGAGTTATAGAATATTTAAGCTGGACCAATCAGAAGCGCCTTATAAACAGTCGTGTGTGCGTGAACGGGAGTCCAACCCAACGTAGGGTTCTCCCGTCGCTAACCCCACCTCACCGCTCGCTTCGTTAATACTGCGTTGGAATCGCGCTCACGCACACGCGACTGCTTATGACACTCCTGATTGGTCCAGCCAAAATATTTTATAACTTAAAAACTAAAACTTCAACTGATTTCTGGAAAAGGAATTTTCAATTTACATATTTTATTTTTATACAGGTATATAAATATATATATATATATGTTCAAAAGGTGATAATGATGCAGATTCGTAGAATTTAGTGGCGGTTTCTTTGATATACTCTGAAATGATTGGTCGGATAAGCATTTTGCAGATTAGGATTCCATATTTAGGTTTTCCTAGTATTCGATTTTTCAGCTGGCCTTCCGACTGAGAAAATGATTGATTCTGACGTTTCTACGTTTATTTTTATTCTTCAAAGTTTAGCTCAAGCCTCAAGGACTTCAAGAGCTTTGTTAGGCAGTTTTAAATTCTTTGGAACTGACCAGGAGGAAGTGAATAGCGCGGTGTCGTCTGCGTACAATCCAATTGAAACTTCGGGGACCTCAGGGATGTCGCTTATGTAGATAATAAAGAATACCGGTTATAGAATGCTACCTTGGGAAACACCCGCTCGGATGGGTTTCTCTTTTGAAAGTGTCTGGCCTATTTTGACTGAGAATTTTCTGTTGTTGAGATATAAGTGTATAAGATGGATAAGTCCTCTTGGGAATTTATAATTTATTAGTTTTCTGAGCAGTTCCACATGCCAGACACTATCAAAAGCTTTTTCTACGTCGAAGAACACAGCTCCAATATGTTTTCTCTGATTGAAATTCAAGCTAATCGCTTCGGTAAGCTTGAGCATCATATTCTGCGTAGAGTGGCCTCTTCCAAAACCGTTTTGTTGCGGTTTAAGGATGCTGTTTCCCTCAAAGTGGTAGTTTACGCGAGTGAGTATTATTTTTTCAAAAATTTTTCTCATTGTGTTGAGAAGGCCTGTAGCTGTTTGGGTGATATGGATCCTTGCCTTTTTTCTGAAAAACTAGTATGTGAGTTACTTTCCAAGTTTCAAGAAATCAGCTTAGATGTATACAGGAATTGAAGATAAGTGCAAGGAAATTTAGGCACGAGATAGGAAGCTTTTTCAGGACTAAATTTGGAATCTGATCAGGGACGGGTGCTGTGTTATTTTTGGTATTTTTAATTTGCTTGGATAATTTATTGTAGCTTATTTTTTTGAAGTTATCGGTGCTTGGGATTTTTATAAAGTCTGAAATAATTTTTTCACATTCGAAGATGTGTTGCGGGTCAGTTGGCTTGTCATGCGGGGTGAAGTTACTTTCATAATTTACTGCTAGGAGATTTGGTTTGTCGGTAGGAGAAAGCGCAAACGTTTGATCCGGTTTTTGGAGAGGGGGGATATTACTTTGCGGCTTTGTTCGGGATTTAGTCATAATCTCCAATCTCGGGGCTGAGAGGTGAATGGTATTTGTTAGTGGTAGTCTAAGGGATTGAAGCGTGAATGGCAGTTTTTATGCTAGAGGTGAGATTAGATATGGCTTTTTCAAGGTGAGTAGTCTTTGTTAGTAAAGGTTTAAATTTATTTTCGCAATTGGTGAATAGGCTTAGAAGTCCTGGTCGATGATCTGAAACCAATTTGTCAATGATGATAGTGTCGTGATTGTAGAAGTTATTTCTGGTAATTGCAAAGTCAATAAGGTCAGATTTATGCTTCGCATTGTGGGGAAAAATGTATACGAATCTGGCGCGGAGACAGAAAGGCACTTGTCGTTTATGCATCCAAATAACTATTTTCCAATTTTGTTGGTGGTTCTGCTGTTCCAAGCTAAGTGTTTGGGTTTGAAGTCACCTGCAGCAATTACCGAGGGTGCAAGTTTGAATACCTTTTTATAATCGTTTTTTGTGAATTGGCGGAAGGGAGTTTAATGGAGTGAGGCGATGGCATATGGTTTCCCGTGAATTTTTATTTGTATAGTAGTAACTTTGAGGGCTTCGAGTTCAGGAATTATTAGTTCGTGGTGGTAAATATTTTCTTGAATTAAAATCGCGGTACCTCTATTAGTGTTGTTTCTGTATACTTTTTAGCCACGAACTAGATTGACTCATAGGGTTTCCCGCAGTAGAGTTTCACTAAGTAAGCAAATGGTAATGTTATTCTTGTAGAGGTATGTGGCTAATCTGTGTCTTTTCTTAAGGATACTCTGGGCATTCCAAAAAATTATTTTTAGAGTGTTATTATTGGAGGTGGCCATTTTCGATAGCAAGTGAAAGTCTACTACTTACAATCTCCGCGGCTGAATTTATAGCTTCGGAAATGTTAATTTAGCCCCCCATTATATCGGTGGTTGAAGTTGTAGCTCATTCTAACAGGTTTACTAGATTCATTTTGACATTCGGAGATGGTTTGTTTTTATTAGCTGCGATTTCTGGAATGATTTTATTCTGTGGAGTAGGACTTGTCGTTGCTCTTTGCTCTTCAGCTCGAATATTAGTAGGTTTCGGTATTTTTTATGGCTGCGTAGTTTCAGGTTTGATTGCGCATGTCTGTGATGTAGAGGCGACGGTCGCGCTGTAGAGCGGTAATTTTTGCGGAAGCGGGGCACTGGCTACTGGGGTGTTTGCTGGTGCCGAATTTTCTGTCGGTATGATATGTGCAGCTGGTTTAGAAGATGCAGTAACTTTGTTCAAATTATGAGGTTTTGATTTATCATTAGTGCTTTTCCTGGACGCTTTTTCAAAAGAAGAGCAACCCCTGTAATTCGCGGTGTGGTCTCCAGCACAATTAGCGCATGTGGCCGGAGTTTCACGTTGTTTTTCGCATCTAGAGGTTAGATGCGCACCTCCGCACTTAACACAGCGTGGATTAGCATGGCAAATATCAGAGACATGATGAAATCGTTGGCATTTGAAACATTAAGAGGTTTCTTTAGGTTTAACGTAGGGCTCGACCTTTATTTTTATAAACGCGAGAGACTGAAGGCTAAATAGTTCTTTCGCCTGTGGTGTGTTAGGGACCGTTACGAGAATCATGGGGATAGCTTTCTTTGTTTTTCGCTTTTTCATTCGAATGACTGAGCTGATCGTGTACACTTCTTCCTTAAGTTCAGCAAGTACTGAATCATCGGGGGGAAAAATGGGGATATTTCGGATTATGAGTGTAATAGGAGGTGACTGTACGTTCTTGTACAAGTAGTACTGAAAACCTTGCTTTTCTAGATTAGAGATTATTAATCGATAGTCCTCTATAAAGTGCACGCAAACGGAGTAGACATCAGAGCCTCAACTGTACGCGTGAATTTAGATTTGTCGCGTTTGGTTTCGATCCTGGAAAGCTTGCGCTTCTTACTCCTGGGTGGTGGCTGTAGAGAAGTTGCTCTCGACGTCATCTTCTTCCATCTCGGTAATGGGCACTTCGATTGTACTGCTACCTCCTGGGTTTGAACTCTGCGACATGGGTGTCACAGAGCGCGGAATTCTTGGCTTCTTGATAGCGGCTGCTTCCGTGTTTAATTTAGGAGCTTCGATATTATTAGCAATAATGTTTTTTAAGAAGGTTGCTAAGTCGTACGTCGCGCTACCTACGTATACTCTTATATTCATAAGACCCTAATGCCAATAAAAAATTCTTCACGACAATTTAAATAATTGGGTCAATTAAATCCGACATTTTTCAAAAAACCAGCAAAAATGTCACAGAACGAATTTCCATATTATTTCTTCGCATTCCTCGGAGCGCGTCGAGCCGTGTGGTGTACACCATCGGCCGTGTTTCTGCTTCGCAACGAGCAGTTTCGCGGAGACCATCGGCCATTTTCTGTAAGCGCCGAGCCGTATGGTATAGAAAATCAGCCAAGTTCCATATTTTACGCCATGCCAGCTGGTGTATTACCATTGTTCTGGCATCCGCGTCCCACGCGTCGGTACGCGGTGTCTCGCGCTTTCGCAGTTAACGTCGCGATAACCCCCGTCGGCGTCAGGGGAAAAGTGAACACATACTGGCCCCCTCATCGTAGAAGCTTCGAACGTCCACGAGGCTCCTTCTTCACCTCCGGTGGGCGAAGTATTACCCCTTTCTTCACCAACTCCTAATTATGGGAGCAATTTGCCTTTAGCTCCAGACCGGACTTACCTACCTCGTAGGTATTGACTGGTTCTCTATTTTCTCCGCGAACACCTCCGTCGGACAAAGGCGACTTTTTTATTCTGGTCGCTAGCTCACTGGAAAATGCTCTGAGCATGTTTCAATGGTAGTGCAACTTCCGATCAAATCATTTGATTATTTACAAAACTGTTGAATATTTCGAGCTGAAAATGCTCATTTTTAACGAAAATAACAAATTTTTGAGAAATTATTTAAATTTGCGACCATGGAAATGATAAAATGATGAATCAACTATAAAAATGAATTTTTAACAAAGCAGTGCAACCTTTGACCAAAGGGTTGAACTTTCTACCCGAAAATAATAAGTTTCTATGAAACAGTTGAATTTTCAGATATATATTAATTTTCAATGGCAAATACGAATTTTCTACCAACTAGGTCCATTTTTTACCAAAGAGATGAATTTTTAACTGAAATTATGAACTTCAAATTAATTAATTGCTGGAGGAGAAGTTGGGCAATGGGGAGATAGGGTGAGTACAGAGCAAGCAGGTAGCCGGCACTCAATTGGGCATCGCCCTAAAAAGTCCTTTTTTATTTGTAAATACAAGATAGATTAGGCAAACATTTTTAGGAAAACCTGACATGAACGTCATAAGATCTTGTTCAATAAATACACTTATTCAAACTTAATATTTATATTTCGTTTCTTTAGAATTTCAATTTACATTTTGATTTCAAATCAACTTAATTAGTGAAATATAACATTTTTATCAATCTTACGGTGAAAAGGTAACTTCCTTTTTACTGTTTCGGACATTGGGCGAATTTCACCTGTTTTTGAGTTTACTTGAACCGGGTTGCGACCATGTAATACTGTATAATATAATCTTAGCAAAACACCATAGGGATTCAATATTCCTACGATGAAATTATCCGGTGATAGTAGTACCCTAGCAGGTAGGCTTATCCTATAAAGGGGGCCAATTTCTTCTCCATACGATACATGAAGAAGTGCACGAGTGTTAACATCTTTTACCTGATAATCACGAGGAATAGGATCATTTTTATGAGGGACATGATAAGTAGGAGATTGGCTAGTAGAAGAGAAAGATTCTCTACGACGCAGAACAGGTTCCGGTCCTTCATCAACAAGCGAGTAAGGTCGAGGGTAGGAGAATGCGTTTACAGAAAGTTGGGGGTCGTCCATTTGCAAACTTAATTCTGCAAGAAAAAATATAGAAATGGATAATTCTAAATATTCATATTTTTTAATAACTAGAACTATTCCGAGATATCGACCCGTTGAATATCATGCTGATTATCAACTGAGGATGAAAAAAATTCAATTAAAGTAAAATTTATTTCTACAGAACTGCATTAATATCTGTCCAGGGGCAGTTGCTAAACATTTTATTGAAATTCATAGTCTAAGTCGGCAAACGTGAAAAAGGTCGAATACTGTGAAGAACTACGCTACATTTTAGGCCCTGAAGAAAGCATCAAATTATACGTTTGTAAAACCTAATACTTAGATGGTTATTTAAAATTTGTATTGTCAAACTAATTTCATTGAGGTTCCACGGTTATTAATTAAGGAGAGTTTATATTTTACACGTAATTTCGTTCGCTAAGTTTAGAAAACCTTAGTAACGTATTAGCATGATTAGGATTGAGATCTTTCAATTAATCCTTACCCCTTTTCTTCCCCATTCTCTCTTCATTAGCATTTTCAACTTAATCCTTATCTCTTTTCTTTTCCATCCTCGCTTCATTCATATTTTCCACTAAATCTTGACTTATTTTCTTTCCCATTCTTTCTTCATTCATATTTTCCACGAAATATTCAGCCTTTTTATTTTTCAGTCCTTCTTGATTCATATTTTTAACAACACTTTTCAGGACATTTTTCAAATAAAGTTTGCTACAAATATTTTTAATAATTATTTCTAAACTAATTTGAAAAAATCACTTTATAAACTTCAAAATTTGAATATCTTGTCTTGAACATACGAAAATCTTATAAAGAAAAAAATAGATGTTAGATTTAATAATTAATTAAAAATTATATGAAGTAGGATAGGATCGGGCGGGGTTGGGTAAGATTGAATAGGATAGGACTATGAGCATAAAACTATTGTAAAAGACAAAAAAACAGAGGGTAACAAGTATATCCTGTAAAAATGGTGGAGGGTGTTAATATTATATTATATAGTACTATATTTACCAATGGAATAAAGGAAGACCGCTAACGTAAAGAATAGACTTTCCACAAAGATCGTCATTTTCCTCAAAATGGAGGAATCGAATTAATGGACATTTCTTTGTACAACGTGTAATTATATTGAATATATTCTGTTTAATAAGAGTAGATTGTATGACAGTCAGTATCTCATTCGACTTCGCAAATTTTTCGTATTGGGATGAAACAGATTAAAGAGTTTGATTTATTGTTTTGTAAAAACAGTACCGATTTACGATAGGGTATAGCGATACTATTTACCAAGGGGAACGATTTGTCGAAAAAACAGTCGATTTCTTCCAACCTAAATCCTAAATATATATATATATATATATATATATATTTGAAGATCTCATTAAATGAGTATCAGTTAAATTTTTCAATCTCAAAAATTAAGAGTACCTCCGAAAATATTTAAAATAGAAAGGTTTTCATCTTCGATATCGGACTATATGATATTCGAGAGGGTGAAACTCACTATCAAGAATAATCAAATCGAGACTCTGAAATCGTCAAATAATGCGCGCGCCGGTTCATATATCTTGATCCCGCCACCTCGTGATCCCGCCAAACTTCACAACGGAGTAACGGACGCGGCCAAGGCGGTTTTCTCGGTTATCTCTGTATTGTAAATTTGCGTTTTGCGAAGTGTCTTACTAAAAAATACCTCTGTGATTTATTGTGATTTCCCGTGATTTTCTGTGATTGGGAATGGTAAGTATCTAATTTACCTAATGTAGAAGTCTCGAGATCTCTCGGAACTGACAGTTTTGAGGTTAGGGTTAGAATAATACAATTTTTAAAGTTGTATCACTGTGATTATTTTATTAATCACTGACAATTATTTTAAAAATAATTTAGTCTATAGTTTGATTCATTGTTCTTTAACATTATTTTGTGCAGGATATGGCATCGTCAGGTTATAGCTACTTAGAACTCAAGAAGAGTTATTCCTAGGTAAAATTTTGTTGTTGAATTTAACTGTTTATGACTTCAAATTACCATATTTTTATGTTGAAATATCTAGTATTATATTATTCGTTTAAAATTCACATTTTTTTGTTAAGAATTTACTTTTTTACTGAAAATTTAATGATTATAATTCAAGTTTTTGGTTAAAAATTATCTGTCTAGTGAAAAATTCGTATTTTCGTGTTGAAAATTCAACTGTTTCACAGAAGTTTCGTCTTTTGCCTTTAAAGTTTGATAATTTCTATAAACTTTTTTTCTTTCTGTAGTAAAAAATCTGAATTTTTTGAAAATATATCTTTCGGGTTGAAAAATTCATCATTTTATGTGAAAATTCATCTCTTTGTTTGAAAATTTAACTATTTTGTTAAAATTTCCTTTGTTTCGTTGAAAAATATTTTTTTTACTGAAAATTTAGTTTTTACGTTTTTGATTGAAAATTTGTCCTTTTAGTTGGAAATTAAACTATTTGTCTGAAAGTGTATTCATTTTGTTAAAAGATTGTCGTTTTTTGATAGAAAATTAATCTTCTTGGTTGGAAAATCATCTTTCTGGTTTTAAAATAGGATGTCTACCGATTCGGGAATTTTATGCACATTTGAAAGTACGAGAAAAATGCCGGGAATTCGTGAGCAGATCTGGGAAATCGGTGTTCATAAATTTAAATAGAAAATTTTATTTTTTGCGTAAAATTAATATTATCAAATTATAATTATACGATTCAATCGTAAAAGCATAAAAGTCAAACTCAGAGAAATTTCTTGTGCTGTTTTCTTTCTTTCTTATTTCTGCTATTTTTTATGTATAAGTTTTGTGTTTATAAATACCGCATTTTGGAAAACATTTTTTTCAAGTAAATTTCCGTTTATGCTCTGGTCTTGAGTATTGAATTTGAAACTTAAAATTCAAAACTTTTAAAATGGAAGCTTGCATATTTTTTTGTTCAAACGCACAAGAATGTACACTTACAAATGGAAGCTCTAAAAATTATTCAGTTGAACATTTGTTTAAATTACATGAAGTTAAACTACAAAATGAAATATTTTGAAGTCTTATAAATTGAAGAGTTAAAATATTTCTTGTTGAGAAACATAAATTTACTTTATCATTCTTAATGATCTAAATTAAAGAATGAATCAATAAATTCAGAAGTGTTGAAAATTATATAATTTTGAAGCAATTTCAGGTTAGAAACATTAAAAGTTCAACATTTTAAAATTAATCCTTCAAAAGTAAGCCCGTTATAAATTAGATATTAAATTAATTTTATCCCAAATCGTTTGAAATCAATAATTTGTCCAATTCTTATGTGTGCGTCATAGCCACAAATTTTAATTGTAAAAGATCTTAGAATTACGCATTGTAAGCTCGAAATTTCATGATTCAAAACGTTATCAATGGAACCTAACATTTAAAAAAAGTTAAAATTTGAGTTTTTTAAATTGATTAATCATTTAATTACTTTTCACTAAAAAATGTAAAGTACCCGGTCAAAAAGTAAGTTCACCGTCATTACCCGGTTTTTCCCGGTCTCAAAAATTCCTGGCCATTTTCCGGTCCAGTGGTTACCATGCTGAAAAATTATTAGCTTTAGGTTAAAAAATTAAAAATTAAAAAAAGTCGGAAAAATAAATTTTTCCAATAATTGTTTTCATGCTTTCGTCAACATCAAAATACTTGCTCTGGTAAATTTTTAATTACAAATTTTTTTTCAAATTTTACTTCTGACTTTTTTTCAATATCATCTGAAAAATATGCAAAAACACTTACTTTAACTCGAGGTCATTGAATGCAGAATTTTAATATCTTTCATGCTTCTCAGAAAGTATTTTAATGCAACAAACAAAAAGGATGTGGTCTCATAATGCTCTCCGCTACGGTAGTATGTAAAAATAATGTGTTTTAAAATGTTGGTTATTACGTATTTTTATATTGTGATTGTATCTTATTTTTTGCAAGATCGCAATAAAGCTATTGCTTTTGATGAATTCATCACCTTCACTCCTGTTTACTGCTCAGTTTCAGAGATTATGATTATTATAATAATAATATAATGTAATAATAATATATATTATTATTATTACAATTATAAAGAGTACATGAAATCGGTATGCTAAATTCAAGTACAAATTTTCCGCTTTGTACAATTTAAATGCTTCAAATTTGCAGGTTACACCTAATGTCGAAGGATTAAAATTAGAATCTATTTGTTTCTGAAGACTTTTGATTAAAAGTTGTTTAACTGCAAACTTGGTCGTTTTAAAGATTAAAGAAGGGAAACCGGAACGAGCATCCATTACTCCATCTGGCATTCAAAATACGAGTACAAGCGAATCAAACATGCACGAATCAGCGCATGCTTCTACTTTTAAAAATGTGAAATTTGAATCGCTTAAATTAAATCAGTGTAAGCATTTAAAATATATTTATATTATTATAATCGAATTATATTGTGTAACTGCTAAATAATAACTTTATCTATTTTTTTTTATAAATAGGGCTCTATACAAGAGTTTCTGCTGAGAACGGAGAATTGGTTTTAGACACAAATATTCAGGACGCTGATGCTCCTATTGAAATTGAATTGGAACCCGAGGACGATTCTTACGAGCTTCTCCGGAAAAAAACCAACCATTGATGGTCTCAAGTCTAATTCAAATCCTATGAACACAACGGCTAGGCTCGCACTGACACAGCAGATCACGCAACCCTTTGCTGTTGGATGTCCAATTCGATCACCATTTAATTTTCATTAATGTAGCCCTAAACGAAAATTTGGCCTCTGTGAAAAGTGTATTCGTATTTATTCATCAAAATAATGTTTTCTTCACTTTTCATTAGTACTTATTAATTTATTGGATATTTAATATGCTACAAATATTTTTCTGAGAGAAATATATGCAAAAAACGTATCAGGTTCCATGAGCAATGTGCCGTTGAAACTTTCAATAGGAAACTTTCACTTGGAAAGTTTCAAAAAACGACACTTCTGATCAATGAAATTTTTAGGGAACTTGTGAAAAATGTAAAAATTCAAATTTTCCTAAAAAATTTGGGACTTTAGAGCCTGGGAAATTAGAGAATAACAATAAAATAATAATTAGTATGTATATAAGATGTATAAAAAGGACTATCAATTGAATTATTATGAATCCGGATAAAAATTGCAATTTAGCTAAAATTGCTAGTTCTTTATTTGAAATTTCAATATTTTTTCGTTCTAATATTGAACTATGTATTATATTTTTCGATGAGCATTTATCTTTTTTGGTTGAAAATTCAGTTAAAAGTTGAACAATTTTTATTAAAACTTCATTTTTTGTTGAAGATTCATCATTTTAGTTGAAAATGCATCTTTTGTGGTAGAAAATTAATTTTCTTGATTGAAAATCACCCTTTTGTTTGAATATACATAATTTTATTTGTAAATTCATCTTTTTGGTTAAGAATGTACTTATTTTGTTGAAAATTTGTCTTTTTGAGATGAGAATTCCCCTGTTTTGGTAGAAAATTCAACTGTTTGGTTGAAAGATAACTTTTTTGTTAAAAATCCATTTACTGGTTAAAAATTCAACTGTTTTGTAAAAATTTGTCTTTTTGGCTTAAAATCAATAATTTTGTTGAAAAAGAACCTATTTTGTTGAAAAGTCATATTTTTCGAATGAATTCTACTTTTTTTTTATATTAAATAAAAATCTTTTTTGGTTATTATATCAGCTATTACATTCCTCGTTAAGATTTCATCTTTTTTAGTCAGAAAAATTCAAAAATTTTGTTAAATGTTGAAATACTTTCTTAAACATTCTTTTTTTTTGTCGAAGATTCGTAATTTTAGTTGAAACTTCGTCTTTTTTTATAGAGAGTTTCTCTTTTTGGTTACTTTTTTTGCCAAATTGTTTTTTTTTTTCACGGTAACGTTTTTGAGAGAAGTATGGTTACTATTTTACTATTTATTAAAGCTTGAGCAGTTCCGAGCCCTGGGTTAAGAATCCCAACTGTTTGGTCGGAAATTAATTTTGTTACCTACAAATTTAACTACTCTATGTTTGATTGAAAATGTATCTTTTTCAGTTAAAAATTTATTTATATGGTTGAAAATTCGCTTCTTTCGTTAAAAATTTAACTTTATTTTAACTTGCTTGAAAATTCATATGTTTGGTTAAAAATTTAACAATTTCGTAGAAAATGTATTCTATTTGGTTGAAAACTAATTTTTTACTATAAATTTTACTATTGTACTTTAAAATGAAAATGTATCTTTTTTAGGTAAAAATTTAACTATTTTGTTGAAAATTCTTTGTTGTTTTTTGTAGCAAATTGATCTTCTTTGCTGAAAATTCATGTCTTCGATTGAAAATTCATTTTTTTTATAATTCATCCTCTTCGATATTTATTAATTCTTCTTCGTTGAAAATTCATCTGTTTGGTTGAAAATTCAACTTTGTCGTTGAATATTTATTTTATTTGGTTGAAAATTAATCTCATCAATTGAAAATTCGGCTTTTTGGGTTGAAAATTCATCTATTTCGGTACAAATTGCATCTTTTTGGTTCGAAATCACAATTGCTTGGTTGTAAATTAATTATTTTGCTTGAAAATTTAACTATTACATGTTTAAATAAAAATGTATATTCTACAATTGAAAATTCAACTATTGGGTTGAAAATCCCCGTATTTTGTTTAAAGTTTATTTTTTGTGGTAAAACATTAATTTTCGTGGTGATTAATTTATCTTTTAGTTGTAAATTCATTTCTTTGGTTGAAAATTTAACTATCAGGTTGAAAATTGATTTATTGTGTAAAATTATTCTTCGTTAGTAGAGAATTTATTTTCTTAGTTCAAAATTTGTCTTTCTGGCTAAAAATTTATTTCTTTGTTTAAAAAATAGTTTTTTCGAATTGCAAATTAATTTTTTTCACTGAACATTTAACTTGCCTTTTTTAATCAATCTTTTTTGATTCGAATTAATTCTTCATGGTTGGAAATTTATATTTTTTAGTTGAAAATACATGTATTTTGTTGAAAATTTGTCTTTTGGTGAAAAATTAAACTTTTGTGTGGAAAATTTAAACATTAGTGACAAATTCATTTTTTCGGTTGAAGATTCATCATTTCAGTTAAAAATTTATTTTTTTATTTGAGAATTTAACTATTTCATTTTTTTGTAGAAAATTTGTCCTTTTGATAGAAATTTCATCTGTTTGGTAGAAAATTTAACTATTTCGTTGGAGATTTATTTAATTTAATTGAAAATTCATCTCTTTGGTTTAAAATCCAACTATCCCAGTTGCAGAATCATCATTTTAGTTAAAATCTCAACTCTTTGGTTGAACATCAATTTTTCAAATTGAAAATTTAACAATTTAATTTTTGTTTCATAATTTATCTTTTTTAGTTGAAAGTTTATATAATTTGTTGAAAATTTATCTCATTTGGTAGAAAATTATCTTTTCCGTTCAAAATTCATCTGTTTGGTTGAAAATTTAATTTTAAACTGAAAATTCAACAATTCCATTCTTGGTTGTAAATTGATCTTTTTTAGTTCAAAATTCAACCATTTGGTAGAAAATTATTCTTTTTGATTGAAAATTGATCTTTTTGGTAGAAAATTATTCTTTTTGATTTAAAATTCATCTTTTTGTTTAAATATGGAAGTATTCCAGTTAAGTATTCATCATTTTAGTTGAAAATTTATCTTTTTGGTTGAAAATTAATGGCTGTTTGAAAATTTGTTGTTTTTTTTGTGTAAAATTAAATTTTTCAATTGAAAATTTAACTATTCAATTTTTGGTTGAAAAATGATATTTTTTAAATTCAAAATTAAACTATTTTCTCGAAAATTAATCCTTTTTAGTCCAAAATTCAATTATTTGGTTGAGAATTCACGTATTTTGTTGAAAAATCGTCTTTTTTGGTAGAAAATTATCCTTTTTGATTGAAAATTGATCTTTTTGGTAGAAAATTATTCTTTTTGATTTAAAATTCATCTTTTTGTTTAAAGATGGAAATATTCCAGTTGAGTATTCATCATTTTAGTTGAAGATTCATCTTTTTGGTTGAAAATTAATGGCATATAAAATATAAAAATAATATAAATATAATATACATTATTATAATAATTATTATTATAAATATTTATAAATCATATTATTATTATTATTAGTATTATTTAATTGATTATAATAAAGTCCAGAAGTTAAAATACGCGTGGTATGCTTCCAAGTTATTGCCAAACAGAGTTGTCTTTGTTTTCAGGTCGACAACTTCTGGACTATATTACAATTAATTAAATAATAATAATAATATAATTAATCAAATAACATATTCATTATAATGAGTTATTTGAATTGGAAAATTCAAAAAAGGGCGAAAAAAATTAAATCACCCTGAGGGTTTATAAAATAATTATTTAACACGTTTTTAATAAAAAGAGTAAAAAACAAAAATCGCCAAAAAAATTCGAACGCGCAACAGCGTGTTCCTCAGCCAACCACCTTACCGCTCTACCACTGACTTCGGTTGGGAAAATCTCGTGAGCCACGGTAGATACGTGTCTAATATTTTTCGACGTTCTATCGATTTATACTAGTCTCATCTCAAAGTCAATGTCGCAGAACAGGCCTTCCCCTTGTAAGTCATAACCTTTAATTTCACTTAGGGGTAAAAAGCATACATAATATCTTTTAGGCTCATTATTATATTTAAAGCTCAAAAAATACTCACAGAGATTTTGCATAACTCTTCAATTACAAATAATAAGTGGAAAACGTCTGGAAATGTTATCAATTGTAAATAATATTAAAATGTTTATTATCTTTCACTTTCCAGTATAAAATAAGTATTTATAGACTATGGTAATGCTTCTAATTAACTAATAAATACTTGTATTAACGTTCTTAGCAATAATAACAATTATAATAATAATAATTTAATAAAATACCTATTCGAAAAAAGTAAATGTTGAGACGGGATGTATGGAATATGTACATAGAAAAATAATGCTCATATATTTATTTAAAAATCATATTTTATTTACCTTTTTAGCCCTCAAATGGTACACTCCAACCCAGCATACTTAGCATATTTAACATATATATTTAATAAATTGGGGATAAGCCGATGTTAAATTACGAACATGAAAATACCAGTTACAATAATTGTAGATTTTTTGGGCGTTTACAATTAATGAACCAGTCTTATATTTATTCCCGAATAAATTGAGGGGCTGATGGCAAAAGCGGGTTAAATCGTATATTATTTTTACCTTGACTTTTTTTAACCCTTTTTTTCTCTCAGCCCCTTAATTCTTATATTCAAAACGAAGAAAATTAGTGGCAAACCCAAGTTTTTCTATTTGGTACGGCTTTCAAACCAACGCATTTGAAGTGATACCACAATAGGCAACTGTCGCAGCAAATACAGTGAGCGTTTAAAGGATCATTACACTCAGCCCATTCCCATTCTATATTTTTTTGCTTAATTTCTACAGTTCTTTTTAAGCATTCAAATTCGGATTTGGTCATGTAAGTTTTTAAAATTTCTAGATCAAGTACATCATCCAGTATTGAGTGCTTTATATATTCTGGACGCATTTCTAAGTCACGTTCTTCAACTAAATAATCGCCATTAAATATTGCAGTCACCATATCGCCCGATATAACCCAACTTAACCCTCCGTTTACACACTTATTTTTCCCACCTTCCGTTTACACACATGGTCTTTAAAGTCCTATTCAGTTTTTGAACTGTTTCTGGTTTTCAAAGAATCGAGTAAAATTCAGGGTTATTTTTTGAAGTGTTTACTACACGATCCAATTGTTGATCGTGTCAATCGTTGAAAACTTTTTAAAATAAAAATTGAAATTTGGTAAAAATATAGAAAAAAATCTGCCCGCCGCGCGGGCACATTCTCATCGCGCGCTAGGCGCGCGGCTCGCTTCGCTCGCGAGTTTGAGCGTGCCTAGGGCACGCGACTGTTGGTTCTCGCGCTTCGCGCTCGGTCATTGTATTTTCCCCACGTTTAAAATTAAAGTCAAAGCATCAACAACTATAATTTGGTGATTATGAATTATCTGTTGTTAAAGCTCCTTCGGCTTTAACGAACACATTTTCATCACGTGTCTCTTGCTTCGCACTCGCTTTTATCGAAAATGCGAACTTTTCTACATTATTTTCAACTTTACTATATCAAGTTTATATTACATATATTTATTTCTGTACCTCGGTCTGGGGCTGCTTATTCAGATATTGCAAAATAATGTACACATTTTATTTTTCATGAGGCCGAATTCATTTCCAATCGGGCAGGCTGTGCGAGCTCAAGGTCACAGAATCGTTTCAACACGAAATATTTTGTTTTTCAAAGAATTCTAGACGACACGTGTTTCACCGATTGCATGAAAATTTTTTGTTTACAAAGTTTTGAGTATTTAAATGAAAATAATTTAAAACGTGGATTACTAGAAAATTTGTCAATATTTTCGTTTAAAGTGTGATATTTTTTTTAGCTATCATAGGTATTAATTTTTTTCTTTCTGATTCTGAAAATATTTTTAGTACTTTTTTAAAATCCGTTGGAAAAATTTGAAACAGTTCAAAATTGATAAAATAGCGGCGGTTTCTCTTGAAAATTTCAAACCTAATTTTCTCAAAAACCCCAGCGTTTTTTTCTCTTGATTCCTTTAAAGTTGGTACTAATATGGTGAATATATTCCAGTAGAGCTTATCTTGTGTCCGCACCTTGGAGAGGAGATAGAATTTTCTTTTTTGATTCTGAGAAATGCAAATTCACGATTTTTGCAAAAAGACGACGAGATATGAAAAAAGTTGATAAATTAAATTTATTCCTTAAAAAAAGTTCCACAAGAAAGTCATGTGGCACTTTTTTCTGTTTTGCGTTATTATTGAACTATTCGCTAAAATATGAATAATAATAATTTTCCGCTGTCATAAGAAATCAAATAGGGTGTAAATCAACACAAAGTACAAATTTTTCTACACAATTTTTTCCTACAAGTCTAAATATTCGAAACGAATATTCAATGTTTTATATTCCTAAATCACCTGATTTGTGTTACAATTGTTATTTTGCATTATTCTTCGACAGACGAGTGGACAATAGTTTCTTGCCAATCATGGTTAGTTGTCTGTGCCATGAAGGCATTTTCTTACCTTTTTCTCCCATTTCGAGCTTCCATACGTGGCACTTCTGAATTCCCATAATAGCTAATGCTTTCATCCATTTCTGAGGTTTTTTTTGCGAAATTCTGGTATATCTTCGCCAGGAATGGACAATAATTTAATTGCATTGGTGTACTTTTTAACTTATGTAACAAAGGTTTTTGCGTCTTTAATGCCTTCTAATCATTATAACACAAATGGGTGATATATAGTTTAAAGTATGAAAAATCATAGTCCTTATGAGTTTTCAAATGTAATAGTCAAGCTTTTTATCGAAATTTCGTACCAGCTTACTTAATTTAAATTGATCCAAATGGAACCAACGAGTTAAAAATGATAGTGCACTATCTTAACTGCTTAGATGCCACCATTCATATTTTGTAGTAGCGAGAGGAGCTGCACGACGTAGAAACACTAAGTTCATGCATGATTTCTTTTATTTTAATCTCATTGTTTTGTTCTTTTTCTTTTAATATCTGGCACAGAAGAACTAGTGGAGGAACCACAAATGAAGAAACCAGTAGAGGATCAACAAACGGAGGATCCAGTGGAGGCTCAGCTCAAAACTGAACTAAAAAACAGAAGAACTAGTGGATGAACCAATGGAGGAACGACAAATAGAGGAACCATGGAAGGATCAACTTAAAAATGAACCGCAAGCGGCAGAACCAGTGAAGAAAGAACAAGTGAATAAACCAGCCCAGATGAAAAAGTGATACATAGTTTATGTATAGTGGACAAGATAATGATATTTTTCACTTGTTTTATAAATTTTTCTGGATAAAACAAAAAATATCATAATCTCAAACAATTGCAAGACCACGCGTCACCGCGTTAGTCCTTGCTTTATTTCACACAAAACTTCAATTTCTTTTAAAAAATGGATTTCGGTAGAACAATTTCAAAAATTTGCTTGTAAACAACATCTACAATGTATTAACAGAAACAAAAATTTGAAAAAACACACTTTAAACATTTGTCGTGAGCATTTTGGTGTTATGTCCTCTATTATACAACTAAAAAAGGAACTTTAATCTAAATTCAAGGCATAGATGTAAACTTCTCAGATCTCTCGATTGTATTCTGTTGAATCCGATTAACAATGACTCGTGGATCGCTTTCTTTTTGTACAAAAAATTCGCGTTTGTTATTGCAAATGCAGATAGTTTTCAAAATGAAATTCTTTTAATAATCAGATATTTTCATGAACATATTATCAAGGCATTAAATTAAGTCATTTCTGACGTAGAATTATCTGAGTTAAAGAACACGCTAGAGACTCTAGTCATGGTGAGGGGGATAGAAACATTAAACGGTCCAGTTATTTAGATTTCGACGTTACGAGTCTCTCAGGTGCGAAAATGAGTTTTCGTTCATTTGAATTTCTCACCTGTCTCGTTTCTCTTTTTTTTTATCCGATATTAAGATACCGCGGCGCACTGATTTCAAATTAGTATAAGTCATCAATTACCGCTACTTCCAAGGGGAGGTGCGTCTACGATCGTATTGGAACCTGATAAGGGAATGATTCGAGATGAAAGTTTTCCAATGATATCATCTTGCAGATTATAGGAGCCGAACCGTACAAGTTATGCACAATGAAGCAATAATTTTTGCTAAGGTACGGAAGTAAATTGAATAATTTTGCAAGCCTAATCATCGCAACCAATGATGTAGAAAACAATTTAGGCGTTGTCCACTCTTTTAAATGAATCTCCAGGAAATATAAATGAAAAATGTGAAAGAATTTGATACAATTGTATTGAATCATTATAACACAAATGGGTGATATATAGTTTAAAGTATGAAAAATCATAGTCCTTATGAGTTTTCAAATGTAATACTCAAGCTTTTTATCGAAATTTTGTACCAGCTTACTTAATTTAAATTGATCCAGTTTTAAAAATGATAGTGCACTATCTTAACTGCTTAGGTGCCACCATTCATATTTTGTAGTAGCGATATTGTTTAAAAAACGAATAAGAATCGGAGTACGTAATTAAAAATATTGGCCTGAATTTATATATACACTTACAACTACTTACTATAAATAAACATGCATTTTATACAAGTTAAATATCTATCACAAGTCATACATATCCAGGAGTAAAGCTTACAAGCCTTACAATTGCACCCTGAATATTTGGTTGGCAGTTAAAACATTCTGAACTGCATCTTATAATTAACATGTTTGCAAATTTTCCCTTGGCCATCTTAATCTACTTACGTCGGCTTCCAAGCGACGATTTGCATTTTGTTATTCAGTTCTTGTAAAATAAGGGAGCAGGTGAGCTGTTTCTCTAGTGATAATCCACTCACACCCTCCATTTCATCATCATCATCACCCCCTCCACTGCTCCCACCACCTTTTCCTTTGCCCTTTCCTTTCCTCTTTTTCTTCTTATTCAATTGCCTACAGTCAATATCTGTACTTGACTCAACTCCCCTCCTGAGCTGTTAAATTATTATAATTAATTGTTTGTAAAACTACTGCAAATTTAGGCATTAAGTAAATTCAAAATTGTGCCAGCACACGAGGAGAAAAATAAATATTAAAAACTAGATGCTTGAAACTAGAGGTTTGTATATTTTAATTCAACTGTAAATTCCTCGATTTAAACTGATTTTTGCAGAGTTGTAAAAAACTCTGCTTAACCCTTGTGAGCACACCCGGGTAACCGGGTGCCCACCATGGTACATTTTTGCACATAAGTCGAGTCAAAATTAAAATTTCGCTTGGGGCCTCTAAATCGTCGATACTTAACTCAATTCTAAGCAAATGGTGTATTGTGAATTTATTTAGGATTTTTTTACAAAAATAATCAACTTCAAAGTATACATACGTCGCGGAAACACCCAGGGTACCCGGGTACCCAAAGTAAAAAAAAATCAACTGAGTGGATTATTAATTTCTTATCAAGTTATTTGATTCATGCACGTTTTGTGCCTTTGGCACTCATTTTGGATATTTATTGGGATAAACGACAAGAAAATAATTTCAATTGCATAATTATTTTAAAAATTGAAAAAAAGGGTGGTGGGCAGCCGAGTACCCCGGGTGTGTAACAAATACTCCGGGTGTGTAACAAAGCGGATAAAGTTGGGTGTGCAGTCTAGGGTGGTCCAAAAATGCATTGCAAAGTTTTTTTTGATGGTAGATGCAAACCATCCCCCCAAAAAGTTTCGAAATCCAACAAAATAAAGGTCCTATTTTTCTTTTTTCAAAATTTTGATTTTATATGGTGCATGCTGGGACTTAAAATTTGCATGGGAAAATGCATGGGAAAAAGTTACTTTTTGGTATTTTTCGAATAATTGTTCAGGGTTAGGGAAAGGTTGACATTAAAGTTATAAGGCTTCTAGAGTACTTTCCAACGAAGAATTTGACCTATCATTCATATGGATTTGACGCCCCTAACACACCCCCACGATGCCCTGAAAACTACCCTTAAATCGAAAAATGTACATTCTTCTTTTCGTTAACATTCACGAGGTTCTCTCCTTTCAATGGCTATCAAACACAAAATAAATGAACCAGCTTGCTCAAAATTTAGCAGTAGTCTATTCCTAGATGGCGTTGATGGCATCAGTGGTGCATTTAAAGTTACTTCGCGAAAAAATTCAAAAAGCCACTGACTTATCAAACAGCCCTCGTACACACCCGTCAAGTAAGTACTTTCTATACGAGTTAGAGTGTATTTTTCCCGCAGTAAATTCAGAAAACTTATGGCCCAAAAATGTACAAATTTATTTTCTAACAAAATTATTTTTGCTACTTAAGTAAAAGAATAACAACAACGCTTCAGTTTCAAACTTAGAGCATATTTCTCGCATGATTTCCTTTGTTGTTACTGAATTGATTAGTGAAAAGTCCGGAATCACTGATTGATCAGTGAATTGTCCAACTTCTATTTGAATCAGCGAATTTTTCACGAATTCATATTCAGAGAGTATGAAAAGCGTCTTAAAATCGTGACAAAAATGTTAATTTTTGTTTTGCATGTTGACATATCCCCCAGATTTTAAGTTGATGAACATGGAAAAAGGTTTTATCAGAAAAAGTTATTCAGTTCCGAGAAAATTCATTTTTAGTGGGACAGTGTCACAATGTGACATATGAATTTTTCGCTTTTAGGTGGTGATAAATAATAAAATTTACATTTTTTGTTGTCATAAAAAATGGATTAATAAAAAAAGTCTTAATTTTTAATAAATATGAAAATGGGACTTTAAGGTGTTGCTACCGCAAAAAATACGATTTCGCACAAATACTTTTAACACGTTGTGTATTTGAATTTTTGAGAATTGTCTAGCAAAAAATCGTATTCTTGGACAATTGTCAGTTACCTCCTTTTGAATTTCCACCCTTTATTTAGGGGTCTGCCAAGCCCATTTTTCAACAAAAAAAAACGTTTATTTTATTTATAAATAATAGCTGTTTGTGTATTTTTATTCTGGTATGCGCTTTTGGTCCAAGCGGCGACACTCTCCTGTTTCTCTCTTCTGACGTATGCGCGGTACATATGACTGATATTTGTAGACTGCACAATACAGTTGTACAGAGCATGCCCGTCAACGACACGCAGTAACACGTGAGTCAGATTGCATGAAAGCTCGCGAGTGTTTCGTCAACCGATAAAATTGACTATACGTGTCGCGATGGCAAGTGGCAATCAAGATGGACAGTTTATGCAGTGCACTCCACCTCACTTGCGAGAAGAAGCTAAAAATGACATAACAGAAAATTTAACTATTGTATTTTTGGTTGAAGATTTATCTTTGTAGGATGAGAATTCAACTATTTGGTTGAAAATTGATATTTTTTTGCGGAATCGTAACACAAGATACTATTCAACCAAACTGATGAATTTTCAACAAAAATGATGAATCTTCAACTAGAATAGTTGAATTTTATACCATAAAGAATAATTTTCAATCTTTTAAGATTAATTTTCAACCATGAAGATTAATTTTCTACAAAAAAAGACGAATTTTTCCACAAGGTATATAATTTTTTTAACAAATAGTTTCATTTATAAATAAGAGATATCAATTTTCAACCAAATAGTTGAATTTTAATCCAAAAAAGACAAATTTTCCACCAAAAATAGAATAGGTAAATTTTCTATTAAAAATCTAATTCTTAACCAAAAAAATAACGGATTTTAATAAAAATAGTTCAATTTTCTACTAGAATACTTTAATTTTCAGTTCAAAAAATTGATTTTCAACAAAGTAGTTACATTTTAAACCAGAAATGAATCTTCGATCAAAATGATAAATCTTCAACCAACGAAAATTAATTTTTAACAAAAGAGTTCAACTTTCATCCAAGTAGTTGCATTTTTAACTAAAAAAAGATTATTTCACAACGAACAATGTAAGTGATGATCAAGATTAGTATCAAGTATCAAGAAATTGTTCTTCCTTACGTGGGGCTTGGCCCCCCGAACCTCCCACGGGGGCTCCGCCCCTCGACCCCGTCGCCCCACCCAATCAAAGCTTCACCCTCAACAGGTGAGTATGTATACTCGCATACGAAAACTATTCCGTTTTTGCATAAAATATCATGTGTCACTCCTCAGCAAACCTTTGACGACCTCGCCCGCTGTTTGTAGGACCCAGCTATGCGCGCGCCTTAGGCGCGCGCATGAACGCCTCGTGCCACAAACATCGTCCCCGGGCGTCAAAGCCGTGTTTCGTTGAGTCGTAACACAATATACTAGCTGGTTTTAAAAGATAAAATGCTTTTTTTTTTTGAAAAATCAGCCACAAAATCTGACTGTTGTATCTGAGTAAAAACCTACAATATATGCCTTTTGAAGACAAAAGTCCATTATCAGCGATTATTTCAATGATATACGTTTTTTATTTTCAAACCCCAGCTTGGAGGACCCCTAAATACTTGTTGAAAACTCTGAAACATCTCTGAGGCATGTATTTCATTCAAAAAAGTACACTGTACGCATGCCAAAGTATTGATACACAAACAGCGATTATTTAAATAAAGGTCGTGGCTATATGTATCAAAATTTCAGTACAAATAGCTGGATTTTTTCGATACGCGTAGACACTTCCTTAAATCAAATACATATTTTATTTACAAAAATCGATTTGGTGCTTGGATTAAACTTTTTTTGTCTGCAAAAATCAGGGGTCATTTTGACACCGCTAGGCACACTTTGTAGTGGCGCCATTGGAGAAAAAAAGCCTTTTTTTGGCCTACCCTATTATATTTTTCATCAAGTTCGATTGTACTCCATTTGAAAAGGAATCGACAAATAGAAAAATCTACCAATTAATGTATATTTTCTCGGTAAAGAGTAGTTTTGTACACAACATATTTTGAGTCAAAAGGACAGGCTTTCATAGCGGGTATCTCTGCCTGTCATTTTCTGCCGTTTCTACCGTGAACATATACGTATATCCAGAAATCGTCCTATACGCTTAAAAAAAATGAACGGAGTATTTTTACAGTATTAATTTTATGAGTTAACTGATTCTTCTGACTGATACTAATATATGACTTTAGGCATTTTCTCCATTGTTAATTGAAACAAAGAAATTATTATTTTAAATTAATTCTTGTTATAACACTGGTCAAATTGTTTTTCGTGCTAAATAAGAATCCGTCTTCCAGTTTTTTCGTTACAGATTTGAGATTTTTTGGGTTCAACCTTTTCACAAATACAGTGAAAACTCTCCTATTCCCCTGACCTTGAAACGAATCGATTGGAAACGATTCTTTTATTCCCTAGCTAAAGATTTTCAAAAAAGCACTACGATTGGAGAGAAGCTCTACGGGCTACCTTCAGCCATCGCGTCGGTCACGGAACTCCACGACTTTATGTTCAGGAGCCCAATCTATTACGCATGCGTCCAGTAGAACTGTTATCGAAGTTATCAAAAGTTATCGGTAAATTATCACAGATTTCCATAAATTTTAGAAATTATAGTCATTTATTCAAATTTCGATACATTTGAGAAATAATGGTAATTTATTGAAATTTCCATACATTTGAGAAATTATGATAATGTATGGAAATGAACGTTCTGCTGGACGCATATGAATTGGACTCTATGTGTTCGGTTGCATGCCTTTTCATGACATATTGAGGATTGTTTGCCCTCCAACTATCAAAATATCAGCAGTAGTCAATTAAGGTTTATACCTCAAAACTCGGCGGCTTTCCACCGATTTTGATTAAACCTTTTGCTTGTGCTGCTAAATATGTGTAGTAAAGTGTTAAACAAAAAAACAGTTTGGTAATTTTAAAAACCAATTTAAAAAAAAAATTCCAAAAATCGGTAAAAAAACTTGAATAACTTAAATAAATCAAGTCCTAGAGCAACAAAAACACTGTGTGTATGTATATTGGTGTTGCTGATTATGAATTTAAGGTAAAAAAATTCAAGATGACGGACCGAAAGTTTTTAACATTTATGAACTTGAAAAGAAATAATAGTACATTATTAATTATTGGCATGCATATTTCTTAAGACATAAGAAGTTAATAAAAAATATCTTTGACCCGGGATGAAGGGTGAAAACACCCTTAAATCTTGCAAAACAACCCAAAAAAAAAGTTTTTGATGATTATTTTGGAAAGGGTTTACCGGTAAAAAATGAATTTCTGCAGAACACTTGTACATAAAATATGCATACAAAATGATGGTATTCACTTTTCCTTTTTCGTTCATATTTTCCGGGATATTCAATTTTCGATGAAAATGCATAGAACTTAAGTTGTAGAACGTAACATTCTTTATACTTTCATTACTGTACACTTTCATTCAGGAGCGACACCATTTCTAGAGATATGAGCTACGAAAGGAGCGTACGACCCGCGCGGTACAACTCACCCCCTACTCCCAGGGTGGATATCTCGGAAAATATGACGGATAAAGGAAAAGTGAATACCATCATCTTTTAAGAATATTTTATGTACAAGTTGTATGCAAAAAATCGTTTTGTAACGATGCACCTTTTCCAAAATAATCGTCAAAGACCATTTTTGGGAGTGTTTTCCACGATTTAAAGGTGTTTTCACCCTTCATACATGGTCAACATTATTTCTATTAACTTCTTATGCCGTAAGGAATGTGCATGACAAATATTAATTATTTCTTATTATTTTGTTTAAAGTTCATGAATGTTCAAAACTTTTGGTCCGCCATTTTGAATTTTTTTACCTCAAATTCATAATCAGAAACCCCAATATACATATACATAGTGTTTTTGTTACTCTAGGATTTAATTGATTCAAGTCATTCAAGCTTTTTATTTATTTTTGGAAATTTAAAAAAAATGGATTTTCAAATTACCGAACAGGTTTTTTTGTGTAGATTTTGAATACTAATATTTAGCCGTACAATGAAAAGGGTTTCATTTAAATCGTTGGAAAGCCGCCGGTTTCTGAGCATTTCACTTTTAACACATGGGCCCAGTTTCTCGGCTCATGTGAATGCCGCCCACATTCGCTCATGCGTCAAGCTTTATAATCGTTGGAAATTGCTGCGTTTCTCCCCTTGACACGCAATCTACTATTTAAATGTAGCAAGTGCCCAGATAACACAAAAGATTATGTGAAGATTTCCTGAAAACAACAATGCAAGGTTCGGAATATTGCATTGAAAGGTTTAGGCAAGGTTTGTTCAACTAAGAAAATGTCCGCTTTTAAGGGAATATTGCCCGGAAATTTTCAGGACAGTTTGGAAATTTTATTTTACTTAATTCGATGCGCAGTAGTATTCTATGGCATCTACGGCTGCGCAGTAGTGTTTTTGGCCCTCCTGTAATGCGGCGGGACATATGTAACATGGCTATTTTCTATATTTACAAATAAAAACATTAGATCCAACACAAATTTTGAATTTTTTTTATTTGATTTTTTTTTCGTAAATGTGGAAAATAATCATGATACGTATGTTTTCAGGTCTTCCTGGAGGATGAAAAAAACTTCTGCGCGCCCTTATAAGCCATAGAATACTACTGCGCATCGAATTAGGTTAAATAAATCTTCTAAACTGTCCTGAACATTGCCGTGCAATATTCCCTGACAATCGGACATTTTCTTAATTGTACGAACCTTCCTTAACCTTTCAGTGCAATATTCCGAACCTTGCAGCGCAAGTTTCAGAAAATCTTCACCGAATTTCTTGTGCTATCTGGGTGATTTCCTAAGAAGCCTTGTCTCGGGAAGATCTGTTGAATGGATTGAATATAGCGATCAAGAAATCTGTGTGCAAATTTATGATTTAAATTTGAGTGGCAAGAAAACGAAAAATAAGTGCATTAGGGTAGGAAAGCGATAAGAGCGAGATATATGTGTGTATTTTCGGGAGTTTTACGAAGCTCGACTGAGTGTGCGTCAGAAAAATCTTTGTGTGAAAGTGCGAATGTTCTAATTGCCATCATTATCATTCGCGAGTGCTAAAAACCCCCTTTTAAATACTTTACCCTCACGCGATGCCATCCACTAAGAAATTATTTATATCACATTTATATTTATATTTATTTATAAAGAACAACCCGTGCAGAAATTGCCCACGTAGACCCTACTACAACAAGGTTTCTGGTCGGATCACGGCCGGGCTACCTCTGGTTGGGTTTTATGGTCGGGAGCCGCCCGGATACCGGCCGGGCTAACCCTTCCAGCTAACACAGTTACCAGCCTGAGTAGTCACATGCTTGTAACAAGATTTAGGAAACCAGTCACTAGTGGCTTCCTTGATGGTCACCCAGTGACAATATATTTTCCACTCAAAGCAGTAACATGCTACAAGCCAAGCAGGTACCATTATACTGCCAGAGTAATCAAATGCTTGTAACAAAGTGTCGTTTCAAAAAATAACGTTCAATGACAGATTAACCTCGAAATATACAGCGTTTCGGAATAAAAAGTATTAATACTATTACAGAAACCTTAGAATGGGATATAATTGAGTGATTAATAATTTCCGGGAAAGTGATATAATATAGACTTCCAAATTAATGAAATAACATATAAACACATATTTTGTAAACGAAATAGCGAGATTTTTCAGCTGAACCACGTATGCATCGAGATGTCAAAATATAACATAGGGGAGTGGGAATAACACGTGACTGCGAAAACAGCTCTGCGCATGTACACGATACCGAGACCAAGTTTTCATTCGTGGCAAACATTAACGAATTCTTGGACGTCGCTCGTCCCACCTCCGCTCACCGAACACATAGGGTGATACCACTCCTTACTATTCCTTCGTGGAGCAGATACAGATGCTCGGAGACATACCTGACGCCATGATCAAAGAATACATGGTCTAGGCTGTGTTCTAGAATTCACTGGCAGTTATAGTACTGCCAGTATTATTTTAATGCGTTCGGAAACTGGCTGACAGTACAAGTGCTACCAACTTTAGAAACATGTGTGCTGAGGGAAAATAAAATGGCTGACCATGAAATACCCTGGACGTTTAAATTATACAGCGTGCAACAAAGCTAGTTTCTCTTAGTCTCCCATGTTCAGTACAAATTTTGCGCGTGAAGGAACAAAAATGAACACGTGTTCACAAGGCTACATTGCGAGCCGTTAATCGTTAAACCTTTTTTCTTCGTTTGATGTCCGTAGAATGCTTGCCTAAATGTGCTTCTAAATTTTCCGAGTGGTGGCACCACCATTCAGTCAACGACACTTAAGCGGTAAATTTTAAAAAGAATGATTCATTTATTATTTCTTAAGGAGTAAACAGTTCATTGTTAGGTGAGAAAAGAAGAGTAGTCAAATATCTCAATAATAAATTGAACCAAATACAAATCATGCAGCTGCACAGTGCTCAACAAATATTCAATTTTAATTTCATTCTCTAGGTTTTCATCTCCTCTTTCTCTCTGAACACCATTGAAACTACTTGAAAAATGGGGTTTAACCACAAAATTGGTTGAAAGTAAATATATTAAATTGTTTATAACTGATAAATTAAAAAAGTTCCCAAAGGAACGTTTATTCATGGAATTTTTCTTCTTAATAAGTTATGATAAAGGCAAGTTAACACTAATACTTAATCAAGATTTTAAGCTTATAATTAATCTCACAATTTTTGTAAACGATTTATCAAACAAATACGCAACTCTAAAAGATGTGTACTTGAATAAGTGCTTTTTCACTCCAAATGTTATCATAGTACCTTAGGATTGACATTTTAAGGAAGAAGTTTTGCGAAAATTTAACAATTATTACCGCTGATAACATATAGTATATATATGAATAAGACAAATTAACATTTCTGCATGGAAAAAGTCATTCAAACAGTAGAATTTTTTTTCCTACGAAGAAATATTCTTTTTTTGTCATTTGTTTATACTATTTCCTGTTGACAATAATAATTGTTACATTTTTGCTAAAATTTTTTCTTACAATATCAATGAGGAGGTACTATTATAATAGTTGGAGTGAAAAAAGCACATAGTCAAGTAAAAAGCTTTTACAGTTGCGTATTTATTTAATGAATCGTTTATAACAATTATAAATATAATTTTTAGATAAAAAAAACTTATCAGTATTGATTTGCTTTCAAGAAAACTTATTTGAAAAAATTCCACGAATATTTGGGGCATTTGTTTAATACATATTTGTGATAAATAACTAAAGCCTCGGCAGAAATAACACTTGAATTCATCCAAAGAAGAAGAATTTTCAACAAAACAGTTAATTTTTCAAACAAAAAAGAATTTATAGTCAAGAAATATAATATACGTCAACCGAAATTGCTGAATTCTGAATTAAAAAAAAAAGTAATTTTCTACAAAAAGGTGAAACTTTAAGCCCGAAAATATGAATTTTGAACACAAAAGTTAAAGTTACAACCGGAAAAGATTCTCCTGTCATGAAGCAAAAAAATGGCAACCAAATTGTTAATATTTTCAACACAAGCACATGAATTTTCTATAGTACAAGTAAATTTTCAACCAAAAATTATAAATTTGCAACCAAATAATAATTTTTTTTATATAAAAAAGATAACTTCTAGACCAAAAATTTAAAAGATAGTTGAAGGGTCGCAGTACAAAACTAGATAAGCAACATTTTTGAAAGAAAAATTCTTTAAGAATCAAATATATGTTATGTTAGAAGTATTTGTACGAAATCTCATTTTTAATATAGTAATAAAACGAATGGTAATTCAAAACCAGATTACTGACTTTGTACTTGTTCCCAATCTTGTTCTTTTTTTTTATTTCCTCACCTCTTACCTTTTTTTAAACTTTTTTCTGACCATATACCGCTTCCTAAAAGTTCTTAATTACAGAAAAATAATAAAATACTTTTTTCAAAGAAAATTCCCTCGAATAAAACTATTTGACACTTTCTTTAGCACCAAAGTACAAATCAAATTCCAACCTAAAATCTTAAATCTTCATTTTCTACAAAATCGTTCAGAAACGATATTTTTTAAAATTATTATTGTTTATCCTTGAAGAAACATACCTTTCTTCTTATTACAGATCTTTCAGCAAAAAATCATCTGCTACAGTGCGATACCCTCATACTAAATCTTTATTTTCCCGGAACAGAATAATTGTTTCGGATGAAAACCTCTTTATTCTAATTCAGCCGCAGCAAGATTCATTCGGAGCAAGATTTTATTTTGTGTTGAAACTGTAAGATGCACATGCTACCGTGATCTGCAACCGAGCCTATTCCAGTTTTAGGTTCCTGTCACTTTGAGATTGTAAAGTTCCACATTTTATTTCACAGAACTGGATAATTTTTTTCAATCATACTTTTTGGGCCTCAATTCAGAAACACTCCAGCTCTAGAGTAAACTTTTTAAGCAAAATTAATTAAGCAAAATACTTTCAACAACTCAGACTTCTACATTAAAAAGATTACACTATAAAAACATTTAAAATAAAGAATCAATATGTATATCCCGATGGGTGATGAAGATACGATTTAATAAAATTCAAGTCACAAACCTAGGTAATAAAATTATTTTTGAACAAAACGAAAATAACTGGAAAATTTGATGAAGAAACGGCGATTCTGTCCAAAAGTTTTTAATCATCAATGAAATTCCGTTTTAATTCTCTTTTGTAGGAAGAAATCCCCTTTTCTACATAAAATTGAAACACATAATTTCAGATTTTCCTTATCACAATAAGCTTCGATCATTGTAGGATACTTAATAAAAATACTTTTTAATAATAATTACTTTCGTAGCAATCCGGACACTTATTTATACATGTTTGCTTTTATGCGAAAAGTCGTAATACGCTTCCTTTAATTTAAACATTTGCATAAATATTTCGGAAACTTCCGGCTGCCAGTACTATTACACGTGCTTCAGTTTTCAGTAAAGAAATATATTGTCCTTCAAGGCCATTTAACGAGTGGGTCACGTGACCCATTCGTCACATGGCCTTAGAGCATAATATGAAACACGTATATATTGTTTTTTACCAACAATTTTTTTCGTGAACTTAGGGTTACTTGAATATTTAGGTAAATTATGTAAAAGTAACGAACATTTTCTTTGCGGCAGTTTGTTGCATCTAGCCATCTTTAATTTTTTTTTTGATTTTTTTGTTGATTTTTTTTAGATTCATAATAATATGAGGAAGACATCGTGTGAGTTTCGTCCTCACTAACCTATACCTTCATGTAGAGTGTAAACCAACCGATTTCTTTATATGATAAAATATATTTTTCTAAATATCAATTTTTTTAAACATTTATAGTTTTTCGTCTTAAAGTTCAAAGAAGCTGAAATCATATTATTTACAGAGTACACGGAAAAAGAACCATCATTTAATCAAGAAAACACGTTTACTTGATTGTATTTAGAAACACCTTTTTTACTTCATCTTGGCTGTTCTGTTTCGATTAAGTTCACTTCTTACTTCACTATTTATGCCTTTTTAATTTTTCATTGTTTTTTGAAAATTCGACTTTTTACTTACGGGCTTTTTAAGTTTACGTAATTCCTGTAACTTTTAACCACTATCAAATCTAATAAAGTAAGAAGTAAAATTAGTCAAAATAGAACAGCAAAAATCATTATTTCATCAATTTTCTTATTTAAACTCTGAAAGATCTGATATGTTTAAATTCTGTAAATATATAGTCTCTAAATAATATGATTTTAGCTCCTTCAAAACATAAAAATATTTATTGAAAAAAAAATTGGGCCGAATTCATTTCAAATCGGGAGGTAGTCCATGCCTAAGTCATAGAATCGACATTCAAGTATGTTGTTAAGACGAGACGTATCTTATCGATTTGCCGAAATTTTTATTGACAAATTTATGAGCAGGTAGGAGGTAACTGACCATTTTCAAAAAATGTTTTTTTTTTGCTAGAAGATTGTCAAAAATTCAAATAGACATCGTGTTAAAAGGATTTGTTCGAAGTCGTATTTTTTATGGTAGCAATAAATTATAGTGTAAATTTTATTATTCATCACTACCTAAAAGCGAAAAATCGTCTGTCAAACTGCGACATTTTGTCTCATTGAAAATTGATTTTCTCGGCACTGAATAACTTTTTTCAATAAAAGTTTTTCTCCGTGTTCATCAACTCAACATCTTGCAGACTTGTCACCATGTCAACAAAAAAAAATATATAATTTTTTATGATTTTAAGACGCTTTTCAGAACTCTTGAAATTCTAACCTCAAAACTACAACTTAATTTTCTCAGAATTAAATAATTTTTTTATCAAACTTCTTGCTCCTGTATTTAGTATCTCAACATCTCGGGGATAGATCATCAGTTTATTTTTTAATTGAGTATTTCATGTCTTATCACAGTCTCCATTCGACTCGGACAGGGTAAAAAAAGTGTCAACTCGAGATGATCACCTTCGTATCGATTAAGTAATACGTCAGCTCGGAAGCAGACTTTTTTTAAATTGCGATTTCGATCCAATGACCTATTCTTTACACTGGTAATAGAAAATGTGTTTTAAATACCTTATTTCGAAAGAATTTAGAAAATAAATTATTAATGTTTCAAATGTTACAATGACCTTAAGTTTTTAAATTCTTTATACCAATCAGAGAAGAAAAGCGAAGGTTGATTTTAATGACCTTATTGGCTAAGTACCGAATCTCAAATAAAAAAAACTCGAAACAGTTGATAGATTTCTTGACGCAGCGCTTCTACTAAGTAGAGTGACTGTATTTATATATTAAAAAATATACAGATTTTAGATTGAAAAAAAAGAGAATTTACAAAAATTCGTTTTCTTATAGTCTAAACATTAATCTATTTTTACATTTCAAATTAAAATTGAAAGACAAATGAAATTTTTGTTTGCAACGACCCTATAATCAAAACTAGCTGTGAATTCGATCTCGAGTGCTTCGACTTTGTTTGCATTTATAATTACATGGTGCTCATTTCACGAGCATTTTGCTTCCCGTTAGCAAATGTATTTGCTTCCTCATAGAAGAAGCATTAGTGATTTTTTCGAATAATAGAAAAACCAAAGTCTTCATTTTGCTCAATTTAAAAATAGAAATTTACAAAAAATACAAAATTACAAAATGATACAAAAAATTGTTCAAATCAAAGACAAATCAGACCAATCAAATTCTGTATTCGAAATTATAATATTTCGAGCTGGAAAAGGGAAGGGAAAAGTTCTGTCGCACCCGATCCCTTTACCAGCTTTAAGATTTCTTTACAAAAATTGTCAGAATTATTATCCTATATTTGAAAATTTATGATCAAAGAGTCTTTTATTCATGCGTCAACTTTGAATTATGTCGATGAAAAAAGTTTTTCTGTTTGAAACAGAGGTTTCAAATATTCAAAATGGGCATAACTTCCTTAATCTTCAGTAAAGTGTATTAATATTCTAGATCAATCGATTCGCCTCGAATCAAGGAATCTTTTCCGTTCTTGCATCAATTTTGAATTATGTTAGTGAAAAAAAATTTACTATAAAAAACCGTCTTTTCACATATTATGCATTGCCATAGCTTCCTTACTCTTCAATAAAGTGTATCAATATTAAAGGTCAATCGATTCGTCTCGAATTTAAATATAATATATAATTTTAAATATATAATACAAATGACGATAACTTCCTCACTCTTTGAAAAAATGTATTAATATTATAAGTCAATCGATTCGTCTCGAACCAAGAAATCTTTTATATTGTTTCATCAACTTTGAATTATGTCAAAGAAAAAAGTTTTACTATAAAAACCGTATTTTCAAATATTATGCATTACAATAGCTTTCTTACTCCTCAATAAAATGTATCCATATTATAGGTCAATGGATTCGTCTCGAACCAAGGAATCTTTTATATTCTTGCATTTACTTCGAATTATGTTAATGAAAAAAGTTTTACTATAAAAAATCAATTTTTTAAATATTATCGAGTGCTAAAAAACAATTCAATTAATATTTTTAGAAATCCTTCAGTCAGTTTCAAGATATTAGCGCGCGCGCACGCACACACGCATACACCCGGACAATTGTTTAGAACATTGTATTCGACATTTTTAAATTTAGGAAGGTTTATTTGAATGAATTAAAATGTTTTGGAAAATCTTAAAATTACAAATAAAAAAAACTAAAATAACCTTATATAATACTTTATTTGTGCCGGCTGTACTATACGGCAGCGAGACATGGAGAATCTCAACATTTCTCCTCACAACCAGCCATAGAATACGAATACAATATTAATTTTCAAATATCACCCCCATAAGTCTATTTTGTAAAGTACCAAAAAAAACCCATAAGGGAAAAGGTGGGTATCGCGAGTTTTTGGCGTTAATTATAATTTTTCTGCGTTTTTCTCATGAAAATTGTTTCTAATACATAAAATACTACTTTATAATGATAATTAGATTATTTAATAAATTGTTTAAACAGTTCATTACTGTTTTTAGTAATTTTCTCTTAGAATGAAGATAGAAGGTCGCGGTTTTTTCGAAAATTTTCCACTTTTTGTCCACATTTCAATTAGATAGAGGCGATAGTTTATCAATATTAACAAACCTAATTGTTTCAATAATTGAGTATTATTGTTAATAATATTCATTCAGAGTAATGCTGGATAATTGCAGTTTTTTCTTAAATGTTCAACTTTATGTTCACTTTTTACTTGGAGTGAGTTGAATAATTAATTAAAGTTAACAAAATTATCTATTTACACAATTTATTATCATTATTAATAATATTTAATTTGAATAACGCTAGAAAGTTTCGGTTTTTTTATGAAATTTGCAACTATTTCTCTACTTTTCACATAGGGTGAGTTAATAATTAATTCAATGTAGAATGCCAGAAAGTTGCTTTTTTTCTGAAATCATGAGTTTTCTTTTGACTTTTTAGTTATAATCAAATAATAAGTGTACCTCAACAAGAATAATTTTTTAAATAGTATTTTACGTTTTTATGTTAATTATTTTTGCTCTTTTCCCAATGATTGAAAAAATTAATTTAAACAAAAAAGCTATCTTACACAAGAAACAAAAACAAAGAATGGAATAATTAGGACTAGGTAGGAGAACGAGGTGTGCAAATGACTTGTAAAAGTTTTGTTTTAAATTACAACAAGAAGTTTATTGCAAAGCATAAAAGAAAATGTGGACCTGAACCTATTTTGATATCAGCCCCCCCCCTCCAGCAAAATATATTTACGAAAAAGAAAAAGATTGTTTAGAATATTTTTCTCTCTAATGTTTATTTATTATTTGTTCATAAATAAAAAGGCAGAGCAAAGTTAAAAATTTGAGAAAAATCCACAATTTTCTAGCACTTATCTAAGAGAAGAAAGTTATTATCAGTAATAAATTGTTTAAACAACTCTTTTCATCAACTTGCATTAATTATCACCTCACTAAGTGAAAAGAGGGCAAAAAGTTAAACATTTAAGAAAAAACCGCAATTATCTGGAATTAATATAGATGAAGATAGTTATAACCAATAATAATTTGTTCAAACAATTATCTTTCTCAACTTAAATTCTTAACTTAATGAAAAGAACCGCAACTTTAGACCATTAGGCAAAAAGAATATTATTAAGAATAATAATAAATTGTTTAAACACTGACTTTTGTTAACTTGAATTAATTATTACTTCACTCTAATTGAGAAATGGAAAAAAGTTAAAAAATTCAGAAAAAAATCGCAACTATCTAGTATTAATGTAGAAGAAGATAGCTATAGACAACAATAGTTTGTTTAAACAACTATTTTTACTATATCAAGTTAAATATTAACTCACTTCAAGTGAAAAGTGAACAAAACGTTGAAAATTTCTGAAAAACTGCCATTTTTAGAATTATTCAAAGATAATATTATTAAAAATAATAATAATAAATTGTTTAAGCCATCATTTTTGTTGAAATTAATCATATCTAACCTCCTTCTAATCAAAAATCGGATAAAAAGTGGAAAATTTTCGAAAAAACCGCAACTTTCTCTCACCATTCTAAGAGAAAATTGCTAAAATCAATAATAAATCGTTTAAACAATTCATTTAAACATCTCATCATCAGTATAAAGTAGTGTTTTATGTATCAGAAACCATTTGCATTAAAAAAACCGAAAAAAAATCATGATTAGCGTAAAAACCTCGCAAAAATCATTTTTTCATTTACGGGTTTTTTTTGGAACCCTATAAAACAGACTAATGGGGTTGATTCAGGTATTTTCAAAGTAATACTTAATTCCTTTTTCTATGGCTAATTGTGAAGAGAAATATTGAGTTTCAACTCGATTCAGCTAATATTGAGGATTATGAGTAAAATTTAGAGAAACGTATTTTTTTCTTATGGGGAAAACGTGTTACACTTCATGCGGCTTGCGCTATCTCTAATATCTAAAGTCATTGCTTACTTTTATGAATAAAAATAAAAATCCCCACTATTTAACTTCAAAGCTCTTAAATGCAGAAACTTAAACTTTCATTTGAGATAAAAAGATGACAAAATATGCGTTTGACCAGAAAAAAAAATGTTTTTGGCTATCATTTTTGAAGGCTAAATAATATTTATTTCAAAAAATGATTCTGATTAATGAAAAGGACATACAAAAACCTATGAATACTGTACTGAAAAAGTTTCCTATTACCAAATAGGAGAATTAAAACTTGCAAAAATTATTTATAATTTTTATAATTTATAATTATCTTAATCTTGATATTGTATTATTTATAATAATTTATTATTAATAGACTTTGACCAAGTTTGACTTCGTGCAGACAAATTTTTTTTGAGTGGTTACTGCAGTTGCGAAATAATGCTCTATTTATATAAAAAAAAAATTCCGCTTCTCTTTGAGGAATAATTAATAGCCAATTATTTATCAATGATTCCATATAATCAATAATTGAAATTTATTATTCTTTAAACAAACTCAATGAAACAATTTACTGTCTGGATATTTTCCATCACTTAAGGTTTATTTTTTAACTTGATGAACTGTTCATAATTAATTTTGAAACTTTTCTAGAAACTTGGATGACGATTGACTATTGTTGAAAATAGCCAGAAAATGCATTTGTTAATTAAGTTTGATTGAATAATCATTTATTGTTATTGAATAATAGCAAGAAATTGTTGATAAATAATTGGCTGTTAATTCCTGGGTCAAAAGTGGAATTTCGTAGATCATAAATACATGAGATAGTACAAGTTTGTTAAAAAAAATTGTTCTCAAAAATAATAACTGTCGATTGTCATTGAAATATCCCCGAAGGTTTATGAATTAGTTAATAACACTTCATTACGTTGGAAGAACCAAGCTAGTGCGTCGGAAAATAGCCCAACAGTGCATTTATTATTATTTTTATTATTAGAAAAGTTTTACGCTCCGGAAGCTACGATCATGGTTCCTTTAAGCAACCAATCCCGACGCAACTGGGACGTGTTCGTCATCCACTTCTGCTCCTTCTGTCCTAGAAGGTAAGCAAGAGAAATACTAAAAAGCAGTAAAATACTATTTTCAAGTTAATAAGACCATATAATTACGTTTATATAAAGGATTTATATGTACTCGCTGATTCAGATTGAGAGAGTAAATTAGAACTACTAACGAGAAGTTAATCAATAAATAAACAAGAGCAACAATTAAAAAAAATTTTTAATCAATATATATAATATATAAACTATAGTAAGTATAATACACATAATATTTCCATGTTATTGTAGAATACATAATGTGTGATATACAATGTACAATAATATATAATAGCTATATAATAATTGTATTATAATTAAACGTGTCTACTGTTATATTCACGTACAGCTTTAAGTCAACTTTCTGCGTAGTTAGAATTTAACTTTTTCACTTTATATTTTTTCCATATTTTCTGAAAGTCTGCATGAGAAGATTCTACGGCTTGTTCCGAGTAAAATCCTAAGCCTATATTGTTTTGTTTACAAAAATCTTCGATGTAAAAAAATACTAAGTAAACTTTCGGAGTTTTTCTTATGCCTAAATCTAGATAACTCTCCCTGAAAATCACTATCATTTCAAGATATCCTGGTGTCAACTCAATTGAAAAATAAGAATCGACAACCAAGTGTTTACTGTTCCAATTAATAAATGTAATTCAGGTGGCGGAACTAAAACACTAATCGTTTTTTCCTTATTTGATGAACTTATAGGTAAATTAGAACAATTTTTTAATTTTTTGCAGTCCTCCTGTTTGACCCCACTTCTCTCCCATGCAATTTCCGTTAGTTCTTAAAGTACCTGAAGTATTCAAATTTTCTTTATGTGTTGTATACGCCAAGTAGACGGATACGAACTACTATGGGACATGAGGCCATCCAATATATATAATATTTTCAAGTCCGTTGTAATTGTTCCTTCGACATCCTTAAGATGTAATAAGTCCCATAAAAGAGATAAATTATGACGGTTTTCTTCTGAACATTCAGTTAAACCTATCAAAGATAATTCATTAACGACAGAATCTTTTAATTTCTTCGAAACTACTCCTTCACTGCATTTTTGCCGCTTATTTTTATTTGAGTATATCAATTCACAATCTAACGATTGGACCGACAAAGTTATTTTAAAAAAATGTCCACCAATATCTGCACCAATTTTAATATGCGCATGATTTATTCCACGGATTTCTTTAACGTGATCAATTAATTGTTGAATGTTTTTAAAAAAACAAAATTTTCTTCTTTGTTCGCTTCTTGTTCTGACTTTTTACCTATCAATTTGCATTTTGTAATATCAAAATGAGAATCAAGAGAATGATTAGAATTTCGGAGTTTCTTTTCCAAATTTGGCTCAAACAATGTTCTTTTTTTGTTGCAAAGCGAAGTGATCGAACGACTACTAAAGTAGTATTTGATGATCATCCAAAATTTGTACTTAGTCTTGATACGCTTTCAGAAGAAATCACTATGTCATCCTCTCTTTTTTATTTTGAGAAAGATTGACTATCATTTCTTTACCATGAATTCTTGACAACCAAATACAATCTTTGTTTACATCTGTCTGATTTTCCCATTTCTCCGTTATTACCTGACTAGAAAATTGTTCTTTCTGTTTTTGATCTATTAAATTTAAGTTTAGTAAGAACCGTTTTTTAGTACACTCGTATGGTTTACCTTGTCCAATCACCGATGAACATTTCGCACACCTATAGTTCGCAGGTATCTTTCTTGTCTTAGCATTTTTTTTAATAATTACAGCAGAGGATTCTTCTGAAAAATTAAATGCACTTTGATCTCTAACTGTGTTACACAACTCACACACACATGGTTTTTCAGAAGTAGCTTTTCGAGTATTGATTATTAATTTAAATTTTAAATAATCAGGCATACTAATAGTATACACATCAGGAGATTTTTCGTTTACGTCAAGCTTTTTCCTACCATATCCACACATTGATTTTGGCAACCGATCATCGTCTATATCATACGTCACATATTTACTTATTAAATTTTTTAAAGTATCTGTAATTTCATAAAGAACTTTTTTCTTCAGCCATTACTTATTTCAATAAAGCAAAGTTAAAATTCAACTTTGTTAGAACGCGCAAAAGCTCGACACAAATTAATTCTAACGTTTTAGGAGTGCAAAGGTTTCGCACAAACTAAATTGAAAATAAAATAAGATGTACAATCTAGAGACTGATACGTCATTAAATTCTTTTTACATTTTTTAATACAGAAAGCAATATATTTACGCATGCCTTGGTGCATACCAAGGCCTTAAGGGCATAAATGCAGTGTTGACAATAAGAATCAGTATGCAAAGCTGTACGCGACGTGAATAAGTATAATATTAGGCATGTTTAATTATAATGCAATTATTATATAGCTATTATATATTATTGTACATTGTATATTACACATTATGTATTCTAAAATAACATTAAAATATTATTTTTATTATACTTGCTATATTTTTTATAAGAAATTAATATTAAAACTTGAACATTATGTATACGAATTTGTGGATGAAATATTCATAAATATATTGATTTAAATTTTTTAAGAATCGTTTCTCTTTTTTATTTATTGACGAACTTCTGGTTAATAATTCTGATTTACATATAACTCCTTCGAATGAACGTAATTATATGGTCTTATTAACTTGAAAATAGTATTTTACTGCTTTTTGGTATTTCAAATAGGTTTTTCCAGGCAAAAAAAAATCCGCTCAGGGAAATATTTTAAGTTCATCAAAAATGGCTCCCTGGAAGCATTCAAAACAATCTCCTATTTATAAATCTGGGGTACCTGAAAATAGCATTTAACTTTTTTATAGGCCACAGTGGGTAGCGATCATTTTTTCACTCAGCTTGATTTGAAATTAAAATCTACATAAGTAAGAGAGTAAATTCATAAGTTTATCGATGACCGATAATTATTTCGATTTATGTGCTTTTACCATTACTTCTAATAATAGCTCTAACTATCGAAATTAGATCTCTTTAACAATATATTTACTATTCAATATGTAAGATACGCAATGGAAATATTATATATTGTTCTTATATATAAACATATACATACATACACTATATATATACTGTATATAATATTTTCGCCTGCGATAATTAAGTAAAATTAATAATATTCTTTACTGAATTATCATTCTGCTCAATATACAAAATGTATTTAATTTAACTTTATAAATATAATAATTTAGGTAAATTATTCTCCCAGAATTTGGGAAACAAACAAAATTTAAAATACTAAAGTTTGATTTTTTGTAACGGTGTAACCTGAAAATCTATCAACTGGGGCGTAGCACGCTATGATAAATAATCTTCTGATTCCTACCTTCATTCTAACCCACAGCAATCTGGGAGATACATATTCTTGACCTTTGAGAAGCTGTTTCGCTTTTTCATTCATAATCAAACTGACCCCTTGACTACCATGTGATTCACTATCTATAGACTCCTGACTCGACTTTTACATTTACCGTCTGTATGCATTTCGCCAATCAAAACTTCAGTCCATTCCGAGGCTATTTTATTGTTTGTCTTATTCATTGTTTAGATTGTACACTACCACCTTTACTACCACCTTTACGCGCGAAATTTGTTTTGCGAGTCGAAATCATGTCCAAGTTAAGTAGTGATTCATCATATGGTGGAGAGTCTAGTTGTAGCGTCAGTCCCACCAAAATTCCTGTTACTGGGGGGGGGGGGGTGAAGACAGAGAATGGAAACCGAGAGTCTCAATTGGTTGGTATTTTATGCTGAGAAGGTCACAATATAGCGCCATTTAAATAAGAATAATTTTGACAGAAACTTAAAATTTATAATTGCTTTTACAGTTTATGCTAAAATTATGAAGACAAAAAAGGCCTAATTGAAATAAAAATAAGTGTAATTAATAGCAGAACCTGTTTTTTAATTTTTATACTTTTCCAAAACTTAGAGGCGAACTTATATCATTTCTCAGAATTGATTACTAACTAAAAAATTCGACATGGTATAATAATTGAAACATAGATAATTGGAAAATATGAAAATCTATGAATCGGGAATACAGTTGGCTCTTCTAAAAACAAAAATCACTTGTTTTAAATATATTTTAGTTTTTTTGATTTGATTTCTCAGTATTTTTCTGTTTGAACTATACATTTTTTTCCGTGGTGAGTCTAATGAAAATGTTCAACTTTCCCGGTTTACGAAGTATTTACAAGTCCTAATTTTAAATACCATTTTCTGTTCATCAAATGTTGGGGTCAGGAGTGCATTTACTCAAAGCATCTAAATGAGTCTGGAAAACATTTTCTTTTATAAATCAGAGCTTTTGAAATTAAAATCCAAGTTCCTTGAAAGTTTTCCAAAAGTTTAATTCTGAGATATCGAATTTCTTTCATTTAGAAGTTCTAAAATGGTTGCGCTGAAAAGTTGTGCAAACATTCGTTCGAAAAAGAGATAAAAATGTTTTGGTTGTGAGAGAGAGAAACATTTACTTCTATTATAAGTGACATTTTATCGTAAAAAGTTTTATGAAATGTTAAACAATGCTGTAAAGATTTGTAATAAAATATTGTTGATATATAATGAGAAGAATAAATTAAACTAGAAGTGAAATGTGTAAATATAAATCTATTCAGTTTCATTGATGTGGACGAGAAGATGAAGATATTCATAAGCTTTTCACAGATTGTAGACCTGATTTCAAATATAAATATATATTTCCATAGATTGCGTGCAAGCTCGACCTCCTTAAGGACATGATGTGGATAGGTTACTGTGTTTACGAATCCGACAGAACCGTTTCATGTAGTTCTTATTATGAATTATGTGACGCCAATGCCAATCGCATATTGCTTTCTTTTTATTTCCCTGTTGCAACGGCGATATTACGATGTCGAGGTTATTGATGGAAAATATAAATTCAACTTAATGTAATTTCGAAAACAATTTTTAAACAAGCAAAAAATGGTTTAAACGCTACATCAAATCTAAAAGGCTTCATTGATATTATATATAAACAGATATGTTAACATTAATGAAGTCCTCGGAATGGGATTAGGGGCCGTTCGAAAAATACGTAACGCTTTCTTTGACAATTTTAACCCCCCACCCATTCCCACCTCATACATAACGCTTTTTATGCAATACGTGCAAGTACGTGTATCTAACTTCAACATTAGTGTAACACTCGAGGTGACCCCCCCCCCCTCCTAAAGGCGTTACGAATTTTTTTAACGATTGAACCCGGAATTGAAGTTTGTTCTCCTTTTTTTTAACGTTTCTAGGGAGTTCAGTTGTCCAAAATGATCTCAAAACAGAGGAAATAGGGTGAATGTATATACCATTTTTAACAAAATAGTAGAACTTTCAATTTGAAAAGTTGAACTTTGAACAAAAAAGTTAATTTTCAACCAAAAAAGATTACTTCTACCACGATTATGAATTTCAAATTCAAAAGAACAAATTTCAGATCAAAACGATGACTTCAAAATTAATTTTCTATCAAAAGACGAATTTTCAGCAAAATATATGAATTGTTAACAAAAATGTTGAATTTTCAACCAAAAAATATAATTTTTCTACCAAAAATGAAATCGCTTGTCTTTCAGTTAAAAAAATACTTTTACACAAAAAAGAAAAGAATTTTCAAGCAGCTGAATTTAACGAAAAAAGACCAAAAAATAATTGTAACTAAAAAAGATATTTTTCAACCTAAAATGGAATCGTTGAATTTCCAGTTGAAAAAATGAATTTGAAAAAAAAAACTTTTTCAATCAGTTGAAGTTACAAAGGATAAATTAACAACCCAAAATGGAATAGTATAATTTTCACATAAAAAAGTTAATTTTTACCCAAAAAAGAACAAATTTTCAAAGAAATACATGAATTTTCAACAAAATTGATTAATTCTGAAGCCAAAAATTAGTTTTCAACGAAGAAAAATAATTTTAACGAAATAGTTTAATTATGTACCAAAAAAATTAAATTTTTCTACAAAAAAATCTGAATTTTTAACAAAAAACTTAGTTTTCAACCGAATAGTTTAATTTTTTACTAAAATGTTGAATTTTCAAGAGAAAAAGATGAGTTTTCTACAAAACAGTTGAATTTTCAACTCTCAAATATGAAATTTCAACAAAAAAGTTCATTCACAACCAAATAAATGAATTTTTAACTAAAATTATGAATCTTGGACCAAAAAATATGAATTTTCAACAAAATAGTTGAATCCACCACAACAGATTCAATTTCAAGCAAACAGTTGCATTATTAACCAAAAAGGATACATTTTCAACAGGCTAGATTAATTTCTTACTAAAAAATTATTTGAATTTTGAACTAAAAAAGATATAACTTTTCAACCAAAAATACAATACTTCAATTTTTAGTTGAAAAATTCATTTTCAACCAAAAATGAATGACTGTTGGTTCTCTCGCTTCGCGCTCGGTAATATATTTATCTCGCGCTTCGCGCTCGATAACGTATTTACCTCGCGTTACGCACTCTGTCATTGTATTTTCCCCACTTTTAAAATTAAAGGTCAAAGCATCAACAACTATAATTTGGTGATTATGAATTATCTTCTTGTCTGGTTCACACCTTTTCCTGGACCGTTTCAGTTGGTTGAGAACTGTACTGAGATTAATTCACCGTTCCTATTATAGATTCGCAGAATCTAAACATCCTTGGCGGTGGGAAACGATCTCTGCTGGTTCCGAATTTAAGTGGCTACGCATGAATATGTCTGTGTGATTTAATCAAATTTTTTAAATGAGGTCCGATTATGTCAACATTCGATGCCGTACCGGTTGATCTGAATTCAGTAGAAGCCCATGTCCGTTGCTACAGTATGAAGGGCGACCTCTGTTGATACCTAATGAAAAATAAGGGGTTGCTTCGTAATACCGTTTGAAAAGGTCGATCCTGGCCAATGACTAACTCCAATTATTAATGTAGTCGCGGCCCAGATCAGTTCCGCGCCGAGTGCAGACGGGCATGAGAAATCATGTTTTTCGGACTTCGTAGTATTTTTTGTCGGTGCAAAGAGTAGTCATTCTATAAAAAAGTAATATAATTTTTATTTAGTTCTAGCTGTTTCTGTATTGTGATTTGAACATAAAATACAAAATATGGTTTGCATTTCAACATTTAGAGGCATTTTCTTTCTCCTTTGTCTTTATAGTAATCACTCAAAATCACTAATCACTTCACATGTGTTGAAGCATTTGCACCATTAGTTTTACCTTGGGCAGGGTTATCCCCGATACTTTTGATGTATTGGCTGATTTTTCAGGAGCCCGCTGGATGATCTCCCTGAAAAGGATGTTATTTGCATTCGTATTAGTTGCTCTTGGAGATATTTTTGTATTCTAACTCATATTTATGGTGTTTTTCGAAGTCAGCTTCTTCGGAATTTTGAGTAATTCGTTTGACGTCACTAATACTGAACCTCCCAGATAGCTTCTTCATAATACAAGCAACGCAGGCTAATATTACCATTGAGATTTGAGTGAGGGAAAACTAGGTAATTAATTCCAGGGTTGTTAATAAACCTAATCCAATATAAGATTCACGAATAAGGGTTCAATCAGTTTTGCGGAATGCCTTGTGATCAGTGAATGCCTCTAATTCCTTCTCGATAACCCATAAAAATTCTACATTTTCATCGGTAGGTAACGTCCCAGAGATCTTGTAGGTGTAGACGCTCGGTAGTCAGCAGGAGCTTGGCGATCGAATTCGTAGGTCAAAGTCTGCTAAAGGAGAATGGGCGTGATTGTCCTGGCGATATGTTAATGACTCCTCCCATTGATGGTTTACGTAAAAACATTCAGTTTAATCTAAGCAGATTTCTGAGGATCCTTCTTTTTCGTTCTGTCGTGTGGGTGGGACTACATAGGGTACTTCAGTGATCCATTTTGAAACAGCTGAGGTCAATTCCGATACAGGGTCCTTTATCTGAGAAGGAATAATTTCTTCGGGAACACTCGTAAAACGGACAGTACCTTGTCGCTGCGTTGGTACCACCTTGCTACAACCTAAGGTTGTATGTACCTTTCGTTGATCTAGATTATTTAATTTTTCGGCCTCTTGCAGTGATTGTTGTCGATCTTCGGAAGCCTCAAGGAAGATGTTTACTTTGAGCAAGTAATCTAAATAACAGATTCAATACCTTTAATATCGCAAAACCAGGGCTGATGCTCTGCAAGGGATTCGATAAACTTGTTTAACGATTGTTTCCAATCCTTCGAATTAACGCCTTCAATCTCTTCTACATCTTTGTCTTCGCTGTCCACCTGAGGTTGGCTGATATCCACTATGACTTGTTGCGGAGGTGTAGAGTCCTTATGATGAAAACTTAACGTTTCTGTGTAGAAGGTGCTGGCTTTCTGTGCGAAATCTTTCTCTGTGCCTCCTTTTCCAGTTCATCCGTTCTAAAGCGGATTTTAGTTTTAAGAAGTCTTCTTTGTTGACAACGAGCTTTCGTGTCGCAGTTTCCCAGCCATTCTGTTCCAATTTCGGCATCCAGACTGTTGCTCTGTCGTTGAGAAACTTGGAATCTGTATTTTATGCCAATTTTATTCAAGATTCCTAATTACCAGATCCTTAGGGATGCTTGTGCAAAGTTATTTAGCATCTAGAGAAAGTGATACGTAATTATCAGAAATGTGAAACTTTTCATATTACTGATAAGATCCTAACTACTTGTTACATAGGTTTCAGTCTGCCATAAGACCTTCTTGATCGGATTTCTAATAAAGTTGAAGAGGTAAAAGGTTGGAGAGCCACAGAAGGGTGTAACAGGTCTCATCGGAATATGTGGTTTATGAATTTTTGGCAGGCCATAAAATTTCGGTGCATCAGATCTGTAACTTTCGACATATCAATAAAGACCTGCTTCTCTGACAAGAGCTCTTGGAATTTCTTGTTATAATCAGATTTGTCAATCATAACTGAAATTTTGCCTTTGTCGGAATTGTTGACCACAATGTTCTTGTTGTTGATTACGAACATTTTAGCACCCTTGCCCATTTCCTCAAAATCTGATTTAACATTTTTAGCATATTGGTTATTTAGGTGGCGAATTAAGTTAGAAGCGATGCTAGAACTAAACTAAGTGCGTTTTTCATCAGGTTATATGTGAATCTTATCTTCTATACAAGATAACGTATTTTCAACCGTTTTACCTTTGTGGACAGGATCTATACGAAATTTAGAACCTAAACTCAGGAAGTAGTTAACTTCATGTGGTATAGTAGTGTTCGCTAGATTTATAATCCATTTATATTTTTACTTTCCTGTTGTTCAAATCAACATTGTAATATTTACGATGTTAAGTCTTTAGTTACTAATCCTTCATTCTTAATAGTTAGTTAGAGCTTTCGCCCTTTGACGAAGTGCCTCATCAGTGGAAGAAAAAATAAGACGCCAATACACCACCTAAAAAGACTTATTCGTAGGATGGTTATAACTAAGTACAATAAGAGGTAAAGTGCACCGAGTGGAAGCTGTTATATAGCATGAGTTTTGACAAATGTAGTGTATACGTCCGTTACGTGGTCTATTAAGTTAGAAAATTAAGTATAGCTAAAATGTACGTCACACACTCAGGTAATCGGTATCGGTACGATTTCACCAACACACAAAAAAAAGTGGTCTGCCCGGCGGACTACATCGGCATATCTATATGTTTTTGGGGTCGTTGAATCCAAATCCGGGGTCCAAATACCCAAGTTAGCTCGTATTTCCCCAAAAACTGCGAAAATAGACCTAAAATCGACGAAAACAGCGATTTTTCTTGTATATTTTTACAAAAAACAAAGTATTTTTATGCCAAGTGGACTTAACCAGCATATCTATATGTTTTTGGGGACGCTTACCTTCAAATTATTGAAATCTAATAGAAATTCCTTGGGAACTTTAAAAAAAACCCTAAACTATTTCTAACCCTTTGGAACTTTTTAAAGCTATTGGAAATTCCTTGGAATTTTTACAAATACCCTTTAATCTTTTAAATCGTTTGGAATACCTTCATATTATTGAAATCTATTAAAAAAATCCTTGGAAACTTTTTAAACCCCCTAAAATATTTCTAACCCTTTGAAACTTTTCAAAGCTATTGGAAATTCCTTGGAATTAAAAAAAATACCCTATAATCTTTTAAATCGTTTGGAATACCTTTATATTATTGAAATCTATTGAAAAATCCTTTGAATCTTTTAAAATATGTATCCTAAAATATTTCAAATCCTTTGAAATCCCTTGAAACTTTTAAAAGCTTTTTAAAATTTCTTGAAAGTTTTCAAATTCTCTAAAACCTTTAAATTTTTTTAAATATCTTCAAAGTTTTTAAATCTATTAGAAATGTATTCGAATCTTTTAAAATACCATTAAATATTTAAAATACTTTGAAATCTCTTCAAATTATTGAAATATGGTTAAAATTCCTTGGAATCTTTAAAAATACCCTAAAATCTTTAAAATTCTTTGAAATCACTTCAAAATATTGAAATCAATTGAAAATTCCTCGGAATATTTTAAAATACCCTGAAAGATTTCAAAAGAATTCAAGAAAATACAGAAATCGGTATAGACCTCAATTCAATAGTGGTTAAACCACGGTTTAATATATTGAAAAAAGTGACTGAAGTGATATTTTTATTTTTAAAAAATGACTATAGTGACTTTATATTAAACAAGTGACTAAAACGTGATTTCAGAACTAAAAATTGGCTAAAAGTGACTGTGTGGCAGCCCTGCCTATTCTTGATACTTGATGTGCTTCTTACAGAAATTCCCTGATTTTTGCCATTTTTTTTTGTTTGCAAAATCCCTGATTTTCCCTGACAAGTGTCTATCCTGAATCAATAACATAGCTTACAAAAAAATTACTCACATATTTATTAGGATTTAAAAAACTGATCGTGCTCCGAATTTTTTGGGCAATAACTCCAGGAAAATTTAAGGTCCTATTTACGGACGTGTAAATGGGTCTCGTGGAATGTAAATTCCTCATGGGGCAAACAATCAAAGCACATGTTGGTGTCACCAGTTCCAAAAGATTTGCTGATCCCTGATTTAAATTATTTTTCATGGTTGGCATCAGTAATAGCTGAAACAGCAACATTCAGTCATGTTTAAACTACTCCAATAATGACGCAACAATTCATTACTGGCGTGTAAGCTAAAATGTTATGTATAATTGAAAAACTCTCCTCTAAATCTCAAAATATAATAAAAAAACAACAATATGAAATAAAATAAAAAAGTGTTTTCGTCCTTCACCTCGAATAAAATGAAATATATACCTTGACAGGTGTTATTCGAATTCTGTGCATTTTTCTTTATGATTTAACGTTCCCGGTCGATATGGTTTCTTCCTTCTCCGATCTGTACCAGGAACTCACAAAAGCAGAAACGACATCCTCAACATCCTCGCGGCACGCTACTTTTGAGGTTATGTTGCCATTGCCAAACGGCAAACGCGAGAACTTAGATCGAAAAATGAAAATGGACGTTTCTCAATGAAGTGTAAACTTCGTACCACATTTCCAAAGGAATTAATCTTCATTTTTACACGGATCATCTCCAAGAATAAAGAAACAGGTAAATACAATAGTCATTTTTACATTTCTCCAAAAATCCGTCAGGAATCTGTCGTATTTCATAGTTTTTCTTGGCTAAAATAAATGCGGTATACAGCCTCTGTGTTCGCTCGAATCTGCATGCAAGTCAACCGTTGGCTATTTATTTTATCTTTTACATTACTTTTCTGAGCCTTTTATATATTTTAAGCTTCTGTAACAAATGGTAAAATTTGCAGTTTTTTAGGTTAAGTTTTTTTTGCAATAAATCAAGTTTTACAATATTTGTTTTCTTGTTTGGTTTCTCTTTTTTAGAGTTTCACAAAAAAGTCACGTACGCGCAATTTTCTAGATTTGCGTTGGTTTTATGAGCTATAGAGTCAAGAAGATTTTCGATGATTTTATGGGTAAAAAAAGCAGATTTTAAACCTAAAAATATATGAAAATTGTTACAATTTTGTTTTTAATTATGTTTTTCTTGCAAAAGAAGAATTAACGAATTGAAACCGATATATAGATTCTGATAGAATCCGACTAAATACGATTCGCCAAGTAAAAATGGAGGGAACAATCCTTAAATTGCAAACTAATTCTTGAAGTCAAATTTTATTATAAATTAAAAGTATAATATATATCTGAAAAAATTCAAAAGCCGTAAATTGCGCAAAATTCTGTAATTAGCTAAATGTGAAAAAATATAAGATTATTTCGATAATATGACAAGAAAAATGATTTCAAGTTGAAAATTCAACTCTTCTGAAGATAATTCGTATTGTTTTGGCTTCAAAATTAAATAATTTTGTTGAATTTTTTTTTTTGGTAAAAAATTAATCTTGTTGGAAAAAAGTCATATTTTTTAAGAAAAAAGTTAATTTTTTACCAAATTGTTAAATTTTCCACAAAGAAGATTTATATTCTACCAAAAAGACGAAATTTTAACAAAGTACATGAATTTTCAACAAAATTGTTCAATTTTGAAGCCAAAAAGCCGAATTATCTATAAACCAGTTAATATTCCAACCTAAAAATATTATTTTCCAACAAAAAAGTTAATTTTTTACCAAATTGTTGAATTTTCCAAGAAGAAGATTGATGTTCTACCAAAAATACGAATTTTTAATAAAATACATGAATTTTCAACAAAATTTTCTAATTTTGGAGCCAAAAAGACGAATTATCTATAAACCAGTTCATAGTTCAACCTAAAAATATTATTTTTCAACAAAAAGTTAATTTTTTACCAAATTCATCTTTCAATTGAAAATTTAACAATTTGATAAAAAATTAACTTTTTTGTTGAAAAATAATATTTTCTGGTTGAAAATTCAACTGTTTTAGAGATAATTCGTTTTTTTGGCTTTGAAATTCCACAATTTTGTTTAAAATCCAAGTATTTTGTGAAAAATTAACTTATTTGTTAAAACATAATAATTTTGGGTTGCAAATTTTTGGTCAAAAAATTTTTAAGAAAAAGTTTTGCAGATAATTCGTTTTTTTGTTTTCGTAATTCAACAATTTTGTTGAAAATTCACGTATGTTGTTGAAAATTCGTCTTTTTTGTTAGAAAATTTAACAATTTAGTAAATATATATATATATATATATATATTTACTGATTGCACTGAAAGCAAGAAAAAAAATATATAAGATAAAAATATAAGCAAAAAACATTTCAAAGACGTAGATAAATATAAAAAGAAAGAGAGTGTTGAATAAATATTAAAACAAAAAAAGAAATCTTAATTGTAAGACAAGTTGTAATATTTCGAGATAATTTTATCATTGATAAGTTGAAAATCTTGATTTCGAAGATTTTAATTCTAGTTAATTGCATTCTCTTTTGAAGAGGTTTCCTATTACAATGTCGACAAGAGCGAGCCTAAATGTGGTTAATTAAATATTTAAGAATAAGACAAAAAAAAAAAATATTTATTAGATTTGATTATAAATGAGACAAGAATTATTTTTAACATTTGACTGCAGACACCACATTTGTCGTCAAATTAAGAATGCATATGGCTAAATTTAATATAATTTACTTTACTGTATAAGTTTGTGTGTATGAGGGAATTAATGTGAAACGAGTACGAGTACGGAGTTGAAAATGCAAGTTAATTTCTTAACAGAGTCTGATATTTCATCGTAAGAAAATGTCATTTCGTCTTCGTGAAAAAATTTGTGTTACTTTCGAAGTGGCAGCGGTTGCATAAGAAGCTGCATTAGTTATAAAATATAAGTTCGATTTGGAGAATTTCCTTGTAATTTATATAACGACAGTACAAAGTGGTGTTTACACCACACGGCCGTAAAGAGTTTCTTATGAACTTCTACGACAAGAGCCAGAAAATGTAAAAAGTTGCTTAAAATACGTTTAATTTTGGATTATTGAAATTGTATTTCAATGTCGTGCATTTATTGATTTGTGTTGGAAAAAGGTTGATTCTTACGAATCCGAGTATAATGAATACTTGCTTATTGCGATTTTTTTCTTTCTTTTCGTTAATTTTTCTTTTTCCAAAATCAAAGAAATCGAAATTTATTTTTGTATTTACTTTTAATTTATTTACATACGCACGAGAACAAAAAGCGTAAACAGAAGAATAGATATACTTTAAAACATAGCCAGTGAGAGCTTGCTGGAAACAGATTGTCTGCTTTTTAATGCTTCGACCTGATTATTTCTTTTTAAATATTTGTCCTACGGCTAAGCGAGTTTAGGATATCAATCAAATTTTGCTGCAAATGATTTTTTTTTTTTTCATTCTACAGTGCATTTTAATCTAAATAATGTGAAACGAAGTGTAAAAATACAAGTGTAAACACTAACCATGAGAGACTCTTCAAGTCAAATCACATATCACAGGGTGCAGTAGGCTTTTTCAAAACCCTGTATATTATTTGCGATCAGAGTGTAAAATTCGCCGAGCTTGATTATCATTTTCATGTACACATAAAAAAATGAATTAAAACACCATAATTCTTTTTAAAAAAGTATTTGTGTTTTACTTAATTATACCTTTTTGGAAATATTTATCATTATTAAGCTAACACTTTTAGACGAGGGGGAAAAGATTATGGTATAATTCAAAGTAATTGAGGTATTTCGTAATTTTTTGAGCTGGAAATTTAACTATTTCATTTTTTGGTGGACATTTGTCTTTCTTAGTCGAAAATTGATGTATTTTGTTGAAAAAGTAAATATTTTGTTAAAAATTGAACCATTTGGTTGAAAATTTTCTATTTTGTTAAAAATTAATCTTTTTCATTGAAAGTTGATCTATTTTCGTAAAAAAGTGAACTGGTTTGTTGAAAATTCATGAATTTTGTTAGAAAACTAATCTTACAAAAAAACTAATAAATAAATAAAAAAAACTATTTTGTTGAAAATTCAACTATTTGGTTAAAAATTCAAGTATTTTCTTAAAAATTTATCTTTTTTGGTAGAAAACTAATCTTCTTACTTGAAAGTTCATCTTTCTGGTAGAAAGTTGATCTATTTTCGTAAAAAAGTAAACTATTTTGTTCAAAATTCATTAATTTTGTTGAAATTCCGTTTTTTTTTATATATAAAATTAAGATTCTTACTTGAAGACTGTTTGCTTGTAAATTCATGTTTTTGGTTAAAAAATTAACTTTTTTGTTAAAAAATCAAGTATTTCGTTGAAAATTTATGTATTTTGTTTAAAATTCATTTTTTTTGTAGAAAATTAATCTTCTTACTTGAAAATTCATCTTTTCGGTTGAAAGTTAATCCGTTTCTTTTTTATATAAAATTAAGATTCTTGCTTGAAAATTCATGTTTTTGGTTAAAAAACGAACCTTTTTTGTTGAAATTTTTTGTTGCTGTTAAACATTAATTTTATTAACTGAAAATTTAACTATGAAAATCGTTTTTTTTAATTAATTTTTTGAACTGGAAATTTAACTAATTGATGCATTTTGTTGACATTTTTTATATTAAATTAACATTCTTGCTTAAAAATGCATGTATTTTGTTAAAAAATTAACGATTTTGTTGAAAAATGAACTATTTTGTTGAAAATTCATCTTTTTGGTAGAAAACTGACCTATTTTGTTGAAAATTTAACTATTTGGTTGAAAATTCATCTGTTTTGTTCAAAATTCATTTTTTTTAGTAGAAAATTAACGTTCTTGTTCGAAAATTCATCTTTTTGGTTGAAATTTATTCTATTTTCGTAAAAAAGTTAACTATTTTGTCGAAAATTCATTAATCTTGTTGAAATTCCATATTTTTTTTTATAAAATTAAGATTTTTGCTTGAAAAATCAGGTTTTTGGTTGAAATCTTAACTATGTATTTTGTTAAAAATTCATTTTTTTGGTAGAAAACTAATCTTCTTGCTTGAAAATTCGTCTTTTTTTTGTAGAAAATTAATATTTATAGTTAAAATTAAAATAAACTACTCCTCTTGAAGATTCATGATTTTAGTTGAAAATTCATCACTGTGATTGAAAATTGAACTATTTTGTTGAAAATTTGTGTTTTTATTTTGTTTGAAAATTAATTTTATCACATAATTTTATCATTTTATTTTATCAATTCCATTTTTTATTAAAATTTATATTTTTCAGTTGAAAATTCATGTAATTAGTTGAAAATTATTTTGTTGTTGTTAAAAATTCGTCTTTTTTGGTAGAAAATTAATCTTCTTGGTTAAAGATCTATCTCTTTTAGTTGAAAGTTCAATTTTTCATTGAAAATTCTCATATTTTTTGTAAAAAATTAATGTTTTTAGTTGAAAATTTAATTACTTTATTGAAAATTCGTTCTGTTCATTGAAAATTAATTTTTCTAACTGTAAATTTAAGTATTCCATTTTTGGTTGAAAAATGATCCTTTTCGTTGAAGATTCATCATATTTGTCTCATCAGTTCGAAAGTTCAACTAATTTAATACAAATTCATATTTCTTGGTTGAAAATGAACTTTTTTATTGAAAATTCAACTGCTTTATGAAAAATTCGTCTTTTTGGGTTGAAAATTCAACTATTTGTTTAAAAATTCAACTATTTTGTTGAGAATTTATTTAATTTTTTGAAAATTAAACTATTTGGTTAAAAATTCGTCTCTTTAGTTTGAAAGTTCAAATAATTGGATAACAATTCATCTTTCTTGGTTAAAAATTAACTTTCTATTCGAAAATTCATCTATTCGAATTTCAAATTCAACGGTTTTCGAAAAAATTTGATTCTTTAGCTTAAAAACTGAACTTTTTTGTTGAAAATTCATCTCTTTTGGTATAAAATATTTTTTGTTGAAAATATTAAGTATTACATTTCTCATAATTATATTATTAATTTATTATTTAATCATTTCATTATTAGTTTGTTATATCTTTCATCAAGAATCTATATTTTTTAGTTAAAAATTCTACTTTTTAGTTGAAAATGTAATTATTTTGTTAAAAATTCGTTTCTTTTGTTGAAAATTAATATTGGTTGAAGATTCATCTCTTCAGGTTACAATATTATTATTTTGTTAGAAAATTCCTTTTCTTGGTTGAAAATTCATCTCTCTTGGTACAAATTTCATCTTAAAATAAAAAATTAACTAAAAGTTAAACTAAAAATTAATCCGGCTTGTTTGAGGATTCAACTATTTTCTCGCAAATTCCTCGTTTTTAGTTGAAAATTCAACAGCTTGGTTGAAATGTTAACCACTTCGTGAAAAAATAATTTTTTTAGCAAAAATTCATTTTTGAAACGGAAAATTCAACTACTTGGTTGAAAATTCATGTATTTTGAGTATTTTGTTGGAAATTCATCCATTTTAAAATACAGAATTTATCAATTTTCCGGTTAAAAATTTAACTCTTTGGTTCTTGGATGAAGTTTAATATTTTTCCTTTGAAAATTTGACCACTTGGCTAAAAATTCAACTATTTTGTTCAAAATTCGCCTCGTTTGCTTGAAAGTTCAACTTTGTGGGTAAAAATTATTTTTGTGGTTGAAAATTCTAGTATTTAGTTAAAAATATATTTTTCTATAGGGAATTAATCTTTTTGTTTTAAAATTTAATTCTTTTTCTGAAAATAAATTGTTTTGATTAAAAATTTAACTATTTTATTAAAAATTCATCTATTTCTTTTAAAACACGTCTAATTTGCTTGAAAGTTCAACTATTTGTTTAAAAATGCATTTTTTTCTTGAAGATTAATCTTTTTGATTTAAAATTAAATTACTCTGTCGAAAATTTATTTTTTCGTTGAAAGTTCATCTCCTTTAGCAGAAAATTTTATCTTTATGATTAAAAATGCAACTGATTGACTGATTTTTTTTTATTTGGTTTCAAATTCAACAATTTTTTTTTAAATGCAATATATGAATGAACTGAACTTAATATGGTCCCTGCTTATTTTATTTATCGAATTATATCCCTGTTATTTTCCTATTTTCGTGAAAAAATAGCCAAGTAGTTGAATATATTTGATAAATTTTCTGAGGATTTTTGCTTCGCTAAAAATGAGATTTAACGTTTCAGAATGTGGAAGTAAGTTCTTGTATAAATTAGAGTAAATTATTCTCAAAAGCTCTTCCGTTTTTTCCCCCTTGAGCCAGATTTTCCGTTTCCAAGGAATATTCTCAGCAGAAATTCAATTTTTCCACTCAATATCTCTCCAATCAAGTGTCGCATAGACTGATTCAAATCTACATCACAGGCGAGGTCGACAAATTTATCACATCTTCGATTTGAGAAGAAAAGTGCTGATTTCAAGAATAAATATCAAATTTTATCATTTATAGTAAATTATTAATTATTTTATTTTTTATTTCATAATTTTATTTTATTTTATTCATTCATTTATATTTATAAAAACTATTCTATTAAGAACGCTTCTAATTTATAGGAAAAAATGTTTCTTAATTCAAGTCATCAGAACAGGGCAATAGGGTGATTTATCACGATTATAGGGGAAGAATGGGGGATTCAAATCTTTTGAATGAAAATAAAATAATTATTCAAATTATTTTCAACTAGGAAAGTTTTATTCTTTTATAACCGAGATAAATTTTCGACGGAAAGGTTGAGTTTTCAAGCTAAAAAGTAAGCATTTATAGAAAAGAGTTAAATTTAAACCCGGGAAAATGGATTTTCAAAATTTTGATGGAATTTTTAACAAACAAATTTATCTTAGGCCAAAACTATTGCAATTATACAATCAAATATTTAAACTCTGATTTTAAAAAAATTGGTTGAATCTTCGAGCCAAAAGAACGAATTTTTAACAGAGAAGTTGAATTTTTGACAAAAAATTATGAATTTCTAAAAAAATTGTAGATTTTTGAACAAGATCCTTAAATTTTCAATAAAGAAATTGAATTTGTGACAAATAGTTATGAATTTTTACAAAGTATTGGAATTTTTAGGAAAATACTTAAATTTTCAAGAAAATAGTTGAATTTTCAACCAAGAAAGAATCTTTTTCAATCCTAGAGGACAAATTCTTAACAAAAAAGTTCAATTTTCGACAAAAAATTATGAATTTCTAACAATATAATTGAATAATTAACAAAATAATTGAATTTTCAACAAATAATTGAATTTTTAACAAAATACTTGAATTTTCAACAAAATCGTCGAATTTTCAGCAAAGAAAGATGAATTTTCAATCCAAAAGGACGAATTTTAAAAAAAGTTGAATTTTCGACAAAAATTATGAATTTTTTAACAAAATAGTTGATTTTTGAACAAGATCCTTGAATTTTCAACAAATAAATTGAATTTGTGACAAATAGTTATGAATTTATACAAAATAATCAATTTTTTAACAAAATACTTACATTTTCGTCAAAATAGTTGAATTTTCCGCCAAAGAATAATAATTTTCAATCCTAGAGGACAAATTTTTAACAAAAAAGTTCAATTTTCGACAAAAAATTATGCATTTCCAACAAAATAGTTGATTTTTAAACAAGATCCTTGAATTTTCAACAAAAAAATTGAATTTGTGACAAATAGTTATGAATTTTTACAAAGTATTGGAATTTTTATCAAAATACTTAAATTTTCAAGAAAATAGTTGAATTTTCAACAGAGAAAGAATAATTTTCAATCCTAGAGGACAAATTTTTAACAAAAAAGTTCAATTTTCGACAAAAAATTATGAATTTCTAACAATATAATTGAATAATTAACAAAATAATTGATACGTGATGAGAATGTGTTCGTTAAAGCCAAAGGAGCTTTAACAAAAGAGAAGTCACAATCACTAAATTACAGTTGTGGATGATTTGACCTTTAATTTTGAAAGTTCTGGGTGCAAATGTGGGGGAAATACAAAGACCGAGCGCGTAGCGCGAGGTGAATACATCATCGAGAACAAAGCGCGAGATGAATATATTAACGAGCGCGAAGCGCGAGAACCAACAGTCACGCGCCCTAGGCACGCTCAAACATGTTTGATCTCGTATAGGGCTCGCGACAGTTGGTTCTCGCGCTCGATAATATATTTATCTTGCGCTTTGAGCACGATGATTTATTTACCTCGCGCTACGCGCTCGTTTTTTGTATTAGCCCCACATTTTCGACCAGACCTTCTAAAATTAAAGGTCAAAACATCGAAAACTGTAATTTTGGTATTGTGAATTCTCTTTTGTTACAGCTCCTTCGGCTTGGACGAACACATTCTCATCACGTATCTCGTGCTTCGCACTCGATTTGGTAAACAATCTGAACTTTTCTACATTATGTTCAACACTGTATCTCAAGCTGGTACTGCTCATTCAGAGTTTGGAAAATAATGTGCGAATGTTATTTTTCATGATTACTTCAATATTTGCTCCTTATTTTGCACTTATTTTTATTCTCAGCTATCCTGAAAAATCTATGATATCAATAAATATATATTCTCACAATTCACAATATGCATTCATATTGAAACATACGTATTTTCATTGTCTTGTTTTTATGATTATAAAAAAGTGCGCATCCTATACAAAAAATGTTGTTATCATACATTTTATTGCAACTTGTGTCGTTTCTCCATAAATTGAATTTTTTTACTTTCAACGTTATTTTTTATGACTTAAACCAAAAATACACATACTGGTGTAAAAGGGTTCTGAGCAAATTTGTAGATATAATTTATGCGAACAATTTTGTTAAATAAAAAGTTATTGTAGCTTGTGTCGTTTTTCCAAAAAGTACATTTCCAATTTTTCATGCATTTTTATAACAAGAGTTCATATCAAATTTGTAGATCTTTCATGGTTAAACAACTTTGTCTTTTAATTTTTTTTTTCGTCCCTTATGTCGATTTTCCACGAATTAAATTTTTTGTATTTTTATTCTTATTTTTTACGATTTAAAAAAAAACTGCTGGCCTTTTCTGAAAATTATAAATAACAAATTTGTACATCCTCTTTGAGTGAAGAAGTTTACCTATTATTTTTTTTTCTTCCTTGTTTTGTCTTCCAAAACATTAATTTCTTTTAACTTTTAATGTTGCTTTTTACAATTGAAACAAGAACTTAGCGTCCTATTGAAAAAATGGTGATGAAAAATGTGTAGCTGTTTTTTTGATGAGGAACTTCTGTCTATTAATTTTTTTTCTCATGGCTTGCGTCGTTTATCCCAAAATTTAATTTTTTTATTTGTATTGTTGTTTTTCACGAATAAAACAAAAACTACGCATCTTATCAAAAAGTGACGCATAACAAATTTGTAGATCTTTTTAAGGTGTACGATTTTAATTTCTTTATCTTTTTTTTTGTATCTCGCATGGTTTGACAGCAAAATGGAGTTATCGATTTTTTATTATTTTTTGTCCACTGAAAATTTAAAATTTTGATTTTTGAAAAAATTTAAAAAGTTCCTATGATAACCTTGTAGGTCTCTCAAAAAGAAACGTTTTTCTTTGCTTGTTTTTTTTCATATCGTACGATATTCGGCTTAAAATGTTAATTTTCGTTATTTTTTTTTTATTTTGAAAATGCTATAACTCTAATAATATTTTTGATTTAAAAATGTCCTTTAAATAAATTGTTTGTCCTTTTGAGTGATACTAATAACCGTACATAGAATTTTCAAATCTCGAGAAAAAGTGTTCTCAAAAATCTTCAAAATGTGTTCACTTTTGAATTTTTATCCACAATAGCTGGTTAACGAAATTGTTTATTCATAGGCCTTTGAAAAGTGTACCAAAGCACAATCCAATCTGATCCAATCGTTCGAAAGTTATCGTGCCTTTCAATTGCAAATCTTCATAATTGAAGAATTTTCCATTACAAGTCTTCAAAAACGAAGTATCTAAAAAAATGGCCCAAAGCACATACCTTCGAAATATAATATCTGAATATTGAATAATTTGTGAATCCGAATTTTAGCATTCAAGAATTTTAAATTGCGAATCTTGAAAATTGCAGAACTTTGAGTTGCAAATTTTTTGAAATTAAAGACATTCAAACCGCAAATAGTCAAGATTGAAGAACTTGAATTATGGTTCTTCGAAATTGTATATCATTAAATTGTAAATTTCAATCATTGACATTTCAAATGTGATCAATTATAAAGATCTAATATTCAAAGCTTCGGACATTTGATCATCAAAATCATCACAATTTGATCATTTTTATCTATACATCTTTCAGAATTGAACAGCTTTCAAATATAAATCTTCAAAATTGAAGAGTTTAAAATAGAAAATCGTTAATATTTTATAATAATTATGGTATAATAACTGAATATTAATTAGTAAAAATTTAATGATTTTATGTCCTTTTATCATAAACGGTGTCCTCTTAAACTACAGCATGCCTATTCATAAGGTCCGTAATTCTAAAAGAGCTGTAACTGCCGGTTACGGCGTTTTCCCGAATTTCAGCATTCCCATTCACAGCACTAAAAGCATTTTCAATAATTAATTAACATTCTAAAACGATTTTTTGGTAGATGTGACCAGTTCATATACAATATAGTCAAGACCAACCAAAGAAGTTCAGAAAATGAATTAGAATCCGCGATACACGCGAATAAAGATTCGAAAAATAGTTGTCGATTTTCTCGGCCTTATTCATTTTGCAGTTAACGGTGTTTTTGCAAATCACGGCAGCTGTGGCAGCAGAACTATTATTCAAAGTTATCATTAATTTTTAAAAATTTAATAAATTTCATAAACTTCTAAAATTTACTGAAATTATTATTTTTTTGTTTATAAAACGGGGTTTTCGGGTTCATTTTAAAAACGGAGAAAGCTATAACATTTTTGTTCAATGAGAAATATGCATCCAATGCATGCGAAGCAGGCGTGAAGTGGCCGCTTCCAGCCCAGTGACCTGCGCACATGCGCGATTCGCCGCTGGGCCGACATGAAAGTTTACGCCGGCTGCATAAAACTTTACGCCCACTACACATACACTGCACCTCGCAAGTTAGAATATGCAGGTAATTATCTGTATTTTTATAACAAATTGTATTGTTGGACCCCACAGTCTTGCTTCTGTTTAAATATTTTCTGAATTAGAAAAAGGAGATTTTTTATTTTTAAGATCTTTATCGATTTAAAAGGAACGCAATTTTGGTAATATATTTTTTTTTCTTAATCGGAAGAGGGAAATTTTTTATTGTTAACATTTTTATAGAGTTGGAAGGGATGAAACTTTTCTGAATTAGAAGAGGGAAATTTTTTATTTTTAATATCTTTATGGAATTGGAAGGAACCAACATTTGGGTAATCCTTTTTTTTTTTTTTTTGAAGAGGGAATTTTTTTATTTTAAATATTTTTATCGAATTGGAAAGGACGAAATTTTCGTCTAATTTCTTTTGAATTTGAAGAGGGAATTTAAAAAAAAAACCTTTTGTTAAGATTTTTTATCTAGTTAGAAGGGATGAAATTTTGGTAATTTTTTTTTTTGTGAATTGGAAGGGGGACATTTTTTTATTTTTAAGATATTCATACAGTTGGAAGGGAGGACATTTTGGTTTAAATATTTTCTGAATTGGAAGAGAGAAATTTATTATTTTTAATACCTTTATCGAATTGGAAGGAAACAAATTTTCGTTTGAATATTTTCTGAATTAGAAAAGGAGATTTTTTATTTTTAAGATCTTTATCGATTTAAAAGGAATGAAATTTTGGTAATATATTTTTTTTCTGAATTAGATGAGGGAATTTTTCTATTTTTAATATCTTTATCGAATTGAAAAGGACGACATTTTGATAATATTATGTTTCTGAATTAGAAGAAGGACATTTTTTATTTTTAATACCTTTATCAAAATGGAAGGAAACCAACTTTGGTAATATTTTTTTTCTGAATTGTAAGGAGTAAATTTTTTATTGTTTATATCTTTATCGAATTGGAAAAGGACGAAATTTTGGTAATATTTTTTTTCTGAATTGGAAGAGGGAGATTTTTTTATTTTCAAGATTTTTATCGAGTTGGAAGGGACGAAATTTTTCTGAATTAGAAGAGGGAAATTTTTTATTTTTAATATTTTTATTGAATTGGAAAGGAACGAAATTTAAAAAAAAAATTTTTCTGAATTGTAAGAGGGAAATTTTTTATTTTTAATATTTTTATTAAATTGGAAAGAACGAAATTTTTTCAATATTTTTTTTCTGAATTGTAAGAGGGAAATTTTTTATTTTTAATATCTTTATCGAATTGGAAAAAAACGAAATTTAGGTAATATTTTTTTTCTGAATTGGAAGAAGGAATTTTTCTATTTTTAACATTTTTATAGAGTTGGAAGGAAGGACATTTTCGTTTAATTTTTTTCCGAATTGAAAGAGGGAAATTGATTATTTTTAATACCTTAATTCAATTCGAAGGGACAACATTTTCGTTTAATCTTTTTTGTTTTAAATTGGAAGAGGGCAATTTTTTTAAAGATC